>CM029468.1:26283121-27002967 GCA_017140325.1 Eucalyptus leucophloia subsp. euroa | reverse complement strand
TGTTGTTCCTAATTTTGTAATTTGGATTTTAAGTTATAAAATCGACTTTTTTGCGTTTTTACCCAATATGGGAAGCGACAAGGTTACAAATAATGAATGTTTCTAGTTTTGTTTTAACTTTACAAATGGCCAACATATTTTAAACATGGGAGGTAGGTGAATCATGTACTCTTTCAAACTTTGCTTTATTTATATGTTCTTTTGTTCTATTCAAAGCCGACCACAACAACTCAAACACAAATGGCCAATATCGTTGTACTCTTATAGCAAACTTGCGATGCGTTAAACCAAGTGAAGGGTGCCATGCAAAAGGTGTAGAGAGGACAAAGGCACATGTAAGTATGTACAAGATTTTAACCAAATTCTTTATTTGTGTTTTGTTTTAACATATTTCATTTATATTTTTAGCTCTAGTGAAATAAATGAGGCCATAACTATACGCAATGCGCTCAGCTCCCGAGAATTAGATGGGGTTCTTTGAAATGATCTAGCAAGTGGACACGGTGGTGCTGTATACCATTGGGCGAGGGCAAAGTCCTTCATCCGCTTCATTCCAACGTTCAATTAAAGTCCTTCGTCCGCTTCATTCCAACGTTCAATAATTGAGGCAATCTGCAACGGTGAAAATATCGAATAACATCGGTGGCGCCTTTGTGCAGGCCATCGCAAAATCCTATTCCCTTGTTTAGACTTTTTTTTCACCGCGGATATAATTTTGCTTATTAATTATATCGTTCATGATTTTGTAATTTAGATTTTAACTTATGGAATCGGCTCTTTTGCGTTTTTACTCAATATGGAAAGTGGCAATGCCACAAATAATGAATGTTTCTTGTTTTTGTTTTAACTTACAAATGGCCAAAATCTTTTAAACATGAGGAGAGGTAGATGGATCACGCGCTCTTTCAAACTTTTGCTTTATTTATATGTTCTTTGATCACATTAAAAGACTATAACCCAAACACAAATTGCCAATATCGTTACACTTTTAAAGCAAGCTTACAATGCGTTCGCGAAACAGAGAGTGCCATGCAAATGGTCAAGAGAAGACGAGAGGCGCATGTAAGTATCTACGGGACTTTATCCAAATTATTTATTTGTGTTTTGCTCTCATAGATTTTATTTATGTTTTCAGCTCTAGTGAAGTAAATGAGGTCATAGCCATCTACAATGCCGCTTAAGTCGAACTGGATGGGATTGCTGGAAATGATCCAACAAGTGGACACGTTGAAGGCGCATACCATTGGGCAAGCAAGGGCCTTCGTTCGCTTCATTCCAACGTTCAATAATTGAGGCAATCTACAGCGAGTGGAAATGTCGAGCAACATCGGTAGAGGGCATTGTGCAGGCCATGCATAGAGTTCTCCTTGATGAGGGTTGCATGGCGGCGGCCAGTTGTTCTTGCTACGGCGCCATTGGAGCCTCCCGGGCGCAAAGAGGAGGCGAACTAGTGCCCGGTACGGTCAAAGATGCTTACCTCCGGCAAAGAATCGGTTGCCCAGCTTTTCAATTCCTTTATTTTTCTTCTGTTTTAGGCATCCATTGAAAAACTTTGCTTTGTCCTTTTTCTTCATAAATCAAAGAAATTTTCATGCAAATGAAATGTGGGGATGCTATATACGATGGTCGACGACACCGGAGTTCGAGTTCAAACTTGGCCAACGATTAAAGGGGAAGAAGAAATGAAGTCAAGGCTAGCTAATCATCCGCCAACGATTTGTTTTCATTATTTCTTATAGCTCAATTTATAGAAAGAACAAAAGAACTTGGCATTATGTATACGATAATTAATCAAAACACATGAGCAAGAAAATCTTTTAGGTTCTCTCAAGGCTCTCGTGCTTGCATTCGGGAGGAAGGCCACTGACGAGAGACGCTTCAAGTCGGTGCCAAAGTTCTTCTGCACCACTTGAGCCTGCGCCTTCCGCAGCGTCCAACGCTTGGTACGCCACGTGTTGCTACCGAAAGTAGTCGAGCTGGTGGTGGTTGTGGAAGCATAGGAGGACTTCCCCTGACCATGCATAGGCATTGGCATTAAAGTTGCGGTAGGAAGTGGCGAAAGGGCTTGAGTTGAGTCTATTCAGTCTTTAGGACTCAAGCTCCTTTCGCCACTTCCTACCGCAACTTTAACGCAAATGCGAGCTCAAAGTTATTTACAAAGAGAGAAACTCATAGTGAGACTTTGTGAGACACTAGTAGAGTCTCTTCTCTGCGTGAAGTCGAGATCGTCAACCGTAAAATCTCTTTTGAATTCTTAGTAGAATCTAGCCAATAGGCTGTCAACTCGGGAGAGTGGACGTAGGCTTGATCTAAGCCAAATCACTATAAACTTTGTGTTCTTAATTCTCTTCCCTTAACTCCTTTATTTGATTCATAGCTCCAATTAACTATTTAAATACAAACTCCTTTATTTAGTTTAAAGCTTTATTAATCTGTATTTTTCTAAAAGAGACTATTTTTATTAACTTTGCGAAAAATTGTTATTCACATCTATTCACCCCTCTCTAGGTAGTGTTACTAGCCCTTTCAAATTAAGTAGGGAGAGATTTACTACTTAGCACACAGCTTGAGTAATAGTTGCTTGAATGGATTTTACTCTTGATTTGTTTCTAAAGGTGGAAATCTAATCTGTCATTTCCAATGGGTGTATGTATGGACCTAGCCAGGTGAACCTGGCCCAAAAACTACCTTGACCTATGAAATCAATTAATACCATAATGAGATATTGCCAGCTGACGTTTGGTTATTGCTTTGGAAGATCATCTTGTCATGGAGCCTTCTCGGAACAAGGCATGCCATTCTTGCTACGTAACTTAATTTCCTGGCCAGAGCTTTTCCCAAAGTGCTTAACCAAATAATAGTAATAATAATAATAATAATAATAATAATAATAATAATAATAATAATAAAGAAAAGAGCTAGGGACAGGGCAATACTATTGGGTACATTTCTTTTGATTTCAGGGGTAAAAATGGATGATGCATATGTCTCAATAAGATTTTTGACAAATAACACCTCAAAATTGCAACGCCCCTTAACTTGCGTTAGCGGCAGCTTCGACAACTTTCAAAGAACCACGGAAAGCCACTTCATCTTGTTTCAATGTCGTGCACGTTTAAGACATATATCATCAAGTAATTTATTACAACACTTCACAGAATAATTTTTGGGCGCATAGCACAGTCCAAGCATAATGGCTATACCAATTGAAGGCTCATACCGATCTGTGTACAAAAGTGGTATCTACCAAGTGTTGTTGAACATGACCAACCTTCTCAAACTCCCCATCATGCGTCACATTACTACATTTTTTTTTTTTAACATCACTAAATTAAGTAGTTATTTTTTTCAACTCCTTTTAACTATTTTGTTGACGTCAGTTACCTTTTTTGGCTACCTTTTTTGGCTACAGATATGATTGTAGTATCAAGATGTGGTTTAATATTACATGTGCATGATTATCCAAACTTTTGATTCGACGAATTTTCACAAACGCACAAAATCAATCGACTGTATTTACAATTATTTTGAGTGAAAGATGTTGTGATTTAAAATTGGGAGCTCATATACCAAGCAGTGAGGATGAGATTGCTGATATGAATGCATGCCTTTTTTCTTCTTGGCTTGGTTGTGATGCAATAAGTATGCATCTAGGCAGGTGCATATCCCTATGCTTTTGAAATTCTACTAATTCTACTTGGGAAGCAAATTTCTACTAATTGACTGAAAGTTTGTGCACACACGCCTCAAGGAGATTAGGATAATCCTGTCGGTTTATCCTTCTGTCTCCCTGGCAGGAAGCATCCAGGTCATCCGTGGATGATGCCAAAGTGAAAGTAAGTAAGATTATCTTTCAAAGTCAATCTCCAGATACAGAGAATCAACCAAACTAAGATATGGTAAGGCAGCTATTTTGAAGGAAAAAGAAATGAAGTCAAGGCTAGCTAGCTAGCAACAACTCACGCATGCAATAAAAAAATAAAGTAAAAAGGTCCGATCTCAAAGTCAATTCGACCGAGATGACCGAGTTTGAGCAATCCCGGGTTTGATCAAAAGAATTGACCACTGAACAAATCTCACGCATATCAAACAGCTGCCTCGTGCACGAATTGAACCGGACTCAAAGAACAACAGAAGATAGGACATCATCGTTAATCAATCTGATCTCATCATTTACTCAAGCTCGTGGGACGCCAACGGTCGGGCTACCGTGGGCGGTCTCGTAACGAACACTCTCGCTGCACCGACTTCCAGCGCTTCCTTCATGGCCTCCCCTCCCTCGGAATCCGCAACTCCTGCACCGACTTGTTATTGTGTGAATCACAAGTGATAAGTGAGAACAATAAAGCCCTCTTGGCTCATTTTCTTCGATTCTAATTGACTGATACGCATTGAGTATTGGGCCACAATGGTTGCGAGGTTTCAGAGTCGGTCCAACGGGAAATATTGGGCCAAAAGGTCTATCTTTGTATTCCGAATTGACAGTACGCACGTGAATGCGACATGTTTTTTTTTTTGTGGTCCGAAACTGAAATACATATTTGATCATTGTGAAGGCCCAATTTAAACTAGGGAATACACGCTATTGAATCAAATTAGGCAAAGAAAATTATTTTGTATAAAAAAATTTATAAAATTTCAATATTTGTCTATGTTAACGCTGGTCATGCCATGTTCGATAACTGGCATCCACGTTAATGATACATGGATAAAATTGATCAAATTTTTCAATTTAGCATAACAATAAAAGGAAGTTCTTAGATCATAGACATAATAGTGTTCGTTTTAAATCTAAAGTAAGCTCTTTTGTCCTTAAGAAAACATGCTTGTAACATTAAAATAAAATAATAAAAATAGTCAGCTTGATGTTACCGACACATTTGGTTGATTAGAGGATGGTCTGTGATTTAATCCCATCAGGATCGCCGACCACATTTGACTTTTATCAAAAAGGTCATCATTTCGTGAAAGACGATATTATTGACTGATTATTTTTGTACTGGAGTACAAGTAGCAATTTAATCATTTTCACGTAATCTCGAAAAACCAGCTTAATCTCGCTACACATGACTTTCTTTCTGCCGTATCTCTTCTTCACGTAGATTTTTCGCAGTCTAAAGCATGAATAGACTAGTCCAGACTTCTAAGTCTTTCTACTGGAAAGAGACCTTTTGTTTATACAAGGCATCATCACTCGTTGATCTCCCGTAAGAAGCATTCCTTCTTCCTGTTGCCACTCGAAACAACCTGACCTTACGTACACACAACCCGGTTGGATGATTCCTTCTCGCTCCGCCGCTCCTTTACCGAGCCTCCTCCTCCTCCTCCTCCTCCTCCTCCTTCATGTACTCTGCCGCTAACTATCACCAATTCTGGAATGGACCTTCATCGGTCAGTGTTCCTACCATACGGACGGCCAATAAACCTGATGGTATCAAGGCCGCGCTTTATGGATTAAACTCGGGACCACGTTTCTTATGTGGCTTCATGGACGTTGACGGCAGTAGCTGCTATTTTGGCCTGCTTTTATCTCCAACCGTTACCCAGGACATGAAAAACATCAATCCAGAATTAATTTGGTTCGTTAGTCAGAAACCATATGAAGGACACTGCCCAAATGCTACTTACCGGAGAGGGCATCCGAAGCTTTATGTTTATGACGAGAACTTCAACAGTTGGAAGGCGATGGATCTCAATCAAATTGAACATTGCAATTATCCACTTATGGCATTTGTTCCTATGGCCCTCGGTGTCCAAGTGAGACGAACGAAATTGAAGAGAGGGATCCGTCTTCTGGGTGCCATCCCCGCTCGCCTATCTCTTGTAATTTACACTAACACTTTTGGTTGACAATGTCGAAATAGTGCTGACATCTCAAATACAGCTGCAGAGACTTGCAGGGAAGTGTGTTTGAGGAAAGGGTGCTCATGGCACTATTTCGTAAACAAACAATTCTCTTTGGTGGAGACTGCTAATTATTATCGATTCATTTTCCCTTTTCCACCATAACTTACTTATGCCATTATCAAACTTTCCAAGGAAGAGAAGGGGACGAACCATCTTAATACTAGGGACTACTGTTGGAGCAATTTCGACGATCTTAGTAAAGTGTATTTGGCATTTATATTCTAAGTAAGGTGAGTAGAAAAGATGTCGAGGATGATGATCCAGACTTGTGGAGGCTTCAGATAACTAAATTCCTTTATGAAACATAACATGTGTTACATACTAGATATACAGTAATAAAAACAAATAGAAGAGAGACAAAGCTAAATACTGATTATTATTTTTTGGGATAAGTGCATTGGAAGTTTTAAAATTTGTCATGAAATACAATTAAGTCTTAAGACTTTCAAAAAGTACAATTAAGTCCTAAAACTCGTTACAAAGTGCAATTAGCTTCTAAAACTTTCAAAAAGTGCAATTAAATCCTAAAACTAGATTTCAAGCATGTGTGTTTGAAGGATTTCAGGCGTGATTGTGACCCTAGTCGCTTGCCATATCCATTAGGGCATGAGACACTTATGGATGTTGATGTAGGGCTTTCACAATGAGCTTCAGATCTAGATAATTTTGGCCTGAGTTCTTCTAGTTCTTGGCATGTCGAATTTAGGTATCTCAAAGAGCTCTGCTTGAATGTTCTTCATTGAGCAACTGCTAGCTAATTGTCTGGCTCTAGAGTGGTTGGTTTTGGAGAGCCCTCCTACTTTGAATAGGTTGAGAGTTTCAGGCCAATCATTGAAGCTGAAGTACTTGCGCATAACATGTTGTAAGGATCTTGAACGCATTGAGCTTTATGACATGGACCCATGTGTCCTTCACTCTCATGGGACGTCAAATTCCGTTGTTTTTGGACAAGCTCCCCCAGCTGTCCGAGGCGTCTCTTAGAGGGTCTCATTTGATGCTTGTACATCAGACTTTGTCTTAGCTTTCGAGTCTTTCTTATATGCAGATTCTTGAACTTCAATTTTTTGATTCACCAGATGTAAGAGCACTGACTATTTTCATAAACTTTCATAATTTATATCCTTTTTCAATCTTTGTTGCCTATGATTGTCTCTCGGTCTAGTATGCAGAAAACCTGCTTATTCGTCAAAGGCCTAAATTAACAAGTGTCAAGCTTCTGGAACTAAGAGCCCTTGGAAAAAGAGGTGCGAACCTACTTCCGTTGACTCCCGTGACCGAGGCGTGTCCCTGCTAGTGGAGTTTTGTGTTTGAGGCTGGTTTTTGAGTCTCATTCAAGCCTTCGTCTATTCAGGCATTAGACTGATGTCATAGTTATGATGGAATATGATAAGCCAAAGCCACTGCTGAATCCTATTCGGCTCTCCACTTATGGGTGACTTGTTGGGACATCATGTGATTAGTATTTGGGTGACGTGACAAGCTACATAAACTTTACTTTCCATTTGAAGTTGCTTTCTTTTGCAAGTTCTTTCTTCCACGAGCATTCTCCAACGTATTGATCTTGTGGTGATTAATAACATATGGCATTCTTCTTTTGCCACAGATGATCTTACCGTAGATGATGCTATGCACACAGAGAGAACCAAGAAGAGTTGTTGGACTTCCCCATCAATACCTAAAGGAGGTTGAATTTTACAATTATTATGGTCAAACTTGTGATCTCGAGCTAGTGAATTACCTAATCGATAATGCCATTGCTCTTGAGAAGCTAGTGGAGAATCCCTATGACGAAGAATTTGTCTCCAACTTGGGCGAGTTGAAAAAGTGAAGGAACCTAGAGAACGTGCTCTGCAACAGCTCAAGGAAAATTACCTTCAATTAAGCTGGTGATTAATTAACGAAACCAGAGCCTCATTCACTTGGCATCCCTAGTACTGTTCTGGTTGGCTATTATTTTGTGTTGATCCTCTTCCTCTGTTTAGACTTATTTTTTCGACGGCGGATATAATTTTGCTTATTAATAATTCGTTGTTCCTGATTTTTTAATTTGGAATTTTAAGTTATGTGGGAAGCATCAAGGCCATGAATAATGAATGTTTCTGGTTTTTAGTGTATCTTTCTCCTGTGCTTCCAACTTTTTGTTGGTGATTAAAGTGGTAGTAGCAAGAGAATGTATTTATCTAGTTAGGGTCTAATCAATCTAGTCAAAAGCAAATTTTTGTGTGCCTAAATGATAGTGCACTTCACTCGGTACAAACATTCGCCTAATCATACTACTACATTGCGCCTAGATTAATGTGGGAATTCCCTTGGACATTGTTACCGGCTATAGCGGGTTGCATAAGAATACAAGTGTGTGGGTGTAAGTTACTATTGTATTTTAATGATATGGGTCCAGTTGAGTATGAATTGGGTTGTGATTAGGTCGGGTATGAGTTATCAAAATTGAATTGCATAAAAATGGATTGATCAATATAATATTAAATGGGTCAATTTGGATTTGACCATTTTCCACCTGACTCCAACCTATCCATTCGACACCCCCTTGCTCAAATTGAAATTGAAGAAACTAAGAGGAATTTATCCTGGAAGAGGATGTTCATTGTTCATGAGGAGATTAGGTGAACATCTTTTAAACATGAGAGAAGCCAGTAGATCACACTTAAATAGAACTCTTTCAAACTTTGTTCTATTTATACATTATTTTGATCATGCTTAAAATGACCACAATAGCCCAAACACAAATGGCCAACAACATGAATTTTTGCTGCACATTTGCAGCAGGCTTACGATGCATTGGATGAAGCGGAAAATGCAATGCAAATTTTCCCAAGAGTTTCCGGAATATTCCCATGGGCAAGATGGTAATTGTGAGAGGATCTAGAACTCTCTCAACATAAATGCCAGGTGGTGGTAAGTTAGGAGGTACGATCTTATCCACCGGATCGAAGAACAATCAATGGTTGTAATCGAAGGCCGCTAGTATAAGAAGGGGTGCCCTCCCGTCATTATATCCATTCAACTATTTCATAATCAAAGTTTTATTTTCTCGTTCGGAGCTTCTCTCTAAAAACTCGTCTCTCTACAAACTTGTCTCTCTACGATGAGTGAGATGTTAGAAACTCTTTGTCATAGCTTGATTTGGCTTAAGGAAGAGTCATGATTTAAACCATATTCAAAATATCTACAACCCTAACCTTGGTGGATGATTAGCTAGCCGTGACTTCATTTTTTCTTCCCTTTAATCGTTGGCCAAGTTCGAACTCGAACCTGGCGTTGTCGAATTACTGTCTATAGCATCCCACATTTCATTCGCATGAAAATTTCTTTGATTTATGAAGAAAAATGACAAAGCAAAGTTTTTCAATGAAAGCCTAAAACAAAAGAAAAATAAAGGAATTGAAAAAGCTGGGCAATCGCTAGACTCCCCCGGAGAGAGCATCCTTGACCGTACTGGGCACCACCCAGTTCGCCTCCTCAGGCTCCTCTAGCACCTCCTCCTCCGGCGCTTGTGGAGACTCCAGTGGCATCGGTAGCAAGAACAACTGGCCACCCGTCGTGTAGCCCTCATCAAGGAGAACTCTACGCATGGCCTGCACAGTGCGCTAACTGACGATTATTGAACAATGGAATGAAGCGGACGAAGGCCCTTACCTGCCCAATGGTATGCAGCACCAACGTATCCACTTATCGGACCATTTCAGCAACCCCATCCAGTTCTGTTTGAGCGGCATTACAGATGGCCGTGGTCTCATTTACTTCACTAGAGCTGAAAACATAAATAAAATCTGTTAGAGCAAAACACAATAAAGAATTTGAATAAAGTCTTGTAAATACTTACATGCACCTTTGGCCTCTCTAGACCATTTGCATGGCACCCTCCGCTTCGGCGAACGCATCGTAAGCTTGCTATAAGAGTGCAACGACATTGGCCATTTGTGTTTGGATTGTTGTGGTCGTTTTGAATGAGATCAAAAGAACATATAAATAAAGCAAAGTTTGAAAGAGCACGTGATCTACCTATCTCCCTCATCTTTAAACGATGTTAGCCATTTGTAAAGTTAAAACAAAAATTAGAAACATCCATTATTCGTGGCCTTGCCACTTTCCCATATTGGGTAAAAACGCAAGAGAGTCAATTCCATAACTTAAAAATCCAAATTACAAAATCAGGATCGACAAATAATTAATAAGCAAACTTACATCATGATCGAAAAAAATAAGTCTAAACAGGAGAAGAGGATTAAAATGCAGAATAATAGTCAACCATGACGATACTATGGATGTCAAGTGAATGAGGCTCTGGTTTTGTTAATTAATCACCAGCTCAATTCTTGAAGACAACTTTCCCTTGAGCTGTTGTAGAGCACATTCTCTAGGTTCCTTCACTTTTTTCAACTCATCCAAGTCTGAGAAGTATTCTTCATGACAAGGATTTACCGCTAACTTCTTAAGAGCAATGGCATTGTCAATAAGGTAATTCACTAGCTCGAGCTCACAAGGTTGACCATAATAATTGTGAAATTCAACCTCTTTTAAGTGTTGATGGGGAGGTCCAACAATTGTGTGAAATTCCCTTTCCAAATTCTCCTCCAAAATCTTTTATGCTCCTATCACTTGATTCTCTCTACTTCTTAAAACCCAACCTCACTTTTTCTTTTGGGTTAATACAACGAAAAACTCAAAATCGACACAACCGTCACAAATTTATCCTAAATATTTTTTAACCACCAAAAACTCAAAATTGACACATTTATGACAAATTTGGTTTCTATATTAGATTGAATTAATACCACAAAAAATCACAAAGTAATATATCCAGAAAGTAGAATCACAAACCGGTACATCCGTCAATCAACTCAGTAATTTAATAGTAAAGTTTAACGAAAACTAACGAGGGGTAAATTTGTGATATGTGTACTAGTTTGAAATTTTTGTATTATTTATCTTTTTTCTTTTGAGGATCTTTCCATCAAATCCAATGCCAGATTGGAATTCGCCCTTTAAATAATTCATCCTTATCTCCACCAATCGGCCCTTGGAATCCAAGTGCTCCTTAATCAAAATTTATAATTAAATCTTAACTGAATTTCTCTTGCATTTCCTATTTTGCTGAGATTACTTGCACTCTAGGTCACTTACCTTCCCCATTCAGAACATCAAATCATATATTGCATACATGATTTTCGGTCAAGAAAAAAAGAAAAGAAATTGATTGGCCTAAGATTTGATTAAATGGGCTTAGGATTAGGGCTTCCGTTCAGCACTGTCCTAATCCAATTAAAATGCAATTTATGTGGAGCTAATGTTACTAAATAAAAAGTCCTAATATGCAAATCAAAATTTCTTCTTTATTGGGAATCAGGGTCTACCCCTCATTTATACCTAAATGGGTCGGTAGCGTTCCGTCAGTAGAGGGCCCGATTGCCTGTGGCAGCAAGAGTGCAATGGTCCCTGTCGAGACTAGGAAAGGCCCTTGGCTACTAGCACCCTTGCTGGCCCAAAGTATAAAAAAACAAAAGACTAATTAAATTAAAATATTGTAAAATTGTAAAATTTGTCTACATCAACAATTTTTTATTCTAGCCAGATGTTGATCCAATTGAGAGGTTTAAGATCAAATTGAATTAATGAAATAGGTTTAGAATTTACTGGAGTTCAAGATTATGTGCTGCCGTGCTATATGCAACATAAGTGAAAAAAATAAAAATAAAAAGGAAAGAGAGGAAATACGAGCTTAATGCTGATTATTATCTTTTTGGTCGACTTAAGCAATATGGCGTTCAACAGTTGGACGTTGAATTTTAAGTTAGCTTAATGCTGATTATTATCTTTTTGCCCTGCTTCTTCACTTTTTTCCTTTTTCCTTTTTTTTTTTTTTTTCGGGGGGGTCTTTCCTTTTTATGTTCCATAGATACCTTATAAGTGATTTTTGTTTGATCGAAACATGAGATATTTATTAAATCATCCGAGGAACTTACCTCATGTTTTGGCGTCTCTATTTTGGAGAAAGTAATTAGGGTTCAAAGTTAATGTGCTGCGATGCCATATCCAAGTAATAAAAACTAAAGAGGGAAATACGAGTTTACTTTTTGGTCAAAATGATGAACTTGGCGTTTAAGAAAGCAAATTACAAACTACACCCTATTTGGATTTTGAAAAAAAAAAAAAAAAAAAAAAGTCGAATGGAACCATTAACACCTAAATAACATTGAAGCAAGCAAACTACGAACGACAAACTATTCGGATTTCATGAAAAACCGAATAGAACCGTTGACACTCCTAAATAACATACCTAAGAGAGTTAACACACTGCATTATACAAAACGAGAGACTAGTCCGGGAAGTAGAAGGTCTGGGTGGGGGGCCTGAATCCAACCATCTTCATAATGCTGCACATGCGTGCGGCGGTTCTCTCGTCGACGCCACCGGGGATATCCACGCGTTTGAGATTGCCGTAGTCAGGAAATTGCGCCAAGAATTGCGTGAACACCTTCGCCTGCTCCAGGGTATCAAGAATCAGCACCTCCTCCTGTCGGAGGACTGCGACGACCTCGTCCAGGGCGGCCCTAGCAGCAGCCCGCGCCTCCATGGCGTCCGCGACTTCACGTGGGCTGAGGAGAGGAAAAGAACATAAAGAACAATACTCCTTCAACTAAAAAGAATCGTAAATACTCACCCAGGGTTTCGTTTCTTCTGGGCAAAATAATACTTCAGATCCGCCGCTTGAAAAGCTTGAAAAGCCTCTTGGAGCTGCGCAGCAAGCGACATGATGACAGATCGATGAAATTTACCTCTGAAAAGGGTCTTTGCGTTTCTCTTTTTGAAGACGACTGAGAAGTTATATCTTGAGATTTTAGCCACGATGAAGGAGTGAATTATATATAGAGGGGTCGTTGTTTCTTTCCCTTTTCCGACTGCTGATCCGTAATTGGAATCCGAGTGCTCCACAGTCAAAACCTATTATTCAATCTTAACCGAGTCTCTCTCCAATTTCCTGTTTTGCTAGGAGATTATTTGCACTCTAGATCACTTACCTTCCAAATTCAGAACATCACTTATGATATATCGCACGCATGATTTTCGGTCAAGCAAATACATGGATTGGCCGAAGATTTGGTTAAATGGGCTTGATCCTGTAAATCCGATTAAGATTAGGGCTTCCCGTTCAGCACCAGCCCATTAGTCCTAATCCAGTTACAATGCAATTTATGTGGACCTAATGTTATTAAATGAAAAGCCCTAATATGCAAATTAAGATTATTATTGTTATCTTTGAACCCCGACCTTTAGGGCATCCAAAATTCACAACAAATATAAAAGTGCATTCATGATACCTTTAAGTAACCGACACTTGTGAATCCTTATATAAGAAATGCGTAAATCATTCATAAGGCAACCATCTGCCTCAATCATGATCATTGAAAAATTCATAATAAGATTTTCCCTAGAATATATTGGTCATCTAGGACAAACTTGCAAGTACCAGACATAATCAACCCTTGGTTTGAGTAATCGCTAATTAATGCTAGCAATGCAAGAGGTCTTTCACCATGAGAAAGTCCTGGGGATCTATTCAAGAGCAAACCTTGGTTTGAGTAATCTCTACATTTAGCGTACCATTGGGAACATCGTCCTATAGATTTAGGTAATAAAACCTTAAAGTTTGACCTGGACCCGCCCTCCTCGTTATTCCCCATAAATTCCATTTAAAACTATAATCATCGGACTCCATAGATCAACTTCCCACGCGAGTTTTAGCAACTTGTTGAAGAACTTTCATTGAAATTTGATTTGAACAAAGAAAAGATACAACTGCATCTCTCCCCAAATAAATGAATACACACGAGTGGATCAATCGATGGATCGTCGCTTGGGAGAAATCCGGATGGGCATCCCGTGGACAGGATACGGTAGCGGGTTCGAGGTGACCGGCTCATCGGGGTGGATCAGGGACCAGTCGTAGCGGGTCACCACGTGGTGCAGGAGCACGAGGATGTTCATCCTCGCCAGCTGGGACCCGGCGCAAACCCTTGGCCCGCCTCCGAAGGGCATGTACACGTACGGCGGCATCGCCTCGTCAAACCGGTCCGGGTCGAAGCTCGTCGGGTCTGGGAAGTATTCCGGGTCCAGATGCGTCCCGTAGGTCGTCCACAGCACCTGAAAATCAGAATGGCTCCATGAAATCACGTAACTGTGTACGGCATTTTTTTAAATCGCGAATTTGTCCGCATCTTAATTCACATATCCTAGGCTAAACGGGGAAATGTCTAGGTAGGAAAGGTTTACAATATGAACAAGTGGCTTATTTTAATGCAGCTTGGACCGTCATTTAATAAATCAAGTTAAGGAAAGATGCAGATGACTTCGCTGCCATGCATGCGCGTGACGACTGTAATTTAATTAACAAGCGTGCATGTGCCGTGGACATTCTCTTTTCAAAGCAATTTCAATCAAGCGAGCGTGGGCGGCGTACCAAGACTTTTCATTTCCAATTAGGTGAATAAATATGGAGTAAAATAAACTATGGCCGGTGTTGGGCTCGGTCTATATATATTTTTTTAATTAAAAGTGAAGTTGTATCGAGGCTTTTGAGACTCAATTTAGGCTTCCCATACGGCGACGACAGCTCTTTTCTTAGTTGACCATCACGACACGTCGCTTTGAGAGATGAATAAGTCGTGAAAGTGCATTTAAAGTGCATCAGTTCTAATTTCATGAGAATCGATCAAGGTCAAATTATCGATTGAAACTTCGAAACTTTGCGATCGGATTAGAAGTTACGTACCTTCCATCCTTTCGGGATGGTGAATCCTTCGTAGTCGATGTCGACGATGGCTTCTCGGAAAGAGCCGAAGATGGGAGGGAACAATCTTAAGGTCTCACGAACAACCTTCCACGTATAACTCATCTTCTTAATATCTTCGCCATTGATATCCTCCCCTCCTCTTTTTCTGCTCTTGGAATCCATATGTTCTGCAAAAGAACAAAGTTCACTTATTTAATAAAAAAAAAAAACTAATATAAAAACCCAAGAGAATATTCTAATAACATAGTCCATATTTTTTTATGCAATGTCACTAATTAAAAACTCAAGACTATTCACATTAGAATGAACATCATATAATATAAACCAATCAAAGACACGAGAAAAAAATAAGTCATAAAACATGCAACAGATTGTCACCTTTTAGTAGCGACTGATAGCAATGTGGGTGCTGAGCCAACATTCTAAAGGTCATAGCGATGGCAAAAGAGGTGGTGTCTTGAGCACCAAACACCATCAACACCATGTTATCGATCACCTCCTCCTCGCTCATCTCACCCCGCAACATTGCCGCCACGTACCGCGGCAGCAGCACCGCCTCTCCTCCTTATTCCCGCCTCCACCTCCTACCGAATTCTCCCTCTCCAACTCCTCCTTCTTCTTCCTCACAATCCTCACAAACAGGCTCTCTATCTCCTTCCTCGCTCTCATTGCTCTCGAAAACTTAGTTCCAGGGACATTAACTGCCGGCATGAAGACTCCCTCCAAAATCCTCTCAAATATTTCCGGCATTCCGGGCTCCACATCTATCCCTAACAAACATTCAAACACAACGTGGAATGTCAAATTTTTGGTGAAGTGGTATAGGTTGATTCTCTCCTGGCCACTCCAATGTGCATCTAGGTGGCGTTGTACTAATTGGCTCAACTTTGGCACTAAAGACCCCGCCAACGCGCTGCCGAGGCTAGAGGCGACCAGTCCATGGATGTGGCGGTGTTGCTCTCCGTGCTTTTGCATAATGGAGTTCTGGCCCATGAGCTGAACTGAAGAAGAAGGCCACGAGCTTATCACCAGCTTGAACTCATTGGACAAGAAGAACCGGTTCGCTTCGGCTCCACTTACTATCACAGTGGGCGACCCCATCAACCTTGTTTTGAAGATCTTCCCATGTCTCGCCATGCGAGGTTGGACAAAGTCCTCGAACAGCCGGTTGGCTTGCTGGGCTCTGTAGAAATCCATGGTTTCGCCGAGCCACGGGATGCCCATTTGGCCCGGGGGTAGTTTGTGCTTGGTGCTGACACATTTTTGCTTGAGTTTGAGAAGAAGGAACAAGGGTGCTAGGGCTAAAATGAGAGTGAAAAGCCAAGAGGAAATGTAGTGGTTGATCTCCATGGCTAAGAAAGAGTGCGGACGTTGTGTTTGAGAACTTGAAAGTTTATAGTTTGCTGTGGGGTTATCGTGATGATAGAAAGGATGCGGGTTCTCTATATATAGGTGATGTTCCGCTGGTTGAACCATATAATCCGTAATAAAATAATCGAACAAGTTGTTCTTACAACAAGTCGGATTACTATTATAATCTAAGAGGCTAACTGAATTAGTTATTAATTTAATAGCACCATGTTTCAATTTGTCCACGGGAGATACATTGCATAGCGCCCATGCAACTTTTTTTAAACTTCCAATTATGAGTCCAAGCAATCATCGGCTCAATTTCTTCATACCTCATGTCAACAACCAAAAAAAAAAAAATTCTCCATACCTATTAATCAAACAATCAGTTCAATATCATATCGAAATACAGTGGAGCTTGCACTATTCTCAGGAGGAAAAACACGCATTCTCGTCCACTGTTTTGCATTATATATATTTGACTTGATTAAGAAGGGATTACCAAACCAAGTAATGATTAAGTAGCGCCACCCCCCCGCAGGCACGCATGTGCTCTTACGCGTAGTACCTAAACATTACCACACCGCCCATTGAGATTCAATCCGTCTCATTCCTCACCGAGCTGTACGAAATCCTTACTTATTTTTAAGAAGCGAGATATTACCCAGATTCTCCGAGCCGTCCATGGTCAATTGGTTGAATATTCAAATGGCCAGAGGATCCCTATATATCTGGTTTAGAGGATCCCACTTGACCTTTAATTTTATATCATTTCTCGTATTTGGCAAGTCAACCCCGGAAACGGAATGTATTACAGCTCCTACAGTTACAACACAGAGAGAGAGAGAGAGGGGGAGAGAGAGGGAGAGGGAACCTAAGTTCTAATCCATTTTTGTGAACTAACAAGGGGGCATGTGAATAATGATTTGATTCACCGCCTGAATCTTGTCAAGTTGGCCGGACCCGGGGGATACGATGCGCCGGCTGAATCTTGTTTTAGGGTTTTTCGTCTTTGAGAAAAATTGTGTTTGTATGTTTCTTGTGAGTTGGCGTGTCAAGACAAAAGATGGGGAATTGACATCAATGACAGTGATGAGAAATCCCATAGTACAGCAGATGGACCCGACTTTCTTTCCTCGAAGCGTGATTCTCTTAATGGCGGTTGGTTCTCTCTATCTGTGAAAAAGAAGGCTTGCTCCTAGCCACATGAATTGCGAGAACTAGGAAAAAGGTATATAGAGAAACTTCAGTGGCTTGTAGTGAGACGGAGGGTGTTTTGCCCCATTGAAAGCTAGAATGACATGGAGCGCATATCCGCAGATCCATTAAGTACGACAAAGATAAACATAAAAAGGGGGCCGGTATGCTCTAACTTTTGGAGATTTTTGGTGAAGGCAAGGTCCCATATCCATTATTATAAGAGAAAAAATCGTCAAAAATCTCTCCAAAGTGACAAATTTACTTCAATTTTTTTTTTTTACATGAAAAATCCTAAACTTTACTAACTATAACACATTTACTGCAAACTCTATGATCAAGAGCATTTTCATCCTATTTTTTATGTTTTTCCTTTTTTTTTCTTTTTTTTCTTTTTTTCTTCTTCTCTCTTCTCTCCGTCGACCATGACGGATGGAAGCAGGACTCAAGCAAGGGCAGCCCTCGCCGGCGTCAGGCAAGGGTGGCCCTCACCTGTGTGTTGCCCTAGTAAGCCCAAGCGAGGATGACCCTCATCGGATTTGGCAAGGGCCATCCTCACCCAACGCCATCAAGGGTCGCCCTCACCTGCATCAAGCGAGGGTTGCCCTCAATAAATCTAGCACCCCTCGCCCAATGCCAGCAAGGGCCACCCTTGCTCGACGACGGCTAGGGCGGCCCTAGCCAACCTAGGCGAGGGCGACCCTTGCCTGACACCGACGAGGGGAGCCCTCACCTACCCTCACCTAAGTCCAACTTCCCTTTGCCATGGTTGGCGAAGGGAAGAAAGAAGAAGAAAAACATTAAATAAAAAATAAAAAGCGAAAATATCCTATAATTTAAGGTAAATGTGTCATACGGATACAAGTTCAGACTTTTTGTGTCACGAAAAAAGTTTGGGATAAATGTATCACGATTAGTAAAGTTTAGGGTTTTTTATGTCACAAAAAAAATTATAGTAAATTTATCACTCTGAATAAAGTTTGAGATTTTTTGTAACTTTTTCCCATACTAGAAAATGTTCAATATAATTTGCACATGCAGAATAATATGAATCATATAAAAACATGAAAGGATAAAAGACGGTTTTCCTCAATTTTGTGAAACTTCACTTTTAGGTCATGACTTGTATGGAAAGAGTTAACAACGAGGGAATTACACCTTAAAGAGTAAAATGGTTTCTTCTCCCTTCTTCGTATCTCTATCTATAGAGACTTAGTGATCTTTTCAATATCTTCTTTCAATTCCATATGTTGCCTTTATTTTTCTTTTTATGGGAATTCTCAATTTTCTTTATGATAACCATTTGATGTCTATCTTCTTTATTTTGGAAAGAGTGGAACTATATCTCATCATACATATCACGTAACATAAAGAATTATTAGACTGTGGAAATATACAATATTCAATTTATACTGTCAAAGACATTCCTGAAGTTTCTTCCCCAAGAATGTTAATCTAGAATTCCCTTGAAATATGCAACGTGTGAGAAATAAATTATTTGTCGGTTCACTTCCTCTCCATGTAAGGCTTCTTGAGATACATTTTTTTATTGATGCAAGGAGCGGACACAGAAAAAAAGGTTTAGATTAGGGAGCGTTTATTATCTCAGGGAGCAAAAATGGAAATGAAATAATATCATATAACAACAAATGTAATATGACTAGCTAGCAATGAAACTTAATCACGGTACTCGACCCTAATGTCGAACTAGATATCTCACGGTTGATCTTATGGTGTCGTCATGGACAACGCGGCTGGGCTTTGCCTAGAAACTCAATTCTCGGGAAACGATGCTTCCACGGCCACCAGTAGCAACGAGACCAGGGGGCATTTACTATGACAGCTCAACGGGACAGACTGCAGGATCACGTGTTCGGGAGAATGGTCAAACTGTGTCGCAGGCACCCAGCAGGGAAACTGAGAACGGTCCAGCAGCTTGTCTACCAATGGGTTTCCCAATAACTCCGGAGGTGATGGTGAAACGCTCGTCTACCAAAAGGGTTTCCCAATAACTTTACGATGGAAAGTTGTATCGAAGAGGGGCTTCTTTGCGTGGATATGAATCCTTCCGATATATGAGGTTATCCCAAAGAATTTATAAAGAAAAAAAAAAAGGCTTAGTTACGAGTGAATTCAGTCCGAAAGCCTCCATCCAAAACTTACATCTGCCCCCTCCCCACTGGGAATTAACAAAAAGAATTGTTAGTTATGAGCAGTTTCTAAGAATACCGGTCTGGTTCCCATTTTATGTTTGGATCCACCAACCCTGATCATTCAAACTAGACCAATTTATTTTTTTAATTTCTTACAAATCTGTAAATACCATAATAGTTCGTAAATTTTCATTCAGTTATGTTGCACACCGCATGACTCGTGCTCGCCCTAATCCTTCACAAGCCCTAATTGCGTTGCCCACGCCTCTTATGCTTGCTCAACTCACGCCTCAGTCACTCTCTCACTTGACTCTTGGTCACGTCTCTCTCAATCACTATATTGCTCAACTGTCAATTGCCTCCCTCTTTCCCTCAATTCTTGGTCGATCCCATTTCGAGGCTAGGAGTTTCCAAGCTCGTGCTCCGCGAACTTTGTAGCCGGTTGCAATTTGGATCTCATGATCTAGTGAGTCTGCAACCTTATTTCAATAAATTTGTTGTCTGTCTAGTTTGTTGTGAGTGCAAAAATGTTTTGAGTTTGTGCTTTCAAGATTGGTTTGGTGGAACGGTGGTGCAAGAAGATTGTTTTCGAGTTAATTCCATGGTATTATTAGTGTGAGATTATTGCGTCTAAATATGTGCTTCAACCATTATGTCTGTACTGTTTGTTTTTCCTAAAGTTAGTACGTTTCTGTTGCTATATCACTGGTTTCATTAGCCTAGCCAGTCCAATCCAATTCCAAGACCTGGTGGGCTGTCCAGTTTTTCAGAAACTAGGAACCGGCCTCTCTAGTCCGGTCCCAGTTCCTAAGTGAGAACCGGTCGATAGGGAAACCAATTACCCCTAATCCCACTCTCTTGTGTCCGCCATAATTGTGCTCTGGTCGCCACCTTGACACGTTCTGGTCGCTGCCATTGTGCCGCCATTCCCCCCTCGCCCCGGCGGGGGTCTCTCTCTTACTCTCCCAGAACATAGCAAGGGGGCGTGGGTTGCGCCCACCACACCCAGCCTCGGGCAACCCAAATTGAGGGTCGCTATGCCGGGTTTCTTGGACCTAAGGTTGCGACCTCATGTCGAAGTCCACCGTGGATTTGCAGAAACAGAGGGGGTGCCTTTACATGTCGAACCTCACCAATCTAGTCATAAGAGTCATCCATTCAAAAGATACACACTGAGACACCAGTGAACTGTGGATCACCCCTTACTAATTCGATGTTTCATTTCTTCCTTTCTTTTCTCTCTCTTGTGACATGATTTATTGGAAATACTTTCTCCAGTAGCTTGGACTGGGACTATGGTTATTATATATCTTAGCTTAGATATATTGCACTGTGTCCTACATAGCTACTTTTTCCATGCCTCGAGATGTGCAAGTTCTTTCCATTGAAGATGGAGAGAGGACTAACCGGCGCTCCGCTTAATTATAGCACTGTCTTTGTACGAACACTGCAAAAATTTGTACGCAGACTGTGAGATAGGAGCTCGTAAATGCTACTTGAATACTTCGACCAACCGCATCGGTCCTTCCCCACCAGCCATCTTTACTCCGATCAGATTCCAATGGCTTTTTACCACTTACCGTCGCTTCCCCTGATTTCTCAGGTATATATTCTCATATGCGTCCTTCAATCCGTAGCCTCCCATCCTTAATCGGTCCTTCCGTGACGAAATATGGCAAGAAGAGGACAAGTCGTTTCTTCCCTCGTGGGAGGTTGCGTTATGGTTGTGGGGTGGTCGCTGCTTCTCCAGAGCTTCTTGCTTGTTGAAGTCACAGGCACTGAACTCAAGGATGAGAAGGCCTATTACTCTCCTCCAGGCCCTCGCTCTCGCTCTCCTCCCTCAGGTCAAATCCGTTTTCGCTATGAAGAAATCTCCAGATGCTGACATGTTTGTCATGATTGTTTTGGCATGAAAACGTCTTACGGGTTTGGTGACTTTTCTTCTAGTGCGTTTGACTGCTATTCCTTGTTAAGATCAATGAAAGAGATACCACGTGTCCGGAGAGACTCCTGCAGAGGAGTTCATTCGGTCATGATGTATATACGATTTGGTATTAGGCATAAATAGTATGTCTCCTGGAAATGTCGGAGATTTTACTCTTAACTTCAAGAATTCATTGTCCCGACATCTCATGTTCATTTCCCCCTCCTTGTTCTTTTCTTTTCCTTCCATTTTTGCACCTTGATATTATGTGCTATCTTAAATTTTATACCTGATGAACAGGTTCACGCGGACGTGGCAGTACCTCTCGGGTAACTTCGCCGACGACTGCCAGATCTTGTGGCAGCCCGCCGCGGGGACAAGACCCCAGCCAGTCGACGCGGCCTCCTAGTGGAGGTTACTACCGTTCTCCTCCCACTTCCGGAGGAGCACCCTCGACTCCAGTGAGCACTCCTGTTGATCCCAGGACCCCGAGTACTCCCACCACCATCTCGCCACCGAGCGGAGGTTACTATCCATCTCCGACTTCCGGAGGCGATAGCCCCCCAACTACGGGGACCTTGACGCCACCGGCCACTCCCATCGATCCCGGCACTCCCATCGATCCCGGCACTCCGAGCATCCCTTCCATCACAGCACCTCCTTCCGGTTTCCCTCCTTTCGGTTTCCCTCCTTCCGGTTTCCCTCCTTTCGGTTTCCCTCCTTCCGGTTTCCCTCCTATCGTAAATCCCTTCATCCGCCCTTACAAGTAAGTTCATCATCACAAAGAGGAATGTCGTGCGCTCGTGGTATATTTTGATCTAATTGAGGAGTGGCGTTTTGGCAACTAGGCCCAAATTTTCAATTTGCACGGAAAACCCATAGTTGTTTTTTGTACGGAATGCAATAGTATTATATTTTCCTAGCTTAATATTACGTATAGACTATAGAGTCTCTTAACCCAAAATAAGAAAAAACTCGAGGAAACACAATATGCATGAGAAAGTACTTCAGTAAATGATTTTGCAAGAAATGGATCATGAGTACAATGTATATTTCCCCCTTAAAATGCATGAACGATATGCATGATGCATGGATCAAGTTGATTATTATTTTCTTGTTTCGCATGTATAGTTGTATTCTGTGTAACATTAATTCATCAACCTTTCGGTCGATGACGTCTATTGCTACAAACTGCAGTTACTATCTATCAAATCCAGGAGTGATAATTGGGCTGGTTGGGTTTGTGATGCCGATGGGAAATGCCTTCCGCGTGACCACGCCCATCCCCGGGTTCCCCGCGGCCCAAAACCTGATTCAGGCGCTCGGGAACACAAGCGCGGACGGCCTCGGCGCTCTCTACCGAGAAGGGACCGCAGCTCTGCTCAACTCCATAGCTAGCAACAGGTTTCCCTTCACCACCGCCCAAGTCCGACAGAGCTTTGTCTCGGCCCTCGGCTCGAACAAAGCTGCGTCGGCTCAAGCTCGGCTCTTCAAGCTGGCCAACGAAGGCCGTCTCAAGCCCAGGGCTAATTGAAGTGAAACCGATCATCATTGTTTTATCTAGCGCTATTCTAGGTTGTCGGAGCAATATGTGTTAAGTGTTCGTGTGGTGTCCTCTCTTATTCTTCGCTCGGATTTGAGGTGTAAGTCTGTTTCGCGTACGTTTGTGTACGATTTAGCTTAACTTAGCATGCATGATATTGTTGCTAGCAATATTTATCGGTGTCAGATTTCCCATGGATTGTGGTACGTAGACATTAATTTGACTTTCATTTTACTTTTCGTAGGGTTGTAATAACTTGTTGAATGCTATTCGAAAATGGTCGTTTGGGATCATATAAGTGAACTATAAGACATGAACTCATCATCAATTGTCATCAAATTAAACGTGCATGAAAAATGATAGCAAAAGACGTGGAGATATTTCTTGTCAGAGTAATTTACTTCTGTTCTTGAAGCTCGAGGAAGAAAAATTTTGGTAATTTGGTAACTTACTAACACTTTTAATAAATTACCAATTTTTGTACTGGCAAGATAACTTACTATCACTTTGAACTGACTATCTCATGAATGAAACCACCAACCTAAAATCACCGTATTTGGTCGGATTATACTACCAATTAATTTCAGGTTACAAACTCTCCTCTCGTTACTTACCGAATTTTAATTTTTTAATTTTTTTTTGTTCTGGAGAAACCGGCTTGCAGCCGACAGCCGCGCTGTAAACCCCCAAGTGACACGTAAGCAGGAGGACCCACCACCCCTGGAGTCACACTTCATACACCTAGCGCATCCGGGTTTAACCCTTCACCTCTTGGCGAGGATCAAATTAGCCTTATCTGGCGGATACCGTGGCCGGTGGTACCGAATTTTAATTGTTCTTCTTCAAACTTTTATTTATCAAGTGAGGACACAAAAGAAGTTGTAGAGACCTTGTTTGGGGGAGAAGATTCAGAGAGGAAGAGAGATTCGTTCGGTTGGCTGGGATTGTTAATGTGGGCCTAAAGAATGTTGCGGGCTTCGGCGAGATCTTATTATTGATGGGCCGGGGGATGTCCAACGGCTTAGATGAGGGGAAGAATACAAGCTATGTTCCCTCCAAATTCCTTAGGTGGGGAACATAGAATTGTACTAAAGCATACTAACAATTACGTCCGAAGTTGATGATATGTTAAGATAAGTATGCTACAAAACCATCTAGAGGTTCAGTGGCCGGTTAGAAAACTTAAAAATGGCTATTGCCATCTGAGCATATAAACAAAGAGGAGATGGTGCATCGTGGTGGCACCAAAAAACCCTTTAATGGGAGGCTTTATTGACTTCGTGTCTTAAAACGTGTGAACAAACGAGACACTTCGAGTAAGAAATCAAGTCCAGAAATAGAATCTGAACATTGTCGATTTACATGGTTCGCGAGTGCCTCTACTTTAAGGGGGAAAGATCAAGAAGATATTAAACTCGCTCAAGACGCTCATATTAAATGTGTCCCGATCCTAGATATACACAGACCCACAAGAATAAATCACAAAAGAAGAGTACTCACATGCTCTCAACTCTCTTAAATGACAGATTTCCTAACTCTCCAGGATTCTCACAAGTTTTTTTTTTTTTTTTTTTTTTTAAATTAGTTTTGAAAATAGGATTTCAATAAGTTTGGATCGGGACCACGTTAGGATCCCATCGCCCGCCCAAATAGGCCAGGGCGCCGGCTAACGCACTGAGAAACCCAACAGCTACTCGGAACTACCCCATGAGCCTGGCTGGGCCACTCCTTGACAAAGCGCCCGCGTAGCACCCTAGTTTGTCCTTGCGCGAAGCGGGCCGTTGTTTCCCTCTTCGATCATTCTACTTTCATAACCCCACAAACACCCCGAGTACCCCGAAATTCAGGAGCTCATGTAGATTCCAGATTAAATGGAAGTCATTTCAAGCCACAATCAACAGAAACACCTTCCGAGAAAAGAAAAGGAGGGACGAGTATGAACAGAGGTGGGCGGAGGGAAGTAAAGATGATCTTTAGAACTGAACAGCGTACACTTTTATTATGGTCATTGACTCGTTGGTCGGAGGGAAAAGGTCAAAAGGAAAAGCTGTCACCAGAAACGTCAACATGAAAAGCTCCTCCTCCTGACATTGGTAATTTATTTGATCGGTCGATCTAATTGACATTTGTCATTAAGACACAGATTCATTTGGGTCTCTTTTATGGATCGGTGTGTCATCTCATCCCTCGGGCGCACACGGCTCCTGCTATTTCCAATTGTCATGTTGAAGTCAAACTCTCTAGGCCCCCCGGAGTTTGGCCGAGTGAGATCGAGCGTTTCATCCAATACCGATACTGCGTCTCAATCGCGACGACTTCACTTAAATTAACTAGTTTATTGAGTCACGCTGCTGGCCGCCCAAAAGGATTTTAGAACCTTGGTCAATGCACGCGGACAAGACAATCACATGCCCTCGGAGAGTTTGATGAAACTGAAAACCCAAAATGCTGCTAAGAACAAGCGAATGGGACATCTACAAAGGCATAATCTGAGAACTAATTAAGGTGCATAATGCGAATTAATAAGATCCGTTGACACCAAAAATGACCAAACTTAGATTATAAGTAACAAGTGACAGACTTATTAAATAATAAAAGAGTTTGGTGAAGATAATAGTTAGCGATTTAAAGAGAATTAACAACTCTTCGATAATGTTATCGGTAGCAAACATCACTTCTCGAGGAGACCCTTAATTGAGGATAATTATCAAATCGAGATATTTTCAGATATATAGCTTCTTGCGGAGATATGTTACTACGTAATAGGAAATTGCATAATTTCTTATAACCACCAATAGAATTAGGAATTCAATTCTATTTTAATAATTATTATATGTAACCGTTGTAGTGATTATCAGCAGAGGATTCTAAATACTCCAATTGTACTCATTCTAAAATTCTCGATGAATCAAAAAACTCAACCTTCTCTCAAATTACGATCCAAAAAAAAAAAACCTTCTCTCAAATTTATTTTTCTCTTTACTTTCTACAATTTTAATGGCCAGTCGTTATTGCCTCCAGTTTTTAGGCATTTGAATTTCTTCTTATTTATTTTCCCATCCAAAATTATGAAAGGATCCTTTGCCAACATTTGTCAATACATATGATCCGTTCATATGCTCGGAGGATAATTCATCGTCACTTTTGGTGAAACAAGATTAGATCAAAAAAATATCAAATCTTATGCGAATCTTAATCGTACAATCGTTTCATGCGTTACTTGAGCATTGAGGTCCGAATCAAACCGCTTCGACAGGATGTCACCGGTCATGTCCGATTGTCATCGCTCGTCGATTTTGACGGCTCGCGTTGCGTAACGAAATGGCCCGGAAAAAAGTCGCCAATTTGAAAAGGAAAACGTGGGGCACGCGAACAGAGACCGATCGAAAACGAGAGAAATGTGGACAGTTAGTCAGGAAAAGAAGAAAATTTTACGTGGGGAATTAAAAAGGTGTCGGTGTTTGAATTTGATTCGCTGGGGGCGGGTCCCCGAGAGCACGTTGCCAGGGTTAAAGTCGTGGGCCGATCGAAAACGTCGTGAGCCGGACGAAAATCGATCTCTTCGTTTCGGGAAACGACGGGAAACCATCGGTCCCATGCCTGAACCATGAAGAGACCGTGTGGCTTCATCATGCAAAAGGCGAGCCGCGTGAGCCCGCTCCGGTTCGTTTCGCGTCTCGCTTTGGAGTCCGACCCATGTCATGTTTCCCTCGACTAAATTATTTGCATCTATATGGAAGCTAATCTATCGTGACTGGTGAGTATAGATAGCAAAACCGCAACTTTATTTTGGGAAATTATAAAAGACGGGAAAAGTCTCAAAAAAATCATAAACCTTTTACATTCATGTAAATTTAGTTATAAATCTTTTATTTGTGTTATTTAACTCTAAACATTTTCATTTAGTGTCAATTCAGTCATTCCATTTAATTTTGATTGGATTTTTTAACCTGGGTGTTGATTGACTGACGTGATAAGATTTGCGCCAATGTGAACAATTTTTAATAATATTTTAATATTTTTTTGAATTTTTCTTTTTTCATTTCTTTTTCTTTTTCCTCCTCCTTTCTCCAACCAGTTGTTGGACCACGGCAACCGGCCAAAGGCAATAGTTGGCGAGGTCGACTCACCAGAGGCCAAGAGGCCTACTCATGCTAGGCAACAAGGCTTGAACCTCGCCATCGGCCTAGATGGCTGGCCTCGCCCATGGTTGACAAGGCTTAGCTTTCACCAAGGGCAAGCCTCACTGCCCAGCGTGAGTAAGCCCCACGACCTATGGTGAGGGCTCGAGGCTAGCTAGTAGTCAGCAAGGTCGACCTCAATCTCACCTACCATCGCCTCTTGTCAATCACCGAGGTCCGATGACCAACTAGAGGAATGAGGAGGAGAAGGGAAAAAAATAAAATAAAATCAAAATAAAATAATTCAAAATTTTAAAATATTATTAAATATTATCCACGTCAGCCAACCAAAGAACTTGATCAGTAAAAATTCGGCTAAAATTAAATTTTGGAATGACTGAATTGATAACAAATAAAAAAGTTTAGAATTAAATTGACACGATTAAGAAATATTTATTATTATTTTTTAATACTTTTCTCTATACAAGACAATACTTTTTTTCAAAGGTTTTATTCAAGGACTTTGGTGTAAGTCGCTTCACCGTCTGGTTGAACAGTCCTGACAGCGACTATATAAAAATGACTTTGAAATAAAGATGGATATTTTCTTGTCAATTCTCTTAAGTCTTCGGGGGCATAATGTCTAATGAAAGCAATGTCCGCCTACTTCATTGATGGGAAGAAACTCTATCCACCCGCTTTTAAAATTAGCGAATTACAAGAGCATATATACCTCTTGCACGTTAACTTATTTGGAGAAATAATCAAACCAAAATCTAATGCTGCATTTAAATACTCTTTATATATATATATATATATATATATATATATATATATATATATATATATATATATATGATCTCATTCCACTTATCAACTTAAATTTTGAATTTTTATTATATAACAATCCCTACGTTCGACCTCCAACCCTCTCTCTTTTCTTATGTGTGCACACCACTTTTGATCATTGACCTTATCGCCATCTTGTCGTCGCCACCCATCATCAACATTAGCACTCAATCCTCAGTATCCATCAAGGTCTCCCCCACATTGGCATGCAAGGGCCTCGAGCTATGGGGCTCAACCTTCGATGGACCATTTGTGGAGAGTGACAATAAGAATTTTGTTAATAGTTTTTTTCAATATGGTCATTGTTAACGAATATCCATATGCAATCATTAAACAATTGAGCATTAAAATTTTGTAGCGTTTCGACACTAGAGTCGTGTATAATTGAAAACATTTTTTAATCTTGTATGCTTAGCAGGTGCCTTGTATACTTCTGTAAAACGCTCATCTATGCTTGGAATTCCGTCGAGAAGGAATTATTAATTAGCTGGGAGGAGGATCAGAGTTTCCTCCGACGTGGCCACTCGTAACCCTAGAGCCCTCAAACCTCAAATCTAAAACGAAGCTATGGTAGGCTCCTATAATTACCGTCGGCACAATCCACAGTAGATCCTAGTAACAGTCTACGGAGGCTGCGCGATTGACGTGGGATTTTGCTCCTGTCGCTGTTCTAGCACAGCGGTACAGACCATCCCAACTAATCCTCCACTTCCCTCCCCCGCGATATTGCGCGCCAGCGTGGAATACTGCTTGCTTTGCTGACGTGTCGCTCGACCGGGACAGCCTACGTGTCGCACTTGAAGCCCCTCAATTTCCTTTTTTTCTGGACGGAAGCCCTCCAATGTGCGGCTTTGTTTGTGAAGAAATTGGGTGAGTCTATAGTTCCCATCATCCTTTGATCAAAAAGGAAAAGCTCAGATTCGTGCATATTGAAATTTGTCAAGAGGGTTGAGATTTATTACATTTCAATTCAATAGTGAACCATTATAAAGGTGTCGTGCCGCTTAGGAATCGTAGAATTACCGAAGAAATTATACATGAAAGAAATTAGGGTGAATTTGAAGAATAATGGAGGTAATAAAATTCGTCTGTCGGATTAAATTGTATGTTTGTTGTTTCTATTATCTATAGCATTTGAGATCGCAATTTTAGTTGGCAATACATCATGCTTGAACAACATGTATATGGATTTCAACATGCAAAAACTAGCCATTCTTTCGCAATCTATGTAGAAAAGTGAAATGATTTTTTGGAAACAAAAAGATAAGTATTTTTTAATTAAGGTAGCCTTTTTTTAGTATCATATTATGTCTAAACAAAAATTGATTGCATCATAAATTGTCCACTATTTTCCTAACCTTTTGTTCTTAGTTGAATCATTTTTAAGGTTGAAATACATGAGAGTAGGAAAAAGATAGCATTTCGATCCTAAACTTATTGTACGGATTTTGATATATTATTAAACCTTTCAATTATTCTAATTTAAACCTAAACATTTGTGTGAAATTTTAATGTAGCGGTTTTGTCAATTTTCACATGAAATTATTGATACAACGGTCCTATCATCCTATGTCGCCCTATGTGGCACGATTGATGATCCAACGTGAATAAACTTAAGTAAAACGACATTGTTTTGCATAATATTTTCATATTTTTTTCTTTTATTTCCATTGAGAATGAAGCCGAAAGTGGAAGCAACATTCAAAGACTAATTTTTTTCTTTCTCGGAAAATCTCACATGCAATTTATCAAGAGACATAGAATTGTTCTTTTATTAAATGAAGCGACGTCCATATACTTTGTAAGAGCTTATAGGTATAAGTATGTTCGGCAGCTGCCAATACTATCCACCAAACTTACACTAATAAGCCAACTTTACTCAATAAACTTCTCTTTTAAATGCAAAACAAGATTCGAAGCGCTTTGTCATGCAGGGAAGGCATTGTCCGAGCAATCATTTCTGTCAAATTCCGAGGAGAATATAATTAAATGAAAAGCATCTGTAATTAATCCGTCATTCCCATTAATAAAAATAGACAGCATTTGGAAAATTCATAAAAAGAAATAATAATAAAATGGCTGCTGAGTGACAAGGCTTGAGAGGATGAGGGTCACTTGTACGGCGTCGCCTAGAAGAGAAGCGTGCCCTGAATGTCAGCCAACTTGCGCACCAAAGAGAAAAATGATTGGAGCTCAGCATAAGATAGATTCGCTTTATTTGAATAATCCCAATGGCAACTGGCCATGTAAAGATATTGCTACAGCTTCCAAAAAAGAGCTCATGATGCCATATCATGGCTCCTCAACAAATAAAAAACATATGGCCGAACAATGTTACATAAGCATTAACATCCCATGACGTCGACTATTTGATAAACTCATCGTTTAAGTCAGATCATGTTAACATAAAAGGGAAAATATTAGAAACAGTCCATAAACTTCTACTTAATGTGCAATCTCGTTCCTAGACTTTTAATTTGTTCAATTTTTTTTTTTTTAGTAAGGTGAGTAATATATTGAATTTAAACCACAAACTAGACAACAGAGGGTTCTTGGCACAAAAAAACTTACACTCCTAAAGACAAATATGTCAAAACGAGTGGAAGGGTGTCGAGAGAAAATGAGAACAACAAAAGCCAACCTACAGTAGCCAAATAGCCACCCAGCATTAACTAGTAGCCAAACAGTGGCATCAAATAGGAAGGAACAGGGAGTCTAGATAGCAAACTGCGGCAACCCATAAAACGTTCCGGCAGCAAAGCAACATCAACATCCGAGGAACCGGATCTAGTCCCCGAAGTCAATGAGCCTTCCAACCCGCAGCAGTAGCACCTCGGAAGAGAAAAAGGCTATTAATTTGTTCAATTTGGTCTATGAATTATTGATAAATGTCCAATATAATCCCTAATTATTTGAAAATTAATCAATTTTGTCATTCCGTTAATTAAAGTTAACGGAATTGACTTACATGGCTTTTAGTCTCTTAAATATAAAATAAAAAAGGATATGTGGAATATTCACATGGAAATTACCTTTAAAACATGTCAAATTGTGGCCACCATCTAAAAAAAGATACATACCACTAATTATTTCTGCTTTTGTGATAAGTGCTTTCATTTGTAGCTGATCATTAATTTTTATTTTTATTTTTTAAGATATATATTGACTCATAATTCTAGTAATCTAACTTAGTTTCACGTCATCAATTAATACTCCGCGTCATCACTTAACGGTTCGAACAAATGGAAGGATTAGATTGAACATTCGTTAATAGTTATATTATATGAAAGTTCACGGATCATTTGTAACATTTTCCCTAACATAAATTCTGTGCGTATTTAGATGCCTGCTTGAGTTTTTGTCGTGCCATATCTGCCGTGGTCCAAAGGACTCGAACCGGCTTTTGTTTCGAGAGAGGCAAGGAATCGGCTAAGAAGCTAGCACGAGATTGAACCCCACCGAAATAAAACAATGCCCAACCGCTCCCATTTCAACGGGTATTAAATGCAGAGGAGAGAGAGAGAGGGGCGCCGCGGAGAGATCAACATGTCAAGCGAGGACGGCCCTACTCCTGCCGGGCCTCCGGACTACACATCACCAATCCCCGCTCGCCAGCCGCCCAACACCATCCCCCCCGTCACTGAAATTCCCGGCGATGGCCCGAACGCGAGGATCGCGAGATCCACACAGTTCATGTGGGGGATGAAGATCGGCTGCTGTACAGGATCGTGGAGAAGAAGTTAAGGCCGATCTCTGCATTAAATGGACGATGCATCGGACGCCGTAGCTCAGCCTCCGCCCAGCCTAAAAACGTGCGAGGGTTTTTGCGGGTACATCGCTCGTCATGTGACTTGACTGCTCGGGTTTTGCTCCAAACATAAAGAGAATCGATGCCCCTCTCTCTCTCTCTCTTCCTTCCCACTGCTTTAATGGCTTTTCCGTTGTAACACATGGTTTTCTCCGTTTGGTCACGAATGGTTTCGGAGCGCCCGAAGATCCCGACTTCAAAGGGTTGACTTCTAGCAGGATGCGTTGAACTTGAACGTGAGATCGTGTGAATCTCATTAAAAAAAAAAAAAAAAAAGCGGAAAAGTTCTAGCATGGGAGATATCAACGCATATTTGTATGACAATTTTTAAAAGATTCGTGTCATTCACCCGATGCGGAAATATATATAAGACGTACTAGGCTCTAGATAAACGAATCAAATCAACTGCGTTTTTCTTTTCTTTTTTTCTTTTTTTCTTCAGTAAAGCGATAATTTTAAGATTGAGAGGAACAAATTGATTAGTAAAAGAGTAAGAACAGAGCCAGGTGGTGTGGGTCCCACTCCAAATTCCCCTATAATTTAGATCTGTCGGTGAGATGAAAGCGAAACTAGGCCTAACGATGAGGTCGAACCCGTAATAACGCTCGTACCCCAAGGTCAAATCACAGCCCCCGACAGCTTCTCCCAATTGCAAATGCAGCGCGCCCCACTCCCAACGTTTGCACATTTGCATTTTTTTTTTTTATATTTCCTTTTATAGATACATTTTAAAAAGTATACTAAAAATTCTAAAGCTTATGAGGAGAATATAACTAGATCGTAAAAATTTCAGAAAGTATAATTAAGTACTCAAAATTTTAAATTAGTACTATGAGATTTTGTAGGACCACAATAAAATGTTCTAAAATCTCAAATTATTAGATGAATGCATAGTTTACACTCCTCTTCATGCTTAATCTAGGTTTTTTTTTTTTTGCCAGTACTAAGCGTGAACATTTAATTGAAAAAGAGAAAAACTATTAGATGAATGTGTAACTAATTATTCTTGCACTCCTCTTCATGCTTAATTTGGTCTCTTTTTTTTTTTGCCAGTACTAAGTGTGAACATTTGATTGAAAAAGCGAGACCCTACTGTAGAAAAAGCTCCCCCCGCGCTCGCGATCGCTAGGCGCCCCGACGGCAGCACGCCGGCCTTCCGCCTGCCGTCGGAGCCTCTCCCACCGGCGACTCCCGCTTTGCACGAGTCGTCGCCCATCGCCGTGCCTCTGCACCTGCTACCCGCCATTACCGCTCCGCCGGGCCTCGCCCGCATCGCAGCTCCATCGTCACACCTCCGACGCACGTTGTTGCTCCCCTCGCGCTCGCGTTGCGCCTCTTGCACTGCACGCGCTGCGCCGCTTCGCCGGTCTCGCGACCCGACGCCGCCAGAACCCACGCCGTCGCTGCTCGCCTCTCCTCGGTGCCCGACAGCTAGCTTCGCGCCCACGATACCGCTGCTCGCTTTACCTGCGTCTACACCAGCACCCGACGTCCCGCGCCAAAGCTCCGAACTGGTTGCCAAACTCGTTTTGGAAGAACCCGAAGCTCGGCCTGGTATGTCCACTCTTTTCGAACCGATTATGGATGAATTCGATTCCGGCTTTTCTCCCGTCCGGGTTCCGAATTTCGAATTGCTGCTGTGATGGCCTCGGCTTTTGGCCAAGCCTCTCGTGTTGATGAAGGGCCAAGCTCTCTCGCCCATGTCCCTCAAGTTGTAGGTTGACCTTCTCTTGATGGGCCCTCGTGCAAGGATAAGGGGCGAAGCCCCTCGTTTTCCCCTGATCCGAGGCAGACGGATATTCCCATCCCTGTTCGTAACCATGCTGGTGTTCGCACGAAAAGCAGAGGTAGATCCAGACCGAACCGGCCTTAGCCTACGGGCAACGCAAATCCATCTAGCCGTTCTTGGGCGTCTATTGCTCAAGTGTTGAGGAAAGGCTATGATTTAGAATTCACCCCTCCTGCTTTTTTGGATGATAAACCGATGGTTGAGATGTCAGACCTTGACCTCCAAGCCGACCCCAAACTCCATGATTGTTTGATTGGCTATTATCTGGGTAGGAGAATTCCATTTAAAGTTATTGCGGAAGCTCTTAAAAGGGCTTGGAGCCCGTACCTCACTGAAGTCATGGCAGACGGACGAGGTTTCTTCGTGCTGCATATTCCTGACATGGATTTTAGGAGGAAGCTCCTCGAAGGTGGCCCGATCACAGTTGCGAAGGTTCCATTTATTCGCAACAATGGAGGCTGGTCTTGAGCTCGAGAAAGACACCCATTTAACTGTCCCCGTGTGGGTCAAGTTAAGAAACCTTCCTTTCTCCTTTTGGTCGGCCCAGGCTATTGGCAAAGTTGCGAGTGCGGTTGGCAAGCCATTGTATGTAGATCATCGTACTGAGCAAATGGATATGTTAGCTTTTGCTCGTGTCTGTGTTGAAATTACTGCAGACCAGTCCTTTCGTGATTCTATATTGTTGGTTCATAATGGAAATTCCCGTATTGTTGCTGTGGAATATGAGTGGCGTCCACAAGTTTGTTCCAAGTGCGGCATCTTTGGCCACAACGCAATCCCCACCCCTCGCCAAGCATCTAATTTGAGAAGACCGCAGCCAAGGCTCCTGTATCGGTTGTTCCTCTGTTCAGCTCCCCGGGGGACGTGCCCGCTTCCCCGGTTTCCCTTGCTTCCCCTGTTTTGGTGGCTGCTCATGCCCCGTATCAGCAAGATTCGGAAAGAGTCCAGCAGCCTTTCGATGCATTGGAAGCCGGTGGGGAACTTGCTGCTCCTCATGCGGAAGCCGCTGCCTTTTCCCAAGTGTCGTCTTCGGTTGCTCTGCCTATACCTACAAGAAACGATGCTGGTTCCTCTAATTTAGTCACAGTACGTGAAGTCGTGCCCGCCCTCGCTTCTTCCCCTCCACTTATTCCTCCCGCGGGTGAGGAATGGCATGAAGTGGTAGGTAAAAATAAAAAGAAAAAACTTCCCTTTTCTAAGAAGGGGACATCTGTCAGTGTGGCAGGCGTTACCAGAGGTGGACAACAGTTGAATCTGAAGACTGCTTCCACTAAACCGGTCAAACCACCTGTGCTCCCTCCTGTTCGGATTTCTAAGGGGCTTTTGAAAGCACCTGTTAAGGTACATGATAATACTGCCAAGACCTTGGACCGCACCTCCCACTCGGGACATTCTATTGGCTCGGATGAGATTGCTAGTTCTAGTATTCATGCTATCTCGGAGGATGATGATCTACTATCCATCAGTTCCTCACCTCGGGGGACGATGTCTTGTGCAAAGCGTGACTCTATTCAAGACGAGATGGATCGTCTACTTCCCGAACCTTCGCTTCGGTTCTTGCTAAGGCCACCTCTGCTGGCCGCAAAGCCTCTATGAAGAGGTAACCGCCTCCCTTCCTTGTGTACATATGTTTTTTGGATTCGGAATGTTAGAGGTATCCTCAATCCGTTAGGCGTCTTTGAGGTAAGGAAGCTTGTTCTCTCCAACAAGCTCTGCTTGATCGGTATTTTTGAGACTAAGGTGCCCGAAGAATTGTTTGATACCATATCTTCGACCTTTTTAAGAGGCTGGAAATGGACGGCGAACTATGAATACGCTCCTCGTGGCAGAATTTGGGTTGGCTAGGACCCAAGTGTAGTTGAGTTTGCTCCTATTTTTTCGAATAAGCAAGCTGTTCATGCTTTTCTTTCTTCTACTTCTTCTAACACGAGTTGTTGTATTTCTGCGATCTATGCTGATCACATGTTTGTCAGTCGTAGGCCCCTTTGGGATGATCTAATCCATTACAATGAAGTCTTCCAGGACTCGCCTTGGATTGTAGCTGGCGACTTTAACACCACTAAGGACCCATCGGATAGGGTGGGGGGTTCGAACGCTTAGATTCCATATTTTGACGAGTTTCGTTTATGTTTAGCTCAAACCGAGTTGGTGGACCTTCGATACATTGGCCTCCGTTTTACTTGGTCTACTTCCTCTGGTGCTACAAGGAAAATGTGCAAGATTGATCGGGTCCTTATTAACAATCTGTGGAACCATCGGTTCTCCTTCTCTCAAGCCTCCTTTCTCAACCCGGGTATATCTGATCACTCTCCTATGATTGTTAGAGTGCTTGATTCGGTGTCGAGAAGGAAGCCGTTTAAATATTTTCATTTTTGGTCCGAACACCCGGATTACTCGTATTGCATCAATCAGGCTTGGAATATGCCAGTCTTCGGAGTGCCGATGTTCCACCTCATGTCCAAGCTGAAATTGGTTAAAGCTCGCCTCATTTTACTCAACAAAGAGTTTTTCTCCGACATTTCGATGAAGACGGCTGAAGCTAGAGAAGCCCTTCGCATCACTCAGGTTGGGCTTCATGATGATCCATCTAATATATCTCTTGCTGACCTGGAAAAAAACCAGCGACGTGCCTTTGTCCAACTGCGGGCCCATGAGGAGTCTTTTTACCGCCAAAAGTCTCGTGTGACTTGGCTGAAAGAGGGTGATCGGAACACTAGATTCTTTCACAATTCGGTTAAGAACAGAAAGACCAGAAACCACATCCTCTTGGTTATGGATTCATCTGGTGTCCTCATAGATGATCTAGCCCTTGTGTCTCAAGTGTTTGTGTCCTACTTCTCAAAGTTGCTCTCACCTCAGGCGTGCCTCTCAAAACCGTCTCTTCATGAGATGAAGGAGCTCATCCATCAGCCTCTTTCGGATATTCAATGCAGCTCCATCTCTTGCCTGGTCACAGATTCGGAGATCAAGGATACTCTTTTCTCCCTAGCAAGAGGAAAAGCCCCGGGCCCTGATGGCTTTTCGGTTGAATTTTACAAGACCAACTGGGATCTTGTCGGGCCATTGGTTATTGAAGCTGTTCAGGATTTCTTTGCTTCGGGCTTCCTCCTAAAAGAGGTAAATAGTACTATCCTTACGTTGATTCCCAAAGTTCGAATGCTACTTTTGATCATGATTTTAGACCTATTGCATGTTGTAATACCATCTACAAGGTTATTACAAAAATTCTAGCTAATCGTGTGGCTTTGTTTTGAACGTTTTGGTTGGATCATCTCAAAATGCATTTGTTAAAGGAAGGAGAATTAGAGATAACATTCTTCTTGTTCGGGAATTGTTCTCTCGGTTTTCACTTAGACCCTTACCTTCCGAAATGCGCTGTTAAGGTGGACTTTCAAAAGGCGTATGATACTGTAGACTGGGATTTTTTGGAACTCACTCTGCAATTCAGATTCCCGGAATGGATCATCCATTTGATAATGGTGTGTGTGAGAACACCCAAGTTTTCAATTTCTATTAATGGCGAACTTCATGGTTTCTTCTCTGGAGGTCGAGGCCTTCGCCAAGGGGACCCTTTGTCGCCGTACCTTTTTACCCTTGTTATGGATGTGTTCTCGGGGATTTTAAACTCCGTACTTCGGTGAAAGGCTTCAAATACTTTTGGAGATGCAAGAAGGTAAAGTTGACCCATCTTTTCTTTGCCGACGATGTCTTTCTCTTTTGTCAAGCTGATTGGGTTTCCGCTACGATCCTCAAGAGAAGTCTTGATATATTCTCATCTTGGAGTGGATTGCTTCCGAACAAAAAAAAGAGCGAGGTGTTTCTCTCAGGAGGTCCTGTTTCCATCGAGAGAATATTCGGCTTGCATTTGGCTTTCGGGAAGGTCGACTCCCGTCCGATACTTAGGGGTGCCCATCATTACTTCGGGACTTGGGAAAGTTGATTGTGCTTCGTTGATTGATCGTATTACCGCAAGAATTCAATCGTGGGCTCACCGTTTTTATCCTTTCTTTGGCAGGCTTCAACTTATAAGGTCGGTACGCATTCTATCCAAGCCTTTTGGGCTAGTGTTTTTTCTCTGCCTATCTCTGTTCTTGATAGAATTGAACAACTGCTAAGACAGTTTCTGTGGAAGGGCACCTCGCTTGGCCGAGGCGGTGCCAAAGTATCCTGGGATGACATTTGCCTTCCAAAAAATGAAGGTGGCTTGGGTATTCGGAAATTGAGAGACTACACTACTGCTTCCTTGCTTAAGTACATCTGGTTTCTCTTCACCGATAGAGAATCTCTCTAGTGTCGTTGGATCCATTCTTATTTTTTTAAAGAAGGACAACTTTTGGAATTCCTCCACACCCACTACGTGTTCATGGGCGTGGAAAAAAATCCTTCAACTTCGAAGACACTTTAGGCTCTCTTTCTTTTGGAAGATTGGCCACGGTTCCTTTGTTTCCTTATGGCACGACAATTGGCTGGAATGTGGCCCGCTTCTCTTACTTATCCCGCCGGACCTTGTGGAGAGCTGTCGCCTCCCAAGCTATTCTGTAGTGGCGGACCTTTATTCTCCTGTGGGTGCTTCTTTGAGAAACATCCTCGCAAATATGGGAATTACTATACCCATTCTTTCTACCGGTTCGACCGCTTCACCGGCAAGAAGATCCATCAAAGGTTCGTTCTCTGTTGCCTCCGCGGAAATACATCAGGGTTAAAAAGAATCGAGTGTCTTGGGCTCCTCTTATTTGAGACAATGACCTTGCACCTAGATTTCAATTTCATTTGTGGTTGCTTGCAAAAAATAGGCTGCCAACTCAGACTCTCCTTCTCTCTTATGGGAGGATTGAGTTCTCTGTTTGTGCCTTTTGCTACTCCGTTCCGGACTCTATGGACCACTTGTTCTTTGAGTGCACAACGTTTGCGACTCTTGCGTTCTTTTGGGCTTCTAGATGTAATTTACCTTGGAAGAAAAGAGATTGGAAGGACAACCTCTCTTGGGCTCTCAAATTCCTATCTGGCAAAGATTTTTTTCACAGTATTGCCCGTTTCTCTTTTGGGGCTTTATGCCATTTCATATGGAAAAAAAGGAATTCTATCATCTTTCGAGGTGACTCTTTGGCAATTCCGGCCATGAAGAATCACTTGATCAAGGTTGTGAAGGATAAGGCTCTTTTGTTCTCTAATGTCCCGCCTACTCCAAGAAACAAGCGACTCTAGAGAGGTTGGGGGTTCGATCCATCCATCTTCAGCTCAGCGTCCTCTTCCTAGCTCTCCATCTCTTCAATCTTTGGAGGGGTGCCTGAGGGTCATTAGTCTGTTTTTTTTAATTGTAGTTCAGCCGAGTAGTTGCTGCTTTGTTTCCTTCTCTCTGTATCTTTTTGATTCGGCACCCTCACACTCTCCCTGCCCCCACAGCTAAAGTGTGAGTTACGGTGTCGAATTCTTGTTCTTTTCTCCAAAGTTTAATATATATTCTTGCCTTTTACAAAAAAAAAAAAAAAACATTTGATTGAAAAAGGCAAACGAGGTTTAGAAAAATTCGAACTCAATATTTCAAGCTCTAATACTATGAGAGAATTTGTGAAACCACAATTAATTATTTTAAAAACTTAAACCGTTAGATTAATACATGATTTATTGTTATTTAAATATCATAACAAGTGCAATCGAATTCCAAAAATTTAAGTTACATATAATTAATGAAATAATTTAATTGCAATAACTTGGTAAATTTTAGTAGTTGATTGGATTTTTTAAAAAATTGAGGACCTAATTATACTCTATTGATAAGTTTTAACTTGATTATATTTGTTGATAATTTTATTATTCAATTACACTCTCGCAACAAGTTTTAAAACTTTTAACATATTTATCCCTTTTTCTTTTCTTGATTATTTATTATAAGTCGATTTCATCATCCAACTTTCGAGCGCCAATTATGCTTAATACGAAATTAATTCAATTACTTGGATATTGATTAGACACAATAATAGAGTTGATGGCATATTAAAAAAAATGGCGACACTCTCGTTATCCACCGTTAAATAGGAATCGATACAAACACAACAATAAATAATAATAAATAATTGCGGACGCTGCATTATTATTTTCCCGCGGCATCGAACGCGGCTTCACTTTTGGCTTTTTCACTCTCTCTCTCTCTCTCTCTCTCTCTTTCTCTCAAAATGGAATCAGTGGTAACTGTGGTATGGCAGCGAATATAAAACAGCTTGTGATCTTCATGCTCCATCCTCCCTCCTCCTCTTCTGCGGTTATCATCTCTTTCTCTCCCGGACTCGGCCGATCCCCTCAATCATTTCCGCCATTAAAGTCCTCTTCCCCGCGCTCCTCCGCCTCGTGACCCATCCGCACAGGTCGACCTTCGATCCGTCGCGAGTAGTACTTCCTTTCTTTTCCCACCTCGGTGCTGTCGGGGAATTCAATGCGCCGGGAGGGAGAATTTCATTTCCGACTCGGTTTCTCATCCCGCTCACGTACCGCCTCTCTCCTTTTTCTTTTGCTTTTTCCCCACTTGCAGGATCTTTGGCACTCGGAGGGGACGCTCCGGCTTCCAATGAGGGTAGATCTCGCGCCCTCCGCGCCCGCCTGACTCGACGCTGCTCTCCGAGCGCAGATGGTTTGTTCGGTTTCGGAGGAGAGTGCAGACTGCGCCGTGGTGAGACGCGCGAGTGGTAGCGGCGGGGAGCGGGAGCATGAAGCTCTACATATCCGCGGCGGGGGCCACGGGGCTTAAGAAGCTGACCACCATATCCGGCCCCGGCGGCGGCGGCGGCGGCGGCGGCGGGGGGAAGGGGTCGCAGTCGACCGCTGCGGCAGCTCCGGCGAATCCGGCGGGCCGTCGGATCGCGAGCCGCGCGGTGCTGCCGGCGGTGCTGGTGCTCAGCCTCGCGCTGCCGTTCCTGTTCGTCAGGGTCGCGTTCCTGGCGCTGGAATCGGCTGCCGCTTGCTCTTCCTCCTCCAACGGTATCCTCTCTCCCCCCCCTATGGAATCTCCGTTTCGGTTTGCTGCGTTTTCCTTCGATCGAAATTTCCGATATTCGAGAAGCGATTCCGCGAGAGAAGAGAATCGAATAAGGGCCGTTTCGTGTGGGCTTATCAGTTCGTATCGAGCAACTGCGCCCGTACTGTGCGATCGCGGGTTTGCGACCGTGTTCACGTGTCTGGTCACGAAGTGATTGCTTAAGTTAGCAATGATTCGTCGCCGGCGTTTCATCTGAAGAACTTTTTTCCGGTTAAAATATCGGCAGTTGTAACCTCCGGCGACTGGGACTGTTTTCTGATGGTCTCTCTCTCTCTCTCGCTTTCTGTGCAGATTGCTTTGGCTGGAGGTTTTTCGGCGTGAATGACGCGGCTCTGGTAAGCATCACTCTCAAACCATTCCCCTTTCCGCTTTCAATTTTCGACTCTTTAATCCGTTGAATCTGGGGGCTGTGTGGAATCGCATCGTGTAGTAAAAACGCCACATGTAATGACATTTTCGACCGTCCCAATACCCCCGGTTGACACGATAAACTGCGCTAGAGATGTGAATTCCGAATTAGGTCGTAGCAAGAATCCGACCGAGGCTAGTCGCCGAAGCTTCACGCTCTAATGGTGAACGCGCTCCGTGGCTTTCTCTTAGTAAGATCTGAGCTTTCTTCTCTTATGAAATTACCTCACGATTGAGACCGGTCTTCAGTTCTTTTTATGTTCTTGCGGTCGAGGCACGGTCTCGGATGTGCCTCGACCGCCAAAAATCAACTCTCCCTCCGTTCCTCGCGGGTCATCAAAAGTACAATTCTTATCCCATTTCCATCTGGGGTCCTTCGCGCTTCCCCATTGATGGGGGGACCGGTCGCAGTTTCCGGTCCTGATTGTTAGGTTGATCTTATCAGTGGCCGATGGATGGAGTCTCGTTTCAACTGTTGACCCGTGTCAAACCTTTGACATTTCTTTTTATCGAATTCTCGTGTCGAGGAATTTTATGCGTGTCGGGTTTGGTGAATCCAGCGGACCTTTTCTCTCTCTCTCTTTTCTACTGCAGATCCTGTGAGCGGTTAAGACTGCCTCGATCTTCCCCCAATTATGCATTCTTGTTTCCTTCTGAGGGCACGCCGGTCTTTTCAGCACTCGGTCGCTCTCTCCCCGCTTCTTGGGTTAGCCCGATTAGACCTGTCGTTATTTTGGTTCGGCACGTCGTCGTTTGGTGTTAGTTCAAATTTGCACATACATAGCACGAGATGACGGATGGGGATTTCGTCGAGCCACATGGTTTGCAATGGGCGGATGTGATGCTGCGATGCCTGTTATTATTGAGGATTAAGCACCCTTTCGAAAAGGTGAATGGACGGTTTCTGGGGGACCCGGAGACGGGGATGGCCCCGTTTGTCTCGTTGTCTGGTTAATTGTTGGAACATGTGCGGGACGAACATGATTAAAAGGTTTTATCTTGAAATTGTCCAGACGAGACGATGCTCGCTCGCGAACAGTCCAGGGATAAGCGCACTTTCAGGAGCTGTCGGCGCATCGCACAAGAGGCCAGTTGCCTTGCGATAGTTCCCGACCCCCCATCGTTCTCCTCCACTCAATCGAAAATCAATATTCGTCTGAATTAAATAAGGCTGAATAATTAGCGGGAACCATTTTCGCCGTTTTATCTTTTTTCTCCTCCGCCGAAGTAAAAAGAAAAAAATAATCATAATTGGTAAAAAGAATTATTTTTAGAAGATTATGTTATGCCATGGATGATATGACGGTAAGAAGACTCGAGAAAGTGGCCCTTCGATTCCTATGGTGATTGGAAAGGCAACTGTAGCTACTAGCTATGGAAGTAAATGGGTCGTGCCTTTATGTCGAATTAGCTGTAGTGATCAAACAGCCGTTTGTGGCTTATTTTGTCCGTTTTTGGGGTCCGCACGTCAACGCGGTATTTTGCATGTTCCGAGGCCACGTCGCTGATGAACGTGGTGGGGTTGTTGTGGGGCTGTGGGTGCAGCTCAGGGAGGAGCTGACGAGAGCGCTGCTGGAGGCGAAGGAGAGCAACGTGAACGGGCAGGGGACGGAGGGTTCATCGCTGGAGTCGTTCGATGAGCTGGTGAAGGAGATGACGTCCCGCAGGCCCGACATCAAGGAATTCGCTTTCAAGACCAAAGCCATGGTGAGTGTGCGCGAACCGTGCTTCTTTCAATCTTCTTTCACAAAATGTGTGTTTGTTGTGGGTTGGTGGTTTGTTTTGTATCGCGTTGTTTGGCAGATGTCTTTCGTGGGTCCATAGATTTTCTCAGAAAAAATCACGAGATGGTCAGTTATTAATTGTTTGTTGAAGACAAAATTCGTACTAGCGATCTTCATCCACAGGTGGTTCACGTGATGAGACTCAAAGTCCGTTCACTCATTGCCTGTAAGGCCAGGGTAAGACTCGGAGACTTTTGATGGTCTTGTCTGCTGTGCTGTCGAATGGCCCTGTTTGCTTTTCTTGAATATCACCAAATAATTGATGCTGGCACCCCATCACACCGCACTTTCAAGCACAATTTTAAGTTAATTTGGACAGCAACCTCAAGGGGCCACCGTAATGTTGGTTAAGATGTAACACCAAATTGCGCCTTGAAAAGCATGGTCAAAGTGCGAGTTCTCCCAAAGGCGACCCCAGCCATTCCGGGGCAGGGACGTCCTTCTCCTGCTTATTGGATTTTCAATCTGTTACATTATGCTTAAAGTAAATGGAAACTGGACTAGTTGTTCTCATGTGCAATTTGCGAATCCCTGCGGTTAGGATGTTCTGAAGTGTCATATTCAAATTTAAATCTACCTATAACTGTACCAGTTGCATTTCATCAACCCACCTATAATCTTGGATTTTGCATTAAATGCTAGCACCCTTTGAAGGCAAAAATGAATGATCTCATATTTGTTCATATAGTTCTACGATCCTCTTGCTCTGAATCGTACTGATCAGTTTGCACAGCACAGAAGCATGAAGAAGCAGCGACTTTGTTAATATAAAAGAAGGTTGGAAGACCTTCAGGGCTGCATTATTTGCTGGAGTCTTTTTCCATTTTCACGAACTTAATTAATTGAGGGTATTGCGCACCAGACAATGGATAGTGAGACTTGTCCTTGCTCCTTGTTTATTGCTTGCCGGCGGTAGTTGCATGCTGAAATTTGTAGTTGTGACCAGACTGGATAATGGGTGGAATCTCCTCGGTGAACTCTATAGTCTGAACAACCTCTAGAATCATGTAGTCTAGATGAGGGTTCTAAAGTCAACTTGTTTTACCCTTAAGTGGAAGATGCATAATGGGAATATTGGAGCCCTGAAAATTCCTTCCATAGTGCTCAACCTGTACTTCAAGGATTATTCACTTAAGATATAACCTATTCAAATATTGAACACTGTTTCTGCTGCTGGTGATACTGATACTGGTACTAGTTAAATCTCTAACAGTGTGTGACTTTTCAAAATTTTGATGCTTTTATATTTTGCTTACCAAGGGAGGAAGGACATTTTTAGCTTAAGTTCTACCCAATAAGTACAGGACACAATATGGGCTTGTATTCTACTGTATCAACCTCTTTCCATTGTTAAAGAGAGTGAAAACATGGATAAAAGTAAGGTGTTTGCTTTCTGGTGGTAGAACAAACACAATATGGAGGATACATAGAGATGTTTTTTGCTTCGTGTCATAATATTCTTGCTCTTTTGCAGCTAACAAGGATGGAGCGGAAGGTTCATTCCGCCAAACAGCAGGAGTCAATTTATTGGCACTTAGCATCACACGGTATACCAAAAGGTCTTCATTGCCTTTGCCTGAAACTGGCTGAAGAATATGCAGTCAATGCTATTGCTCGGTCTCGTCTACCTCCACCTCAATATGTTTCTCACCTTGCTGATCCTCACTTCCATCATGTTGTCCTCATGACTGACAATGTCCTTGCTGCTTCAGTTGTGATCTCTTCAACTGTGCAAAACTCAGCTAAACCTGAAAAATTGGTATTTCACGTGGTCACTGATAAGAAAACATATACTGCTATGCATGCCTGGTTTGCCATAAATCCAATCAGGTTAGCTGTGGTTGAAGTTAAGGGACTGCACCAATATGATTGGTCTCAGGAAGTCAATACTCACGTCAAGGAGATGATAGATTTTCATCGTCTTTTATGGAGACGCTTCTACAGGAATCTGAGAGGAGAGGATTTAGATGAAGCAAAAGAAAAATATGTTGAGGCTCTCAGTCCCAGCAACCTTTCCCTCTTGAATCATCTCCGCGTTTTCATTCCCGAGGTAATTCTTTAAATAGAGAGTCTGCTGCCCTAGGGGATGGCACGTAACTGTGAACTTAGTATTTGATCGTTGAGCTGATTTCCACGGTCACAGCTGTTTCCAGATCTAAACAAGGTGGTGTTCTTGGACGATGATCTCATAGTTCAACGTGACTTATCTCCACTCTGGGAACTAAATCTCGAAGGCAAAGGTGTTGGTGCAGTTGTTAATTCATGGTGCGGAGATGACTGCTGCCCAGGAAGACAGTACAAGGATTACTTGAATTTTTCACACCCTACTATCTCATCCAACTTTGATTCGGATCGTTGTGCATGGTTGTACGGGCTTAATGTTTTCGATCTGGAAGCCTGGAGGAGGAGTGACCTCACAAGAAATTACCTTAACTGGCTGAAAAAGGTGGGCAGCCTCTTTGTTTCATAGTTGTCCAGTTATTGCTGTGCTGATTCCGTAACATCTTTGCTGTATCGTTCCGGTTTTTCTTTTTCCAAGTGTGGTAGCATTCGGTTCCCGAAGAAGAATTCTTTTTTAGAGCACAGCGCACTTCCTTTTTCAGTATCATTTATGTTTTTCTTTGCCTAAAGCCTTTTGCCATATTTTCCCATGCACAGAGCCTCAATTCGGGATTGGAACTATGGATTCCTGGCGTTCTTCCACCAGCCTTGATAGCTTTTGATGGTCATGTGCATCCAATTGATCCTTCATGGCACCTGGCCGGATTGGGGCATCGGTTCCCGGACACTCAGGGAAGGCTAGTGGAAGATGCTGCAGTTATACATTTCAGTGGCCCTGCGAAGCCATGGTTGGAAATCGGATCGTCCGAGGTACGGAGCTTATGGTACAGGCATTTAAATCCCTCAAATAAGTTTATTAGAAAATGTAGGATAACCGGTTGAAGAGGACAAAGATGTCCTTCGGCCCTTTTTGTCTGGATACTAGAGCAGATATAAGGAAGGGTACAGAGGGAAGAAGGTATTGCCTTCAGTCTCTGCCTCCTGCACAGCTCTGCCCAAGGCAGTATTACAGAATATCTTGTTTATACTACTAGAGAGAGAAAAAGGATGAAGATATATTGTCCTAGGTATATACACCATAGTCAGGTTCAGCCCCTCGGTGTATCCAGAATTATGCAAATCTTCGACATTTATGTAAAGTAGTCTGATTAGGTGGAATAGATTTTGTTCAATAAGTGTTAGAAATGATCTGTAATGCCTACAAAGAGGGGATTACATTCTCTCTTTGTCGGTGATTCAGCTTCCCTTTCTTGCCTTTACCTTTCTAAGGAAGTAACTTGCATCAGAAGTAATACTTGAAAGCCGCTATGCTTCCCCCAGTTTGGGACATAAATTAGTCTCAGGGAGCTCCTTTTGGACTCAAGAAGGAGATAAAGAGAGAGACCATTGCCTGCCTGGAGGGATGATGCCACGATGATTCAGAGCGGATGTGATGTATAAACGAAATTGTTGTATCGGTATGGTAGCATATAGTGAAAATCTCTCGGTTTCTTGATTGTCGAAAGATAATGGTATCAAAATTCAAGATCAGTTGCTTTGAGCCATATGGGTTTTTTTTTGGAAAGAGAGTGGAAAAGCTTTCGCTTATTGCAACAACTGCAGTCCCTCGAGGAGCTCCCTTGTTTCGATGCCTACCAACCTCGCCAATACTGTCCATGCCCACAGAAGTATAACACTAGGAAATGAAGGTTGATTTTTGCGTGGGTTTATCCAGAATCGGTGAGTTCGTAACCTGGAAAAGAAAGGAAATGTAACACCCATGATTAATTTTGCAGCTATACATCTGCTCAAAGCATTTTCCCACCGTTTAAATACGAGATTATAATATGTTTTATATAGATGTAGTCTCTCTTTACCCAAAAAATCAAATTTAGAGAACGTTTATTGATTTCCATTCACTTGGTCATCCTCCACTTTGCAATCAACTGATGTTGATTTCCAAGATTACTCACTGGTGAGAAACAATCGCCATTCGAATGCGATAGATCAATGAGATAATCTGTCATCGACTTGTAAACATGCCTCGACATGTAAGAATCATTTTCTTCCGAACACATGCATGTGTACGATGCATGCATGCAAGGTTATGGTCAAATGCACCCGAATTAAGTGGCGACAAGAGTTGAAGAGTTGAAGATGATCTTGTCTTTTCTACTTTTTATTTAAAAATATTACGTCAGTATTTTTCGTTAGACAAATTAACGGTGTTAACAGAAACACTTAATTACATCACTTTGATAAATTTTTAGACTTGATTGTATTTTTTTAAAATTTTAAGATTTAATTGTACTTTTGTAATAAGTTTAATGACTTGTAATACACATTTCCCTTCTTTCTTTGTTTCAAGTCACTAGAGATAATCTTTTTCTAGTAACCTAGTGACTAGTAATCTACAGAATATGGGGAAAAAAAGGTGTACCGAAAAGCAAAAAGTCATGAGAATGCATTCACAACGCAAGCTACGTATCGAGCAAAACTTGTCTATGAAAGTTACGAAGGCAATCTATATATATGAAAATGACTAGTGCATGTGATCTTGGCGCAAGGGGCAACGACTTTAGGTTCGCAAAAGCTAATGCTTTTTCTTGAACTATTTTTCTTGTGGCTGGTCTTAAAATTTATTCTTTTCATTCCAAGGACACAAAAATCTTTTCCAAAAAAAAAAAAGGACACAAAAATCCGAGAACAGTGTCGATAGAAATCACATTTCAAATCGATGCCGATGAACGTGGGCTGTGTTTAAAGTAAAAAAGAGGAGAGAGATTAGAGATTGTGTGACATGTGGACAGAATGGTGTGGCCGAGGGACTGCTTTTTGGAGAAACTGAGGATGTTTCTCTCTCTTTCTTGCCTTCATGTGAGATCAGGGAAAAGTAAAAGGACCAACGCCAAAAAGAAGGACGATTTCATTTGATGCGCTTCAGTACTGTGTATGTACTGTTGAGAAAATCCCAGAAGCAGCCGTCCTTGTCGTGCATGCCCGTGGATGAACATTGAGCAGGCAAAAGACGAAGCAGATAGCACGATGATGACTGCACAGCGACCAAGTCCAGCCACGCAGCTGGCTTGAGAGATGGGATTAGGAAGTATGGCCAATTTGACAAGAGATGCCTGTCGTTTTCCATGGCCTAAATCAAGCAGAAGTTGCACTTGCAAATATACGCCAAATCTATAGATTCGCACTTCGATTCTTTTGACCATTTTGGTTGTTCTTTTTTGTAATTTGGGTACGAAAGACGCTTATTGCCGATTCTGTGTTGTAGTTTGAGATTAAGGAGATCACCGAGCGCACAAAAACGGACGATCAAATAAAAAAGGCAAAAGACAACTAGTTTCTACCTCTTAGGAATAACACACGTATTTTTGAAAAATAACCAGAGCAAACAATCTACATAAGCATAATATAATAACAAAATAACAAAAATTAGAATAACACATGAAAAAATTTATTATCGAAATTCGCCTAAACCGGGGTTACATCTCCTAGCATAAGCACTCTTTGAATTCGCTGGATTTCAAAGAAAGCGAAAATGTAATGACAATCCTCTCTCACAATTAGGGCAAAAGAGATTAAGAATTGCCAAAAAAAAAAAACTCACTTTTTCTGTTCTCTTTTTCTTTTAATTCTTTTTTCCTTTTCAGCCCATCGATAGCTAACATCTTATAATTGATATAAAGTGCAACTTTTAACCTAAAAGCAAAATTAATGAAGAAGACAAAAAAGTCCTTAAAAAAATTTGGCTTCAGTCGCCAATACTACCTAGATTATCAAATTCAGTACATGTTATATTATTAGTAAGCTTCTAGATTTTATAAATTTGACATGTATTGCCCGCTTTGCAAACAAGACCTTGTTTACTTCATTCATCAAGTTCTCACATTTTACAATTTTCATCACCCTTAATGGTTCATTTGAATATCTTCTAAATCTGGAGATTCAAACCTCATATATGAGTGTTTGGATAAGTTATGTTAATCTCGAACAAATTATGTTAATTAAACATAATATTTTGCTTAATCGATGATTACCAGATCAAAGATCTATGGATGTAATCGGACGGTTTAAACTAGAACGATGGATGCAACTTTCACTGGTCCTTTCTTGCGTAACAATGAGGAAGGCCTTCAGAAAAAGCATTTGACGTAGAACAGGAAAAGGAAAAAGAAGTCCAAACTTCAGATGAATCCTAGGACAAGAATACTTCGAGGCTTGCCTTTCCCAAACTCTCCATTTACGTTGCACGAAGAGGGGTTTTCTGCGTATATTCTTCTTGTAGAACGAAAGGAAACCCTAAACTTTTGACGAAATTAATCACTAAAACATGACAAAACAAATGGCATAACGCAACAAAAAAAATAAAGATACAATCTTTTGGAATCCTTCCTACGCACGTTTGCATGCATGTGTGGATTTAATTTATTTTTGTTTTCGTTTGGTCTACATGTTTGATCTTACTTCTTGTTGGAGGAAGGAAGACTTCTTGCCCACACACTAAAATTCATTCTTTTCTTCATGCCGTCAACCCCCTGTTGTCTTATAAACTCGGCACGTCTGATTCTCCGCTTCAAATTACTTCTTCCAAGTCTAAATCTATTCATCGAGACCTCGTAGAACCGCGCAAGTTCAGCAATCATGGGTGTCATTGGAGTTGTCGCCAGACGCTTGGACGCATTCATCGGGTGCGTAGCTATATCACAGCGCATGTATATTGGGAGATTGCTTTTGTCAAAGTTTTTGTTCTTATCTACATCTACGCGTTTAAGTTATGTTAGCTGGATGGGATTGGTCAATCAAAATGGACCGATCAATCAGCCTCAGATCCTTGGCGTTTGGTTAGAGGGTTACCTCACCAAGACAAAAATGGTTTCCCACCGATAGGGGCCGTCTATGCTTGTCCGCTAACGTGGCATGCTACCAAACTACATTTTTTTTTTTTTTTTTTTTTAACGTGCCGGTATCCACACACCCTGTCTCCTCAATTTCCCTTTATATATTTACCTCTCCAAGATGAGGGAATACCCTTTAAGTTTTTTATGTCTAAACGTTGTCAAGGCTCGCATGAGGCCTCAGACGAAGCAATTTAAGGACTCACTTAAGTCCATATATTGGGATATTACTCTTGTCAACATTTTTGCTCGTCTATATCTACACAATTAAGTTATGTTAGGAGGATGGGATTGGTCATTCAAAATGAACTTGTCAATCAGTCTAGATTTTGTTATAGATATGTATGAAGCACAATACATATACTATTTCCCACTGTTTGAGAAAACGTGAAGTATATATGATCTTGTCGGGCAATCTCATAATTGGCAAAATCTGATGCGTTGTTGGTTTTGCAGCAGGCCTGGAGTGATGCTTGTTTTTCCACTGTAAGTTTTGAGCTTACTACATAATACTGTCGTTTTGTCATTAAATGGATAATGTCGAAGCAACATGTGAAATCGAGAACACTGATGATAATCAAATGGGGTTGATCGTTGCAGGTATGCTTCCATGAGAGCGATTGAGAGCCCTAACCACGTAGATGATCAGCAGTGGCTGACCTACTGGGTCTTATACTCCTTCATAACGCTATTCGAGCTATCATTTTATCAAATTCTAGCTTGGTAATAAATGCATGCATGCCCATGCACGTACCGTTTCGTTCGATTCTCTTTCATGTATTAATTAATCGAGAACCTTGCTCTATCATTCGCCCAAATATCAAGCATGCACGTAATGTTGATCGCGATGTATATATCAGGCTACCCTTCTGGCCGTACTTGAAGCTTTTGTTCTGCATGTGGCTGGTGTTGCCAATCTTCAATGGAGCTGCATATATTTACCAGAATTTCGTGAGGAAGTATGTGAAGATTGGAAATCAGGTGAGCTCAAGTTATTCGGAAAGCCAAAAGAAGATCCTTCTTATGATGAGCCTCGATGCAAGAAAATCCGTCGAGCGGTACATTGAAAAATATGGACCCGATGCATTTGATCGAGTCATCAAAGCGGTAATTTTTCTTCTTTCTTTTATTCCCATAAACAAGACGATCTCTCTTTCTGTAAAAGAGATTTTATCTTCTTGATCTCAAATTTGTCAACATTCGTGCAGGCCGAGAAGGAAGCGAAGAGGCAGAGGGAGATGAGACCTTAGTTCGTTTGTTCCTTCGTTCTTTCTACTTCTCGAAAAACTCAAATATACATGTAACCCATTTTCACAGTTCTTCGTGTAAGAACATTTGAGAATAGTATATATTCACGTCGAACTCAGCATAAAGATTGTTTTGTGTTTTGTTCGCCATGTCCCTTGTAAATGTAATAACCTATGGTTATAAAACATGATGCTGTTCATAGTTTGGAGGATGCATGCATGTGCATGTAACAACCTAAGGTTATAAAACATGATGCTGTTCTTAAATTGGAGCATGCATGCATGTGCATGTAACAAACGAGAGTGATGAAACCCCAGTACATGCGAATCTTCAAATGAAATTCGAGAAGCAAACCAAACCATTTTTCATTTAATAACATGTTAAGCTCGACATATCATCACGCAACATAACCTCCCGATACTGTGATCAAGTTAAAATAAATTAACCGATCGCATAAACCTAAGGAGGACCACAAGACATGAATAGATAAAATCTAGCAAAGCCGACGAGCTCTAAAAAGCAACCGTAAATACAAGGTTCTTACTTCATCTTAACCCTGGTGGCAAACACGAGTTCTTCCAGAATTCAAGCACTCGAGGAAACAATCCGAAAAATACTGATACAGAAATCTAGAGTTGCAGAAGTTAATTGACGTGGCACCAAAAACACTTGCTACAATCACATTAGAGAAACTAAAGGAATAATTAACCAGCCTCTCGAATTGGCTTTCACACCACCCCGAAATGCTTGCCAAAAATCACCTGGAAACCGAGGAGCAGTGATATTACACATCTTCGAAGTCACCCATTAAAGGGTAATAGTAGCCGTGCTTCCACAATTCCTCCTCAATCTCTCGAACAGCAATGGCATGGAATAGGAGAATTAGCAATTATGAAGCACGGCCTTCATATTCTGTTGGAGTAGAAGAACCTCGCCCACTAAAACTCGTATATCTTTGCCGACTTCACTTGAGATTCTGGAACCATAGTGACTCCAGCAAAAGGGATTGTTGAATGAATGGGGATGGAGTTATCGCGGTCCATGTTCTTGCTTGGTTTCAGAATATGCTTTGCTCCAGCGCTCAGTTTTGTTGGACGTGGTTTGGCAGCTTCAGTCGGTTTAAACGACAGACCACCAGGCAAACTTATTAACCCATTCTTCTGAAACCCATCCTGAAGACATACCGTGCTGCATGCTCTTTCCCTATTTGAGTCAAGCTCAAGTGATGGATTCTCTCTCGATATTGGTAGTTCCACTCCATGTCTCTGCAGTTTTAAGTTTGGCTTGTCATGCTTCTGGAGATCATCCACTCTGACAGCAGGCCTCTTCTTGGTTTTCTTACAAAAACTAGGAATTTTAACACCGAAAGACTTTGACCTTGTGCCATCTCCTAAATCAGTTCTGTTTCTATAGCTCATGCTAACAGCAGAAGTCGGCTTACTCCGCGGGAGCACAGGCACATATGGTGGGCGTGGGCAAGCTATAGATGACGCAACCAGAGGATTGTCCACTTGTGAAGCCATGGTATTGTAGGGAAAAGAAGTAACTGGTGGAAAATGCATATGTGGAGTTGAGAAAAAATTGTTTCCAGGTGTACCATAGGAATGAGGAATGCCGCCTTTGTCACAAAATGGTTGACACTGAGGCCTTGGGACACTTTCCCGCTCTGATGCATTTGGTATTGGTCTCCAGAGAGATAGATCCTTAGAGAAGCTCTTCAATTGTGACGGTGTACGCTCTCTATTGTCTGGGGCTGGACGACTAAACGTAAACCAAGGCGGTAGTTCCTTATGGGAGCTTGGTAACTGCCACTGCTGTGCTATTTGCTTACGTTCTCTAAAATCTGGACTTACAAAAGGAACAGTTGGTGGAGCTGATATTTTAGGATGAGGTAGAACCTGCTGGTTTTTTAGCTCAGGACCCCTATTCATCTGTTCACAGCTCTGATGAGAAACGGATTGTGAAACAACCTGAGAGTCTGCTCTTAATGTTTCGGCTCCAACCATAAAGGGCTCAGGAAGGTTAGTCAATTGGAAAACCGAAGGAGAAAAAGGATGGTGACTAAAAGGTCGGTGCTCAAACTTGGGATTTCTTTGTGCTGAAACTTTGCCATCTGGAAGTAATACATCACTTTGCCAGCCAACGCAGGGATTGGAAACTAAGGATTCAGGAGCTTTTTGGGGCAATCTGAGATTAAATGCATTTTGACTGTCAAATGAGGGGTGTAGAGTTCCTTTTGGTGTTCTCAGAGCTGAATATGTAGACCAGTCATGTAAGAAAGGATTATCCTCCGATAAACTGTTTTTCATACTACTTGAAGGATGATGCTCTATTATGATTTGTTTATCAGTCCAAATTTTCCCATCCTCAGATCCATGTGTCTCCCTGCTGCTTCTACCAACAGCGACATCTTTTCCCATCAGCCGCATCGTCACTGGGGTGGTAGTTGGCGACATATAATCTGCATTTTCCTTAAAGAAAATCATCCCCTTTCCTTTTTGGTTCTCAAAAAGGTCAAACTGTCTGCAAGCATTGACAGGGATGTTTGTCTGGTTTAGGTCTGCATCTAGCAGGTAAGCCGAACTGCTATGCCTTTCAGAGTTTTGCCAGAAAACATCAGCTCTGGTTGTGTCTTGAGATTCCATGCCACCTTGGTTGGACAGCAAGAGCAACCTCGAGTTCTCTACAGAAAAATTCTTCATGGGAAACAGGTCCAACTGATCTTTTTCACTCACTCTTTCTACAATACGATTCTCTTTCAATCTTGAATAGTCTCCCGTATTTCTAGAATGAAGGAGACTCTCACTAGGCAAGAAATTTGAGGAACCTGGTATCAATTCCCACTTCTTTACCTGAGTAGGCATAGGACCACTTGGGTTCAGCTGAATCAACTCACCATGTGAATTGAGAGGTAAGCCCAGAAAATCGTCATCTGTAGATTTTCCTGTTAAGGAAATAATTCTTTCGCTCCACTCAGGCAAATGAAACAAGTTACCGCTCAAATTCCTTGGAGGAAGAAAGCATAATGGTTGTTCAAGTACAGCATAGTCAGCTGCATCTTCCACTGTAGACAGTGAAGACATGGAAAGCCTCCCACTCAAACTTTCGTTGATCGCAAAACAAGATGAAGATGATCTTGTAGCCATTGCCATTGGTTTCTTTCCAACAAAATCATGGCCGGGACCATCAAAGCATTTCATGAACTCTGTACCAGAATTTTCAGGCCTAAAAGCACCACTGCCTGCACTAACATTTGAGCATGACGCAGCCCTTCCGTTCACTGCCTCTCGGAATGTAGAGTAGTCCACATTTTGGCAGGTATCATCCACAGCCAACTTCATCTGATCATACATTTTGAGATGCTCATGGGAAACCCTTGCAATTTGCCTTGGTGAATTAGATTCTTCTGAAAGATCCACAATATCCTGACAACTAGCTTGAGGCCTCACATGATTTCTTACATCAGCATGATGACAGGTATCTGGCAATTGTCCTTTTCCAGTAATGGCTTGATCCTCAGTTCTGTCTTTCCCACTATCAGGGAGGATGTCACCAGCTCCCATTACTTGGACCAGATCTCTTCTTCCAATCAACTGACCATGGTCCTCATCTGCAGGAGCATCAAGCACGTACATAAAACAAATTTTCAAAGTTTGGCTCGAGTAAAAATTTAATGGTAAACTATGAAAGGGACTCTTGCCTGTGTAACTTGTATGCCTGCCAGGCTGTTGAAGAATGGCCTGAGAATTTGATTTTGCTTGGGTCCCTGACTTACCATCCTTAATCAAGAACCTCACATGCTTTTCAACTAGTGCAACCTGAGAATTTACATGGGCACTGCTCTGTCTGTTACAGACTGTAGAATCTTGCCCAGAAGAAGATCTTGCACGTTTTTTGAGAATGCCACGAACAGGATATTCTGGTTTCAGGCGCTTGGCAACAGACTTACATGGTTCCATGGTTTTATGCTTCTTTGGTGAAGATAATGACTTGACACCGGGCTTTTCCTTGTTTACGCTTGCAGCATCGAGTATGTCATTTTTATTCTTCTTGTTGCATAAACAATTTACATTTCTGCTCAAACGGGATGCAATTTTCCGCCTAATCTTTGGACTACTCTCCTGAAACAAATTTTGAAGAACTCAGTTAAATGAGAAAAGAAAGACTTTCCATCTGCAAGAAGTTCAACTCTGGCATCATTTAGTAGAAGAGCTTGGCTACAAAAGGTATTCAGTTTTTGGCATTAGGTACTGATACTGCATAAGAGTACTTTAGCTTCAACTGATAATAAGCATGCGCCCATATGCACGTGGGATAGAATCTTGCCTAGAAAAAGATCTAAGGAAGCATTGTCGATTTCCAGATTTAAGCATGTGGTATGTGACAAAGCCCAGCACTATAAACAAATCTTCATCAATTGCTAGAGATAAACCTGATGCGTTAATATCCACCCATCACTCCTATTTTGACCAGAAGAAACCACACATTTCTTCCCCTCCTTCCATTATGTGCAATTTTCTAGTTTCTTGGAATATTGGCTGTTAAAGATGAGGACAGTTTCCAGGTTTAAGAAACATAGAAGATGCCACTTCTACGAGGCTGTCAGACAAAATCTCAAACTTAATTTTTAGGCCAACATCCATCAATTTTTCAACAGCAAAGCAATACCAGAAAGAAATGATCACTCAAAGGCCCTTTGAGCGGGATCAGTTGCTCGAGTACTTGTCCAATTCACGGCATAAGCCATACACCTTATTCTAAGCCTAACTCGTGTTCCTCTAAATTATAACCAAATAAAAAATGCTCATCTCGTGAAGTCTAATTATTAAAGGACAAATGGATGCCAGCAAAGGAAAGCACTCTCTTTTCATGGCTTTGATAAACCTAGTATGAAAAAGATATAACGTTTCAATGACCTACAAGACTTAATTTTTACAGTTCTGAAGACATGGTTCTCTACATCCTCTTTGAAAAGAGTCTCAACTATGAACATCATGAAGTATGAAAGCTGCAATGGATGCTGCACTACCGTCGTCCATTTAAGAAGTCAAGAAATTATAGCCATACGGCTCCCCAAGCTATCATCTGCTCCAACTTTCGTCTCCTACCTTAGTGTCTTTTCTTCATTTCCAAGTGACTCAGATCTCACTGCCAATAATAAAACTTAGAGGACACAGTGAAATGCAATTTCACCTTTCAGCAGTAATCTCCATGTATATAGACTTATTAATAGATGACATTCGCCAGAGGCAATTGGGAGCAAGTTGATGGCGAGGTTTAAGTTATGGCTCAGTTGACCAGAATTACCATCTAAAGTTCTTATAGGTGGGCCCAAATAGAAGAATTTGACATTCAACTTGTCCATTCGTATAGTTGAGCCCCGACACAGACTTGACTTCTAGGCTGATGCTTGACCATATGTTCTAAACCATAAGAGTGATTTAACCACATATTAAGATTTCCATGAGTTTCATTTCATGTCGATTTAAATTTTGATAATAGAGAGTTAAATAAGGTACTCTTGGCCAAATTAACTACTTGTATCTTGCAGGTGATTTTATCAGCACCCTCCAATCAATACTGGCCTTCTGTCAGAAACAAAAGTTTAGGATTGAGTAGATGGTGATTTATAAGTTGTTTATTTGATCAGTGCATTGTTTTCCAGTATATATATTTCCAAAAAGAAAAACTTTTTTTCCCTTTGAAAATGCTATTATAATATAATAGTTAATGAAGATGAAATTCCATCATTGAAGCTCAAATTGGATACAATATCGATAACACTTAGTGACTGAAAAATTTATTAAAAAAATAAAAAAAGAAACCAACACAAGTCAGAAAAGCTAAAGATCCTATTGAAGCCAACACAGGCTCCAAAATAGATGCAGATGCTCCAGTATGAATCAGCAATCAGCAAGAGCAAAGTCAAGATTGAAAGTGGTTGTCAACATAACAAAGATTCCAAGCACATTGAACACATATAAAACCCTGACAATATACTAAAAAGTCAGACAAGTCATCCCTAGTAGAGAAGTACACATAAAATTAGCAGGAAGAATGAACTTGTGCGCTCTATATTGACATGAACATGCAAAAACATGATTATCATCCTTCATATATAATCATAGAAAATCTTCTACTGCAAGATATCTACTTAGACAAAGCGCCATAGACATCGGTATATTTTGCCAACTACACCTAAACATACGTTGCATATTTTGACACATTGACATCATATGTAATTCAGTGAATGTATCGTCTAACCAGTTATGAATGGGCGGCACCAAAGTTCACAAGAACCCTAGTGTTCTGGAGTAGTAGCTATAACTAACATCCCACTTTTAAAAGCATATAGATGATAGTAATCAAATCGAATATTTTACCTCATCATCATTCATATGATGACGACTACAAAATATTACATCCTAAAATACATAGCGATCAAATACGGATGAGATCCCCATGAATAACCTAGTACAAAGGAGAATCTCTCTCTATCTCGCACGCATACGCATAACTTAGAGAAGAAATCATAGAAAATCTGCAGCTTATCTGGCATCAGCACCAGAACAACCCCGGATCAGCATCAGAGTGTCCCCATCATTGCAATTTCACTGACTAGTTAATAAAGATTATATCGCATGCAAACACCATCTACAATATGTTGGATCATGCTTAGCACATTCTCAATTGAGCGATTAAATCTTTGCCCAAGGTGCCGATTTGAGAAAAAAGAGATACGAACTTCCCTTCCTGAAGGCACCCTACTGACGCATTTCCATCAATGATGAATATGATCCCCAACCCAAGAATGAAAGATAGTGAAAGGAAGATACGAATTCGTGAGAATTTAATGGGTAGAGAAATGTGAACCCATGATTACATATCCTACAAAATACCCCAACAGTAAAAGTGAGAGAAAACAGCATCATCAATCTAGGATACGTTTGCAAAAACCAAGGAGGACGAGAACACTTTCTTAAAACATATCTAAAAAACACCCTCCTCAATTATCAAACCGTACTATGCAGCTGGAACGCCCACACACACACACACACAGTCATTGCTCACACACAGTCATTGCTCTCTCCTAGCTACCGAAACCACAGCTGAAATCACCCCGCCAAACCATGAGAAACCCCATCTCTCGCGTCGCTTTTAACTTTTCTCTTTGTCTCAAATCTCATTTGCTTCTCAGCTCGCACGACCAAGTACAACTACAAGGGCCATCGGTCGCGTTTCGAGACGTGCACGGTCCTTACTCAGCTTTTCCACCAGTGATTTTATGGGCAAGGCTGAGTTGTAAAAGATCGAAACGCAACCGAAGGAGCGTGGCAAATTAAGACTACGATTCGCTAATCAGCTCGCTTTTAACATAATCATTTCCCTGATGTCGACACGACCGATCAAGTGCCGAGCAGTCCATGGCCCTCCAGAACCGCGAAATCAAGCGAAATGGACATTATTTCATGGCGTAACATGCGTACCTTCTTAATTGACCCATTTCCGCTGATCTTCTTGAGCTTCTTCTTCTTATTCTTGTTCTTGTTCTTCTTCTTATGAATTTTCCCCACGGCCGACACGCGTGCCCACACAGTGTTCTTCTTCTTCTTCTTCACCTTATTCTTCCTCGAATTCGCAGCATCTGTGGCTCTACGACGAGACTTGTCTTCTTGTCGTTCTTCTTCCTCTTCCTGCTCCTCCTCGTCCTCGTCCTCCTCCTCTTCGACTACCGTAGAGTCCTCGCCACCGCTAGCCCTCTGGACCTGCGGCGACATGGCGAAGATCTCGACGATAGAGCGCTTCTTCGGGGCTCTCGGCTTGGCCTTCGCCTTCATCTGCCGCTTCTCCTCCTGCCTGGCGAGACAACCGTCGACGTGCGCGTTCACAGCATTCACCGTATCCGCCGTCAGGACGCCACAGACCGGGCAATCGAAGGTGATGATCTCCGATCTCGGCGCCTCCCCGAGCTCCCCCGCAGCTCCCCGAGGCCGGACGACCCTCGGGAGACGAGACCCCGCGCGTCGCCCGAGCCTCGGGGGGCGCGCCGAGGTCGTCGTGGGCGGTTGATCTGGCGATCTCGAGCTCGCGCGACCACCAGCGGAACTTGGGGACGGACATGGGAGGCAGGAGAGACTCCGCAACTTCCCGGGCGATCGCGCCGTCGCCGCCGCCGAAAGGCCAGCATTTCGCGATGTCCTCGCTCCTCGTCTTCAGGGCGTACTCTCTAGAGAACAAAGCAAACCAACCCCCCCAAGATTAAGGGAGAGAAAGAGAGAGAGAAAGAGAGAAAGAGAGAGAGAGATAGAGGGAGGGAGCGGAATCATGCATGGGGAAGAGGGGAGAGAGAGAGATGAACTTACCGGATGGAGAATCCTCCGAACGAACCCGCCATGATTGCTCAGCTAAGACGCGAGTAGAATCGCCCGCGAAAGAGAAGCGAATGCGCCCGCAAAGGAGAACAAGAGAGAGAGAGAGAGAGAGAGAGAGAGAGAGCTACCTACTAGGCAAAGATGGACAAGGCAAGAAGACGAAAGTAGAGCGCGTCACGTGGAAACTGAAAGCGAAAGAGAGAGGGAGGGAGAAGAGGAGACATGACGAGAGAGGTTCGTCAATGGAGGAAACATTTGGATGGCTTGATGCGCAGATGAGAGAGAGTTTAGAGAGAGAAAGTAGAGAGAGAGTGGGGGGTTGGAGGTGTTGTTTTCCCGCTCTGGTTGGAGAGAGAGAGAGAGAGAGAGAGGGAGATGGGAGATGGTGATGATAGCTTTACCTTTCCCTAATTTATGACTGACAGCGACCTATGAGACCCCAAGCGAACGCTCTAAAGTAAGTGATAAAAAAAGAATATTTTCCTCCCATTCCCCCTCGCCCCCCCCCCCCCCCCCCACCCTTCCTTTTCCTTCTTTTTTTTTTTCCCTCCCTCACTTCCCTCTTAAAATATTAACTCCTTATAAATAATTTTCTTCTCGCTCTCTCTTTAAGATTTTTCTATTTCGAAAAAATCGATGTTCCGAAGGAATAATTTTGTAGGAGGTTGTTGTTGCTGTTGCTGTGGGGACCACCCATCCTCTTCCTCGCTGCACAAACAAAAAAAAAAAATTAGTTTGATAATGCTATGTATGTGTCCGATACGACTTTTAATTGAGATTGTTAGAATAATTTAACATTGAACCATGTCTTTATCCAACCGCTTAATTTTTTGCAACGGATTGACAGTAGTCTCATCAGAATTTCACATAATATCATAATTGAAGATCCTAAATTTAAATATTTCTAAATCTTATTTTTCTCTCCAATTAAATATGACAACACTTAGTACCATGCAATAAAGATTAGACTAAATATGAGAGGCAATGTTAAAATAATTAAATATTAAATTACAATTTCATGTAACAACTTAAACTTTAAGATGCCTAGTATCTACATTGCTAGCTTGACTATATGCGATCTCCCTCCTTTTATGAGCTTTAGGTTTTTCTAGGATAAGCTTTTGAATATGGTATTAGAATCCTATTCAAAGTTGGGTTATTTCACGAGTGTGGCAATGAACCCTGCTCATGAGAATGGGGTGTCAGATTGGGCTTATATTCTTTTCATATATATATATATATATATATATATATATATATATATATATGTGTGTGTGTGTGTGTGATTTCCTTTTTTAATAACCTTAGACTTTCTTTTTTTTCTTCTTTTTTATGATAGACTTCTGTACATGATACCGGAGTTAGGGTTTTGACTCGGTTCATTTCGCGCGTTCGTCAAATTCTTTGAGCGTGAGAAGGTGATGTTAAGTTATGACCTCACTCTACTTATAAACTTCAAAAAAATTTGATTGGGCGTCTGTCTTATTTTCTAGGTACCGTAATTTTACTAAGCATGGTTTGTCAAATGGGATTATGCTCTTTTTCTCCATCCAATCGGAGCCCTCAATGTGGGACAGCAGGAACCAAACGCACGGAGTAGATCTAGGGGTCTTCTGATGAGAATAAGGATGTCTCGTTACGTGTCGAGATGCGGTTAGTCTAGCGAGAACAGGTCCCGACCGTGACATACCCACGCGCTAGCCCCTCTCAGTGGAAGAGCTCCTCACGAGCTCCCCACTAGGCGCGTGTCCGTAGGGCATCGCCACGGAAGAGGCTAGTTTAGATAGATTCGCGTGCCATTTTAAGTGATATTTCATCTCACTACGGGTACTATCATGGAAATATCGAATTTCTATTTCTTTTGTTCAAACTAGGAGGACAATTCGAATTGAAAGACCATTATTATGGGGATTGGTTGATCATTTCTCTATTTATATATTAGAATGATGAAATGATCGGAATATAGTCTGAGGCTTCTTATGAATTAATCATTATAACTTTGAGCTAACATATTTCATAAGTTAAGATCTTGATCCTATTAAGTTATTAAGCTTTCAAATGCATATGCAAACGAATTTCTAAATCAAATACTTTGCAATTTGATCTCAGATTCCCTCGTGTTTTTGAGATATAATCAATGCAAATAGCTTTCCAGCACCTATGTTATGTGTAAAGTCAAATTTCAATTTTTGGTGTCCATCCCCTGAGTTACTATCATGCCCTTACATTAAGATCGGGTTTAGTTTTAGTGACAACTTCAATAATTTTATAGTTATAATCCCAAGATTTCTGTTCATCGAGGTTGACAAAAACTAGAACATGGAAGAAATAGTTTATTAGAGCTTGATATCGATCGCAACGATCCAAAAAAAGATACTCACATGTGAGTGGGTAGCGTGTGCATGGAGGCTAGAAATGCTCGTGAATCCGGAAGAACAAGTGATATCAACGCCTCCAAATCATTCAAATCAATATTCATAAGTCAATACGTGAGTAGTTTTCCTTTCCCTTTTAGTCAACCGATTTGGGGCAACAATCAGTGGATCAATCTAAGGAAGACTGCGTCAAGTGAAGTCATTCGGATTGAAGTGACAAGAGAAACAGTCTAATGGCCATAAATCAAGGAAATAGTTTGTGTATGAGAAATGACCTGCGCACTTTCACTTTGAATTATTGACATTAAAGGGAATTTGACTGCGAAACTAATTCTAAACACACGCGTCAAGCATTTGACGGTGAATGTGTTAAGTGTTTTGTTACACTGGCAATGGACCTCACCAATAATCTAAGTATTATTTGATCCCTCAAGTATAGTTGATTAGTATAGTTACCTATTACAATGAATGAGCATGGTCCATTTTAGCAAAAAAGTTCAGAGTGTACATGTAGCAATGTCGACAAATCATTTCTTTTGCATTACATCATTTGATTTACAAACAAGTATTTGCATTTAGTATGGATAAGATGTTATTTAAATTCATTAAATGCATTTTAGACAAATTAAGGGTGTCAAATACGTATGCTAAATATTAATTTTTTTTTTTCATGTATGAATAGATTGTCCAAAAATATATTAGAGCAAAGTAATAATCAAGACTCACTGACCATTGTTAATAGCTATATCATGTGATTGTGAAAGAGTCTATCATATTACCACGGATTATCAGTACTTAAATCAATCCTCCAAAAAGCATAATCTGTTTATTTCTTCATGTTTTAGGATCTATTTGCAGGGATATTAACTTTTTACATCTTACTTGTATATTCTAATAAAGGGTGAAATTCTATTTCTGCTTAATGTTAGACGTCATGTAATACTTTTTGTAAATGTTAAAGTCTCCACATTCCTCCATCTTAGCTTGAGAGAACTTCCTCCCATCACACCTTTTATTCGTTAGTTACTAATTACACACATCGTCCACATACAACCTTAACTATATCTAAATACATGCGAGGTCTAACATAATAATTCACCCACCAGAAAAAGGGGGCTGTAGAGAATTTCCTTCAGCCATAGATGGCGAAAAACATGACCTCACACCTATGTGACTAAGTTTTTTTTTTTTTTGCTTCCAAAACGAGTTCAAAGAAAAAGCAAAAGTTAGTAAACAAATACCCACGTAACTAACATTTACATTTTGATTACCTACAATGATCATAAGTGCGGTGATTCCGAAACACTTCTATCTTTTTATCAACAACGCCAATGATTTAATCACAGCCGTATTCAGATTCTTTATGAGCTAAGATTCATTTTCTTTTTTCCCTTAAAAAATAATCTGTATATTCGTCAACTTCAACATTATTAACCCTAAATTTTCACAGCACAGAGATGTCCTTTCGACGCAATTTATTTACCGTAAAAATATAAAAAAAGAGAACGAATATTAATTAATCACATCAATCCCTTCTCTCTCTCTCTCTCTCTCTCTTTCTTTTAACTTGACGTTGCCACATGGAACAGGTGGTTTCCATTTATGTGGTGTATCCGACGCACGTGCTGCGTCGTAAGGAGCGAAGGCTTTTTGTTCCGACTTTTGTCATCCAACCTCAGCCACTCTCTTGCCACCACCACCGCCCCCCCGCGCTCACGCTCTTGCTGCGGCGCGTGAGGTTCAGCAGAATCCAGCTCGACGGATAAGTGCCAACCTACTCACCTACTACTAACAACAAACTGCGTCACAATTTCGGTACGGCTATTTTTCCGTTTATTTCTAAAAGATAATCATTTATATACACGGAGGTTCTTGGATCACTAAAAAAATAATAATAATAATAATCATTTATATAATTTCGAATAATCAATCAATAAAAATCATTTTCATTATCAGTACTAATTTATATCTATATGTTTTTGTGAGTAATGGGAATATTTTTTCGTTTGTTCCTTTTCGTGTGCTATACAAATATTTTTTTAAGATAATTCTTTTTCATATCATTTATTTTTCACAAATTAAATAGAGTATTGGATGTGAGTTTTCATTGTACTAACACCTTCAATCTAAAGAAATACTTTCATTGTAATGGAATTTCTTTTTGGAAAGAATCTCATAATAAATTTGAAGACAAGGCGTTTGAAATTACTCCAAATTATCCAAAGAAATCATTGTCTTAATTCTGCAAATTACAAATGAAAGGCTTATAAACTTTGAAATAGTACTTAGATTGTGCCCGTTACATATATGTAATTTATCATGTATGGTATGGTGTTATTTGAATTCTTCCCTGAGATATTTATTTTCATATAAAATTTACATTCTAAGCTAGAATAAGAAAGTTAATCTCACACAATAGATCTTATAACGAAAAAGAGATCAAAGTCCAAAATGAGAAACTTTAAACGGCCAAGAAACTTTTGTAGAGTACTAAGCACCATTGTGAATTATGATACATCTACTTAATTAACTAATTAAGGAAAGTTTACAATTTCAGCACGCTACTTGTCTTGCTTCATATTTATAATCAATTGTTTACAAATATTTTTATTTAAATAAAAAAGTCATGAAATACTACATCGTAATTAAAGCTCACGTCTAGTTCAATCTACACCTGATCATTTTCTAATATAGATTTCACTTGGATTTATGTGTGGTTGAGTTTGCACGAATGTTTTGCATCAATAGAATGGTTGGAGGATGTCCACACACATATATAACTCGCAGATAAGCTAATTAAGAGGAATATTTCCAATTAAGGATTAGGAAAACACGACCATTTTTCGAAGTTGCAAAAGTCTAATGCTTAAATGGACTCTACGTTTTCCTCTTTTACTAAAGGAAGTTTCGTCCAATCGAGATGCGTAACATAAGCTATTGATTAGAGTCGTAACGTAAATTTCTCCCAAACTAATTCACACGTAATTTTTCCTAAGAAGAAATAAAATATAACTTCGCAACGTCGGCGACGCAACTCCCATCCCCTGCCCCCGGCCCTATCACTGTGATGCCCACACGTGTTCGCGTGGGGGACTCGGGAACCCGACAAGCGCGTGCCGGCACGCGCTTACGGACGGGATCCGCGGGGAGGGGGGGAGGGAGGGGTTGGGGCTTTAAGGAGGTAATCGATGGGATGGACGACAGTCGCTGTTTCTTACTTTCTTTCTAACATGAGAATGAACAGTGGCGTGATGATGCCGAGACAGGACACGGCCCCAGAACCAATAAGCTCCCCAACTTGCACGTAAGCGGGTTGAAAAGCGAGACCCCAATTTTGCCCCAAGCAATCGCGCTTCAGACAACGAGACCGTTGTCTCCTCTCTCTCTCTCTCTCTCTCTCTCTCTCTCCCTCTCTCTCCTGATGCCTGTCTCTCGCCCGCTGACAGTTCCAAGAAGGATTGATCATATCCTGCTCCTTTCCATTAGGCATCATAACATATCCCGCCGATGGATACGGAGACTGCAAGCGTTGCTTCGCGTCAATTGATCGCGGATTTATGGCGTCGGGTTTCGGCCGTCGATGTCTGTGGAGGGAGCGAGAGACGGAGAGAGCAGAGAAACCAGGCGAACATCGAGGTCCTGGAATGAAGGGTCTCAAGCGCAAGAGATGAGCGACCCGCGAGATTGAATGAGGTAGCTCATGGATTGTGGATACCCGCGCGAGTTCTTGATTTCCGCATGTGTTTCCATGACTCGGGTGCTGGATGCAGACATGGAGAGAAAGAGAAACCCTTCCGGCGTCGTGTCAGGCGGGATCTACATATTCACATGCAGTGAATTCAGGTGTTCCCCGAGCTGGAATGCGTGACTTCCCAGTTGGACGGCGGCGGCGGCGGCAATGGTGATATGAAATTGGGTTCGAAAGAGTCAGTTACATGTCTGAAGATAAGGATTCTTCGGGCTCCGATGCTTAAAGAAAGTGGAGACCTACTTTCGTCTTTGTTGAGCTCCCACCTTTCTAACCGGGCTGCACAGTTGGGGTGAAGATGAAATTGAAGAATTTGCAGTGGTACTGGTCTCATCAAGCTATTCGCCTTCTTTTTTACTTGTGGATGTTCTTTAGATCACACATTTTGCTTAAAACTTGTCCTTTTATCGAGAAGAAACATCTACTTTTACCGATCTTAATAAATAGATAATTGCTATGACCCAATTCGTCGTTAAACCACCCAAGGCTCTGGTGACATTCATTGTCACAATCGATGGCGGGCAACGGAACATTACCACCATGGAATGAGAATTTATAGAAGAGCATTTCATCTTATTAGTCCCTCCTCCATTTAGGGTCCTGATCATGCATGGAGTAACGAGAAAACAATCAAACTAGGCCTCGACATCTGACCTGATAGATGGAAATTTACAAGTTGCTGGCCTTCTCTTTCCCACGGATGTTCGATCTGCAGACAATCTTGTTGCCGAAAAACCTGTCCTTTTATGGAGAAGGAACACGTACATGAGCAGAGAGCAGTATGGCGACATACCGAAGATCATGTGCATTTGCGTGCTCTGTTGTGTGTACGCGAGAGAGAGAGAGAGAGAGAGAGAGAGAGAGAGAGAGGCTAAGGAATGGACAAAAGAAAGTGTGGGTTTGACTCCGGAGAAGAAGCTAGAACTGGTAAAGCGCGAAGGAGCATGTAGACCACAATCCAAAGCCTTTTTTGTCGTAATGCTTCGCGATGCTTTATGCATAGGAAATGATATGTCCCCCGACCTCCCCAGAAAGCATGGGTTCCCTTTCCCTCCCATTATCTTACTTCCCCAACACGAATAGTAAATCTTTATTATTACTTCATGCACAGTTGGATTAGGTTCAAAGGCATTTTGCCAGCACACCGGAGCGTGTTTCGACATCCGTGTTTCGCTTGATCATGCCGAGACCCATGCTTTTCACGACAACACCATGGGGGAGGGGGGGTTCCCACTGCCTAAGAACAGTACCATATTTAGCTTGATCCAGGACGATGATGATGAAAGAAAAGTCCTTTGGATGACCTGGGAAATGCCGACTGTTTCGTAAATTCCTAGATTTAACTGTTCCAAAGAGATGGTTTCAAAACATGGGATTGCGTTTGCCTGTGGAGGGAAGGGAACAAGTTCGTCCTGCCATCCTAACTAGACTCCTATAGTCGGGTAGGGTTAGTTCCATGGGCATTTATTATTTCTGAAGCTAGCAATCGGGTTTAATTAATCATACGTACCCTGCACAGTTCCCGCCAAAAGCATTAATTTATGGAACGCATAAAAGATGATGTCAAGATACATGGAACACAGGAGAGGGCAAACGTACATGTGAATGTGTACTTGTATTTACTGATTGAAAAGTATATGCAGAGAGAAAACTATTTCATAGAACATTGGCAAAATCAATCTATACTGGATATATTGCACTCTGAAAATATCATAACATAAAATATCGACTTGCAAATACATGGCGGGTCAATTCCTTAATATCTCACGTTAAATGACTTTTACTTTTAAAAAACGCAGCAAAGAGTTCATGTGAAAATCATAAGAAATTCATCAAGATTAATTATTTGGAACTTTTTTTTGATAGACTCATTTTAGGGTGATGGATATAATCAATCACAATATCGAATTTTTGCGAGAAGTTATATTTGCTTTAGTTGGACTGATGTGAATCCCTCCCGTTATTCCTTTCATATGTGGCTCACAACCTAATAGATTAAGTCTACCTGATATTTTCTCAAACACATTCACTCAATGAATTAAAAATAAATAAATCAATCATGCGAATATCCAAGCGTCCCAATCATTTGAGAAAATGAGCAGGTGCTGCCACTTAATATCAACCAACCAAGCAATTAGTCATCAATATGTAATTATATTATCTAGAGAGAAAGAGTAGTATATTACAACTGAATTACAATATTAGTAAGCTCAAATGATGCGGCAAACTTTGATTAGTGTTGGATATGGTCAATTTATTTATTTATTTATATATATTCGCTTGTAGTTTTGTCACAACACTAAATACATCAATTTTGATAACCAATCCAATAGATCCAGCATTACTATATTCTAAAATTGTGATGAGTTATATTTGCGATCTCGGTGCAATTAGGGTGTTTTAGCAATTTATACTATGAAAAGGTTTAATTATGCGTATGCACATGTGCATGTACACACACACACATATATATATATATATACATTATTCCTAAAAATTTATACCCAATGAAGTGAAATTAGGCTTGGACTTGCCTGGCTATATGCTTTGTGGTCATCTTAATGTCGCATGCTACATCATTTGCATCTTGAATTGGATGGCTGTTTGGGATGCTCTTTTGCGTCTCTCAAAATTATCTCTCCTTGCTTATTGGGCAACGGAAAGTTTAATTCCCCCTTCTAGATGGTCAAAGAAAAGCAGCTCCTTTGATGTTCCTACGGGGATAGCCAATCCGCCCCTTACTTCTGTACTTGACAATTGACCCATTCCTTAAAGTCAACCCTGCTTTGACTTTCTGGTGAACAAAATAACCTATTCTCATTGATTTTTCTTTCTTGATATTCAACTTTCCTCTCATGACTTGAAGCATGAGATGATTACATATTTTTTTGTGACAAGTTACTTATTCCGATCCAATAGCAAGAGGCCTCAGCTAGAATTGAATGTAACTTCCTCTTCGTGACTAGGTGAAGGAGGACCTTCCTCGGCTTTTAGGGTTTCATCGGCATAGTAAATGGGCTCTTGTCTCTTTCTGAATTGAGATTTACCCAATGGCTAATGTAATTTAATTTGCAGTATCATCACTGGTGTGTTTTTCTAGCCTAAGTTGAGCATGCATATTACTTTCTGAATGGGCGCTACTATGCTGACGGTGCCCGTTTATCGCAAGTGGTTGGACTTCTTACCGTAATTAATTCAATAATGGAAGCTAGATAAGAAACAATGCACGATGCACATGATCTGCAACAAAAATTCACTCCTTGTTTTGAAAGTTTGACGGTGTGTGAAGTGCTTACCATGTGCTATGGGTGTGATTTGATTTGTTGATGCAATTTGTTTTCGATTTAAATTATATTAGTTAACTTGTATGTCGGTTTGAATTAGGGTTGTTCATCTAGATTTATCGAAAGTCAAAGTTAACCTTTTTACTTTTCCATCAAATTAAAAATATTATGTGCATTTTAAAAGATTGACGAAAAAAATCATAGGTCAATATCCATGTCTAAATTTTCTATTATAACAAATGGAAATACAAGCCAATCATTGATTTCACAGCTTCTTCTTCTTCTTCTTCTTTTGTTTAGACCTTACATAATTGACACAAAATGTAAATTAATTTGAACCTAACAAAATACGCTTGTGGTATCAAAGAAATAACAAGTTTTTTGAAGACAGGTATTTGTTTCATTTCTTTTATGGATAAAAGGTTGAGAATAGGGGCTAGTGCAAATAATTTATATGGGGATTATCATAAGTCTCTTGCATAAGTCAAGTGTGACCCAATAATAAAATTTCATATATATAACCAACCTCACTTAGAGCGATAGTGTCTAGATGCTCGTTAGTTGTTGTGGTGAATATATACATAGTTCGATTTAGCATGAAAGGAAATGATTGAGCTCAATCATGAAATGCTTGATTCATAATATGCACCTATCTCGACCAATGTATATGTCTAATTCAGCATGAAATGATGATGTCAGATGAGGGGTGAATGGAGAACAACATAACTTCCTATATGCTAATGCTTCATTTGTTTTGGAGAAAATAAATAATTTGAAAAACATTTTTCTATAAATAATTGTTTGTATTACTGGAAATAATTAGTTGATAAGATATGTTTTCGTAATTGACAATAATTTAAGTCTAAACATTTTAATAGACGATGAAAATATTTTTCATTTGCTCATTTTTGTCATTGATACATGTGATTATTTTTAGGAAAATATTTTTCAAACTATTCATTTTTGGCGAGACAAAGGAGCCTAAATGTCTTTCATCTTCCTTTAATCTAATGTCTAATGTCATTTTCTTCGTTTCCCATTCCCACTGGTCGCTCGATTGGAATACTGCCTAACTCCCCAACAGTGAGAGCGAGTTTCACTTTCTCCTAGCAAGCATCGGGCAATGATGCTTCAGTGAGGTAAAAGTGTTGCTTTTCATATGATCTCCAGCTTTTCTTAAAGATCGAAGAGACAGCAAAGATAGAATATATATGTTACGTCTAACTTTAACGATCAATCTTTCAAAATGAAAAATAAAAGTAATCTCTCGCTTAACAAACTTCACCTAATTAGGTTTTAAGGTACTTTAATGCCTAGTAGAAACAAAAGCCTTGATAAAGATGGAGAAACTTCAGATCCGTGACAAGGGCTTGGCTCAAATGCACAAGGTCCCAATGGTATGTGCTAAATCATCAACTGATTGAGATGGAAGAACTTTTTGTTGTGTGTGAGAGAGAGATAATTTTTGTATTAAGTAATACAGGCAACAATCGATAGAGATTAGTATGTTATAATTCAGATAAATCATCGTTGGAAAGTACACTCATGCTAACCTAGGATCGTATCGAAGATTTTGGCGCCATGGAGAGATTGAAAAGTACTGTAACCATGTTAGTCATCATTGTGTTAGAACAAAAGGCGAGTTTATCGGATAGTCCTTTTCCTTTAATAGTCAAGGGAGACGGACGTGTAGATCCGGTAATCTGAATGCCCATTAATCTTAAAGGAGAAGCTTTTCTGAAAGCTCTAAGTCTCTGGAATGAGATGAGATGTTCATGTTATTTAATACTACAAGCAGATAATCATCAAGAGTATCTTTCTCCATTTGCTGCACCATATGCTTAAACTAAAAGAACTTAAACAATAGACAAAATGGTAAGGTCATTTACTAAAAATTCCTTACTGACCAACCAACCCAACCTCACTGTAATTTTGAAGTTGCCATGAATTTGCCATGGAAGATTATTTTTTTTTTTTTGGTGACCCAGGGAACTTCCGTGCGCCGCTTCGCGGCGGAGTAAACCCTAGGATGGACTGAGCCACCACCACAGATCCAGCCACAGGTGAATCGCACGACTTGCACTCAAGCATCGGACGCGGAGTTTCGAACTACTCCCCCGGCGGTGGGGTACTAAGTTCGAAACCACCGTGGCCATGGAAGATTGTTCTTGCTTGACAACTTGCAAATTTCATGAACTAGTTAAATATAAATCTTTAACCTGGGCAAGCGACCGTGACTTACAGCAATTTATATATAATTTGTGAGATTGAAATGAGCGATCTTTAGTTTTTGAATTATAAATTTCCCCATAACTAATAATGTCCACTCTTAAGGTTGAGATAATCTAGTTTTTTATTATTTTTTTTTTTTAATAATTGAGGACTCTACCATGGGCCTCCCATGCTTGGACGCATCGAAGGGCCGTGCTCCTATACCTCGGGAGAGACTAACACATGACTCCACCATCATACCCCCCACTTAAGACGTATTAGCAGTTGCGGAGTTTTGTCCCTAGGACCTCTATGATGAAGTGTCCAAAGCCGAACCAACTCAGCTGCCTACCGATGGATTAAATAATCTAGTTTTTTAATCCGACAAAAGACGAAGGTTTTGATTCTTGACCAATGCCATGTGGCTACTCCGGGTATGGTGCGAAAATAAAGGGGAAACAGATAGAGACAGGAACTTGGTATAATAAAAATTGATGCAAGCAACCCAAAAGACCTACCTAACTATAAATATAAAAACCGGTTCAAATTCTATATACTTCTAACAACTTTGCCTTGGGAGGTTCGCTTGTATAAGTTATGAGATGGATGATGTACCTCAGTCCAGATATAATTTATTGCCCTACTTTACAAAAGATGTGCTTGAGCTTTGAAAAAGAAAACAGAAAATTTATTTGAAAAGGGCACGACACGATCTATGTCATGACTGCCCTACCAACCCTAGAAATAGTAATTATATATAATTAACCTTCACCATCAGATCAATTAACAACTCTCTATCGTCACATCACTTCTAACTTTAAAATAAAGTTTCTTCTTTTTAGTTATGTGGTAATTCTGGTTTAAGAGTTAATGATTTATGGTTTTTCTTGGCCAAGGAGAATTCTGATTAGTTAGGTCAGGTAAGATTGCCAACAGTCTTATCAATAAAGAACCTTTTCACCTTTTCATTCCCCTAGAAAAAGTTAAAGTGCACCGGCCATCAGTTTTCACCTATACTTTGCCTAGGAATCTAGTATACTATACAGCCACTAAATGTCATTTAGTTCTAATTTTATCCCTCTTTTAGTTGTTAAGGGTTTGGAAGCACTTCTCAAATCATGATTTGTCAAACCAGCATCACCCATTAGCTTTAATAAAGCTTTAAAAAAAAAAAAACAACACATGTCGATTGTTCATAAGTTACACGATTATTATCAAACTTGCGAAATCAGATGAACGTTTGGTATATTCACCCACCATAAATTAGAAGTTGGGAGAATAATCAAGAGCTCTCTTTCAAAAAGCGACAAATCGATTCGATCAATCAAGTTGTTGAATCTAGTAAAATACATTGTCTAGCCTAGCTAGGAGTTACATAAGCGATTCAACTCTAAGATTTATGAGACCAAGTTACGCAATTTGCACTTGTGATAGGATATATACCTAGTTCAAGGGTCAGTATGGCGATTGAATTAATCAATTGAAAAGCCTAATAGAAAGATCAATCTCTTTGTACCTCAATTATTAGTTAGGGTTAGATGATGATCAAGTTTAAGTCAGCATCAACTTTGAATGAATTAAGCAATTTTTCTAGTCGATCTCAAACTGGAATCACCATTATGTGGGTCTAGCTTAAGATTCAAGGGTGGTGAGGCTTGAGTTAGGGAAAGCTAATTGAATAATTACTACTTTAAGGTCACTCGACTTAGGTAATTTCTCCACATCTTGTGTAATCGAAAAGAAAATTTCTCATATGATAACTATCCTTACATTTATATGTTACTTTTATTTTCTTTTTCTTTTTAGTTCATATTGCAGTCATTCACTTTGCTTGAATATCCTGAGCTAGAGAATTTAGAATCTCCGACCAATCTATTGGTTCAACTTGAGAAGTCCTTGTGAGATTTTAATTCTCGACATGAATGGCACGCCTTTCGAATCGGGAACTAGATGACACCACCCGGATCACAAAACCAACGAGAAGTAATGATAACACATGTCGAATTCTTCTTTGCTAACGACCTTTTTTGTTAAATCTTGGTGGTAGTGGGCCTATTTGTGTACACTTGAGCGAAAAGCCAAAAAAAAAAAAAAGAAGAAGCCAAAATGTAATGTATTATTTAGATTTTGGAATATTATGATAAATCATCCATGAATTTATGTGTCGACATTCAACTATTGCAAAAATTTCGTATTTGAAAATAGTCAAAGTGCGTGAAATGAAAGATATATATATATATATATATATATTTGGGGTCAGTTGTCAAAGAGTTGGTAAGATTAAGCAAACAGTAAAAAGTTAAAAATCAATCCAAACAGGCTGCACGACTTCCCCTTGTTAGAGTACTCATCTCGATCATGTACTTCTTCAGTGTCTTGTGCATCACTTGTTTGGCTAATTTGCAAGTCTCTCGGATCACGAAATTTCCCTCTTTTTCCTTTTTTTCCGAGCAGTGCTAAAGATATAAAGAGTGATTTATGATGAATGCGTCAAATTCTTGTAGAGTGTGTATATGTATGTGTATACACACACACACACACAAGGTCGTTATAGGTAGCCACTACATTGAATTTATGACGGTGCTCCGCAAAATCACCGCCGTCCTTAATCCTCATGCAAAAGTTTTCCTTTTTCATGCGGGATCGGCCCACCCACGACATAGGTAATTTGGGCCTTGCTGGACATTGACAACCAAGCCCATTGGGCTTCCAACGTCGATGCTATTTTCGTTGGTGGGTAAACATTCCCCGGATATAAATCTCATTATAAAACATCGGGCCGACGTGGACATATCCGAGACCATCACATAACAATGTGTATCGATTTACAAATGAGCCATCTTCAATCATACGTGACTTTGGCAGGCGAGAATTTGTGTTCTAAAAACTTTCCAAGTCAGATTATTAAAAACAAAGAAACAATTGGCGAAAAGAAAATGATTAAAAGTAAAAATTCATTTGTCTCGTAAGAAAATGAATTATTTTAAAAACTTATTTTTAAAGATCATCGCTTGTACTATTTGAAATAGTTAATTAATAATTTTTTTTGTTGTTAATAATTATTTATATATGAATATTTTCGTGATGAAAATATTATTTATTTATTTTAATAAATGATATAAACGGTTATTTTTAAGGAAATATTTTCGAAATTTTTTCCGCAACATTATTCTCGTAAGTTCCGATCACTACAAGGAAAAAGATAAACAGCGAAGGAGCCAATAATTGAATAATTACGTCTCCCCCTCTCTCTCTCTGTCTGTCTGAGTTAGGGTTTCTCCGAATCTTTTCTTCCCTCGCTACAGGGTTCACCGCATCGCTTCAATCCCTGCTGAATGCATCATTAGATTCTCTCTCTCCAGGTACTCTCTCTCTCTCTCTCTCTCTCTCTCTCTCTCTCTCTCATCTTCGTCAACGGAGTCTTGAACAGTCCCCGCCGCCGCGGCGGTGCGCCGCCGTGAAGGACGACGTTGTTGTTGGGATTGCCGTGACTAGATTGGAGGACGACGGAGATAGTAGTCGTAGCGGTGTTCTTTTCCACGTGCCTCGTGAGGTCACGTTTCCGCTGGCCGAGCGGCGGGCGCGCCGTCGTGTAGCTCGCCGAGCTGGGGGGAAGGGGGAAAGTTTCGAGCTCGACGGTATTTCCATTGGAGGGTGCTTTGTGAAATTGTGATTGGTTTAGAAAATCCCATTCGTTTTTTGTTCTTCTTTTTGACTTTTTCGGCTTTCGGGTGTTGTTGATCGTGGGTCATTTATGCCAATATTCGAACATGGTTGGTCACTGAAACCGTTTTTTAATGTGGTTAAAGTCTGGAATGGAGATATCATATACACAGATCAGTTTAGGCCAATATTGGTTGGAAAACTATGCGTTACTTACCTTCGGGATTGACTGACACATATTTGTACTCGAACATCTTACGGATAACAATAAGCGTAGTATCTATGATTTAATGCATCCAGCCGGAATTAATTCACTTGTCATATTTTCTTTTGAGTAGATGCTAAGGAAGTTATAGCACGAACTTGTTGCGGCTTATTAAGTGGGTAAGTATAAGCTATTTCTCGTTATTGGTATGCAGGGCAAGTGGAGTGGGGGAAAGGATCATAATAGACACCGCATTCATTAGCTGCGTGCTTTCTGTTTTTACGCAGGACGAGGACTACTTTGCCCAATATGGCAACTCAAAATTCAAGCGTTGCAAGAGCCGAAGAACTCAAACTTAAAGCAAATGAAGCATTCAAGGGTAGGCATTTGAGTTTCCATTTCGCTTTACTTCTATCCATAATATCTGTATTAGGAGATATGTGTATTATGTTGGGTTGCGAGCAGTAATTGTGGTTTTCCGCCTTGAACAGAATGTATCCGAATAAATCTTGTGTGTGTTTCCCAATTTCTCTTGAAAATTAACACTAAAGAATTGATGACGAAGTAATAGATAGATCGGTTACTAACTGGAAGAGGAAGGAGTGTTCACTTATAAAGAAAGCTGGAAGAAAATAGTTCTTATGCCAATAGAACCTTATATGAGTTTCTACCTTCCGCATGAGTTGAAACTTTTTCTCATTGCAAAATTATTAACTTGTATTCTTTGAATAAGTCAGAAATTGCTTCTATTTTTCCTTCTACTTATAATGACCTGTACCAACTTCTTCAAACGTGTAGCTCACAAATATGCACAAGCTATTGATCTGTATAGCCAAGCAATTGAATTGAGTGGTGAGACTGCTGTATACTGGGCCAACAGGGCATTTGCTCATTCTAAACTGGAGGAGTATGGAAGTGCCATACAAGATGCTTCCAAGGCTATTGAAATCGATCCTAAATATTCAAAGGTGTGGCATAAATGAAGAATGTTGTGTTCTCTCCTGCTATCTCACATGTTGTTGTTCTCTCTGCTGATGGCATTGTTTACTTTTAGGGCTATTACAGGCGGGGTGCGGCTTATCTTGCCATGGGGAAATTCAAAGATGCGCTCAAGGATTTTCAGCAGGTATTTTACTCTTGTCAGCTTTTCTTTTTCATACCTGTTTTCATGCTGGGAAAGTTGCAGTTAAATATATTATAGTTTCTTTCTCAACGATACGTCAATTTGGTAGATGGTTGTTTATACTCTTTGGCTTGATTTTGTTGTAACTGATTGGTTCTTCATTTTTTTTTTCCTTCCAATTATGAAGAATGGAGGTGCTTTTTATGCTGCCTTCTTTATAGAGTATAGGTATTTATGACACATCCTGTCTTGGAACAGTTTGTCCAGCTAACCTCATCCACAATCAATGTCTATGGCATCACTGCAAAATTTTGAAGCTTTGGTTTGTGATTTACATGTGATTGATGGATCTTATTGTACAATAATTTCTGACAGTTGAAGGTCGTCTTTATATGAAAGAAAGGATGAGTGACCCTCAACAATGATCCTTTGTTGAAGCTTTTTGTCACCTTGTTGATATCACCAGATTTAATGATCCATATATTGTTACTTCTGTTGTGCATTTATTAACAAATTTGTTTCTTAGGTTAAAAGACTCTGTCCGAATGATCCTGATGCAAGCAAGAAATTGAAGGAATGCGAAAAGGCAGTAATGAAACTCAAATTTGAAGAGGCAATTGCTGTACCAGAATCTGAGAGGCACTCCATAGCAGATTCAATTGATTATCATTCTATAGGTACTTATCTTATTGAAAAGGAATTACTCGATATATGTCTTTCTATTTTTTATCCCATTGTTTGATCTTATTCCTTCTGCTGTATATGTCTCCGCATGTTTAACTTTGCAAGAAGTAGGCTTTTCTTTTTTTTATGTTTAAGTTTCCTTGAGAATTGCATAGAGGCTCGCAAAGTTAAATTGGGCTTTTTTCTTCTTCTTTTTTTAATGGTCAAGTCCTCTGGATATTCATACGGGTTTGTATATTTGAATGTATCTTGCACATTGAAAAGATACAATATGTTTGTGATGCTACTTGCCATCTGAAATTAATAACGTGTAATGGTAATGTGTGGCGGGGCATTACTAAATTCTAAAAAGTAGGTATCACCATTGCAATGCAGGGATATTAGGGATAATTGGTTGCCCTTATTTAGTGATTGATGTAGTTTGGTGGACAATAGAAAGTTTTGATGAGGATTAGGGTTAAATTGGGGGAGTTTGAAGTTTCTTCTTAAAAATCACTTATTTAGAAGTCTGCCTTGTATTCTGTGAGCTAAATCTTTGATTCTTAGGAGAGAAGATTAGTTGTCTTGGTAGTTTAAGTTTAATACAGTCTTATTTCCCTCCTTTCCCACTGAAGCCCACTAAAGATTCTTCGGGACAAGAGAAGTAGATGAAGTAAACGTGAAGTTCCCCTCTGATATTTGATTGAAAAAGGTTATCTATTTAGGTCTCATTTGACAACCTAAGACGTGAAAGCACCATAAGAGTTATTTTGATCTACAAATGGATGCTGCACTAATTTACTGGTATGATCCTGCTATTTGGCCCAAAAGAGGGGCTTTGAGAGGGTGAGGTCTTTGGAATTATGTACGGAGCAATTTCAGAACCTCTATGGATTGGAAGTTGTCAGAAATTATGCTAAATTTATCCAAAGATATGAGGAATGCATTAGCGGTATCTTTGGGAGTTTCACATTTCGGGTTTGCTGGGACACATTGTGGTGGCATACTAATGACATTTTTAAAGCTCTCGCCACCTACCAATGTCATTCTGTTTCTATCAGAATTATTGTATCTTTAAAGATTGAATCTTTGATAACCTGAGGAATCGTAGTTTTCACTGTCAAGAATATTGGGGAAGCACCCTATCATGGTCAAGATAATGTAACAGCAAAACTTAGTTAAAATTGTGGAATTCTTGGATGGATGATGATGGTCAAAATCTATTCTGGGAAACCTAGTATCAAGAGACAGTAAATAAAGCTTTCCTTAGTTTGATGATTAAATTTTTATTTAGCTGTTAAATCGCATTAAGAAGTACCACTAAAATATTTTTTAAATATTTTTATCATTATAGGAACGGTCCCCAATTCATCGTCTTTGTCCACCCAAGCGGCTGTAGCTTCTGTAGCAGTTGCAATTGTGGCGGCAGTGGTAGTGTTGGTGGGAACTGCAGCAGCTGCAGTTGTTCTGATGCTGCTGGTGTGTCTAGGGGCCTATTGGTGGGGTTATGGCGGTGGCCTCTTTTCTAGGAGTTCGGATATTGACCTAGGTTTGGGTCCACTGAGTTTTGAAAATACCTTCTTCTAGCAGTTAATAAGGGAAAGATCTGCGTATTTTGATGTTAATTCTAGAATAAAAAAGCATTCTTTGGAATAAGCAAGTGGAATTTCTCTTGTATGTTTCCTATGTTTCATTATTTAGGCTTCTTTTGATCATTATGATGTTTTATACTAGATCGTTATGATGTATATTAGTATCTTTTAGTGAAGCAAACAAGATACTTATTTTATGTGAAGTGGTTTTTTATGCTTAGTTAGAAGTATGGAGAGGTTCATGTCTTAGTAAATGATTCTTCATACCAAAGTAGGAATGCATATGAAAGGAGATTTGGGACATTAGTTTTTATTTTTTAGCTGCTTCTTGCTCCCAGGTACTGGGAATACAAACTATTTCTTCCTTATTTCCTTTTAAGACCACTTCATCAAGTCAACCTCAAAGTTTGATAGTGGCAGGGATTTATAGAAAATTTGAATGGTTCATTGTGAATCTGAATGTAGTCCTTCCCAAATCTCAGTTATGCTGTTGAGGTTTTCGTACATGTAAACTGTTGAAATATTTAACATGACATTGTCTTTTTAAATGTATTTCCTTACCTGACTTTCTTGCATTATGCAACTTTTAGGATATGACTGGCTATAGTGTCTCTAGTTTTTGCAAAGTATGCCAGATATGCAATTACCTTGAGTCCTGTCTCCTAGCAGTTTATTCGGCGAATTAATTTTTTCATGGATGCAGACTTTAGTAACTCTTTTACCATCAATTTGCATAACAAGTGTAATTTTTTTGTTTTTTTTTTTTTTTTTTTTTTGTTCTAATGCAGATGTGGAGCCACAGTATTCTGGTGCAAGAATAGAGGGAGATGTTGTTACATTGGATTTTGTGAAAAGGATGATTGAAGATTTTAGAAATCAAAAGTGCTTACACAAGAGGTTTGTTTAGCTACAGTGAATTGCTAGTCAAAATTTGTTTCAGTATTTCCTGGGCTCAGCATATCGCAATGCTGCAGATATGCGTTCCAGATTGTCTTGCAAACAAGAGAGATGTTGCGGGCATTGCCTTCTCTTGTTGATATAAATGTTCCTCAGGGAAAACATTTCACTGTTTGTGGTGATGTACATGGTCAGGTAATTTTCCTTTACATTCAGCTTCCTTAACCTGAAGAATTGTCACTTGCTAAACCTAGGCATTATGCAGAAGTACTGGTGGCATGCCAGGTGGTTACTTTATGATGAGAATGCTCATATATTCAATGTGATTAGCTGCTGAGGTATTAGCCTTTCATGTGAAACAACTACATCTCAGAGTTAGTGCTGGAGCTATGTCCAGAATTGCTGTCAATTTACTGGCCTTGAATTGTATCTTCTCGATTTCACTGATGCGGCAATGAAGCCGAATGGACAAATTATGATATATTTTCTCATAGTTCATCATTCTTGTTAGTAGTACAGGCATCAAATTTGAAAATACAAATCACTATCAGAAAGGATCAATAAAGTGCACTGTGGCAAAAACGTCTTAACTCTTTTGAGCTTTGGAGTTATGATAGCCTAGTGAGAACTTTCATTGTTATGCTGAATTATTAATTCACTGTTCTTTGTGCTTGGTTGACTGAATTAATTGAACAGAATGATTACTGGGTTTTCTCTTGGTCAATAGCACGTGGGTTTTCTTTGTGTTACTTGTAGATTTGATGGACTGAAACTGTATACGAAAAGTTAGCATACGAGCTGGAGTTCATCTCAACATTCATGAATTTTTTTTTTGGCCAGTAGAGCATCCACAAACATTTCCTTTGGCAACTTTACTGCTGAGCAGGCAAGGGAGAGAAGGGCTGGGGTGATATTTCTGATGTCTCATTTACGTAAAAGATGTAGTTCTGTGCCAGCGAACGAACCTCGTCATGCCTCTGTTGGCATGAATTGCTTGGTCACTGTAGTTTGATGAGCTGCACGCGCTGTCGTCCTTTCTAACATTTCTTAATGGTGGTGAAGTTGACAGTGAGTAGGACATATAGGAAATTCTGACAGTAGACTGGTAGAGAAAAGTCACTTGCAGGAGAATCTAGGTGCTTGGTGAAGAAAACTGATAGAAATAGGCATGTAGGGAATAAGTTTATGGTCTACTCAGATGGCCATCGGAAAGGACATGCAAGAAAATGTTTCTATATCATTACCTGCTTTGGGGAACAGGTTTCTGATGCCTTATAACCATTGAGCTTTAGTATTCCACCCAAGTTAGTACTTCTATTGAGTGGAGATGATAGTCGATTGTGCATGGGGTGAAAGATTGATTTAGCACTCTGTCGGCTTTTGCATGAGAAGGTTTCATCCACCCCACTTTTCCTCTCCTTTGCTTCCTTCTTCCGTGGTCGGAAGCTTCATCCCCTTTTCTTAAGTGTGAGATTTTCACCTTGTTATTGTGGCTCGAGTGCTGAAACATCTTCAAGATAATGTCTTTGATATCTTTATGTTGGAACATTGTGTTATAAGTTTCATTACTAGACTGTTGAATCACTATATCGTACCAAGTTATTGTTCATTACCATTGTAAGTTAAATTGTACATCAAGTAAATATAGAACATTTTTTCTATTTTTCCTTGACTACTCATACTTCTGGAATTGCTTGTGTTGCTTCTTGCCGAAAATTGTATTTCTGCTTGGTTCACCAGTGCTAACGCATTCTTCATATGCAGTTTTATGATCTTTTGAATATCTTCGAGTTGAATGGGCTTCCCTCAGAAGAGAACCCTTACCTATTTAATGGCGACTTTGTGGACCGAGGATCATTTTCTGTGGAGGTGATCCTTACCTTGTTTGCATTCAAGTGCATGTCTCCATCAGGTAAACCCTCTCTAGTCATGCTTTTAATTTATAATAGTATCATTTTCTCTGAAAGAGTTGCTATGTCATTTTGTTTCTGTTCACAAAAGCACCTTCTTATGGACTCACACTTTTGTGTTTTCGTCATTTCCTGTCACTCATTCTATTAGTCTATGCATCTTAACCTCTATTGAAGCCTATTATAAACAGTGCAAACTGCAAGGCATATTCCTTTTGGTTGTCATTAAGATCTAAGACTTTTTGTACATTTTCAGCTATATATCTTGCCCGAGGAAATCATGAGAGCAAAAGCATGAATAAAATTTATGGCTTTGAGGGAGAAGTTCGATCCAAGTTGAGTGAAACATTCGTGGAGCTCTTTGCTGAAGTGTTCTGTTGTCTTCCTTTGGCGCATGTGATAAATGAGAAGATTTTCGTGGTTCATGGAGGTCTATTTAGTGTTGATGGGGTGAAGCTTTCTGACATCAGGTCAATTGATCGGTTCTGTGAGCCTCCTGAGGAAGGTGAGTTGGCACATTCATGACCTTTAATAGCCAATAACAATTCTTTGTGTTTGGATTGTCTGTCACACCCCCCAGATCTCTCTCTCTCTCTCTCTCTCAGTGCCTGTCCCCCCTCACTGTCCCCAAGCCATCATTACCCACCGTCTTTTACCGCACATGAAGAATAGGTGTTTGAGATGGTCTGTGCCATTTATATAACTTCTTGTTTTATATGTTAATACCTGATGTCAGGTTTGATGTGTGAATTGCTTTGGAGCGATCCCCAACCATTACCTGGAAGAGGTCCTAGCAAGCGGGGGGTGGGTCTTTCTTTTGGTGGAGATGTCACCAAAAAGTTTTTGCAAGAAAACAACTTAGGTATCGTTTACCTTGCTTCAGTTTTCTGTTTTCCTTGTGTGCGTGTGCATCTCCTCCTTGCTACGTTTAATCAAATTTCTCTTATCATTTTAGTGGATTGACTCCCATTCCCCTTAACAGATTTGGTTGTGCGATCACATGAAGTGAAGGATGAAGGCTATGAGATTGAGCATGACGGAAAACTTATTACCGTATTCTCTGCGCCAAATTATTGTGATCAGGTACTTGGATATTCCGAATTGTTACACTTTGTTCTGTTTGCATCAGGGGAGTATATGAGCGACAGTCCCGTCTCTTTAGTTCTGCCATAACTATCATTGAATCATTGTGCTTTCTCTATCTGTTGATTTAGCCAAAAAGGAAGAAAGAGTCTGTCTTGGTTTGTCATATCTAGTTATGCATGTTATTAACCATTGATTTCAATTCCTCTCAGATGGGTAACAAGGGTGCTTTTATTCGATTTGAAGCCCCTGAGATGAAGCCCAACGTTGTCGCATTTTCTGCAGTGGTCAGTTACTTATTTGACTTCCCCTTCTGTCGATTTTTGTCTTTTTCACTAGTGCATAGCGGGCTCAGGAAGCATCTCAAGTTATTAATCTGAATAGAAATTTAGATTGTTTTCACTAATTTGTTGGATTGCATTGAAAAAAATTGCAGCCACACCCTGATGTGAAGCCCATGGCATATGCAAACAACTTCCTCCGTATGTTCTCGTAGTCTATGAATCTGATTGATGAATTCAAGATTACCGTGATTGTATGAAATCTGGATAAGCTGAAGAGCTCCCTTGTTCTGGGTATGAGGTGCAATTTATTTCAGCCGACTGAATGACAAGATGGGTGCTATATGGAAGCAATTGTAGCTTTGATGCGCTGACAAATTTTGCGCGCCCTTTTTAGATTTTTGGACCCTTTCCTGGAATCCCCCTGGGTGGGATTTGGGGATTTGGTGGAAAGAACATCGTTGTACTGATGGCGTCTCTTGTAAATTATATGGCTTCATTTTGGTCTTTACTGTCCAACAATTTGTGCTATCATCATGTTCTCTTTACTTTGGTCATTTGGATCGGAAAAACGAATAAAGTTGCTATTCTTTGCTGGGTCGATGTTGTATTTTGTCCCCACAAGTGATTTCATCTTCTCTTTGCTTTAGAATAAATTGGCTCCCCGCTTAGGATATGGACAGCGAGGAAACTATGCAGGGAAAAAAAAAAGTTACTTACCTCCTACAATGGAGCATTGGCTTTTGATTGAGAGAGATTGTACATCGACTTATGTTAATGTAATGCAAGAACGAATCTCAAGGAATAGAAGGGCAACATTCAGTCTGTCTAGCCCGTTGTTGTCCACATGGATTGAGATTCACCGGCAAGCTCAGAAAAGTGTAGTAGTCGTCCTCTAGATAGATAACCGTGGCCCGTCGCCATCCCTGTGGTTGGTACCTTGTTGCACAGGATTTGAGCTGTCAAATTCTGTGGATAATCCGCGTGTGAAATTATTTTTTTGTTAATCGTTCAAATTTATCCAATTGGAAGCCAAATTATTAGATTTCGTTAACTTAGGTATGACAAAATGATAACATTAAATATTTTCATATAATTTAGAGACTAGGTGAATATTAGCTAAAAGTTTAATAATCATATTGAACAAATTAGTAGTTTGAAAATGATATTGCACGCTAGGTCAAATTGAGGAAATATTTATATAATTATCCTTTGCAAACATGTTCGCATTGGAAAGTTTATTATACTGTCATGCTCTCCTAAACCTTTTGATAGAATCAAAGCCAGTCCCTCGAGAACAAGACCATTGGCAACCGATTGCTATGTCAAGTACCTAGCGCCCCAATCGATAAGGTGATTGACTAGGGTATGAAGAGAAAAGATCCAGACGGCACCTGGGAATCAAATTTAGTTCGAGCGCCTTGACTTGCTTCCACAGCACAAACTTAATCCATTGATCCATGCAACACCAAAACTTGACATTCGGGTGAAGTCTGGGTATCAATGGTTTGGTTCAATTCGGGTTCTCGCAAATACCCGACTCAAACATGAATGAAGCATGCCTTTTGTGACCGAAACCGAGTAGAGCCAATCCGAGAACACGGTTTGGTTTGGTCCTGGTCTTCTTTTTTATTGTTTCCTAAGGTGAAAAATCCTGTACACAACTCTGAACCAGTGACTTTGATGCTCTTGGACTTACGTGCAGGAAAGGACACAGAAGATCTGTGAAATGTAGGCAAATAATTGATAGTGTGAAGCTCAAACCGAGTCTCCCTCTTCGCGAAATTGAACATAAAAATTGCACCTTCGAGTACTTGTTCCATCAGACTTGTTTACCTCTCTGTAAACATCTTTCCACTTTGATTAAGGAATGGAAGAAAATTAGATTCAGAACAGGCATCCCCTTATAGAAAATTTATTCAAACTAGGAAAATTACTTGAATAAGGAATTTATTTTTATTTTTATTTTTGGGCTCGAGCTTGGGTCCCTTGAGGCATGCACAAGGCCTCATCACCTAGGTCCATGGTGGTTGTGGTCAAGACCCTAGCACCCATGCCCGGACACTCGAAATGATTTTTCGTGGGATTAAGATCAAATGGACAAATCTATTTATGGGAGAGTCAGCTTGGGCGACACATCTGAAATGCAAGAGGGTTAAAATGAAAAGGTTAAACAAAGGTACAAGGGGATCATGATGAGCTTTTCTATTCCTCATGAGAGGCTAGACGACAGACCTGAAATGCATGCAGGTTGAAATGAAAAGGGTTTAATTGAAGGTACAAGCTCCAAACAAATCAAAAACAAGAGGCAGGAAAGAATTGCGATTGTACAATGGCAGATGTAGAGAATGCACTTGGGAAAACGAAGCAGGAAAGGAAGATGATGCAGATGAAGGAGGAAAACTGATGCCGGAGAGCCTTTTACCTCAGAGAATCCAGCACGATCCCTAAAGTTTCAAGAACCACAACCAAGATCAAAAGAAAATCTAAGAATGGCATTATTGTCGATGTGCTCGAAAAGGTAGTAAATCTCTACAACTACAGATAAACACCACACTCACAGGCCAAGCGACAAGTGGAAATTGAATATTGAATATCTGTAATGAGATGCAAAATATAGTAGTAGGAGCATTATGCATGGATGATGCTGATTCTTTCAAGGATGCATGCAAAAAAAAAACTCAAGGGACGACTGGGGAGTTGGGCCGGCAAGGGCAACACTTTGCCGGATTGGGCAAGGGGATCGGGCAAGGGTTTGCCCTCTCCAGCCCGAGCAAGGGCAGCTCATGCCTAAGCCGGCAACCTCCGCTGGCCATCTATGAGGCTTGGCATTGATTGATGGAGAGAAAAAGAAAAAGAAAAATTAAAGAAGGAAAAGAGAAGAAAAGAAAAAAATAAAAGGAAAAACTTAATCAAAAATTGGAAAATATTTAAACTTTTTCAAAAATCGTTCACATTAGTGTTGGCCGTGCCATGTCGGGATTGCATCTATGTTAGTGAATTTTGATAAATTGCCGGATGAACTCAATTGACAAATTTAAAAAATGATTAATGCAATAAGTTTAGGACTTTATGAATAATTCTCTCAACATATTTCAATGCAAATAGTAATCCAAAATGTCAAATTGTTGATTAATTCAACCAATACTCATCAAGGTGTCCATAAATGTCAGCTATTATTATGACATCGGACATCAAAGAAGCCATCAATATCGATGCATAAATAATTCTCCAAAGTCAATAGATATTAAAAAAAGTAATCAAGGATATCAACTTCGTGTACCATCGGGAATTGGATCCACCTATGGCTGTGATAATGTGGTCGAACGCCACCAGAAAGCCGTACTATTCGTGCGCTAATGATAGAACTAGTTAAGCACAAACCAAAATCCTAAAATCATATTTAAACAGAAAATTCAACAGAAACTTACAAAAATCCATCGTCTAATGGTGTCTATCACATGTCAAGCAAGGGCGTCACAACCCTCACCCGCTGCCAACGAAGGCCTAGCAATTCTCACCCGTCACATTAAAAAAGAAGAAGAATTAATTAAAAATAAAAAATTATAAAAAATATTAAAAATTGTTCACATCAACACCGACCATGCTATATTGGATGGCAGTGTCCATGTCAGCGATTTTCAGCCAAAATTTACTTAATAGTATCAATTGGCAAAACGTGAAAGTGTTCAGAATACACTTAACAAAATAAAAAGTTTTAGAATTAAATTGGTAAAATTGCAATATATTTAGGATTTTTGGACAATTTTCCCAAATTTGATCAAGAAAATTAATAATCTTTCATCACAACCATCCCTTTGGTCCAATTATCAAAATGTGTCAATAAATGCCAACTATTAACGTGAAGTCCACGTTAAAGAAGCCATTGATATTGAATGAGGGAAACTCTGCAAAAATTTAATCTTCGTTTGTAAAGATTTGGTCTACAGCTTTCGGTTGGCAAAAAAATCGAGTAAATTAAACGACATGACAAGTTATGAGCAATTAAATTTTGGTGGCTTGTTCGAAAAGAAAAATATAAAAGAAATAGTAACCTAATATCAAACCCAAAATTAATCCAATATGCAAACTTATATGGATAAAGAAAAAACTGTTGGCTTGATAAGATTGGTAAGTGTATCAAAATTTCAAAATAAAGCTTTGACGGTGCTGAGTCGTTCTTTTCTTAGTTTTTAATCGCTACAAGATCAACAATTCCAAGACCTTAGGCTTCTGTTGCTGACATACTAATTTCGTTGTTTCCTTTCTGCATTTACCGATATTTGAAACTGATGTTTAAGCCCCGACACAATATCCCAAAACCCAAAGCTAGCTTTAGTAGCTTTGCTAGTTCATTTAGCTCTGGTAGCAGTTCTGACTATGGCAAGAGACAGTGGGCGTTTCATATTTTCCTGTGAGGGAGCTTGGATCGTAGATTTTTCTTTTTTAATTATTAGTTGTAGTCTGATCTTATTTCATGGCAAACAGGAATGAATTCATGAAGAGCAAGGAATGCATAACACAAAAGTGATCGATTTTGTCGGAGGCGGTAAAATACTACTAACGCAACCTCCACAACCATGAATAACAATAAATGCAATTCGGCCCTATGTTTATGCAAGAGAAAGAGACCTATGATGAGAAAGTCGTGCTTAACCAAGGAAGCATTGACCTGTAAGTCTGATTGTTCGAAGCCGGACACATCATTATCATCCTGAACTATTTCGGACTTTGATTTTTCATTCGAAGCAAGACTGAGGTAGAAACTAAAGAAAAACCATTCCCCACACCCTATCAAGTTGCTTGTTGATCTTACAAGCCACTTTTGGGATATTGACAATCATCTCTATCTTGTAAAGTTGGGGTCCCAACCCAAAATCTAAAATATTATAGGTCACTTGATGAGAAAGGGAGAGTGATATCAGGCCGATGCATGATGACTCTCCATCGACAATACTATTAAAAGAACTTCTTTAACAATTTTCACCTTTTGTTTTCCTTCCAACCTATGCTTCTAAATCAATAATTAGAATAAGCATTTTCTGACATGCTCACAAAACAAATCAAAGAAAATAGAGAAGTGATCTATTAGTCCACAAAACCAGATCCATGACAAGCATGAAATTATTTACACAGCGTGAAACGAAGAAAGGGGCTCACTGGCAAGTTCAATGATGAGCCCAATCCTGGTGCCGGTGAAAGTATGGAGAATGATGAGTTGGCATCGTAGATATTCAAAATCTCAATTTCTAAGGTAGGGAGGTGTTTCCGACCCAAAAAAAAAAAGGTAGGGAGGCGTAAAAAGAAGAAGAAAAAGAAAAGAAAAGAGAGAGAGAATGGGAGAGAAAACAAATGATTTTGGCTTAGAAAGAAAGAAAGTGAGACTTGCAAGGAAAAAAAAAAAGAAAAAAGAAGAAACAAAATGAGAAGAGTAGACCAAGCAAAAAATCTAATGTTTTAAGAGGAATGGTGAGCGATACAAGAGGTATTATGGTCAAAAGACACACAAAAAAGAATCTCTTAAGTTAAAATTGGAGTGGAAAAAAGTATGGCCCTGTCAAAATGAAGCTTTGAATATGGTGCTGGGTTGGCTCTTTTCTTTACAAGAAATAAAAACTATTCAAGAAAATATATATATACACACACAGCAATTATAATACCTTATGAAGGAGTTTAAATATGAAAATACATTTTGACAAAAAATTGAATTGAATCATATTTCATAAAGATTGGCTTGCGAGCTTTTCATTGGCAAAAAAATTGAGTAAGTTAGACAACGGACGAAAAGTTATGAACGGTCAAATTTTCAACACTTGTTTTGAAAAAAAAAAAAAAAGACTACAAAAGAAATAGTAACCCAATATCCAATCCAAAAATAAATTTAAGATGCAAGAAAAAGACAGTTGGCTTGACAAGATTGGAAGGTGTATCAAAATTTGAAAATGAAGCTTTGATGGGGCTGAGTTGTCTCATTTCTTTACGAGAAATAAAAACTATTCAAAGAATAGGTATGTATACTACAATTATAATGCCTTAGGAAGGCATTTAAATATGAAAATATATTACTTGTGAAAAAAAATCCCTTAAAAATTTCGGAATTGGATTACCTAATAATATATAATATTGAGATTTCCATTATTCTAAATATTACCAAAATTTATTACTTTACAATATTTCGTGCCTCTATATTTTTGTTTATAATGCAACCTTTGAAGTTTAGAAAATGATAACGTTATAACATCATCTTTCTAGCACCTTTATTATACTTGGCTTCAGGTACCATTGGGAATTGGATCCACCTATGATGGTGAAAATGCAGTTTAATGCCACCAGAAGATCATACTACTCGTGTGCTACTAATAGAACTTGTTAAGCACAAATCAAAATATGTATACACAAAATTCAATGAAAACTCACTTGAATCCATCGTCTAATGGTGTCTGTCACATCTTGAGCAAATTTTAACTAATCCTTACTTGATTAAGCTTTTTGATTGTGGAAGCCAAAGAAGTGTCATAACAAGAAAGCTTGAAAGAACTTTAAGAAAGACAAAAGGATTAGGGGCAATGCGATGAAAAAGAGAAATGACATGACAAGTGATGAGATGCACGACAAAAGTGTGAAAACCATACTCCTATTAATAGGAATTTGAATGGGAAAATTATTCAAAAAGTCCTAAATTTATTACATTTTTACTAATTCAGTTTTAAACTTTTAATTTTATCAATTGAGTTATAAACTTTTTCATGTTTTGTCAATTGAGTGTATTTACCAATTTTAGCCGGAAATCGCTAATATGGACATTGATCATCAACATGGATAGCACTAATGTAAATAATTTTTAATAATTTTTGTTGGAGATGGAAGATATGGGATTCAGAGCTCCAAGGTCGTCGATGGTGGGTGAGATTAGAAGCTCTACATGCGTTGAAGGGTAAATGAGTGATGGAATTGAGCAATAGACACGACAATGTTGAATGGTTAGCCATCACTACACGGATTCCGAGAGATGTAGTGTCATAAGCACAAGTTCAACTTCATCGAGAAAATATTAGCTGCAACTCCGACTCTAGCGTGGCATAGTTAGAGTTCAACTTCAAGGAGAAGCAGTCGCAATCTTCGAAGGGAGATCTCCGCTAGGTTGAATCGCACCTTGTGCTTCCGCTTAGGGTCGCCATCACGTTCCTTGATGGTGGGGTTTGTTGCTGCTAGTTCTGAGCGAGCTTCTTGCTTGGGTCGTCGCCGTTGAGGAGAAAGACAAAGGAAGGAGAAGGAAAGAACGTGAGATGAGAGAGAAATAGCCCTTGAAAATTGAAAAGAGGAGCAGGGCTTTTTTTAAGCGGGAGTGCGCGCATTTATTATTCTATCTTTTCTCTCTCTATCAACCAGAGGAGAGAGAACCGACTTTCCCTATTTTCTAAAGGGAGCCTGATTCTAGCGTGGCACTTGGGCGACATGTGTCACTCGGTGAATGGACTTTGACTATGTCACGCTAAAGTTAGAGCTACAGATAATATTTTCTCCAAGTTCATTAGCCTTTGTTGCAGTTGCTGGGATGAATTTCCCCTATCCTTCTTATTCTGATCAAACCATGAACTGAGAGAGGTGCACTCCATTCCAACCACAACACCCTCATTTAGAATGAAGGAGTAGAGGGGCCCGCCTAGCTGAGCAAGAGAATCAAGTAACGAGTTTCAACAAAAATTGATTGAATGGAATCAATTGGTAAGACGTGAAAATATTTAGTATTCAATTGGCACAAATAAAAGTTTTAGGACTAAGTTGGCAAAATTACTATAGATTTAAGATTTTTTGGACAATTTTCCAAATTTGAATAAGAAAATTTAAAATCTTTCACCTCAACCATCCCTTTGGTCCAATTCTAGAAAGGTGTCAATAAATGTAATCCGCATGTCATCGACATTGCACATAGACGCTTTGCAAAAATTGAATCTTATTTCGTAAGGATTGGGTCACCAGCTTTCTGTTGATAAAAAATTGAGTAAATTAGATGATGGATGAAAAGTTATGAATGATTAGATTTTGGTCACCTATTTGAAAAGAAAAATATAAAAGAAATAGTAACCCAAAATCCAACCCAAAAATTAATCCAAGATGCAAACTTATATGGGTGAAGAAAGAACTATTGGCCCACAAGATCGGAAAGTATATCAAAATTTCAAAATGAAAATTTGGTTGTGCAGAGTTGGCTCTTTCCTTTACAAGGAACAAAAACTATTTGTCGGTCTTTTCTTGAAAATCCACATATAAATGTTTTCCATGTCATGCTAAACCAAGAGCTGTAAGTCTAATTTTTCGAAGCTAGATATGTCATTGCTATCCTGAACTATTTTGTTCTTTGATTTTTCATTCAAAACAAGCCTGAAGTAGAAACTAAACAACTAAATAAAAACCTGGCCCATATCTATCAAGGTGCTTGTTGCTCTTACAAGCCACTTTTGGATGTTAACAGTCTATCTCTATGTTGGAAAGTTGGGAATCCAAAACATCTAACATATCATCGATATCAGGTGTCCTCCACGGATGATCGATGGATGATGATCGTTGGAATTCTATGAAAGAGTCTTGGGAGCCAAGATGCATACCACTTTCATACGATCGGGTGGAGTGGCACAAGTTCCCTACCCGCTACCGCTTGGACCTCCAGCGGCATTCATTGGCCCTTGCTTGACCACTCGCCAGATTCGGTTGTAGGGGCCATGAGCTTCGAGGTCAAATCTAGCTAGCGAAAATGGAAATAGGCAAATCGAGCACGTCGAGAAAGCGATTCACATAGGGCTGAGGGGATCAATTCACTCACGAACTTACATATGGACAAATTCAGGACACTGCTACGAACATGAAATCATCAATGTGACTCCGAATTATGGGGAAAGAGCGAAGGAATAGATTAGGGATGCCTATAACCTCGTGTGTTTATTGTTGATTGAGTTTCTATAGTGTGTCATTTTCCATGTTTTGCTCATTTAATATTTTGTATGGAATACTCATGAGTTGGAATCCACGAATAGAAACATGGCCCCAGCCATGGATGGGTCTCGCTCGGTTTGGATTGGCATCTTTCTCTAGCCGGCACCAGCATGTCAACTTTATTGGACTCAAATATGCACTTTTCCATAGAATGTCCAAACTGATCACAATTATCACAGTTAAAGCAAATCTCTCCCTAACATGCTCATGAAAAAAAAATCAAAGAAAATAAAAAATTATTGAAGCAGCGACGCGTTAGTCGACAAAACCATAGACCCATGAAAAGCACGAAATTGTTTAGAAAGGGGTTCATTGGAGAGTTCAATTGTGAGCCCAATGTCAATGCGGGGCAAATTTTGGATAATGACGAGTTGACATCATAAATATTCAACTTTTCAATTTATACGACTATGGAGGTGTTAAGAAAAAAATAATAGGAGAGAAAATAAATGATTTTGGCTTGGAAAGAAAGAATAAGAATGAAAGTGAGGCCTGTTAGGAGAAAAAGAAAAAAGAAAATAAAAAGTAGACCAAAAAAACTATTACTTTTGTAAAATTATAAGAGAAGCGGTAAGCTGTACGGGAGAAAATATGGTCAAAAAAGAAAAAGAAAAAAAAGAGTGTCTTTAATTAAAAGTGGAGTGAAAAAAATGCAGCTCTTTCCAAATGAAGCTTTGAAGATGGTGAACTATTCAAAGAATAGGTATATAAACAATAGTTATAATACCTTAGGAAGAAGTTTAATTATGAAAAAGTATTTTGGCAAAAAAATTGAATCTTATTTCATAAAGATTGGGTTGCGAGCTATGTTGGCAAAAAAATCGAGTAAGTTAGACGACGGACGAAAAGTTATGAGTGTTGTTTGGAAAGAAAAATACAAAAGAAATAGTAACCGAATGGCCAACCAAAAATAAATTTAAGATGCAAATTTATATGGGTAAAGAAAAAGCAGTTGGCTTATTGGAAAGTGCATTAAAATTTCAAAATGAAGCTTTAGTGCTAAGTTGGCTCTTTTCTTTTAAGAGAAATAAAAAACTTTTCAAAGAATAGGTATTTATACAACAACTATAATACCTTACGAAAGAATTTAAATATGAAAATACATTACTTGTGAAAATTGATACCTTAGAGATTTCCATTATTCTAAATATCATCAAAATTTATTATTTTTTAATATTTTGTGCCTCTACGTATCTCTTTAGAATGCAAATTTGAAGTTTACAAAATGTAATACTGTAACATAATCTTTCTAACGCTTGTATTACACTTGGTTTCAAGCATTCACACTTGTTTAACTTAGAATATGGGCAGTTAAATTCTTTTATCATTAACCCCCTAATCCCCTAGTAGCACACTAATTTGGCATTATTATGGTTAGAAAAAAAAAAGTATCTTCAACATATTTGCAAAAAGAAAAAATAAGAGGGAAGTTTTGGGGAAAAGAGCAATAGTGAGTGGAGAGCAGGAGGAGTATTGCTGTCCCTTTCGGACGTGAGAGGGCTATGATTCTTATAGAGAAAGCAGAGTTTATATATGATAGAAACATCATTTATGTCTTAATTAGTTGATATGACCTTTTTATGGATAGTTCACTTTTACTATTATAAATGAATGATAGATAAAAGTCTTGGATGATAAAACAACTATATCATCTAAGACTATATGTGCAATTTTTCTTCTTCGTTCATTTTTTGAATTATCAATGCAATAAGAAACAAAAAGTTCAAGGATGAAAAAAAACTAATAAACTAATAGTTATTGATCGATTAAGAGCTATATGACAAAATTATGCCATGCGACAGTCACAAACACCAATTGGAAATATCCCATGGGAAGCACTCGAGCGAACAATCAATCCGTTTCGACTATATATACACACATACATAAATACGCATATACTCCACAGTTTTTTTTCTTGTGTTGGGAAATTCTTTACTAGTTTTCATGGGCCTAAGGAAAAAAATAATGGGCTAGCAAGTAGCAAATGGTGTAGAAGCCCACTTAGGCATTGAACTCTGCAAGAGTCCCTCGATTAAAAACTCTAGTAGAGCCGAATTACAGTTCTCGGTCGTTCTCACTCCCTTTCTCCTCCATTTTTATTTTTATTTTTTTTTGTGACCAAAGATCAACTTTCTCTTGTCGGCTTACGCCGATTCAGTATTCATGACTGTACCGAGGAGAGTAAAGATAAAGAACTCCACCACCATGGAACTCCACTTAAATCACAGAGCGGATTAGGGAATTTGAACCCAGAACCTTTGAGGAGGAAAGGCAAGCTCTCAACCACCTCAGCCATGTGTGGCTGGGTTCTCTCTCCCTTTCTCCTCCATTTTCCATTCTTCAGGATGCAAGAATAAGCACAAGATGGAGCATTGCAAAATAATAAGGACATTATCTCGGCGATCTCAAGCATCGGCAAGCTAGCATCACAATTCGCTACAAACTAAAGCGATGTACTGGCATTTACTTACTTTGATCGGTGGATGAAATTCATCTCTGGGTCCGATAAATCAAAAAATTCCAAAGAGAATCGTCAAGAAACTGAAAAGGAATTTGCAAAATTCAGTGCGATCGCCTTTTACCCGACTCTTTACTCGACCCGACGCGACCGTGGAACCCATTTTGTGGGTCGGGCCGCACAGGATCTCGACTCCGTGGGCCGCGCGGGGATGGAATGAGGCACGGCCCACTCGTTTCGCTCCACGTGTAACCCTGAGCGCCGGCTGCTCTAATCCCGGTCCGCACCCGATTGGAGTCCTCCATCGTCGTTTTGAGGGGAGGCCGCGCGGGGAGGGACTAGGGAGCTTGGCGTTCTCTCTCTCTCTTTCTCTCTCTGTCCTCTGCTGCTCGTTCATGGTTACGCGAGCGACCCCTGGCGCCCTTCTCCGTCGTCGTTTTTGTGGCCTTAAAGAAAAGATAGACCTCCTTGCAAATCATTCGATTCCGGGTACTTCCTCCATTCCTTCCCCGCTTTTACTTTTATTTACTCCTCCGTCGCCGGCGTCGTTTTTGCGTTTTGGGATTGGAAAATCTCTCCTGCTCTCGCTCGCTGCCTCGCTTCCCTTTCTCGTGCTGCCTGCCTCCCTGTCTCGGGTCGTTTAGGGTTTCCTGCGGATTTTGGGGGCGAATCGATGGACTTTCGAATCGAAAATGCGAAGCGTTTTGAGCACTTTGAGCCCCTTCCCGGAAAAGCTTGGTGCTTTCGAGGGCTCGTGGACCCTTGAGACATTGCAATTGGTTGAAATGGGCTCTTTGATTGGGGGGGGGGGGAGGAATTATTGTTATTGGGATCGCGATTCGCGATGATGAATGGAGCTTGGGATTTCGATTTCAAAAAATATGTAAAAAAATTGGTTTTTTAAGTGAATGGGAGCCCGGCGTAACGGGACTATTGCTTGTTCCAAGTCGTTACCTCTTTCTGGGATTGGAGAAAAGTCCAGGCCTTTTCCCCTCCTTCTTCGCCTGTTCAGTTTTATCTGCTAGGCTTTTGGAGCTCTAATAAAGATGGCATTTTGAAAATAAGAGTCCCGTTCCGCTGGAAATTCTGGATGTGCTTCCAGTCTCAACCGCACTTCCCGTGCGCGTAAAATTGCGTCTTTCATTTTCAAGACTAATTATTCGTGAGGGGTTTGTTTAGATGTTTGTGAGTCTGTGACACTAAAATGCTCATGATAAGTAAAAGAGCATATAGAACAGAAAAAAGGAAAGAAAAGGAGAGAATAAGCAATTGGAAGAATCCATTTTTCCCCCACTAAATTGTAGAAGTTAATTATCTGATACAGGCATGAATTTAACCGAATTTTGAAGTTTCCCACACTAATTTAGTGCAAGTGAAGTTCAATTTCAAGCTGCATTTGATGAAGTGGCACTTGTTAAATCATTGGCTTTGAGATCTTCCCATAGTGAACTAGAATGGCTTTGATTGAAAGTTTTTTATTGATGCTTCGGTGATTGAGATAGAGAGGCTCATCTTCTTTGGGTATGCATTTCCTTGAGTAACTTTTGTTTGCATCAAGTGCACAGAAGATCCAATTTCAGTAAGTATCAAGTGCTCTGAAGATATTCATCTATCGAGGTTCTTAATTATAGTGATTCCAATTGAATCAACTAATCAATGGTTATTTGCTCAGATGCCTCTAAGTAACTCAATATTTTTGCTCTGTACATTAGGGTTTTCTGATGTCGAAACATAATTTGCTAATGATACCTGTTGGTTGTCCCGTGGCATTTTGTTTAGTCCTCCCCCCAAACTGCTTTGGAATTTTGACATGGCAATGGTATTTGTGCTATAAACTACGGCAACTTCTAATTAACCCCTTCTCCTGAGGAGATTTGTGGACGGAATTTTTTGTTTTCTGACGGAAATACAGAGTCTGTGGACTCAAACTTATGCAGAATTTATCTTTGCCCCCCCAAATGCTCTTACATCATGCAAAATTTTCAAATTAAGTCTGTTTTTTACATGGATAAATTGGACCTTAGAATTTTTCCGTTGGATGATATTCTGTGACCCTGCAATGTGCGGACTTTGAGGAATTTCAGATATCTTGGATGAAGTAGAGAGCATGGAAAGGCTTTGCCGAGGGAGAGAGGAATTGAGCTGCTTGTTTATATGCACCATGTCTATTTTGCTCACTGGATTAGGATTGAGCTCCATTTTTCTAAGTTCATCTTTATAGCTTTTCCACTCAAGGGAGAGAGGAACTTATGTACACTTAGACTTTTAAGTGTGAGTTATATCCATGCATGCTCCTGAGGGTTGCAAAATCCTAGGATGGTTGACTTTAACTTAAAAGTCACACTAATATGCTTTGTGTGCTTTGTCTGATTGGACAGGAAGTTAATCGATGGAGTCAATGGAAGCAGCGGTGGTGGAACCCAGTGCAATCAACCCTGGTCCGATTGATGGATCTGTACTTTATGATCAAGATAAGCATGTCTCATCAGCGGTTTGGGATGGACAGGTGTTGTTTATAATATAGACTTCACTGTCTCATGATTTCAAGTTTCCTAATGTTTTTCCAGTTATAATAAGTTCTTTTAAAAGCTCATGTTCACTAGATTGTGCTAATGCTACATTATCAAATGATGTTCGAAAAAGTGAAAAGTAATTTTTGGAGGAATTTCTGGTAAGCAAAAGATTATGATCCAGTTTCTCAGTAGCTCTCTTTAACCAAAAAACTGTATTCTGTGAAGCGAGTGTAGTGCATGGGGAGACGCCACGGCTAGTCATGTTCCTCATGCATCTTTGTTTTCAGTCAGCTCATTCTAGCATGTATCAAGGAAGCTAACTAGAAGGCTCCATTCTAGATGTTATAATTCTCACTTGTCTTTGAAGAACTTTCACTTGAATCTAATGCAATTTTCATAGACTTGTAGTAACTTAACAGACAATTGGATGTGGCACTTAGAAATCAGAAAATTCGGTCTTTGTCTTAGCAAATTAATTTTAAGGATAGTTGCTGGTAACCTGAGAAATTCCTTGCACAAAGAAGCTATGGCTCCACTGTATGAATTATATATATATATATATATCTGTTTCATATGGGTTTATAGTACGATTGCATTGCTTTTAGGAGCGTGGTGCACTAAGATGTCATGAACACACATCAAAGCTGGATCAATGGAGACTCAATGCTAAACAGACAGAGTTAGTTGAGAAGGCTGGATTTGGGTACTTGAGGTTAATTCCTGCTATCAGTCTGGACAATCCGCTTATCTCTGCTTTAGTTGAGAGATGGAGGAGAGAGACAAATACGTTCCACATGAATGTTGGAGAAATGACAGTAACTCTCGAAGATGTTGCTCTCTTGCTTGGACTTGCGATTGATGGAGACCCTGTCATTGGAATCACACATACATCTTGCAATGCCGTCTGTGAAAATTTCCTTGGGAGAGCCCCGGAAGCTGGTTATGCTAGTGGTGGCATGGTCAAGTTAAGTTGGTTAAAAGAGTTTTTCTCTGATTGTCCTGAAGATGCTCCTCTTGAAGACATTGAGCGCCATACACGTGCATACCTGTTATATCTGGTAGGAAGCACCATATTTTCCACTACTACAGGGAACAAAGTCCCTGTAATGTACCTGCCATTATTCGGAGATTTTGCCCAATGTGGAAAATATGCTTGGGGTGCAGCGGCACTGGCTTTCTTGTACAGAGCACTGGGGAATGCTTCTCTTGCTTCTCAGAGTACTATCAGTGGATGTTTGACCCTTCTCCAGGTTATTGTAATTTTCTCATTCATTTCACCACACATTGCAGTGTTATGGCAGGTTCAAGTGCTGGTGAAGCTGAAGATTAGTTTCATATCGTTGATAAATTCTTTGCTTCATCATAGATGCATATTCTCCTAGGACGTCATATGGGGTCATTTGACCTTTCTTAGTTTGACTTTGCAGTGTTGGAGTTATTACCACTTAAATATTGGGCGACCAAAGCTTAAGCATGATCCAGCCCATGATTGCTTTCCTTACGTACTTAGGTGGAAAGGCAAACAAATTGGTCCAACAGCCAACCGTGATGTCATTTTCTATCGGAAGGCATTGGATGCCTTGAAACCATGTGATGTAAGTACCACTTTTGATTCTTCCTCCTCGAACTTGTACCATATGATTTTATCATCGATGTATTTTGTGGAGTGAAAGAGAATTCCAATTACATTGGTTCTAGGTGGAGTGGCGCCCTTATATACATATGGACGGTAGAGTGATACCTGAAGATATTAAAAGCAGTCTTAGCCTGGGAAGATCGAAGACAATGTTGATATGTTTCGATAAGGCCGAAAGACACCTTCCAGATCGTTGCTTAAGGCAATGTGGAAAGCCTCAGCATATTCCCGAGGAAGTGCCGCAGTGGCAAAGGAAAAATCGTGGAGTTGATGGAGGTGTAGATTTGTCAGGGAAGATGGAATTCGAGCTTAATGAGTGGGTGAATCGCAGACTTAATATTGCGGAAGGTGATGATAGCGTAGATGAGAGTGAATACATGCAGTGGTACCTAAAGATTACTCGTCGATTTGTGGGCAGGCCCATCTCACTTTCATCAGAGTTCCAAAGAACGGTAAGACTATCGATAACAGTAAGTCAATTCTCATTGAACAGAATTTTAACTTTCTTGATTTTCTGTATATCTGCAGAATTCTGGTTTAAGGGACATAGCCCACATTGCTGACACATTCCCGATAGATGGTCTAGATCCCCAGCAGGTAGAATCAATTGCAAGGATCAGGTATATTGCCCATGAATGTCTGAGGGGCCAGGTCGAAACCCCAGTCATTGCATCGGGTATCACAATAACAGAACTTGGTAAGAGGGCACGAGGTAAGGAAAAGGTTAGGAGGAAGAGCTTTGTGAAACGAAAGCACAAGGATGAACCAATGGACTGTGATGGAACCAGTGAAGATGATCGGTCACAGTTTCATGGTGCCGTTGTAAAAGTCGATGAATTGCCATTAGAGCCTACCGAAATGGACAACACTTCGCAGCTATGTAATCTGGGCACAGAGGATCATTCACAGATTTGTCTTGTCTCTGTTGATGGAGACCATGTGCAGCTCTGCACCGTTACAGATGGAGAAGCTAATCATCAACATCCATTTCAAGCTGTTGGTGAACTCACTGATGTGGAGCCATTCCATCATGGAGTTGAGGATGGTGGATCACAGCTTGATGCCTTATCTATGGAAGTTGAGGAATCACAATTTTGCAGTGGAAATAAGGAGGTCCTTGATCCACATTGCCAGAATGCAGTGGATAGGGCTGATGACTCACATTTGGCACATGTTACTGGTGATATTGAATCACAAACTGCGGTGGAGGTGTGAAATGCATCTTCTGTAATTGCAGTAAGTTATTGGTGCTTTACTTACTTCATCAATCATGACATATAAATAGTTCTCTTCATTACTTGAATATGCTTTGCTCCGTCTTGGTACATGACTTAACCCCTCCCATTTCATTTTCAACAGGAGGCATCACCAGACTTGAGTTGGGCTTCTCATGTACTTTCTTAACCACATTAGCGTGAGGTGATTTCAGCTGTGAACGTTCTGACGCCTGCAATAATTTGGTTTGGCCGACCTATATATGTTCTGTGCAATACCCGAGGTTGAGGTCCTTCAACAGTCTTTGCTGATAAATAAATATCAGCATCAGCTTAATTTGAATGCCGGGTAAAAGCTCGAGTTTCAGTCTTGAGAGGGTAGTTATGCTTTCATTTTTTTTTCCGTTCTTTCATAAGCTGCTAAGATTGATTTACTAAATGTTAGACAAGCTTTTTGTAGGAGCTTTAGCAGCATGCATCTGCTTGTTTTTATTTTTAAGGCATGCAGAAAGGTTCTGTACAGAACTCTTCTCTTGGCTAGTTGTGGTAGTGATATATTTGTAACATAGGCATGACCAAGGCAATCTTCCCTATTCATATTCTGATAAATAGATTCTAAACTAGTGACGAAGAATATATTTTGTTGTCATTTCAGTTTCTTGGTTTGGTTAAGCAAAGGATTGCTATTCATACTCCCGTTCAATTGTTTCGGCTTTCAGGTGGATAAATCTTCTTCTCTAGTTTTCCTACTTTTGGAGAATAGGTCTTTTATTTTTTTGAATTTTTGCACTTGACAGCTAAATCAATAACTCTAAACTGCTGATTTTATATTTTTCTAAGAGAGACATTGCTCACAATGGCCTGTCATTTTGGGCTCCGTTTGGTAACTTTCTCATTTCTTCCAATTTCTATTACGTTGTTTCTTGGGAAAAAAAAAAAACAAAGAATAGAAATTGATTTTGTAACATAAACTAGTTTTTCTATTCTCCAAAATGGAAATATGGTTAGGGAATAGATTTGGAACAGAAATAAAAATTAAATAGAAAGTAACTTCTTGTTATTGTGAATGATTCTAAAAATAAGTTATTTTCTTTTTATTTTTCTTCTTTTCTTCTTCTTTCTTGTCACCTGCCATCCACTAGCTACCACTACAAGTCGCCGCTGCTGCCGTTGGTCATCAAACATTGGACTCTGTCGTTGCCACAGCGGCTGTTGTTCGCCGAGGAGCAAGAAGGAGAGAGGGAAAAAGAAAAATATAAAAAAATTATTAGAAAATTAAAAGAAATTCTATGTTATAAAAAAATTTATGAATTGCACCAAGGAGCAAGAAGGAGAGAGGAAAAAGAAAAATATAAAAAAATTATTAGAAAATTAAAAGAAATTCTATCTTATAAAAAAATTTATAAATTGTACCAAGTGTATTCTTATTCTTTTTTTATTTTGAAAATATAAATTTTGTATAGTTATCAAATATATTTTTTATTCAAAATTATTTTAGAGAATAAAAATAGAAAAATGTTATTTCTGAAAAAAAATTATTTTTCGAAATATAAATATTATCAAACAGATCATTAGATGCTTGGCATCGCCCCCCTTATGGGGCTGCCACAAAACCTAGAAATTGCTCTTAATGGGGATTTTTGAAATTAAAAAAAAATGGGAATATGTAACAGTGTTGAAGGGGACCCATTTCTCGGAGGGACCCATTTCTGGGACCCATTTCTCGGAGAGAGTGGTACAACGTATGACCATTGCAGGTTCTGCTAGATTTGTCTGGTGAAGTATTTCACTCGAATTCAAGTTTTTTTTTTTTTTTTTTTTTTTTGGTAAGTCACTCGAATTCAAGTTCGTCTAGTAAAAAAGTAAGAATGTCCATCTAACGTTCTACCTTGCATTTGTTTTCTCGTACTATTTCTGCAGAAGCCACACATGTGCATATTGTTATTATTAAAAAAAAAAACAGTGGATATTTGGAAATTTTGAACTTGAGTCGAGCTTGTTCTAACCTTGCTGTACGCTCGATCAACGGATAGTTCTCCATTTTCTTTCTTGTCGTAGTTCTTCTAGTGACAAGTCGAAATTGGAAGAGAAAAGGATAAAAATAACATGGGGTGGTTTTCACATGAAAGTCGAAGAGAGATTCATATTGAATGGGAATGGGATTACGGGAGGACCTGAAAGCTAGTTAAGAATTTAATCGAGGAAAATAGAGACACTAGCTAGAATGATGTATTACTACCAAAACTATACTTCCTAAGTCAATTTTCAACATATCGCCTGCTATTTTGGAATAGTTTAACACTCCAAAACTTCTTGCTAATGGAGAGAGCAAAAAGAAAAAAAAAATGTGCCTTCGCTTTCAGGACTCCAGCAATGAAAAAGGCTTTTAGTGACTAGTGAAAGCACCCGGGAACGGGGAAAGAATTTTCAGACGCTTGAAAGTTTGACCATGATGCAGTGGCGTCGTTCCTCCGAGGAAAAACTGGAACTTTTCTTGATCTTCCATTAATGATCTCTCTCTCTCTCTCTCTCTTTCTTTCTCGGACACACGTTCTCTCGCGGCTTAATCATTTTCACTTGTCTGATGAGGTGAGACATGCGCTTTGAGTTTCCCACAAGAAACACCAGCCCCTCCCTTCAGACAAGAGCTGTCCAATTTTTCACATCCTTGCTGACCCTACCTTGGCTTCAAAATCTCACTCATGTCATGCCCCACCATCTTTAATCAAGCTTGCCCCACCCGTCGTTTCAAGTCACATCCCTCTCTCTCTCTCTCTCTCTCTCTCTCCGTCCTTGTTGAGAGCTTTGTCACTCACCCATCAGATGAAAAGAAACCCACTTCGCTTCCAAGGTCACCGAGCTCACCGCAACCGACCACATTTCAAAACCTCAGCCACGATGCTTTCGTCTCCCTTCCTCTCTCCTCTTCTCCTTCTCTTCCTCGGCGTGCTTTTCTCCTCGCTCTCTTCCTGTTACCCTTCTCTGCCCATCCATGCCCCTCCAAAGACCACCGCACCACCACCACCACCTTCTTCTCGTACAAGCACCAACTCCGGACCAAACGCCATGCTTCCCTCGGAATCTGAGACCCTGTTCAAGATCATGGAGTCCATGTCCTCGGATCGAAACTGGAGAGCCTCGTACCCGCACCCGTGTGGGGCAGGCTCGTCCTGGCCTGGAATAGAATGCAAACCCGGCAATGACAAACACCTCCATGTCTCGAGGCTCGACTTCGGCACGCTACCTAACCCGACCTGCAAGCCCACGGCCACCTTCCCTTACCTCATCTTCTCTCTCCCTCAAATTCAATCCGTCTTCTTCTTCAACTGCTTCACCCGCACCAGGACCACCCTCTCTGTTTCGCCGAACCGGCTCCTCAATTCCTCCCTCCAGCAGCTCAGTCTCAGGTCCAACCCTGCTCTCGTCGGTCCAATCCCGCCTCAGATATCCTCCCTCAAGTCCCTAGAAGTCCTCACGCTGTCCCAAAACCGCCTCTCCGGTTTGATCCCGGTTCAAGTGTTCAGCCTGAAATCCTTAGTTCACCTTGACTTGAGCTACAACCTGCTCATTGGCACCATACCTTTCCAAATAGGCAATCTGAAGAACCTTGTGGGCCTTGATCTGAGCTACAACTCACTCGGAGGCTCGATCCCGAGCACAATTGGCCAACTGGGTCAGCTTCAAAAGCTTGACTTTAGCTCAAATTTGCTCACGGGTAGAATTCCTGATACCATCGAGAAGCTGAACTCTCTGGTCTTCGTAGCGCTAAGCAACAACGGGCTCGGAGGAAAATTCCCTACTGGAGTGTCAAAGCTGCGGAATTTGCAGTACTTCATCATGGAAAACAACCCAATGGGCATACCTCTTCCTGTACAGTTCGGCATGCTTGTGAAATTGCAAGAGCTGAGGCTTGCCAATTCAAGGTACTCAGGGACTATCCTCCTAGCTTCGCTCAGCTCAGGAACTTGAGCACATTGTCTCTCCAGAACAACCAGCTGACTGGCGAAATACCCATCGGGTTCGGGACTCTGTCCCACATATACCACTTGAACCTGAGCAGGAACTTGTTGACCGGCGTGGTCCCATTTGATGCCGGCTTCTTGAAGAGGCTGGGCAAGAACTTGGATCTCAGTGGCAATCCTGGGCTGTGCCTGAATCCAACCGAAGCGTCCAGTGTCAAGATTGGTGTCACTGTTTGCAAGACCAGCAAGAACGGCTCTTTGATCGTGCCGATGAAGCATTCTGGAGCTGCATCTCTATTTCTTGATTGGTTCTACCTTATTGGTGTCCTGGGTATTCCCCAAGTATTGTTTTCAGTATGGTTTTAGTGATTTTTAGTGATTCGTCCCGGTTACCACTTCACATTCTGTCTTCTCTTTCCCCTCTTTTGTCCATCTCATTTCTACTTATTCGTTTAGTGGGTTTTATTTTAATTTGAAGGGCAGTTAGGTAGTAGATTACTTAGATTCTACTCCATTTAGCCAAAAAAAAAATTAATACCAGGTATACAGTTCTGTACTGCCCATAAGCTATAATTTTTCTTAAGATATATTAGCACCGATCTTGCAAAAAATTATCATCTTAGTTTATTCTAATTTGAATTGGAAGGACTCTTGAGAGTTTCCATTTTGCGATTCGTTTAAAACTTCGCCCAGAAGAATTTAATGAGACTGGCGATCTCACGTGTCGTTGTGTCCATTGTTTAGACAAGTTTCTTCACAATGCAAGCGATCTGAAACTAATTGCACGCCAAACCAACGATGATCTATTATTTAAGGACGTGAGATATTCTAATGTTCTTGCATTCTTCATCGGAATTCAAAAATATGGCAAGATTACATAAACTAGAAAAAAGAAAGTTCGTACTCTAATTCTTTTCTCTAATTTCATGCACATAGTTGTCGGGTAGGACTAAGAAGTATGACTTTTGTTAAGAGACGGCCCGACGAACACCATATAGCTCTTGATTTCTTAGAAAACAAAAGGTTATTGTGGGAGTTAATTGAGTTTGAATGCTGGCAAGAAATCAGTACCACAGGAAAAATAAAAAGATCAGGTAAAACTTCATTATGTTCTCATTTAGAAAAGAGGATTCACAGCTTCATGGAGATCTTATGTCTGCCATATTGCAATCTTTGTGAAAATTACACCAGCATGCCAATGAGGAAACACATCACCTGACACTGCTCGTGAAGGACGTGAGGTCTCCTGTCATAAAGTCGACCCTTCACACTTTCTTGTCAATCAAAATAGCCTGGCTGGTCCCCGGTACAACTTCTTTCCAAAAGAATTTCGGCCAGTTTCCAGTTTCTTGGCTGGTCCATAATCCCGTAAATTCTGGCTAGAAAGAACCCAAGGAAATACACATCAGAAAATCAAAGTAAAAGAAATATTCAACAGATGGTGAATGCTGCCAGAATGATCCTTTGCTTTGATGTGTCACTGTGGTTTTTGTGACAAAACATGTTCACTCGATGCTTTCTTAGACCATTAAGTAACGCAATTAGTGCGATCAATTAGGATTTAGAAATGAGATATATAGTCTTCTCTTTTTAAGCCATTTGAATTTCCAATTTTGCTTTCAACTTTTTAGAGCATGTTCATGAGGGAAAAGATCAGTACTTGAGCTTCTTTCGTCATGAAAAAGAATCAGGAGAATGGACAAAGCGCTACTCGCCGAAACAAGGCAACATGATCATCGCCAGGAAACCAAAGCTCCAAAGATAGGGAGGCACATGATCCTACGTACGAAGTGCATACTAGGATTCGGTGGCATCTTCAAGTGGGGGAAAAAATCCTATGAAGCCTGCTCTGCAACAGTGGTGATCCATCATCCAAAGTGATACGTTTTTCCATCGGTGATCAATCTAAGATTGTGGCTCCTACAAGAACTTGAATAATTGACCACGTTTTGGACCGGAGCAAAGCCAAGTGTACTTGTCCAGGGTCCACGAATCCAAGAATAAAGATGCATAATCTAGCAGAAAGATTATAGTGTTCTCACTAGCTTTGCTAAACAGTAACGGGTTCACGAGAAAAAGTGAATATGTCGATAATAATTCGTTGTTTTTACCTAGTTAAGTTGATTCATGAGTAATTTAGCGGCGCTGGACGAAGGAACTGATGATTCGTTACATTCAGGAATTTCGCGGACGTTGGGGAAACTATGTCTGCAAATCTACCGGCGGTAAACAACAGGTGTGGGGCGATGTGAGGGACAGGGATTCGTGAAAAGATGGGAGAGAGGTGAAGAGGAAAACAGAAAGGGGGGAGGCGTGGTGGGGTTTGGTCCTTTGATGAAACAAGACCTCGCCACTGAGACTGACCACGAGGAATCCTCGAGAGAGAGAGAGAGAGAGAGAGAGAGAGAGAGATGGAACCCACCTCTTTGCATTCGAAAAGGTTTCAACTTTGTCAGCAGCGTAGAAATCTGTATGCGTTTTCGTGTTCCATTTTGGATCTTCTTTTGAAGTTATACTACTGCCCTCACTTTTCAAACCTTAGCATTGTCCTTTCTCTCTCTCCTCTCTTCCAGTATGATCTACTCTTTGATCTCTTGGAGTCCTGCGTGGATTAATCGAATTAAAAAGTTGTATGAACTAAGTGCTATTTGTGCGATGCCAGTAGAAATATATGCATAAAAGTGGCTAAATTTATGTGACATTGAGTCATGTGGCCCGTAACTAATTTTTTATGATCACTCTAGCAATTGTTAAAAAAAAAAAAAAAAAAGTACTTTGTCATGCTTCATAAGTAAAATATATTGACACATAATAAAAGATAACATGTTGATCATTACATCACCCTTTTCATGGAATCGGGTAGGTATTTGGATATGGCTAAGATTATTGAAATTTCAAATCAAACTTTAATTATTTTTATGATGTTAAACCCCTTCATTTTGGGTCTCTCAATTTTGATCACTGTGTGAGCATGTAATTGCTATTACACTCGCGCAAAAGGAGGGCTCAGCAGCTAGTTAACGATGCATTCCACTCAAATCCTGGTCACTCCACTCACTTACTTACATGAGATGCGGTTTATAAATATAAATCTCTTCCCCATGACAAGTTATCGCCTCATTTCTCAAAAAGAATGTTAAAAAAAAAAGTGGACGAAAGGTTTCATCTTACCTAAGTTCTCCTTGCTTCCTGTCTTGCATGGAGAGTGCAAATGGACCCTCGTGATGCATCCCAACCCATGTTCATGTATGCCCTCCATTTGCTTCAGAATCCTGTTGGAAACATGTGCTCTGAGGACTTCAATTCTTCCAAAATGAGAAAATGAGGCAAGTGATCCATGAACTTTGATGACTTTGATCCAATGTATAATGTTGTCTTTGATTTTTTTTTGTTCTATTGATCCTTAAATTGTGGCAAATGTTAAATGTGGTTTGTTAAACTTTTAAATATTTTTCATATAATTTAGGGAATGCATTGAATACTTATTAATAATTAAGGAATTATGTTAAAAATATTAAAAATTTAAGGGAAAATTTCAATTAAGGGCCCAAAGTGGAACCGTTTTCTCAAAAAAGGGCATAAATTGGACATTGTATCAAATAAGGGCCCAAAGTGACTGATTAAGTCTCGAATAAAGGTTTCAACTTAAAAGCTAGTCCAATCTTATTTGCAGGTAGGGATATTTTTGTCTAAAGACTTTTTTTTTCTTTCCTTTTTGTTTTTCTTTTCTTTCTTTTTTCATCTGGCTCACCTCCTTCTCAACAAATACATCAGACTCCTCACGCACAAGCTTACATAGGTGCAAAACAATTTGAACAATTTAGGAAAAGGAGAAAACGAAAAGATATTCGAGAAGTTATGCAATTTTGCAAACTGCAAATTGCATACTTCGGTTCTACTGACCTCCCATCAACAAACTTCAAAGTGCATGCTCTACATTATGCAATTTTGCATCCTCACCCAAGAACTCATCGATTTCGGCATAAGCCGGTTTTTAAGTTATTTGCCACCACCCACCTTCTCCGATGATGATAATGAACTTGAGAATCAAGAAATATCCATCAGTGAGTTTTGTTTTTATTCAATTTGCTTGTAAAAACTTATTATGGCAATTAAAGTAACAGTTTCATGCTCTCCTCGCTAATGAAATTGCCTATGCCACGATAACTTTCACTCGTAGCTTCTTGGAAATGTTTTATTGGATCCGGGTTGGATTATTCATAACATTCATAGACGCAGATTGCATTGAGGTGGAATATGTGGCTTCTTGAGAGGGTCCAATTGTGTCGTGCATACTGATTATTTTCAAAGGCTGCTAAATCATTTTGACCCGTGATTGAAGATTCTTGCATTTGGTGGCGATTCAATTAGACAACACTTAATCTAAAAAATGAATGACTCTGGTCTACACATGTTCAAACGAATTTGCCTCTTTGACTCTGAAATATTATCTACACAAATTTGAGAGAGAATAACAAGATGAAAAAAGTACAAAATCACTTAGAAATTCCCAAAACCACGTATTTCATTGAACAAATCAATGCGCATGAGTATCCTAGAGAATCCTCAAAAACCTCTAATAAATTTGGCTTAGGCACTTCAATCTGGCTTCTCCTCGCTAAGATCGATCATAGCTCGTGTGAGCACCGATTTGAATTCAAGCATTGATGACAACGAGGGCAGCAAGCTAATGGCTTACACCTCATCATGCTTTGTGCTTGACCACGACCACAAGATGCGGGGATCGAATCAAGCTAAGTGTCACATCTTGGTCCACTCTTGCTCAATCTAGGGCTTGGATTGACCTTCATCTTTCAACAAAAGTACTGGAATTGTTGTTGAGGGCAATAACGAATGAGGTTGAGGGTGTTGATAGCTAATTCGGCAAGGAACATAAAGATGGACTTTGGAGAATGCGATCTAAAGAGTGAAAAAAGCAAAGGCATGATGATGATGAAAAAAAGAAAGAGAAGGAGAAAATAAATTAAAAAAAGAAGGAAAAAAAGTATTTAGACAAAAATACCTCTAGATGCAAATAAGATTTGATTGGCTTTTATGTTGAGGCCCTTATTTGAAATTAAGTTGGTCACTTCAGGTTCTTATTTGAGACAATATCCATTTTGGGTCCTTTTTTGAGAAAACGATTCCACTTTATGCCTTTAATTGAAATTTTCCCAAAATTTAAGGAAGACGTTGCATATCAAACCAAAGTTAATGAATTACTTGTGCTATTATTCCTAAATATAACTCACTATGCAATTACTACACAAAAGGGAATGGACCATGCTCCATCTTTCGGAGAATCCATCCGACCCTTCCTCTATGAGAAAACCAACAAGCAAGAACGATCCAAAAGAAACCTTCAAACCCCCTCCATTCCCCTCCCCTCCCTCCCCTCTCAATCAAAGAAAAAGGACACCAAAATACCTCAATAAATGCTCCCAACTCACACAACTTGGGCCATGTCTAGTCACGCAACAGCACATCCCTCCCATCTCACCTTGTGCACCCTTTCTCATGCCGTCCCAGGTGCTATGCAATAAATGGAAAATGGTACAAGAGAAGTCTCACTGTCATCCATGAGAGAGGGGGGGGGGGGGGGTGGTTTTCCTCTTTTCTACAGTTTGTTTTTGGGCGTGAAGGAAATGAGAGATGAAATGATGAAGGACAACTGCATGAGCGGGTTGGGGACACCATCCGTCCACAACCATCGCCATCCCTAATTCAGTCATTGAACCAGGGGTACAAACCATGGCCAGTTGGTTCAGTGACTGTGTTGTAAGGCATGTCAAGTCTGCAATAAGCTTTTCACTCACCCTCACTCACTTCAAGTATGAGAAGTTACTATATATGTCTACTCGATGATAACTAGAACCGTAATCGTGACATGGTGTCTAGTTTCACTACCATAAAATTCCATAATTTCCTATTTATCTTTGTCTTCTCGACAAAGAAAGAAAATGAGGGTGACACTGCAGTCTCCCACCTTAAGGCAATTCTTTCACCTGTTTCTTCCCTTTGAGCTTTTTTTGGACTTGCCCAGTTCCGAGTACAATTTATTTTTGGGCGTTAAGGAAATGAGAGATGAAATGATGGAGGACGACTGCACGAGCGGGTTGGGACACCATCTGTCCACGTCCATCTCCAGCCCTAGTTCAAGCAAAAAGCCATGAGATATAAACATATAGAAATGGAAGCCGTCGCTATCACCGGCCTCTTTCTCTTGAGCCAATTGAAAAAAGTCTAGCAGAGCCCCCACGTGGAAATGCCAGGTACTACATTGCCTGGGAAAATATTCAGGGGAAACTAACGTGACAAATAAGAAGACACCTCAAATTGTGCCACGTGTCCAACGTGGGCCACATTGTCAGGGAAATTTTCCCCCATTTTTCTTTCTCCTCTCTCTTCTCTCTCCCTCCTCTGCACACTCTCTCGCCCAGCTCTCTATCTCCGATCGCCCTTCTTTTTTTGCCCATTCACTAGATGAATGTGTTTCCAATCCGACCCATTCACTAGATGAATGCGTGGATGGTGATTGTCGCAAAAATGTTCCACAGCAAGTCAGAGGACCATTATATCTAGTATTCTCACCATCCAATTTGAAAAATTTGTTGTATGGTTGCCCAACTTGTCCAAGTAGTCTGTCAAGTCAGTGTAATCACTTGATCAGGAGCTGGGAGGAGGATTTAGTTTTAGATTCCCCTAATCGTCTGTGGAATTCTATCTGGAAAGCAGAAGATGTTGTAGTAAATGGAGAGTTGCTTCTGAAAATTTTCCCTAATGCAGGAGATTTTGCTTAATCCTCATGCAAACTGGGCTTGAACTAATGCTCTTGTTTGTTTACCTTTCATTTTTTGATTCAATCCACTTCCCTGTTCTTCTGGATCTGTTGTTGCTGAGAGAGCCCATTTAGTCCATGTACTTTGGTCTTTAGATGAACGAATGCAAGATCATTTCCCATCCAAAAGAGAAGACAGGCAAAAAGGTTATAGGGATCTTCAAAGGACCCTTTCAGTCTTTAACATATGGAGTCCTGCGTTGGCCTGTGATCGTGTGCTGTTTTTGCCTTTCTGTCATTTATTATGTTCTTTTTTTAACAGAGACCGATAAAATACATATCGGAGTAAACATTGGTAAACATTTCATCTCAAGTGAGGGCCCTTTTTGTTGAAGCATTTCAGATGCCCTTTCTTGTGAAGCTGACGAGGAAAAACAATTTTTGATTTTTAATGTATTAGTTTTCTAGAAAATGTGCTTATAAGGTAAAAGTGGAACCTCTTTCCATTAAAAGAAAAAGAACCCAGTGAGGAAACTTATTTGTTTTCTCTGATCAATTCCCAGTGGTGACGGGAACATCCACTGAGCCCTTAGATGACACTTTGGACACCAAGAATTGTTTCATCTCAAAATTCTCATGGAGATTCACGCAGGTGAAAGTGTTAGTTCTTACTGTTCACTGGGGTGACGAGTACAATTACAAACCAAAAGACAAGGAAAAACGAAGATAAAAACGTAAGAACAATGTTACGGGAGGAGGTGAGGGTGGCTGTAGATGGAAGAAGGGCATGCATCTTTTACAGGTTGATGGTGGACTCCCTCATCCATGAGAAGCAACTGGCAATTTTTGAATTGACCATCATCTAAGGCGCACATGTTTTTATTTCTGTTTTTTCTACCATTAGGAATAGAAATAAAAAAAAAAGTGTTTTGTTACGGAGAACAATTTTTGAATAAAAAAACGCATTTGGTAAACTTGTTCGGAAACAAAAAATGAACACAAACACGTTTGGTAAATTTTATTCTTTTTTTGTTTCTTTTAATTTTTTTAATTTTTTTATTTTATTTTTCATTTTTTCCTTTCTTTTTTTTATTTTTTTTTTTTTCGGCCGGTCGCCGGCCTCCGCGACCGGCCGACGGGGCCGCAACCTCGCCCGGCCACGGCGAGGCTCGCCGGATCCGGGCGAGCCCGAGCTCGCCCGGCCCAAGGTGAGGCTCGGCCTCGCCGGGGCCGGCGAGGCTTCGGCGAGGTCGCCGACCCTCGACGGCATCGCCGGCCCTCAATGGCCGGTCGCCGGCCATAGCCGAGGCCGGCGACCGGCGAAAAGAAAAAAGAAGAAAAAAAAAGAAGAAGAAGAAGAAGAAGAGAGAGAAGAGAAACGTTTCTTCAAAATTGTTTTAAAACAAGAAGTAAAAATTTTTTGTTTCTTTTTTTTGTTCCTATTTTGTTCGGGAACCAAAAAACAAAAAAAGAACATAAACGCAACCAAACGCGTTTCTATTCTTTTTTTGTTTCCGGGAACAAAAAAACAAAAAAAGTGTTCAAGAACAGAAATAAAGGACAAAAACATGCAGGCCCTAACTCACCAGTCACCACGCTTTTGTTTTGTGTCCCCTGCTTCTCAAGAAAATGAACTCACGCAATCTCTTGAGCAGAGGAAAAGAAATCTATGCATGGCTAATTTTGTCTGTTCTTTTCCTTTTCTTTAAGCATATTCAGTAGAAGCCAAAACGCAGGAGAAAAGATCATGCTGGTCAATTGGTCACCTTGTTAAAGGACTAAGTTTTTCTGGTTCGAATCGTTGGGCAGCTGTTTCATGAATTTGAAATTGTCGGGGAAGGTTGAATGAGAGGAGACTATACTCTCAGCCGTGTGCACAGAAGGCTAAATTTTTTGCCTGTTTGACACAATCAAGTTAACCCAACTTCACTCAAAAGTTTGGCCTGGCATGAGCAGAGTTAGAGTATGACCCAAACTCGCTTAAGATGTCAACTGCATTTTCAGTGTGGATTCTTTCTTTCATTCAGGGAGTAAAGAAGGGTCTGCAAGAGCAAATTTGGCCTGCGTGGTATGTGTGTGCGCAGCTGTTTTAGTTTGTTCCTTATACTAGCTCACGTTCTCCGTACTTATGGGGTCCATGAACTTCGCGGGTGATTGAATCAGTATTTTGGCCCTGTGGTGATGACCGATTTAAGGAAGAATGCCATCAAATTTATTTCAATCTGCAGAGGATTCCAAAAAGGTTTTCTCGAAATACAGGGACAAACTTGCTGATCTTGTTAGCGAAGAATCAATTTCAGGCAAGCAATTTCCAATGCACACGAAGAGATATCAAGATACTTTGCTGGGTATGCTTGATTTGTACAATGATCAACAAGTAAATTGCATGATCATAAGTTTTGGGTTGAGGAAGGACCACTTCCCATTTTCAAAAGCCTGGGGAAAAACTAAAGTAGGTAGGGATACAACTCCGAAGTGTGTAGAAAGCAGATCGATCTCCTTAGCAAAACAGCCCAATGAGCTTTTTTTCGGTTTGTCAATGGTAAAGCAACTACACCTTGCAAAAGTAAAACGATTGACTAGTAAAAAATAATGTGAGTTTTACTTCAAATTTCCTAGATGTGCTTCTTTGGTCATCTTTTCTCAATAGAAAATTTCCAAAATTCATCTCATGCAAAGGATTGAAAACTAGGTAAAATGGAAAATCGTGATGCAAGTAATTAAAAATTACTGTTATTGACGTGACTTTTTTCTTCTGTTGTAAGCTTTAAGTTTAAATTGGGAGTGTAATTTATTCCCTAAATTCAAAAGATCCTAACTCCCCCTTCCCCCCCCCCCCCCAAAAAAAAAAACCACGATTCATGTAGTTCCATAGGTATTACAACCCATAATCTGTTTATCTCATCTGCTGAAGTTAGCTCCCCATTCGTCAATAACCTAAGTTTGTTTAATTGTCAAGGAGGTGGCGGTGGTGTTGCCAGGCCCAAGTCTCATTAAAAGACGCATTGGCCAATGGCCATCACTCTCAAGACTCTGTACTAAGCGGCCTGCAACTCAGCATTATCCTCCAGCTACTTCATGTAGAAACTCGACCAGACAGCTCAACTACACATCTTTTATTCTTTTTTACGACAAGCTGAACTGCATCAAGAAAACATCCAACATTTTGTTATTGAAAAACCGAAAGAGACGGGTTTGGGCGTGAGGTGAGCCTAAATTGACGTAAAGAATGCCGGGTCAATATCTGAAGCAGACAAAGTTACAAAAGTGTACAGCAATATCAGAGGTCGCTTTTTTATGAGAAAATGATATCTCTTATTCGTATTTGTAGAAGTAAAATATTTCTTCACATTTTATTTGGGTTCTAATCAATCCATAATAAATTAGTGATGACTTTAAATTAAATTGATTTTCACATTTAATTAATTAAATTAAGATCTCCAAGTTTGACAAAAGATGTGCATCAGGTCCGGCTCATAAACTAGATTGAACCAAACCAAATCAACTAGTTGTATGTGGTATCCACAAGTTTTGGTCTGGTTCCTAATTTTTGATCACTCAGGAACCAAACTGTGCCAATCTAGTCTCTGATTATGAAAACTAGAAACGGGTCCTTCGGTCTGGTTCTCAATTCTGAAGAGGGACCGGACTGGTACTACAAGAGAACAATTAGGTCAAATTTCACGCAGCAAAAATTAGGGTTCTCTCTTTTGGCGCATGCCATTGCACTACGAAAAGGAGAAAATAATGCATGGCTTTACAACAGCTGTGGCATGGATTCTCATTACCTTTTGCTGGTGCACGATGCATCCTACTTTTGAAGTACTTCTAGTTTTGTCCCTCATTTTGAAACATACATGACGTGACATCTTGATGATCTACATTTTTGTAGTGATTGATTTCATGGTTGAAATCAATAAGGATGATAAACAAATCTTTCTTCAATAAGAACTTAATCAATATTTGAGTTCATTGCCGATATGATGATTCCATAAGTTCATATTCAATATGATAATTTACATGGGATTTATCGTCCTCACAAATGTATGTCAGATCATTTCTTTTTGGGACAAAATTTTCTACGCAGCCAATTCCGTCAAAGTTATTAAGGCCCTGTTTGGTAAATATATATATATATATATATATATATATGTACCCAAAACAAACAAAAATATATATTTTTTTATCCCAGGAATAAATTTGGAATAGAAATAAAAAATAGAAAAAAATAACTTATTGATCCAAGAACAATTCCTAGAATCAGTTCCTATTTCTTTTCTTTTCTCTTCTTCTCTTCCCTTTCTTCTTCTTCCCTTTGGTCGGTCGCCCGCCTCAACTATGGTCGGCGACCGGCCAACGAGGGCCGCAACCTCGCTAGACCACCTCCAAGTCAACATCGTCTAGCGGTGGCCCAACGAGGCCAAGCCTCACGTCGGCCGGCGAGGCTTGGCAAGGCTCCGGCAAGCTCACCGAATCTTGCCTGGCCAATCACCGGCCATAGCAAAGAAGGAGGAAGAAGAGAAAAAGAAAAAAAAAAGAAAAGAGAAAAATATAATAAAAGTATTAAAAAATTAAAAGAAACAAAAGAATTTAAGAATTTCACCAAACGTAATTCTATCCCTAGAATATAAATTTTGAATAGTTATTAAGTGTGTTCTTTTGCTAAGAAATTGTTCCTAGGAACATAATCAGAAAATACCATTTCTGATAAAAAATTATTCTCCCGAACATAATGGTTACTAAGCGTACCTAAATACTTAAAAAGTATTTAGTCAATAAAAGAAAAATATCAATGAGATGGAGGCAGCCAATGATCATTTGTGAAAGCTTACCATTTGTTGTGTCGATTTCAAGTTGACCGCATCATTATGTCGTGTTCAAATTAGTATTCAGGTGTCTCAACAAATTCATGTCGTGTTAGAGCCGTGTCTCTGTGTTGTATCAGAAATTAATCCCTAATATGTAAAGATTTGTATTCATTTTAATTCCTGCAATATGTTGTAATTCCGCACACGTGAGGCCGGACGACATGCCGCCTCAGCCAGTTCGAGCCCCGCAAGATGCAAACATAATTATGCACCGAACGCTGCCAGTAAACACATTTTTCGTTGCAAGATGCAAACATAATTATGCACCATATTGTCCGCTTTGGACACTGAGTTCTCACGGCTTTAAAACGCGTCACACAAGTTAAGGGACCCAAGTCATTATAAACTGAGTTCTCACGGCTTTAAAACGCGTCACACAAGTTAAGGGACCCAAGTTATTATAAACTGGCCCTGGACTCCCTCCCTAAGCGATGTGGGACAAGAGGGAGAGGACCCCTTCCTTGCGCACGTCAGGGGGACCGGCGCGGACGCACCGCCATCCCTCCTCCCCGCGCACCGCCGCTCGGGCCGTCACTCTCCCCCCTTAGCAGAAGGGCGTCCTCGCCGTGGCGCCACACGCTGTCGGGAGTCGGCTCTGATACCATTTGTAACATCCCGGGTCCCACTGTGTGATATTATCCGCTTTGGACACTGAGTCCTCACGGCTTTAAAACGCGTCACACAAGTTAAGGGACCCAAGCCATTATAAACTGGCCCTGGACTCCCTTCCTAAGCGATGTGGGACAAGAGGGAGAGGACCCCTTCCTTGCGCACGTCCGGGGACCGAGGCGCGGACGCACCGCCATCCCTCCTCCCCGCACACCGCCGCTCGGGCCGTCACAAAGGCCGTGGATTATTTCTGTATGAGTGAGATGGCAAGCTTTCAAGGAAAAGAAATAAGATATGTTTTTGCTTGATTATACTGCTTAACTTGTCTCTTCCCTAACAATGAATTTTTTTCATTAGCAGATAACTCGTTTTATTTTAGATCAAATTCATGACTGAGGTGGTTCTGGAACAGCACACTGATGATGTCCGCAAATGGAAAAAAGTGTCTTTCATTAAATGGAGCAAAAATTGGAAAAGAAAGTTGACCATATTCCTGAATTGGAACAAAGTCAATCTGGTTGAACGGAGGAAAGAAAGGAATTAGAATTGATGGGTAACCACCGCATTGATGCATAACAGCCCTCTGTTTTGACGATATAGCAAGAAGCCTCCATGTTCACCGCCAGCATGAGCTTGATAATCTCTCTAGAAAGAACCCGACTTACATACATGTAAGAAAGCAGAGCCGGCATTGGAACAAGCCCCAGAACCGGAATCAAGAAAGCCCACAAATTGCTCTCGCCTCACCATCAGAGGCTACGAAACATTGACCTCCAAAAGCAGAGACACGGAACGACCACTCCCAAAACAGGACGAGTTCTGTTTGTTTTGTTGAGTCCAGCGGTTGCAGTCATTCCCGTGGTCGCCTTATTCAAGTCTGATCAGTGATCATCGCAGGTAACGATCCTCTGCTTGTTCAAACCGAGGTTGCTCTGACTCTCCTGCCAACTAATGTAATAGGCCACGATCATCGCAGGTAACGATCCTCTGCTTGTTTGTGGCCTACCTCCCCAGGAAGGGCGCACTCTTTCTTCTGCGGAGTGCCATATAGAACGACTCTGAACACACCAGGACTCTGGTAGGAGAACACCATAAAGTCATTGTTCTCCACTAAGCTGTCCCGCACAAATTCTTGCCAGCCGTCTTCAAAATAGGCGTCCCGTACCTCCAAAGTCACCTTCACATGTGGAGAACAATGACTTTATGGTGTTCTCCTACCAGAGTCCTGGTGTGTTCAGAGTCATTCTATATGGGCACTCCACATGCGAGAAGAAAGAGTGCGCCCTCCCTGGGAGGTAGGAGAAGGAAGTGAAGTCCAAGAGCATGACGGTGATGATGATGATGATGAGGACTACAACGGGGAGGAGAAGGAGGATGAAGGCAGGAGCAAACGGTCAAAAAAAGAAGGTAATAGAAATCATTTAAGATTCTTTAATTTTCAGCACATTTTGATTATATTGGGTGTACATAGCTTCGAAACGGTGAATTTGTTAGTTTGTTTGATTCTCCTAGTGTTATCTGATATTCAGGGAACGTTGAAAAGAGGAAAGCTGCTAATGAAGATCCTATCGATGTGAAGAGGTACATCGACCTTAAAAATCCTTACTTCGTGATGGTGATCCAGGCTCTAAGAAGTTCTTACTTGGTATGCTTGCTCTTCAATCCTGCTTTTCGTCTTGCTTTTTTTATCCTGTAGAAGTGTGAGCTCATTATGAATGTTTTTCTCTTGCCTTCATAGATCCGCAGTCTGTCAATTTTGTTGCAATGTCACTCTTTCTTTCTTGCTCTGGAGAATGATCATTACAGAACACTTACTTTTACAAATGAGAGATTTTGGCTTAGAAATATTGACATAGAGTCCTTATCACATTCACCTGTCTCGTTGCAGTATGTTCCACGCAGTGTCCTTATCGATTATGAACTCAAGTTACCTCAGGCCATTTTGTTCCACGATCCCACTGGGAGGACATGGAGAGGGACGGTTAAGGTGTGGACAGACAGCCGCACCTGGATCACCGGCTGGGGGGCTTATGCTGCCATACCAATTTAAAGAAGAACGACAGGTGTATATGTGAGCTTCTGGAGGAAAATGGAGTCGCCGGTTGCATCATTAAGGTTCACATCATAGGAGGCAACAGTACCTGAAAGCCCCAGCTCGTGGTGCCCAATCCGATCTGGGACTTTGGCTAGTTGTGATTAATTTTTCATGTGAAAGTTCCAGTTATTTGAACAGTACTTTATTACTATGCTGGACTTCAACGTGGTTCCTGTTGCGTCATCTGTTCAAAACAATGTTGCAGTGCTCTTTTATTCGGTTCTTCAGTTCTTGCAAGTTATATCTTTAATTGAAATTGCACTGGGATTTATTAGATAGAACAAGCTGGCATGAACGGGTGGTCCATATTCACTGCAAACCAAAGGCTCTAACTTCATTGCTTTTCTTGGACAATATTTGAAGCTGCAACAAATCTGCCCTCGAGCCAACCACACTCACCTTGTCCTTTCTCTATCTCCCATTCTTCCACATACAAAGCCTCACTTTGCTTCCCTCCATTTAGTTCAGCAAGCTCAGAGAGGTAACCCTCCGCGTAAAAAAAAGGTATTGAACATTTTCAACTGGAAATAGGCACACACACATTGTCTTCCCAGAAAGATCTAGCTCTTCTCACTGCTGTGAAATGTTCTTGATTTCTAATTAGGCTGTGGAATTCCAGGATATGGCAACCGCCTCTGCTACCATCGCTCCTTTGGCTCTCACCGCCTCTGCCTCTGCCATGAGCAAAGGAAAGAGGACGAACAATCTGAATTACATAACAGGAATGGATGCAAATAGTAAAAAAATTATGATTAAATTTGTCAAATTTAAAAGTTCAGGAGAGAACATACAATGATTACATTTTTGGTCATTTTCCCGATTCTTATCAAATGCCCTTACAAAACTTGCTAACAACATTGAAGATCATGTCTATTTTTAGATAACAAAGATTCAAGTTTCAATTTGGAAAGTTTTACATATTTAAAAGATCACGAGTAAAGTATTGCATATTTAGTATACTTTGAATTGCAACCTTGTCCCCTTTTTTCCAATGTTGTGCTAATTATAATTCGATCAGCAATAACAATGGGGCTTCTCACGAAACTTGTTGGTAAAGCTCTCTTTTAGGATCACGCAACATTTGCAACTTGCCACCTAGGTAATGCTAACCCAAGCAACGTCGACCTCGCGGTGGCCAAGTGAGACCAAGCCTCACCAGTGGATGGTGAGCTAAGGTGACCTTGTCGAGGGCTGACACTCCAACGAGGTTGCTAGACCTCTATGGCCAGTCGCTAGCCAACGCCGAGGCCAGCAACCGAAGAGGGGAAGAAGAGAGGAAGAGAAAGAAAGAAAAGACGAGGAAGAAAAGAAAGAAAGAAAAAAATTTGTTTCTTATTTATTGAGTTGTTCCTTGGAACAAGGAACAATTTTGCTTTTATTTCTTATTTTTGTTCAAAATCTATTCTCAAGAACAAAAAAATTACGAAATGCACTTCTATTCTATTTCTGTTCCGGGGAACAAAAGAGCAAAAACACATATGCCGGAGAGTGTTACCAAATGCTCCTTTAGAGAAAGCATTTTCCTTATTATCTAAAGGGGAAATGGTTTTCTCCTAATTTGAATTTATTGTTTTCAATTCATGAAAATATTTTTTCTATAAATCAATTAGTTTTTCTTCATCTAAATATTTGAAAGTGGGAAAACAATGTATTTTTTTTTTCAGTTTGTCAGATGCCAAGAGGTAAGTGACGAGGGACTGCAGCATGTTATCCACTTTTCTTCTTTGCGGACCTTGCGATTGGTAAAGTGCCTAAGAGTCACCGATGATGGCCTGAAGCCACTTGTGGGATCACAAAAGTTAGAGTTGCTTGTGGTGGAAGATTGTCCTCAAATTTCAAAAAGGGGCCTTCAAGGTGCTGCAAAATCTGTTTCTTTCAAGCAAGACTTGTCATGGATGTATTGAAGCCATAGGGGCACCCATTCCGTCCTTGTGTTTATTGGATTGAGTAGTAAAAATATGTTTTCTTGTAGCTGTTCAATAGAATTGTATATGATTCAAAAAATCGTGGTGTTCGTGGTTAGAGGAAAAACAATTGTGCTGTCATTAGTTGCTGGACTAGTGTTGTATGTCCATGCCAAGGCATATGCCTTGCCTTCTTTTACATTGCTTAAGCAAAGCCCATATTGATGATGTGCAGTTGAATGCTCTCTTCATTCATCCTATTCATAATTTCCTCTGGAGATTGTTTTTCACTTGCAGGAGTTCAGGATTGAATATTGCTTCCTAGATTATTTCAATCAGGCGTAAAATGGTAGGGAACTCACAGCCTGAGGACAACTTTGACACAGTGTCATGTCACCATAAACATAAATGAGTGTCATGGGCAACTTCTTGCTTTCAAATGTTTAGCCCAACTTCGATATCTAACTCGGCTGATGATGATTTGCAATAGAATTTTCCCTTCTCTTGGGTCCACTAGTGAACGAACTAAAATCCAATTAAGTAGATAACATTTTTCCACACCTAAAATGCACTGATTGTCGTTGTTGGGTGAGCTAGATTACACCATATTCCACACAAAATTTTGAGACCAACAAATGCTACACAATTCATAACGACAGAGGAAGGCTAATGATGAATAACCACCCTTTATCCTCAAAATGCTCTCCAAAAAGAGTGTGTTGGGAAGGTTGGATAAAAGACTCTTTTGTGATGAAGTCGCCAATTTATAGTGAGCCAAATGAACAAAGGACGCATTGCCTGACCTTTTATGCCGTATTGGTTTTCAGAAATTCAGTAGTTGGTGACCTTTCTAATTCATGAACTTTCAATCGACAGAGCCGAAGTTAGGCTTAATCTGCTAGTAATTGATATTGATAACTCTTGAAGATGAAAAGCATCTTACTATGTACTATAATACCAATTAAGTTGTTGAGAACCATTCCTCAGTAGGCTTGCTTTCCCAGTCATAAGCCACACTGTACCCCCTTTAGAAAAATTATTATGTCCCCATCGCAAGAATCTTTAGTGTTCTACAGGTTCTCAAAATCATGCAAGCACAGCAGGACATGCACACACCTAACCACATTCGAACATGAGCATGCATGCCCTATATATAGCAAGAAATCAAAGCAAAGGTGTTCACGCCCCCCATATAGCAACAAATCAAAGCAAGGTTTATAGCAATGGCCATTGTCTCTCCATAAACACATGCAGAGCATTTCACTTGCTTAGTAGTTCGTCTAACAAGAGTAGCATCTGTGAAATAGCCACCTGCGAGTCACATAATCTATACAACAATCTTTAGGAACAGTAACTGTTGGGAATAACGGATCCCTGAAAACTGGATTCGACACTAAATCGAACCTCTAAAACGAATGTGGAAGCGAAGCCCGGGAAAATCACGTATCACCGATCCTAAAGCACACCACAGAGTTGAGCGTACCTTGTTAGCCACAGATTAAACACCAATGCTGAAGAGGAAGAAAATCTGGCCCAGTTCGATCCGATGGCGCTTTGAAGGGAAGAAGAAAAGTGCCTTTGCCTTACTGTTTCTTCTTTTTCTTTTTGAGAGAGAGTGCGCGGGAAAGAGGAAGCGTACGTTTGTTTTTCCAACGGTTATCTTCTCTCTCTCTCTCTCTCTTCCCTTTTATATCTTCCCCCATCCACGGGCTCTATTCCCATGGGCCGGACTTTTTGGGCCCAACATGGGCGGACGGGCCAACTTAGGCCCATCTCCATAAATAAAACCATCATCTCCCACTCGCACATTGTGGGCCGAACAGTATTCTCTTTACCTCTCTTCAACATTCATACCGGTGAATAATCTATGCGACCAGCATATTTAGAGAGCTCGTTGCCATACATTTGTTAGGAATATATAGCAGCTCATAATTGGCATCACATCCTAAGTAGATTTAGTATGCAGTACCCTAAATCGATCGATCACATTTATATCTCTCTTGATCTCTTTTAAACAATGATATATATATATATATTGTATTCACAATTATGATTATCCCAAAGACAGTCATAATTGGTTAACCGGTGAATACAAAACTACAATGTGATTCTCCAAATTCGATCTTCCTCTTTCCTTCAAACTCTCAATTTCAGTTTAGCTTGCTTTTCTAGAAATGCCCCATTAGATCGAATCAAACTCATGACCATTGGCAACATCCTAAGATAGCAAACACTAAATAGAAATCTTGAGAATAAGTAAGAGTCATGAGGGGACTAAAATTGAGGAACTCTTTTCCTCAAGAGTCTCACACGATATAAAAAGTTGAGATTAAACTTTTGCCACTCTTATTGGTCGTCTCATGCATACGTAGTATGAAATACGTATTACGGTATTAACTCCTTTCCCATGGAGCGTATGTCTACACCTTCAATACCGTACAGATGATAGTTCAAATATACCCAATGTCTAACTTGAGTTCACGTATCTACTCATTCACAAAATTCATCAAAACTCACATCTGGCATCTTAGACAGATAAAGTAAAATATGTGGGGTATTTTACTTTCGGACATCACAAGTATTATGTCCCCATCTTAACACTTAGTTAAGGCGACACGCGTATTTTAAGCTTGAGCTCTCGATTATCACCTAGATAATAAGCTTAAATACTGTCTCATCTCTATTTATCACATAGTAAATAGATGCGATTACCCGTGTGAGTGGGCTAATCTTTTATCTGTCCGACATACTTCTCAACTTAAAATAATGCACTGAGTATTAAGATGCATAAAGATCATACATAGATTCATAGGCATTAATGATGAAAACACAAATTCATCAAATGTGAACACTTAGGGAAATTATAATATTCAGTACATCAGCCTTTACGCAATCCTAGAAATTTCATATGGCCACAAAAGTACATCTCTAGGTATTGGCTTTGTCTTAGGATCTGCTATCATTCTATGCGTAACATGTACTCTAAGTTTACATCTTTTCGTGCAATCATATCCTTGACAAAAAATATACTTGGTATCTATATGTTGGGTCTTGCCATGATATTTGGATTTTTGGTGTACACTTTTGCTGTTTGGCTATCACAGTTAACCAATAACAAATCTGCAGTATTTCCAATAACACCTAAATGATCCAATAATCTCTTAAGCCAAACATCTTCTTATACTGCTGCTAATAATGCCACGAACTCAACTTCCATCGTGGACAAGGCTATACACGTTTGTTTCTTATTGCTCCAACATATGGTGCCATTATCAGAGGTAGATTTCATTTCATCTAAATCTCCTCCCCAATCAGCATCAGAATAGCCTTAAAGTCGCAGATCCTTTTCTTAATAATTCAGCGTATAATCAGCAGTCCCCTTTAAATACCTTAGTATTCTCTTAACGGCTTTCCATTGTGCTGAACCTGGATTGGATTGGTATCTACTCACCATTCTAACTGCAAAACATATGACAGGTCTTGTACACATCATAGTGTACATCAAGCTTCCAACAACACTAGCATAAGGAACATGTTTCATTTGTTCCTTCTCTTGTGGAGTTCTTGTAGCCATGGTTTCGTTTTTGATATTATCCATTCCATGCGCTTGATAGGTGAATCCAGTGCTGAGAAGATCTTTCTACATCATGACAGATCCAGAAATTCTCGAAGCACCTATTTCTCTTGCTCCTTCTCCTTCCTCTTCTTCTTCATCTTCAGCTCTGTCAGAATTTCATGTTTCCAATGCTTCTAAGATAGATTATCTTTATGAAGTTTCTCTTAGTGATGAAACCAAGATCTCAGAAACTCAGCTTCCCCTTATGAACCCATACTCTGCCTTTGCTAAGCCTACCTCATCATTCTCACCTATCCGCTCCATTCGCCAACTTATTCACCAGACCCCAAAGCAAGTAAAGGAATACGTCCAGTCCTCCAAATTCGATCAGCATCCAATTCCTGCTACTGAAAAGGAGTACTTTGTTACTCTCCAGATCCCTCCAGAATTTCCCAGACAATGGATATAGCAGGGATACTCTCATGTCCATTATGGAGCTGTTCGTCTTGCTCTTACCTTCCATGGTCGTAAAGGTTTGCCAGTAGTGGCAAGAATTGCCTTGTTAGACACCAGGTTTTTACAATACCAGCATGCTTGTATCGGTACTGTTCAAACCACCTTGAATGCTGGAACAGTCTTTGTGACTTTATATCTAAACTTCAACATCACTCTATCAGACCCACAACTACTTTCTTTTCTGAAAGTACAAGTGCAGCTCATTGGAGCTCCTCAAACTGCTGAATCTATAGCAGGAACCCTACATTACCAGATGATTTATCGAGTGCAAAATCATGCCCTCGACCTCAACTTCAACAATGGTAATGAAGATGCGTTGTTCATCTCCATACAGAATGACCAGGCGTCATGCATCCATGTTCCCGAGACAAATCCCAAAGGATACGTTGGCCAAACTCCTTCCGAGACTTGGATCACCAATTATGAAAAGCTACACCAGCATAACAAACCTTTCCAGTCCACGGACTCAGAGTTTGTAAGAAAAAAAGATGGAACTGTTTCCATCAAGTTTGGCAAAGAAAAGGAAGAAAGTCCTTCTATCTTCCAAACTCTCTTCATGATCGAACCATGTGTTCCAGAATCCATTTCTGAACCAGACCCAAAAAAGTATGTTCGACACTTCGATAGTGATGGACATCCTGTCCATTACTATAAAGACAAGTATGGTCATTGCTTTTGGGATCCTTTTTGCCAATGTTCCTACTGCCTAAACTCTCCAAACGAGGTAGATCATTATGCAAGATCTCCACCTCGAAGGAAAAAGTCAAAGGATAAGGTGTACCAAAGGTACTTGAACGGAGACCCCTCCGTTGATACTCTAGGAGAGTGTGACAAATACCAGTTCATGGTCTCTTATGCACCACCTCTACCACCAGAGTTCAGTACTAAATCCCAAACCCTACCAGATCCACCAAAATCACCACCACCTTCTCCTCCTCAGAAAAAGTAAGCCCTCTCTCCATTCTATAAGCCGATCCTCAAATGGGCTAGGAAACATTCTTACATGCTTGAAATCCCAGCAGAAGCACCATCCACTTCTTCTATTGCCATGTTCCACGATACTGACTTTCCCCCTCTTGCCAAGGAAAATTCTAAACTCTCATTTCCTGCTACTGAGAGGAGTTTATTGATCCGCATGGCGAGATACCGCCATCTTCCTAAAATTCCTACCCTCACAGATGTGGATGAACATGGAAGACAGAAGAAAACCTCTGCTGCTGAAGCCGTTCTAAATTGGCAAACAGAGACTCTGTTAGCACAAAACAATACCTTCAAGGCTATTGATTCCAAGATCGGAACCGTGCAATAAGATCTCCGAAGATATGATGAAAGTACCAAGAAGATACTTTCCGAATTCCAGAAAAGGCTTCATGCCTTGGAATCAGGACAACATCTTGGGTACCACTTTCTTGAAACTCCAAAGCCAGAAATAGACAAGCTCAAGAAGCAGATTCAACTTCTTGAAGACGGAAGGTTCAGACCTTTCGATCCACTCGCACCCTCTGTTCGAACCGGGTATGTACCCCCAGTTCCACAAACATCTGTTTTTGCCAATATCCCAGAAGATACTTCTAGAAGAGAATCGGATATACGAGATTGTCTCAAAGCTTTGAAAAAAGAAAAGGGCAAGGAGAAAACACCTCCAGAATCAAGCTCAATTGTTATAAGAGAAAGACTAGACCAGATGATGTTATCAAATCCATTAGAATCCTTTTTGAAGGATCTGGGTAAGCAAGAAATTGATCCTATTCTTGCCCAACAGCCTGAGCCTGATCCTGTTATCTCAGAAAAGCCGATTCTGCCTATTGAACAAACCTCCTCTACTACATCAGACTCAGCATCCCTTTTCTCTTTCTCATCCTTCTCAGACCATACAGTTGACTCTACCCCTATCGTTCCACCAACTTCACAAATATTCATGGCTGATACTCCTCCAGACTATGACTATGAGATGGAATCGAACTATGCTGATCCAGAATTTGGACAGACAAGTAATCCTTCCAGAAATGATTCCACCGAGACATGTGTCTATGGCATCAAAACAATTCTTCTCCATTGAAGATATTCCCTATCCAAAATGGCCAGAAAGACTTGAAGAGTTTCATACTTGGTTGTGTACACAATCCATTACCAACCATGATATGAATGATATCCTTTATAATTTTGTTACCAGATTCACAGGGAGCCTCAAATTCTGGTGGCAAGGACTCACAGAACAAGATCAGCTCACATTTCTGTTCTCACCCAATTTTAGCCATGCCCTTACTTACCTATATCATACTTTTGTGGGAACCCCTGGAGATCTCAAAGAACTAAAAAGAAGAGAATTATTTGAAAGAAGATCTTTGCTCCCTCGAGAAAAGGCATCTTGATAAGCATTATCGATTGATGCTTGCTCTTTTATCAAATTGGCGCAGATCCAAATCTAAAGCATGTCTTTCTCACTTCCATTCCGAAAGAGCTATCACAGATGGTTGAAAGATCTTTTTTTCGAAAACAAAGAAGAATACAAGATGTTCCCTTGGGAGAAATTCAACAAGAAGTCCATTTATGTCTTGAAGAATTATGCTTAAAGCGCCAAATGGTATGAACTTACATCACAGATGATAAGCGTCTTGAAACAGCTTGTTCCCATCAGAAGTTAAAGATCAAATGCTCCAAGCAAGATTGTGATGGTACTTGTGGCCAGTATTCCCGGAAGAAAAAGCACTATAAGAAGTATTCCATAAAGAAGTCCAGACATGGCTCCAAGCATTTCCGGAGAAAGAAGAAATGGCAATACCTACGCAAAAGGAAGGATCGCACAAGCCATAAGAAATCAAACCGTTGCTACATCTGCAACAAGAAAGGACACTTTGCCAAAAAGCGTCCTCGGGCGAAAAAAGGTCAGAATCATCTAATAGAGAATGAAACAGGTTTTTCACTTGAAAATGATGATATTGAATCCTTATTCTCTGTTGATGATGAACCAACTGAACAAACTCTTTGTGTCATTCCTTTTTACCAAACTTCCAGTGAAACTGAGTCTGACTCAGAATCTGAAGACATCTTTCACATATCTCCCACATTTTCGAGTTAAATCGACATATTCTCAAGTCAAACTCCTTGTCCTCATTTTCTGTTAAATCCTCACTTCGAAATTTGCCAAGCCTATCAATGTTATTGCTCTTATTGACACGGAGCAAGTTGTTCCATTCTAGATACAAAAGTTCTACCGAAGAATTCTGGACCCCTTACATCCGATACTTCAGTGCAGCCGGGAGATACTTTCTCCACGAATGTTAGAACCACACCGATCCTTTGTCCAGTTTTTTTCCTCGGTGTTCCTTAACTACAAAGATTTTTGGATCAAGCCTTCCCAATAAAGATTTGATAATTGGGTGGGATATCATGACTCGGATCTCTCAACTTCGAATCATTCTGGAAAAGGTCTTAGATTTAAAGACCAATTCTACGAGTTTGTCAACATTCAAGACTCTTTTCCATTGAGATGAGTTTATTGGATCCAATCATACAAAAGTTGCTTGAATCTTGTTCAGAATCCCATTCAGAATTTGTCCAGAAATGTTTTCATCCTTTATGGAAAAATCCTGAGTTCTTTGTCCGACTTCCCTTAAAAAAAAACGAAGATATAAATCCGACCAAGGCAAGTCATATGGGAATGAACCCAGAACACCTAGCTCTAGCTCAAAGGGAATGTTGAGAATTATTACAGCAAGTCCTTATTGAAATTTCGGATTCTCAATGGGCTTGTGAAGCTTTTATGTCAATAAACGTGCTGAACAAAACAGAGGAAAAATGAGATTGGTAATTAATTACCAGCCTCTTAACCTCTTTCTCCAAGATGACAAATTCCCTTTACCATCTAGAGATTCTCTCTTTCTTTGGTTTAACCAAAGCCCACATTTATTCCAAATTCGACCTCAAAGCGGGATTTTGGCAATTGGGTATTCATCCTAAAGACGAGATCCAAGACGGATTCGCATTTCGAACCAGCACTTCCGGTGGAAAGTTCTCCCTTTTGGTTTAAAGGTAGCACCATCCCTTTTCCAAAAAGCCATGTGTCGTATTTTCCAGCCAATTTTGGCAAGTGCGACAATATACATCGACGATATTACGCTCTCGGCCACGATGAGCGAGCCCACCGCCAACTCCTTGAGAAATTTGCGGAAATTGTAAAGCAACATGGCATTATGCTTTCTCGGAGGAAAATGAATATTGCCTTGACATGAAATTGAATTTCTTGGTATGCACCTCAATAAAGGTACATACTATCCAGGGCCACATATTGCTCAAGAATTATTGAAGTTTCCTGAAGAAAACTTCACGACAAAACAAGTTCAGCAATTTCTGGAGATAATCAATTATCTCAGAGACTTTGTCCCCAATATTGCAAAGCTCCTCATTCCTTTGCAATCTATGCTGAAAAAGAACTCCCCACCTTGGGGAAAAACTCAAACCAAAGCAGTTGCTGAGCTTAAGGAGATTATGCGAATCTCCCACCACCGCAAATACCATCAACGGGTAAAAGAATTCTTCAAGCGACGCCGAGTGATGAATCGGGCATTTGTTCTATTGAAGAAATTGATGGTAAGAAACATCTCTGTGCTTACAAAAGTGGAAAGTTTTCTCGATCGAAATGCATTACCATTCCACTTTTAAAGAAATCCTAGAGTAAAAAATGGGATCAAAAAATTTGAGTTTCATCTCATTGGCCATCATTTTCGGTAGAATTAGACATGGCATCTTTTCCTCGAGATGACCAAGTTTAAAAAGCGAGATTCCAAACCCTCAAGCTGCTTCGATGGGCTGAATGGTTTTCAAAATACTCTTTTGAAACCAAACACATTCTGGAAAAAAGAATGTACTTGCTGACTTTCGTCAAGACCCAAGGCACCAGCTGAAATCAACATGTACATCAAGAGACTGCGTTCCATATGCTCAATCATGGTGTCAAGTACAAGATTGAGAAGATCAAAGATTTACCAAGCTAGAAATTTCCCCGGAGATTATTCAGCAAATCCGAACGACGGTCTTGCGAGAACTGGAGAGCCTCATGTGGCAAAGTCACACAGACCTATTCGAGATTCAATGGAGGTTCGATTCTTTATCCTTTCGGGCTAAATTTGAATTATCCTTTCATTCATCCTCTTATCTGGAGAGAAGATGATTTCCGATCAGCTCAAAACGCTGTTATGGTACTTAACCAATAAGTACTTAATAGCCATTGAAATCCCCACCAGAAGATTCATTGCAAATCTCACAAGGATATTCATGCTTGGAAGAAATGTCGAAAATGAATGTGATAAGAATCTTTTAGACTTTCTAAATTGGTTCCATCATCCTACATGTTGGAAATAAGACTTAGAAAGAGAACTAAGAACCATGACACCAAACCACGAAGTTCACCTTTGTCCTGTTTTTCGACGCCCATGGACTTTTTGCGAAATAATGGTACTATTCTTGATAAACCACTCGAAATAGGAACCACATCCTATAAACCTCACTTGAAGCGAGAAGCTCGGATTCACAAATCTTATCCAAGATCGTCAGATTCGTGAAAACAGTATCGAGAACTCCGAAGAATCCTATGCCAAGAAAACAAAACCATTCCGAAGACGTTTGGAATAATGCAACCACTACGTGGGATCATTATGACCTAGCACCGAGGCCAATGAAGCACTCAATCGGTACAAACAAGCTACATCGTCCCGGGGAGCATGAAATGACAAGCGAAGATGACATTGTCCAGTCTACTCAAGACCCCTATGCACGTTTTGGAGGTCCTTTGTCCCAGGATCCCTACGAACAAGGATCTCCGTCCTCATTCCAGAACATGGACACATCGTATTATGCACGAGACCTCAAATTGGCCTCGGCCAAGCATCCCACCCCACCGATGATGAAAATACAAGCCGGCGGAAGAAGAAGCATCCCTTTGGGCTCATGTACGGGCATCCTCGTCAAGAAGGCTGAATCAAATCCTCTCACACGAAGATCTTGAAGCACTTCGGCGAAATACGAGGCTCATCTCTGGAAGACGGCTCGGATGACTCGGACTCTGTACGTAGCTACAATGCCCGCGACGGACGAGACCGTTGAGTCCGTACAATTTCACTATGTAGCGAGTCACTTGTTCACTTTTCTTTGTAGCACTAGGGTAGGGAATGTACTGTTCACAGTACAGTTACTATTTATAGTGTGCTAATAATTCCCTCCCGGAAATTTCTGGTGCCCCTGTTTGTACCCGGACCCATGAGCTTGGGCCTTGTTTGCTGCTTTGTGACCTCTTTTCGCCTATAAAAGGCAAAGAGCGTGTATTGTGTTGGGCAGAGTCCCTTGAAGTAAAGTGTGTGCCTTGTGAAAATTCCTCTCCATGGCTTTCTAAATCCCTCTTCTTCTCTAGCCTGGTATGATCCTTCGAGAAATGCAGCTTGAGTAGGTTAGAAAAGTTTCCATCCTGATAATTTTTGGGTGTCTCTAGGCTCCGAACTAAAAGGCTGAGTAGTTTTATGCTAAAAGGCTGTCCCTGAAGGGCTTGAACGGGAGTTGTTCGCCCAATGTGGGATGCATACCTGCAGGAAATTTACTCTCCTTCCCTGGTTCTAAGTCTAGGTCCATTCATGGTATCAGATCCTTCACCTTTTGCAATAGGAGCGTCTATGGGTTTGCAATCTTGCATACGAAATCGTTCAAGAACCTTACTTATATATGTTTCTTGCGAAAGAGACAACGATCTCTTCAAATGATCTCTTGAAATCTTAACTCCAAGAATGTATGCAACCTCACCCATATCCTTCATCTCAAAGTTGGAAGACAACCAACTCTTGACAGTATCAACAAACTCCATATTGTTTCCAGCAATTAGTATATCATCAACATATAATGATATGATCACAAATTGATCATTGGATCTTTTGATATATACACAATGATCCTCATCTATCATTGTAAAATCATATGCCATTATGACATTATGAAAACCATTATCTCGATGACTGCTTAAAGCCGTATATCGATCCCAAAAGTCAACATACCTTTTCTTCTTGGCCTTTCATTATGAAAACAACAGGTTGTTCCATATATTTCTTCCTCTAATTTTCTATTGAGGAAAGCAGTCTTTACATCCATTTGATTTAACTCAAGATCCATATTAGTCACTATTGTTAGAATAATGCGAATCGAGGTAAATCTCACTATAGGAGAAAATGTATCTTCATAATCAATTCCTTCCTGTTGATTATACCCCTTCGCCACAAGACGAGCCTTATGCCTTTCTATCGAGCCATCAGCCTTTCGCTTTATTTTGAGAACCCACTTGTTCCCAATAGCTTTGTATCCTTTTAGAAGATCAACCAGTTCCCAAACATGGTTTAACTTCATTGACTCCATTTCCTCTTCCATTGCATGAATCCATTTTTCCTTACTAGGGCAATTCAGAGCCTCATTAATATTTCTTGGCTCATCCTCATCTTGTGGAGTAACCATAAAAGTTTCCCCTTCAACATCAAAACGTCGACGGGAATACTTTGGCGACTTGTTCACCGTATGGGAGATTGTATACTTAGCACATCATTTCCCATTATGCTCCCACTTGGATTATATAATGATGATGTCGTCTCATCATGTGGTCGCAATTGAGAATTAGTTGAATTCAATTCATCACTTCTCATATTACTCCCACTTGGACAAACTCTACTAATATCATTATCTTGATCCAAGGTTTCAAATAGGAAGTAATCTTCGCATATTTTGCCATTCTTAGAAAATTCATCCTCTAAGAATGTGACATCTCGTGATTCAAATTCAGTTATACTTCCACTTTCCTGCTCACCTATGAACACATACCCTTTCGAGTGTTCAAAGTATCTCATGAAAATACTCTTCTTTCCTCTGAGACCCAATTTTCCAAACTTGTGAGAGGACTCATGTGTATAGGCAGCACAACCCCATAGCTTAAGAAAACTTAAGTCCGATTTTCTACCTATCCATAACTCATATGGAGTGGAAGTAACTGATTTAGAAAGCACCCGGTTAAGTATATAGGCAGCAGTTAACAATACATCACTCCAAAAAGTGATAGGTAAGTTAGCATGCGCCATCATGGACCTAACCATTCCAGTGAGGTTCTGTTTCTTCTTTCTACAACACCATTTTGTTGAGAAGTATATGGAATAGACAACTGTCTTTTTATTCCTTTTTCATCACATAATTTTCTGAACTCATCAGATAAATATTCTCGACATCGATCGGATCTCAATACTTTTATTTTCTTGTTTAATTGATTCATAAACCTTTTGAAACAACTTAATGCTTCAGATTTATGAGAAATCAAATAGACATATCCGAATCGAGTATAATCATGTATAAAAGTGATGAAACAAACAGTCCCATGTCTTCCTCTCGTAGTCATTGAACCACAGACGTCAGAATAGATTAAATACAGAGGAAATTAAGCTCTTTTATCTTTTCTAAATGGTTTCCTTGTTGTTTTTCCTACTAGGTAATACTCACATATGGGCAAATTGACTTTTTCAATGTCACCCAACAAGCCCTCTTTGGCCAGTCTTTTCATATATTGTTGGCCAATATGACCAAGTCTTGCATGCCACACACTCACATCATTATCATATGAAGTAGAAGACGTAAAAAGGGAATAACAAATATTGACATCATCACAGTCAACATTTAATGCAATAAAACCATCCAGAAAATGACCACAACCATAGTAGTTTATATCCAAATATAAATCTACACTTCTATTATGAAAGTTCACACTAAAACCAAGCTTAACCAACACCAAAAACAGACACAAAATTTCGACGAATCTCCAGAGCATATAGAACATTAAGGTGCGTCCACCACTCATGTTCAATTGGCAAATGCCAATTCCTTTACTTCAGCTCTGGAGTTGTTTCTCATATAGATCCACTTAGTTCCAGTTGGTACTTGTCGGAATTCCACGAAGGATTCTCTATCATTCCCTCAATGGTCTGTCGCTTCTGAACTACAGTCCACAAAGGATTGGATTCAGCCAATAATACAGAACTTGACACATAAGCAAAGTTCTCAAATGTACAAGAGGTGTTTACCGTTTTTCGCTCACAACAGTTGCGAGCATAGTGACCTTTCTTGTCACAATTGTAACATCTCACCCTTGACATTTTCTTCACTTGAGGACGTTTTCCTCTCTTGTGTTGGTTAACTCTTGATTTCTTGCAATAAGGACTTGATCCTTTGCATTCCCACATATTGAACGAATCAATATGCTTGCGCTTAGAGCTCAAAGCCCTATCTGAGCTAGAACCAGCATTGCAAATGTCCGTTTTCGGCTCAAATGCCGTTAGACGGTCCTCTTCTAGCTCAAGGTGGCGCACGACATTTCCAAGATTTTCCATGACATGGTCAAGAGCTTCTGGTGCTTCTTACTTTTCCAACACATATTGAATATTCATATTCAATATTTCACAATTGTCGCCGTTCATATCAGCCATTACGTTCTTAGTTGCTGAAATCATCGATCTGAACACATCAGACATACATGCACGAATAATTAATGCCTATCATTTATGCATCCACTTTGCACAGACCCATCATATCAATGAACAATTTCAAGTAAGGTTTCAGAATCAAAAAGTCACTATGTTTTCAATCATCCACCAAAAAATCCTAACTTAAAATTATCATTAATATAATTGTCTTATGCAAAATCAATTCTATGAAGCTATAAAAGCTTCTAAAACTACCTGACTAATTACCCCACAAACAACCAGCAATAACGAGAAAGCAACAATATCTAACATCCAATAGAATAACAATGCTTTCACATAATATAACTATACATTACACTAAGTAATATATATACTGAGAAAAAAAATATCAACATGGAAAGAGATATTCACATTAAAAACATCTCAAATTAATCCTAGAAATAATTAGGGAATGTCCCTTCTAATCTATCAGTCAAAACATCTGAGAAAGCTGAAGGCACATTTGCTAACCATGGAAAAGCTTTTGGAGAGCTTTCATGTCGCCACCAAGGCGCATTTACTCGGCGCCATGTGGCACTCAATCTAAGGGTTGAAGTTTTGGTTAACTCAATCCTATAGTATTCTCTCACAAAAGCTTCCACTAGCCTTCTATAACCCGGGACCACGTTGACCTCCCATAGCCGATCAAACACTATTTGCCATTCAGGTGGAAGAGTGTTTATCAAAGCCAGCACCTTCTCAAAATCCGGCATAAGATAACCATTCCAGATGATTTCCTGTATCATCTGATTGACCCTGATCACATGTGATACTAAATCACCATCATGCCACCGATAATTAGCTAAATCTGACATCAGCCTTTTCAATCTTGCATTTCCCTCGTCCGTTCTCGGGATTGCAGGTATCCTTGCTTAACGCAACATAGTTCCTGCAACAAATGCAGAACTAAAAATTGATCACTTATAATCCATAATAAACATAAGGGAAAATACATAATTTTCCAAAATTCATGCAACAAATGCAGAATTAAAAAAACGCATCATAGTTCCTGCAACAAATGCAGAACTAAAAATGGATCACTTATAATCCATAATAAACATAAGGAAAAATACATAATTTTCCAAAATTCATGCAACAAATGCAGAATTTAAAAAAATGGATTACTTATAACCCACATAGGCATGATTGAAAAAGAAATAAATTCCTTTTTTTCTTTTTGGTCAACGGTCAACGGTCGTCGGTCAACGGTCAACGGCCGGGCAGCGATCAGTCAATGGTCAACGGTCAGCGGGCACGTGGGTCATCGGACCGGACGGACGGTCGGACCGCTTGTGCGGACCGATCGCACGTGCCCGCGTGTGCGAGGGTTGACGTCACGCGAGACGTCGGCACGTGCCGCGCGCGTGCAAAGCATCCGCGATCGGGTCGGGTCGAGTCGGGTCGTCGTCGAGTCGGTCGCCGGCCGGTCAACGGTCGTCGGCGATGACGTCACCGATGCGTCATCCCGCGGTTACCGATCGTTGGGTGACGTGACGATGAAGTCATTGCATGACGTCAGCACGCGTCGGTTCGCCGACCGGCACGTGCCGTTTTGCCGGTCGCCGGCGCGCACGTGCCGGTTCGCCGACCGGCGCATGTGGCGCACGCGTTGGCCAATGCAGCGCTTTAGGCGCGTCGCGCCCACGCGCAGCGGCCACGGCCACGCGTGTGGCGCGTGCGGCGTTGTCCGGCGGCGCACGACATGTCGCCGGACTCGTCTCGATGACCTCTTTCAGCCGGTGCCTTGCCTTAATTTGTTTTGACTTACGAAAACTCAGAAAAATGATGAACGGTGCTCGGGTGTCCGGATTTCTCGCCCGGATCCGTACGGCCGAATTACTTTCGCTAAAAATCAATCAAAAACAACAAATAAGTCGGGAAAAACGTGAACTAGGGCTCTGATGCCAATGTTGGGAATAACGGATCCCTGAAAATCGGATTCGACACTAAATCGAACCTCTAAAACGAATGCGGAAGCGAAGCCCGGGAAAATCACGTATCACCGATCCTAAAGCACACCACAGAGTCGAGCGTACCTTATTAGCCACAGATTAAACACCAATGCTGAAGAGGAAGAAAATCTGGCCCAGTTCGATCCGATGGCGCTTTGAAGGGAAGAAGAAAAGTGCCTTTGCCTTACTGTTTCTTCTTTTTCTTTTTGAGAGAGAGTGCGCGGGAAAGAGGAAGCGTACGTTTGTTTTTCCAACGGTTGTCTTCTCTCTCTCTCTTCCCTTTTATACCTTCCCCCATCCACGGGCCCTATTCCCGTGGGCCGGACTTTTTGGGCCCAACATGGGTGGACGGGCCAACTTAGGCCCATCTCCATGAATAAAACCATCAGTAACAATGAAGAAGATCACTAATAAAGGTGCCATTCAATTCTCGGGCAACAAAGAATTCTCAAAAATTGTCGCCTGTTTTATTGGCATTACAGGTCTAGGTACATCTTCAAAAGCAACAAGAGCATCTATATTTTGATCTTCATAGTTGATAAAGCTTAAAAGTATATAGAATAATGTAATGTGGAGCTACAATCGACACCCAGAGCCTAAAGTTACTTCCAACCCCAATAGTCAGTTGCTTGAACTCAACAAATAATAGAAGACCTGTCAATAACACTTCGAGTTTTCGGCTTCTTTGGTGCTTCCACTTCAAGGGCATCTAAGTCCAACTTCTCTTTCTTCCGTAAGGATTTCTTTTTCTCGGGCTTTCTTAATCAAAGCAATGTACGAGGTCTTGGCAGATGAGGTGAGATCTTCATAATGACTATTTGAAGAAACACCGTGTAGCCTCCTTCTTAGCTGTATATGAAGTACACGAAACTTTTTTAGAACGACCAAGTAGACCTCATTCCTATTCTAACTAATGCTGAACCACAATATGCAGAAAAACTAGTTACCTCTTCCAATTTCCTTTCAGCTTTATTGGTCAAACATCCACTTGAGTCAAGAGTTACCCCCTGAAATCATCAAAAGAAGTGAGAACGCAATAGCTAGATATGACACTTGTAATCAGAAAAGAGAAAGAAAATTAACCTCATCTTGAGCCGGATCGTCATATTATGGAAGCATTTTCTTCTCCGATGCAGAGTCATCACTGAATCTAAAAATGACAGTGCTAATAATAAGTTGAGTGTTTGCAAATACCAATAGGGATAAGAATATTTGGCTTACTTGTCATCATAGATTCCAGTTTTCTTCTTGGCAGCTTTGTAAGCTTGATCCCTCTGTTTCTGCTCTCCAATTTCCACATTCTCAAGCATATCAAATTCTAAAGTCAAACCACGAATTACAGCTAAAAAGGGTGCATGTCGTTAATTGGCTTTTTCCACCCATTCCCCTTCGTAAATCCATTCGGTACAGCTTTAATTTCACTGCTATCTGGTATTCAATTGCTACTCAACGATGTGCCAGGGCATGTAGGAGCGATCAGTTTTAAAGATGGATAGATTTCCAACTTGAAATCTGAAAAGTAATATGTCAGAGTTAATTTTAAGTTTTTGAAACTAAGAATTGACCTTGAAAATGGCCAGGCTTTTTCTTTTTCTTTTTAATATTTCCTTGTTTCATTTTATGACGTGTGTAATATTAATATTGATATGTCAAATATAAATACAACTCTTTTTGCTCTAGGATAACATGTCAAATACATTCAATTTTAGCAAATGCTTTGTTTCGAAAAAAGAGAGTAAAAGAACTTATTTAGGATTAGAGATAAATTGGTTCTATCACAGGTTTTTCCTTGAACTGGCCTTGCAAGTTCTAGGTTCCTGGCAAACACAAATTGATTTAGTATTTTAGAATCGAAAACTAAATTAGTCAATGTTGATTCTCAATTTTTGGAATTGGAAACCAGATTGGTCCCATTGAGAACCAACCAGTTCAATTTCTAGGTTGAATCAATTTGGTTGCCCACCCCTGACAGCCCGTGTACGTCGCAACACGTATTGTAACGTTGATGCAACATCTAAACTGCCTTTTGTACTGGATTGGTGAGGGCATTATGACTTTTCTTCGGCAAACTGCAACGTTCATTTTCGCGTGTTGTGCGAGCCACGGCCATGATCAAACAACCCGTGGAGCTAACCCATCATACAAATGGGCCTCGGCCTCGATGAGGCCCATTCACCTGACCGGCCCACACGCCCCTCACCATCGCCCATCATCGAGTCGCTCGTGCAGTAGCAGAGCGTCGCCGCGGCGTCGAAGCTCCCGAACCGGGTCCGCACCGTGTCTGCTTGTCTGAAACCTCCGCCGGGGGTTTCGCAATCCGTTGCTGCCTTCACTTCTTCAGGGCTCCTCTCCGACATCGCTTCCGCGACCTCGACCAGCGATTCTCCTCCTGCTTCCACCTCGTCAGGTCCTAGATCCTCCGGGAGCTCCGGGAAGTTCGAGTATAATGCGAAGAGTTCGTCCAATCACTCGTCCATGAAGGATCCCAAGCAGTTCTGCACCATCGCCGATACATGCTCAGTTCGTTGATTGTCGAATTTGCATTCTTTCCTCAAAATTTTCCTGATTTGGCACGCCTGCTTTCCTACGCTTGAATTCGACAATGTGTTTCTGAGCCGAGTAACGTGGAACGGATTTCTCGTTTCTCCAACGCAATGAATAATTTCTTGCAACTAACCATGAAGGTTCCACGCTGCGAGTCACTGAGATGATCTACTTCTGTGATTGATAGAATAACTTCGGCACAAACTCCAATGAATTAGGAAGATTCTCTTGAAGCTGTAAAATATTTGTATCCATGAACATAGATTGAATTCATCTGATTCTCAAGTGGTAAATCCAGAGAATAAACCTGTAGTTGCCATTATGATCACGATTCATTGTTGAAGATTCAGAGTGGAGTATACAGTCTCAAAACTCTGAATAGCAACATGGCAGACCAGACGCCTTGAAATATTTTGTAAGTAGCCACCAATCACAAATTCATTGTTCAAGGTTCATATTGTGTAATTGTGTAACGAGCCAGTCATGTGAGGAATGGGAGTGCGGCTTTGCCGCGAGAATGGTAAATGGGGCAGGAATGAACCGAATTCTATATCGCCTAGAGACGATAAAAAAGGTGTGGCATCAGTTTTCGCTCACAATGAAGCATTTTTTAGGTGAAACCCAGAAAAACAAATCATGAAGGTGATGGTAATGCGACCGCAACCTTGAGCAAACAATATCATTATGAATGAGGCAAGAGGTTGATCCTTACAAATTGAGTGTGAATTTTCTGGCAAATTGTGTAATTGAGTGTGAGTCCAATAAATCACTGCACTATTTTTTAGTCCTTCTGTTATTCTGGTTGTTTTTTTTTTGGGTAAAATTCTGTTATTCTGGTTGTTCCTGTTTGCATATCACTGTTTTTATATTTTTGCTGAATTTGCATATAATTGTTGTTCACTTGAAGCCTGTGATACTTTTGCTTGATAATTAAGTACTAGATAGATGCTGCAAATCCTTTTGGGAGGAGGGTTTTCCTCATTGACATTTGAACTGCTGTGTAAGATAATCCCATAACATCCGTTGTGTTGGTATAAAAAAGAATTGCTCACTATAGATTTAACATTTAACAAGACAATGCTCGGACACATCACGTATCAAGTCAGATGTAATTTAACAAGGCAATGCATCCCTACGTTTGGATATACCAGTGATAGATATTCCTTATACCTAATGAGCTAGTGTTGATCCCGTGATGTTATTTTGTCTGTACAAGCTGCGATCGCATGCCTGTTGACAGCTTTATGTTTTTACCATGCCTCGTTTTTTTTGGGATGTGATCAGTATACTCTATAGCCAAATCCCGGTCATCCTTCCTCGGATTCATCCACGTCAAAGAGACGGCTGGATTTGTGTACAACTCCTTGACATGAAGATGGCCTCTTGCCGTTGACATCAGGGAGAACTTTCTTGCTTTGGCGACAAAAAAAAAAAAAAGGAAAAGAGCCGTTGAATGAGATATTCATGAGAAAAGTCCGATAGCTGTATTTTCCATCATACATGGAAATTAGATGATATCATATAACCTGACTTAATAATAGCAATAATTATTTTCTCTATTTATATTTTTTTAAGCTAAGAGAGTTCTTGTTGAACTTTTCTTTCAGGGATCAGATTTTCTCGGGGACTGAAAAATGGCCTACATAATGACGTGCCATCCCGTCGCCGACAATCAATCATCTCATCCCACAAAGATAAACGTTCGCGTTTCTCGAGACGCTTGTGTTGGTTGTGTTCTAGTTCTCCACGTCTCTTACCGTTCCACCCGCCGCGACGCGCCGCGTGTAACCCATCCCTCGCTACTCGCGCTCTGAGTGGTTGATGGTTACGCATTCGGCCCACCCAGCAGCGAGTGGCGCCTCACGTGGCTCGTCTTGCTGAGGGGATCTCTCCTTCGGTGTTGGGCTCTAGAAGCCGGAGCCCCTGTGGGCCCCATCCTCCCCTGGCGAGAGCATTTCGGGGGAGGATAATGTATTCAATTAGTATCCCCTTACGTGCTGACGGAAATACCCCTCTTTTAGAATTTATTAAAATAGTTAAATACTGTAAGTAAATCGATTTACTCGCGGTGAGTTGACGATTTCGACCGAAAATTGGTGGAGAACGGTGGAATTTTCGCGCGGTGCGGTGTCAAAATATCTGTCCAGCCATATTGGGCCATTCGGTCTAAGCAAGACCAAAAGGCTTTGGCCATCGAGAATAGGTCGAGTGGCTGAGATCCGAGCCTCAAAAAAGATTTCGCCTATATGGCTGACCTGCCACGGACCTCCAAATGAAGGATTTGGGCAGCCACCCTAGATCCTCGCAATGCCGATCCTCATTTTCGCGCGATGCGGTGTCAAAATATCCTTCCAACCATATTGAGCCTTTTGTTTATATATATATATTGAAAAGAGTTTGTTGATTGCCAAAATGTCAAATGATACTTGAGTTTTGAATTTTATGAAAAGATTGTGCATGAATTTAGATCTAAATTCATGCGTTCCAAAAAAAATTTAGATACTTTTTACGTTACATTAAGTGAGCCGTAAATCATGAAAAAACTAAAAATTAAAATAAAAGTCAACCTAAAAAACTGATTTAGCTTCATTTAGGTCGAGCTTTTCATTAAAGCGAAGTTCTTAAGTTTGGAGTTAAAACTTCGGACCTCGATAAACCCAGATAAAGCAGCTCATAAAGTAACTATAATTTTCTTTTCCTTTTAGTCAGCACAAACAATAGTAATGATGATTTTATTAATAAGCGTTTCAGAACACTTTTTAATACCCATTTTGAAAAATAAAATAAAATCGTGCACTATCTTTCTCATGTTATATGTAACAAACATATCGAAAATCAAAACTTTTCCTTATTAAATATCGATTAGAGGTTTTGAGACCCTATAGGCTGAGGAGATGGCCAAAATGACTGACCAAGCTTTGATTTTTTTTTGGGTTGAAATTTTTGCCAGTACTTTAGAATGTTCAAAAGGGAACAATGAGTAACATATATTTATATTCTAAGGAATTCTTGTAATTAAAGGTTGCATTTCGTCATCTAGATTTCTAAATAAGATATAATTGAATATGATAGAATATTAAATCCAATGGTTTTATTATATAATGTTCACTATTTCATGAATCACAGTAATAAAGTTGAATATTTTCAAATTTTATCGTGTTAATTATTTGGTATTTACGACATATAAATATAAATAAACTTGAAAATACATAAATGAAAATTATAAAAAAATTCATAATTCATTGCCAAATCTAGAAAGAGAAATAAATATGATAATTTACCTCTGCTATTACAACAAATAGTTTCAGCTCTCTTGTCGCTTTTGTGAAATTTGACATGAACCGACGTGTTATGAATGAAAAGAAGTTTCAACTCTCTTGCTATTTTTGTAAATTCTTGACAGGAACTAAAAAGCAACAACTTTACCAAAAAAAAAAAAAAAAAAAACTAAAAAGCAACAAAGAAATCGTAAAGCCTGAACATGAATTGGAGATATAGAGGAGAATGAAAATGAACATAGTAGGTATTTTTTAAGAAATTTTATGGTTTCTCATTTTTTGAGAATTAGAACAATCCTTTTTGAGTCTTACCAAAAAAAAAAAAAAAACAATCCTTTTTGAGTTTGAATTCATTCATTTAAAATCTTAGTTATTCCACTTCATTTTTATTTACATATATTTTTTGGGCATCGATATTTCCACCTCCTAAATGACTAAATCCACTCCCATTTATATTGAAACAACAAAACTGTCATCAATCTTTCAATTATATTTTAGGAAATGGCCCCACTCCTTTTTTTTTCTATTTTATTTTATTTTATTCAGGATAATTACCATAGTTAAGCATTTCACAAGTTTTTTTTTTTAGCATATTATTGATATGTGAATTCTCGTATATTACAACAGCATTTTATATGCTCCATGTAAAATTATTTTACTAATATCGAGAAAAAAAGATATTCTTTGATATAGTATAAAGCTGGAAATCTCTTAATTATCATTGATGATATAATAACCTCTCTATTTTTTTTGTCCCTCTTATATAAAAAAAAAACTCACTTTATTTGTGAAATTTTTATTAATTCCATCAATCTAAAATATATGTCAAGTCTCTTTATTTACTATATCAAAAATTTATATTTTTTCTTACTATATTGGCGAGATATTTGAATACAGATTATGTGATACATTAGAGAAATATCTAGGATTACACTAAAAACATTTTTACCATAAAATAACTTGATTTTTTAAATAGTTAATGGATGAAATTAATTTTTGTCAATCCAGAATAATGAAATTCCATTTGCATTGTCAAAAAAAAAAAAAATCTTACTTTATGGAATGTTTTGATTTAATTAAATTTCAATTACTTAACAATTTTTCATAAATTTAATTGACAACGTAGGAAAGAAATAGATTTTTTTTTTTCTGGAAATTTTAGTTTTCAACAACACAAATTTTTATTGAAGTAATATCTTATAATAAAAAAGACATCATGCCTTTAATATATATGAAAAATCTACAATAAACAAAATTAAACATATGAAATTCTTAATTAATGGTAGGTAGTTCTTACTAGATAAGAAAAGTAAATAAATTCGAGACCATCGATTTAAATTGCAATTAAATGTAGAGGTTAATTTTATCTTTTTGGTGAAGACTGTGTGGATATAATTATACAAGGGGTGGAAACAGCGCTACCCTTTTTTATATTTATATTCCATCTTTCCTTAATAAAAATATCATTAAATAATATACCATGATACCTAAAATACGTAATAATATAAATACCAAATGAATATATCATAAAATAAAAAGAAACTTAGATATGTAAATAAAAATATGAACAAAATAAAATGGGAAATTATTTTTTTAGGTATTTCTTTTAATATTAGATAATCATATGACGACTTTTATCCTCATCACCAAAGGTAGTTTAGTTTAAGGCAATAAACGCGGAGATCACTTAAAGCCAAAGAGGCGTCGCGATCCACGATCCGATTTCCCCCGCACCCCACTCCAACGTGTTAGCTATACATATATATAAGCTCCGTCGCGCGCCCGGTCAAGTTCCTTGCTTCTTTTCCTCTCTTCCCTCCACCTTCCCCCCCTTTCGTCTCATCTCCGTTTCAGATTCTTCCAGAATTCCTGGCTTCGGCCCGCCGCGTCAGCTCCCGGAAGATGTCCGGCGCAGATTCCCGGCTCTCGGCCCGCGCCCGGCTGGCCGTCCTCTCGGCGCACCTCGCGGCGGCTTCGATGATCGAGCCGCCGCGGGACCCCGCGGAGGCGGCGGCGGCGATCCTCGAGCCGAGCTGCGTCTCGGCCCAGGGCCTCGTCCCGCCCCCCGGGAACCTCGGCGGCTCGCTGGCCGTCGTCGACGAGCGCACCGGCCGGAAGTACGCGGTTCCGGTTTCGGAGGAGGGCACCGTTAAGGCCACCGATTTGAAGAAGGTGAGCTTGCGATGCGGCGGAATTTGATTTTTTTTTTTTTTTTTTGTGGATTTATCGGTTGCGAGATGAGGTTGCTCCGAGCCGAGAGTGTTTGATTTGGGCGAATTTGGAGTTTCGGTCGGGTAGATCGCGCCTGAACGCGCGAGTTGTCTTTCGAAATGCCCGCGCAGGCCTTCAGGACGTAGTTGCTAGCTCGTGTGATAGCATTTTTGCTGCGCGTTATTTCGTGTCGATGTTATGGCCTGACGTTTGGATGTCGCGCTTGTTGCCGGCGATTCGACAGATAACAACTGGAAAGAATGACAAGGGACTCAAGCTTTACGATCCTGGATATCTGAACACGGCCCCTGTTCGGTCGTCGATTTGCTACATCGATGGGGACGAAGGGATTCTCAGGTACAGGGGCTATCCCATTGAAGAGCTGGCCGAGAGTAGCTCCTTCATGGAAGTGGCTTACCTCTTGAGTGAGTGTTCTCTCTGCTATTTCTTGCTGTTGAATTTCATGTTTTTAACCTAATCTCAAAGATCCTAGCAAGCATGTATTGTCTGTTCATTAGTAACCCTTGATGGAGATTTTTCTTTCATGAGATTTTTATGGAAATCTGCCATTGCAGTGTATGGAAATCTGCCTTCTGAAGGTCAATTAGCAGACTGGGAGTTCGCTATTACTCAACATTCAGCAGTTCCACAAGGAATACTGGTTTGTGTCCCATTCTCTCTGTCTCACCTTTTTCAAAATTTGAGTACTACAAAAAAAAAAAAAAAAAAACATCTGTGCAGTATTTTTTCTTTCACGGTGGACCCTACATTGCCTTTTCCTTTCCATTTGCTCACTCAGCCTTTCCATCTCAAAAGCTAAGGAGGAACCGAATCATTTTTCATATGAAAACTGATGGTCTTATGCTAGATTCAAATGTAGGCTGTAATTCAGCTGGCGATGGTACTGCAAGTGATATGGATGTCTTTTACGTTGGAAAATGTTTTGAGTATTAATATGGTGCATGTTGTTGTCAATTAAAACAGCTTTGAAAGTGCAAACTTTTTCATCTAAGGTAAATAAAATTTTCATACTCTTTAATTTTTCAACTTTCATTTCAAAGTGTATTGTTACCTTTGGAGTAAACTTTAATGCCTAGAGGGCACTTGTGATTGTGAACAAGACCTACATTTGCTTTACTTTGTCGGTCTTTAGATTGGCTTGTCATGCTTTTACCAATGAAATGTTTTGTTTTATCTTCCAGGCACTCTTTTTTCTGTTTTCTCCTGTGACTTCTGAACTCTTGGTATTAAATTCTGGCTCTTGCCATTAGTAGAGAAGGCTAGATCTAGTTTGCATTAGGTGTTCGAGAGTAAGCACATCATGTTGTTGCTTTTCCATGAGTGAGCTAGAGGGCAACCAACTTCCTGCTTGTTTTTCTTTTCTTTCGATATAAAGCAAGTAGAATCCACAATCATCTCATCAGATGCTTTAGACTATGTAGAACAGAGCTTCTTGTTTGCTCTCTCTGTTCTCTTGGTTTCTTGTTCCTTTTCAGCTTGACTGAGGTCCTTATAGGACTAAGCATGTTAAGAGGGTGTGCTATAACTCTTATTTACCCGATGGTTGTGACTCATTTGTGTTTCATTGTGGGATTATTATGTTGCACTGAATTGCTCTAATCCATGTTCTTTATGTAGGATATTATACATGCAATGCCACATGATGCACATCCGATGGGTGTACTCGTCAGTGCAATGAGTGCTCTTTCTGTCTTTCATCCCGATGCCAATCCTGCTCTGAGAGTAAGTTACTTGCAGGAAGCTTATTTTATTTGGAAAATGCCAGTCCTTGCATTACTCTGCTCTCTTTGCTTTGCCATCACGATCTTGTGTTTATCATGTAATAATACCTCTAGATATTGCATTGTTTATCCATGAAATACAGATGTGCTTGTGACATTCAGTGTCTGATATAACCATTTCCGAAATCAAAAATGGTAGGTGCGTGTACCTGTTGAAACTTCTTCATTGACTATCTTTAGACCTTCCAATTAAAACTTGAGTTTTCAGAAGTTCAACCATCTTCCGGTTCCATTGATATTCATGGCATGGCACGATCATTAAATGGATTTTCTCCTTGAATTGGTCAAGTTGAAAAGAGAGGGATATTCTTGTGATTGTCTGTAATAAATAATTTAACATGGGACTGAGGTGTTGAAACCTTGTCTGTCCTGTAGAAAAGCTGTTGGATACTAGAATTGACATGTAGTTGGCTTTTGGGCTACTGGCCAGTTAAATGTAGCTTGTAGTTTGAGTTTCCAAAAAAGTCCATGCAAAATATTAATCTAAGCAGATTGCTAAATCTGAATTAGCTGGTCAGACGTTTCTTCACTCATTTATCATTCTATTGTAATATTTTTCACTATCTGGGCTTGTAGTGTGGGTTGGGGGTTGAAGGTGGTTTGGTTTGCTTGCCTACGCAAAGATCACCTTTTTGATGAACATGATCTGCACGAACAATACTCAGTTGTTCATAAAATTTACGAAATTATTGTAGAAGTTATGCTCTTCAGTCAAGTATACAGCCATTATTCCATTATTTGATTTACAGGGCCAAGATCTTTACAAATCAAAGCAAGTGAGAGATAAACAAATTGCTCGCATTCTTGGGAAGGTTTGCTCTCAATTTCCTATTTTGGCTTTTCTTGGCCTTTCTATAACTTCTCTTTTGATTCCGTCTTATATGCTGCATGTGAAAGCCTCGGCCTTAGTTGCTCTAAGGTTCACTCCTTTATGTTTGGCTCCTAATAGAAAATATTCTGTGAATGCAGGCACCAACTATTGCAGCTGCTGCATACTTGAGAATGGCAGGAAGGCCTCCGGTTCTCCCATCTAGTAATCTTTCTTATGCAGAGAATTTCTTATACATGCTAGATTCATTGTAAGTGTTGCCTTATTTTGTGCTTTTATCTAACTGATGTTCCTTATTAGAGGCGGAGATTGAAAAAGGGAAAATCAAACTTAAGAGGAGATTTTTATCGAATTTCAGGGGTAATCGTTCTTACAAACCCAATCCTCGGTTGGCACGAGTGCTAGACATCCTCTTCATATTGCATGCTGAACATGAAATGAATTGTTCAACCGCTGCTGCTAGGCATCTTGCATCAAGGTATTCATCTTTCAAGCCCTTACTGCAAGGATAGTCAGTCATAAATTGGATGGATAATATTCTGCAACTGCTTTTGTAGTGGTGTTGATGTGTACACTGCACTTGCTGGAGCTGTTGGAGCTCTTTATGGTCCTCTTCATGGTGGAGCAAATGAGGTACTTATCTTGTCCGTTCCATTATGATGAAGTCTGAAAAGGTCTCCTTTAGTAATGACATTCTCTTGGGGGTTTAGCCAAAAAAAAAAGAAAAAAGTACAAAGATGAAGTCTGAAATGGTCAAGCTGGATGCTTCTCTTGAACTTTCCTTTCCTTGGTTTCTGTTTCACAAAATAATGAATTGACATCAGCTGAGGCTACTTATATTTTCCTGTAGGCTGTGCTTAAGATGCTGAATGATATTGGAAGTGTGGAGAACATTCCAGACTTCATAGAGGGTGTGAAAAATCGGTAAGTTCATGCTTGAAATTGATGACGTAAATGGCACGAACCATTGTATTTGTGTTTGACGTTTAATTCGTTTTTTCCAGAAAACGAAAAATGTCGGGCTTTGGTCATCGTGTGTATAAAAACTATGATCCTAGAGCAAAAGTCATAAGGAAACTGGCTGAGGAAGTATTTTCCATTGTTGGTCGGGACCCTCTAATTGAGGTAGGTTGCTCTGAATTTTGTTTCTTGAAGGATGATTACCTTTTTTCTGCTGTTGTCTTCCAGCATTAATAAGGATCATACACGTGGTTGTGAAAAATTATATAAATCAATCTCCTCTACATAAAATAGGCTAATTACCTGTTCATGTTTATCAAGTTACTTTCTATGATAATCCTTCTTGTAACGTCCATTCCACAAATAGGGAATAAGTACTGAAAGATTTTGCTATTATTTTTCTTAACTAACCATGCTTTACTTAATCTATGATTGCCTTGTTTTGACTGAGTAGAAACAAGCGTCTTTTTGCCTGTAGAGACAAAAAGTAATTTGACAGTGAAATTCATCTTCCTTTGAAGATCTGACATTCTTCTGAATTCTTTCTGAGAAGGAAAGAAAACCTTCATCAGGGCATCTGATTTCCAGAATATACATATTAAGTACTTGCCTATACATTCCACACTGAAAACATGGTTTTGGTTTGTTTTCTTCATACTTAAAGCTCTCAGAACTTAGACAGCTCCATGCTTTAGACAGCTCCATGCTTGAAGCATTTATTGCTGTTCATATGGCCTCTCTGCCAGTTGATTGTCTCGGTGGAGACAGCGTGATCTTGATGATAAGAAAAGGTTAAAGATTTGTTAATGTGGACCAAGATTTTGCTTTGAAATAACATTGCAGAAAGGAGTTAGGCAATTTGGATTGTGCTTATGTGTCTACTCTGGTTTTCCCTGCAGGTAGCTGTTGCTTTAGAGAAAGCAGCTCTGTCAGATGAATATTTTGTTAAGAGGAAGTTGTACCCCAATGTCGACTTTTACTCTGGATTAATCTATAGGTACGTCGACGTCAGTGTGATGTTATCTTGCCTTTAAGGTTTAGGATGGTTGAAGATTGAAAAACTCTGAAATTCTTTTGCAGGGCAATGGGATTTCCGACAGAGTTCTTCCCTGTTTTATTTGCAGTCCCTCGAATGGCTGGGTACCTGGCGCACTGGCGGGAGTCCCTGGATGATCCTGATACAAAGATCATGAGACCACAACAGGTTAGTTTCTCTCTAAAACTTCCGTCGTATAATCTCTGACCCTCTTTGAGAATGACCAGTACGCCATGTGAATAACCGTTTTCTTGTCTTCAGTATCCATCAAGAAAATCCCTACTGACGAAGTTAATGTGATTTGTTGTTTGGTTGCTAATTTTCGTCCGGTCTCTTCTCGATCTCACTAAACTTCTGTAATCTCTCCGGTCATTCAGGTCTACACAGGAGTATGGCTGCGGCACTATATGCCCCTGAGAGAGAGAGCGGTATCCACCGAAGCCGACAGGCTTGGTCAGGTGTCCATTTCAAATGCTTCGAGGCGGAGGTTGTCTGGATCGGGAGTTTAGCTGGGGGGCCTTGGATTTTCCTCAAAAAGTTGGAAGCGGAAAACTAAGTGTATGGGAAACTAGGGATATTCTTAAAGATGCTCGTTCATAGCAACGCAATAATTTCCTGGGCATGGGGGTAATAAACGAGCAACGCAATAATTTCCTGGGCTTGGTTGGGGTGAAAAAGAAAGCTCTGCTGGCTTGTGTTCTGTGATCCGCAACAACTATTTTAAGGTGTATTTGCTTGGGAGTAAATTTCATGTTGAAAGAAAATAAGTTTTTCTGGACCATGGTTAGTTTTCTTTTGTTTAGTGGTATGTGATCGTGTTTAGATCTTATTTGAAAAATAATTTCAATCTAATGACTGTCTTTCGAAAAAAATAATTTTTTATGTAATTTCTTTTTCCTTATTCCTCTTCCTTCGACAGCGATGTCCACAGCCTCCTCTTCGCCTCTTCCTTCCCTCCGTTGGCCGCTTTTGGGAAACCTCACGGCCGTGCCAATTTCGGTGGCTGATTCGCATTCTACCTCTTCTTGCCCGGTTAGACGGAAGGATTAACCATCCTGTTCTTGGAGAAATTGTTGTCCGCTCCTCTTCTCGGCCTCTGCACGGCTTCCTCTGTTTCAGCTTCTATGTTGCCGTCATTGTTCTTGTTGTTGTATTCAAAAAGTGTTTTCACTTTCTTAAATTTAGGAATTCACTAATCTAATTTTAGTTATGAAAATTTTCCTTGGTTGAGAAGTATTTTCGGTTGACTAATAATTTTCGATGAATCAAATGAGTGAAAGTTCGAAAAATTAATTGCAAGAAAATACTCTCTTAACGGTCGCAGTTTTGGTTCTAGTGTCCCTTCGTCCTCTTCCTCCTCTTTACCTCTCTCTCTCTGCTCCAACCTCACGTCTATAACGATCGGGAAAAGCAACACTTTCCCTGAATATTGACTAGAAAAATGCAAAAGACACACAATCTGCTCGTCCTCCGGTGCCTCAGCCTCTACATACCGACCGCTGCGTTCTTCATCCGCAGCTTAGCACCACGGGCTCCCAAAAAAAAAACACGAGTTCAAGTGAAGCGATCGTACGACCCTCGACCCCATCTCGATCTGATTGCAGCATCCGCACTACGCAGCTAGCTACTCGTTCTCGCGTAGCGAAATCGAGATGATGAAAATGGAGCTCGAGTTCGCGTTTCTCACAGGCGGTGAATGCCAACGCGAGAACAAGTCTTTTTTCCACTTTCTATCAAAGAGGAATGATCTTGACTCGAACCAAGCCAAGAAACGAATATGAAATTTGAAAATCTGTATTGGAACTACCACTGCATTATCCCAAGTTATTAGCCATCGACAACGATATATATAGCTAGCACGGGCTCCTCACGAAAGGTTTTTTTATTTTTTATTTTTAATACACTAAAAATATACCGTCAGTACTTCCAATTTCTATGTAGATTCGATGCGAAAGCAGATGATGCAGCCATTACTATTTTAATCACTTTGAAATTCGGAAAAAAAAATCACACGATTTTAGCGGAATAAAATTCCAAAAACTTAGATGTTTGCATTTTACGTATAAAAAGCATAGTACATTCGATTCCAAATGCTTTATTCTACTGATTCGATTTTTTTTTCTTTCTTTTGTATTAGATGAAAAAATATATTTAAAAAAATTGAAGGGGAAGGGAAAACGGCGTCTACTCCACTATCGTCGAATCCTGGTGACAGTGGGAGATGGCCGGCAGAGGGTTTGGTTGAGGGCTGCCACCAGTGGGGTTGGCCGAGAGTAGCAGCTCTCGGCCAAATCTAGTTGAGACTTGACGACCCTCGCTAACCCTTAGTTGGCCATCCCCTACAATTGCCGGCTCTGATGGGGTGGGTGATGGCCCTCATCTGTTCTTGATTGGCTGAAATATTTAGCCAACTAGCGAGTTAGCTTGTTATTTGAAATTTGTATGATTATTTTAGGTTATTATTTGAAACAATATTCGCCATGTACTTTTATTGGAGAAAATGATGTCACTTCAATTTTTCTTTTTTTTTTTTTTAAGAATTCACCCTTAATACAATAATGGGAAAATCTCAAGATAGGATTCGAAGTATCATCATTTTATCAAATAAAGGTCAGGAATAAATATTGTTTTAAATAATAAATTAAAATATCATTACTTTCTAAAATAAAAGCTTGAAATAAATCTTATTTCAAATAAGGGCTTGAACTAGTTATATCTATTTCAAATAAATATCTAAAGTGGTTATGTTTGTTTTAAATAAATGCATTACTTTTTAACAGTCAAGGGTATTTTCGTCATTTATCATTTTCTTTTTTTTTTTTTTCCGATTTCTTCTTCTTCCTCTTTGATTGTTGGCAATGCCCATAGAGGGCTAGGTGAGGGTTCGCCCTCGCCTAGTTCGGCAAGGGCCACTCATGTCAGCCATAGGTGAGGGACGACCTCGCTTGGGTGAGGTGACCCTCGCCTTGGGGGAGGCCGCCCCTTTCTAGCAGTCAACAAGGGTCACTAAGCCCTCATCGCCTTTGCTAGCGGTTGTCGGCCAACGCTGGAAAAGAATAAGAAAAAAAGAGAAAAAAAGAAAAAAGAAAATTTGGACGAAAATACCCTTAATCAGTCGAAAAATTTAGTCGGTCTATGACCGGAGAGATCAAGTCCTTATTTGAGAAAAATATGGTATTTGAAACTTTTATTTAAGAAAATAAGACACTTTGAGCTTTTTTCGGAATTTTCCTTAAAATAATTCACTTATTAATTTCTTTTGTCTTCATCGTCTTCAATAGGTATGTCCAAAGGAATTTTTGCCATATTATTCCACCAAAATACAAACAGCGAAGCTTTCGGGCTTACCCTCTCTCCTTCCTCTCTCTTCCTCCTCCTCCTTCCTCATCAGTGGAATCTGGAGATCTTCTGCAGCCGCATCTCCGTCGATCTCCGCCGCGGCTCTTCTCCCGTCGCCACCGGCCACCCTCCGCCCCCTCTCTGTGCTCCGATCTCCTCTCATCGCTCGCCGCCCTTCTCCGCCTCGTCTCTCCCTCTCCGTCCTTCCTCGTCTCGCCTTCTTCGCTCCCCGCGTCCGCGCCCGCTGCTGCTCCTCGGCGCTCCGCCTCCGATCTGCCGCTGCTCGCCGCCTCTCCGTCGTGCCGCGGCCTCCGTCGTCGTCGCGATCTGCTCCGTCGCCGCCTCTGCTCGTTGAATCTCGTCGCGATCCGGTTCGTATTATCTGGTTTTTCTTTTTTTCTTTTTTTTGTCCCCATTTCTTTCGGTAGGATTTGGTTGCTGATCGCGGAATTGAATCGATATATGCACTAGCTCATGCACCGAGTGGCATTTGGAGGCGTGTGTTCTTAGTTTCGGTCGTGAATTTTCTCTTTGCCTCATAGGATTTGTGTTCATGATGCTTAATTTTCTGTCTTGATGATTGAACGATCCTATAGTTCAAAACTTTAAAATGCGGAAGTAACCGATTCTGAAGAAATCATCTATAAATCCTCTGCACATGTCCCACCAGAACGATGAAAAGATTGATGTCTCCATCATGTCCCAACAAAGTGAACAAAAATTTGATGGCTCATTAGCAACAATCTACATCACCAAATCTAGGATTTGTCAGTTCCTTTTAGGCAAATTGGCAAAATGGATCCTCCAATTATGACCCAGCTCGGCAACCTCCGAAGTTATCAACTTGCGACCATCCTGGAGTGTAAGGATTCAGAGGAAATTCTCCCCGGAAAAAGAACACTGGCGATGACTCTACTTTCAAGAGGACCAGCTTCCTCATGTGTTTGTTTCTTTCGGTCTACAAAAAGAATAAATTGTTCCACTCCATGCCAACTTCAAGAGTGTATTCTTCATGCTTTACTTTAATGCACTGCAGAGCCCAAGGCAATTCGTCCTTCTGGACTCCAATACCTGTAGAATTGTCACAAAGCTGCAAAATATAAGTCCAAACCTGCTTGGAGGATGAACATCTGACGAACAGATTGCTTCTAGATTTAATTAAATCCTTGCAAATAACACAATCATCATTGACATCACGCCATTTCTACATTCTGTCATATGTTGGAAGTCTGTTTAGTAAGACTAACCAGTTGGTTAAAGCTATTTTAGGTACATTAGGCTTTACCCAGATTACTTGATGCCGAGCCACTTTTAGTTCTCTTCTTCTAACAAGTTGCCAAGCCCCAACTTGACCAAAAGAGCCACAAGAGGGTCCTGGAAAAATCATTCTATAATCTGCATTTGGAAATACACAGGCAAGAAAAGCAGCTTGTAGAGCAACCAGATGGTCAGACCTAGCAGCACCCCATTTCTGGTCATTGCTTTCACTAATTGTAGCCACTCTAGTATTAATGCCTAATTGGAGTTGTATAGTACTTTGGGAGGATAAGAATCAAGCAAGACGCCATGTGGATGTCCATCATCAAACCATTGGGGAATGATTGTTTTTAATTCCTAATGATACATCTTATATGTGGCTTGAGCAGATCCCTCACTTTGAGAAGCTTTCTACAAACAAAAGTGCCGTCACTCCTGACCTGAATAAACCATATAGTAGAATCTTTTAACATGAATGCGTATTGCCAGTTGTCTTATGTGGTTTGGGATGAGATTGGGCAACCACTAATTCTAACGAGACGGGCTTGGGATGTTCCCCTGAAGATCTGTAATGGGTTTGGGAGTAACTAAAAATATATTGGGACCGGTTTGGGGAGGGCTTAGCTTTGCCAAACCCATTTTGCTTTTATCCCTATTTTTTCTTCTCTCTTGATGACCATCCTATCCTGTTCATTTTTTGGCTCATACGAATCTGTGATGAAGGCCCATTGTCATGTAGTGACAAATCATGAATTTTTGTTTAGGTATTGACTTGGTACTGAATATTTTTTTTAAGTTCTTCCCAATGAAGATACAGACCAACCTTCTGCCCAAAATTATATATTTTCTTATCTTCATGTTGCAGTAGATTTTGCAAAGATGTCTGGTCAGAGCCAGCGGTTGAATGTAGTTCCTACCGTCACGATGCTTGGAATCATGAAGGCTCGCCTTGTTGGTGCTACAAGAGGCCATGCTCTACTCAAGAAGAAGAGTGATGCTTTAACTGTGCAGTTTCGTCAGATCCTGAAGAAAATTGTATCCACAAAGGAATCAATGGGGGACATCATGAAAGCATCCTCATTTGCCCTGACTGAGGCCAAGTATGTTGCCGGCGAAAACGTCAAGCACATTGTTCTGGAAAACGTTCAGAATGCTTCTTTGAAGGTCCGATCCCGACAAGAGAATGTTGCTGGTGTGAAGCTTCCCAAATTTGAATATTTTACTGATGGGGAGACCAAGAATGACCTGACTGGATTAGCCAGAGGTGGTCAACAAGTTCAGCTTTGTCGCGCTGCTTATGTGAAAGCCATTGAGGTTCTCGTGCAGCTTGCTTCGCTGCAGACATCATTCCTGACTCTTGATGAGGCTATTAAGACCACCAATCGTAGAGTGAATGCGCTGGAGAATGTTGTGAAGCCCAGGTTGGAGAACACAATAAGTTATATCAAGGGTGAGTTGGATGAACTCGACAGGGAAGATTTTTTTAGGCTGAAAAAGATTCAGGGATATAAGAAGAGAGAAATAGAGAGACAGCTTGCATCTGCCAAGAGATTTGCGGAAGAGCAGTTTGCAGAGAAGGTTTCCTTGCGTAAAGGAGTTTCCATCAATACAGCCCACAACTTGTTATCGGCTCCGATGGAGAAGGATGAGGATATCATTTTCTGATTTGCCTGTGTTTCTCAGGTATTTGATTCAGCTGTGCTGATTGTTTTGGCTTGAAAATTTCTCAAAGTGGTCATGGATTAAAGCTTTCTCCATATTAGTCTCTTCATTTGGGGGTCTTCTTCTTGATTTGTTGATTTATAGCCTCATCATGTTAAGTCTCTAGTATTTGTTCATCTAGTGGCTTTATCTATTAGTTCGCTGATAAACTGTACTTAATCGGATCTGTTCTCCATCAATAATTTATGTCATGGTGTTGATTTTTCCTGTCTTTTGCCTGAAGGATGGCTGTACATCGGTGCAGTCCCCCGTGACAAACGTGTCAGGAATCTAAAGAACACGCGTAACAGAAGCATCTTATGAGCTTTGTTTCTAGGCAAGACAGTGGACATCGTCTTCGTGACAGGAGGATGGTATACTGTCAGGGTATCAAAAAGTCAACGAATTTCACTAATTATCTGGATTAGGATGCATGAACCAGTGCTGGTTCCAACCCTTCCAGGGATTCCTGTCCTTATTCTAGTTCAGTAACAAAAGGCGATTCAGAGTCTCAGTTGATGCCTACCTTTCATGGGACACATCGACGCTTTTGTATTGTGAACTACAGCTATCCCCACTTATATTCCATACGCATTACTGCTTTCGAGTACCAATGATTCTTGGATAGTGAGTTTTCGGTAGAAATGCGAAGGGTAGGCAGCATATGATACACATTGATGTCAAGTCGGAACAGACAACACGCATAAAATGCGTGCCCAATCTCACACGACACATGGTCACTCCTCTGACACGGTTCCGATTAATGGTCAAGAATAATATACACAGCGAAAATCTCTAGTTTGCTTGCACAGCATTGTTTCTCTCTCATAGCAATCAAAGCTCCCGGAAAAAAAAAGGAAAAGAGAAAATCACGATGCCACTGGCAGTAACAATTTCTGGGAAAAGAGCCTGTTCAGCTTCTTAAAGTGACTGAGAATGGAAGAAATGCTGAGTTTTATTAACAAGCCATATCGCTCAACATCGCTCCTCGTACTTGAGGGACCTTAATCGCTTAAATCATAACTAAATGTCTTTAAATTATTGTACATGAGCAAATGCAGTTACACACAAGGTGGCCGAAGGATCCTGAGAGGCACAGAGGCTTGGACAACCTGGTGAAGAACGTGAAACATTGTATAATTCGGATGAGCACATCTTTTCATGTATGAGCGCAATCCTGTATTGACGTTCCTAGCAAAGCTTCTGAACAAAAGCAAGCTCCTAAATTCTTCTCCCCATAGGTTTCGTCACTTTAGAAGACGAAGCAGAGTCTCCACTGGATGGCCCTCGTGGCCTCATCAAGGGAGAAATACTGTATGACGAGGCAGAGATACAGTAAGGGTTGGAGGTAAATCAATATTCAAAGCGGACATACAATTATGAATACCTGTATTCTCTCTGGATTGCATTTTTCTTCATGGCTGCAATGTTTTTCACCTCTGGACTGTATAAAACGAGAAAAAAGGGTTGGCCAAAAGAAAAGAGTGTTTTGCTTTGCCAGAGATATCCAAACTCATGCAAGTAACATATAGTAAATTTAAGTGCTGCAAAGCGGCGGGAGTTAACCTCTTTAGAGTCTCTATCTTTGCCTTCTTCATTATATTGCTCTTCAGATAGGAGACGTTGTACGATCCACCTAGAGATCATTAAAGACGGTAAGGAAAATAGACGAGATAGTGCTTGATGGTTCCACTTTTGTGCGTCAGCAGTTCATTGTGCTGTTGCCTAGAAATTGCATTCTTAGTGAACCTAAAGGAGAGCAAGAGAGAAGCAAAGTTAGCACTACCCACCGAAACTTCTCTTATTGCTTGAAGGTGGCAACTTTGTGCAAAGACGAACTTGCCGGCTTTGTTTCCCTGCAGATGTCAAAAAAAGCAGATAAGGCCAATTTGGTGATGACGCTATTGAGGTCAAATTTTTATCAGACAAGGCCAGCTCCCAAATATAGATCTATCACTTTACACTGCAGTGCCAACAAAACATAGTTCTGATACCTACAAACAAGACCGAGATTGTATGGTCTTTTACAACGAAATTTTTCTATCCTATTAATTGACCAGATAGCCTGTGATTCAAACAGATGCAGATAGTTTGTGGTATGAACATAACATCAAAAATTTAACAGGAGGCTGAGAAATCTTTATCTAGCTCAAATAACATACGGGCATCTGTTTCCTTGTATCGTTGCTTCATCCTGTCCAGCGACTTCTTCTGAGCCTGCTCTATGTCCTTCAACTTCGCCTGAAGCAAAATTGATACCCTGCTTCAATATCACTCAACACTAACATAATGATGCCGAAAACATGTATTTCCAAAGCGGAATCAAGGTAAGATCGCAGACGGTCCAGTTGCTTGCTCATGGAAGATCAACATGCCAAGAAAGTCAACATTGGGAGCTTGGAATGTATGTTTTAGGTAAATGAGCTGAGAATTCACCTCATATAATTGTGACCATCTAAACGAAACCCCCTTCTCCTCCATTCTTTCATTGACAAGCTTGGTGTTCCGACTACCGAACTCTTTCTCATAAAAATTCTTCCACAGATCATCAGTGATTGGAGTCAAATCTCTTCCCTACAAGAGAACAAGCACCATTCAACATTCACCAATGATGACAAGCCCAAATCGAGAGAAAAGAAGGAGGGGAAACTAACGGCAATCCCAATCAAATCATCACATAAAAAATCCTTACTTTCGTACTCTTCTCTATGTGCATCAACTGATCAACAGTACAATGCGGCAAAATCCTCGCGAGAAGCTGAGGATCGGTTCCACCGACGTCGCCTAGATATCTCAAGTTATCTATCACGGTCCTGACGCAGAGATCGACCAGCGAAGGAGGCTTTGTCTTCATCGGCATGTTCCTACCAAACTCACATCCTATTCTCCTACTGCCGACTTCCGACCTCATTGAGCTACACAAAAGCAGATTACCAAAACATCATCAGAGCCAGAATTCAATCCGAATCAACTCGATTCCAACCGCAAAAAGTACCGCGCCCCCGTCGCCGCAGTCGCAGCACAGGAGTCAACAACAGAGTCTCGAATTCAAACGAATCAAAGGCCGTCCGGCCACAGGAAACGCACAAAATCGATCCATTTCAATACCACACACCGCCAAAAGAATCTCAATCTAGACGCCTACACACGAATCGGCGAAAATGATGTTCGCATCATCCTAGGCAGGTCGGCTAATCGATATGTATGTATATACGAGTATGGGAGGACGTCGGACGTCGCGGAGCTCACCGGAGAGATCGGCGACGGAGGGGAAAACGCCGGTGGAGCCGATCGGAGGCGGTCGCCGCCGGCGGGGGAGGGACGCGATCGGGAGATCCTGGGGACGAATCGAATCAATCGGTCGTCGTCATCGCTTGATCTTCTCCGGGTCGAAGGGATTGAGAAGGCGGAGATTCAGATGGAACACGCCGAAGAACATCAATCGAGGTCAGAGCGGCGAGGCTCGACGGGGACGAAACTCCAAGATTATATAAAGAATGCAAAAGCAGTAAGTAAAAGGGCTAAAGTGCACTTTTATTTTCCCCAAAACTTATCTTATTTGCAATTTGAAATTAAATTCTAAAACTTTTAAATATCACAACAATTAAGAAATTATCAACCCTGATTTTTTTTAAAAAAATTAGCTAAAGCAAGAAGATAAAAATGAAAGCACCGTCATTTTGATTAAAATCCTGATTCTTTTAATCCTAATTCTTTTAATACGAAATCATAGTAAAACGACGATTATAAGATTCGAGATAAAAATTGTAATCTAATGATTCATGCTCTAGTTAATTTAATGCCACGTAAGAAAAAGAAAAAAAATAATAAGTCACGTGAGTTAACTGAATAATTTGATTACATTCATTTCACAAGTTTCAAAGTTCGATTCTTCTTTTTTATCTTTATTACAAAACATGGAAAAGGAAAGACATGGCTCCGTACGCGTGCTTGGGGTCGGAGAATTGACAACTGGTGGGTACAGTTGCAACTGTTCGTTTCGCCTGGTGTGCTTGTCGGGCCGAAGTCTTTCGGGTTGCTTCGTGGTCGTTTCCACTTTTTTATATATGTATCGTTCTTTTTAGAAGCTTGGGATTGAAGTCACATCAATGAGAGTTTCCTGCGAGATGTTCCCGAGCTGCGTTACCAATCATCAGGTCTACCTTGCTTTGAATTTCAACGATCTCCTCAAGTACGCTTTGGATCGCTGACTTTCCGATTGAGGAGAATTTTGTGTTGGAATTCTCTCCCAAAAACCTCCTAGAAAGGATTCGAAATTCTCTAAGATGGCCTCGCTTTGAGAATTCCGGTCTTAATTTCACTTCCGACTTACCACGTGCTTTCTTATCGGACCATAACTCAATCTGAATCGTTTCGACCGATTCTTCCTCGGTAAGTTATCTTGCTCATATGCTTCTTTCATGATTAGGCTTTTTCTCGAATCATCCACTCGGTCTATGCACGTATTCATGTTCCTCCTCGCCATCGAGACATGGGTTTGCATATGGAGTGCGAAGCGAAAGCTCGATATGTACAGAAGACTCGCCTAACGGCATTTTATGAGATCACCGGTCTCTTCTCTTCTATGCTCGAGAACTTGAGGAATTGCGTCAAGGACCATTCAGCTAGGGTTCTGCTGGGAAAGGGTTACTCAAGGCCCCTATATTTCGCATTTCATACTGGCATTCCTCGGTTGGAGAGGAAGCCCTTAACTGCACTTCGGGCTTCAAGCATGCTTACCGTTCGAGATTTTCTAGGACTCCCGGTCGGAGATGCATAAGGGTGAAGCATTGAAGCTTCGACATCGCTTCCTCGCACTAGAATTTGAGGCCTGGTCTGGATCTACCAGCTCCAAAAGACAGCCTCTCTCCTGTAGAACACAACCTACACAAAAAAGAACTTAGGACAGATAATTCACACTGAGACAGGACAGATAGCAGTAGGAAAGCTGAATAAACAAGAAGATGATGACATAACCTTTAAGGGAAGTGCTTAAATTTTGATTGGTAGTACTTTTTGCCTAAAAGAGGATCAACTAGTTATAAACTATGAAAGCGAAAATCAGATACAAAAATTCAATATGCTTTGGCATTTCTAGGAAACTAAGACACATGACACCGGAACACAAAGCTAATATGCACAAAATCACAGAAAAGGGACAAAATTTGCGGCTTGAGATGACGCTTTTACCCTGCGGTTTCAGACATGAGAAAAGAGAAACTGTGGCCAGCATAAGAATGAAATTGGGACAATCATTTGCTGAAAAGTATGAATGCATTAAGATCTTGTCCATGGGGTGAAAAAATCAACCAGGACTCGGGGATCTCTCATAAAGGCACCAAACTTTCATTGCCATTGAAGAAGACTCTGCCAAACCGACAGTTGCACGTGATTTGCTCCAACCTATACAGTTACTATTCCATACTAGAAACTGAGGTCAGAAAATCAGACCACATTGTTTTAATATATACAAACCACATGCCTTCAACTTATGTAGCCGAACTATCGATTATTGGCAGGCCACCGCTAGCCACAGGGCATTTGCCTTGACATTTCCTGGCAAGATACAATAAATTCATGAAGCCTATGGTACACCGCAAGAAGAATTGTCATGTTCTAATAACAGGACCCTTGTACATCCCTCTTCGGATCACAAAGTTATCAGGAGGTTGGAACTCTTCTAACCAAGTTATGTCGGAGTATGTCGTCCCATCCAGTTCAAGTTCCCCTTCAAATCAAAAGAAAGTTAAAATCAGAAGAAATGCACATTGAAAAATTAGCACGCAGAAAAAATCAATTAATACCTGGTAGATCCCGTCTCGGTGATTTCCTAAAATAAGTGCAGTGCCTTCCATTTTCTGATGAATAAGGTGGAGACAGGATGTCAAAAATAGCACAGGGAGTGATTGCTCTAAAACAATGGATGTTGCCTCCACTTGTGGGATAAAGAGTGGTCGTTGGACATGGTGCAGTCATCTCAGTATCTTTGACGAGCTTTGCTGCTCTTGCTGCAGAAAGTAATAAATAAAATGGCATGCTAAATAAGCACAAGGCGTCAACTTTATGAGGAGAAATGCGAAAAAAGTTGGCATAATTACTTTAAGTAAATATGTTTTCAGTTTCTCTGCTTTCCCAAAAAGTATCACAAATCACATTCATAATTGTTTTTTTGCTTGGTTAATCATTCATATTGTTTGAGTACATGCTGTTTCAGTATTGCAAATCGCGTTCACAAATCGCATTTATCTGCAAAAAAAAGTGGGCACAACAACTATAAGTACATACTATTTCAATTTCCTCAGCTTTGCAAAAAGTACCACAAATTGCATTCATTTCAAGCTATCTGATCATCTCCAGATAAGAACAAGTTGCATTTTCAAAGCAATGTCGAGAATGCAATATGATGTTAATATACCACTCCAAGAATATATATATATCCCTTCACCTTCAAGGTAACACCTTGGCATGTATATTCTACGAAATAGAACCCTCAATATGACGTTCCACATTCTATAGGGATGTTATATCTTTGTTCCCGTGGCTGGATAAAACTGTCACAGAGGCTGATTGTATAGTTCTCAAGTCAGACGAAAAAACCATTTGGGGTCTTAGTTCCGGTAACTATCATCTCATAGATCCAAAAGAAGCAGATGATGTCTGATGGCGAAACAGTCTAAGGGTATGTTATGTCTTCGTTCTAGTGGCATGATAATTGTCAATTAGGACATTTGTGCATATTCTCAAGTCAAATGGCTAAACCAATTGAGGTCTCGATTGCCCAGAAACTTTCATCTCCATAACAAGTTGAAAGATTTCACTATATGTGCATAAGGTACAACTTAAATAACTTAATCCCTCTATGCAATGTACGCAGATCAATTAGACAGAGAGGCTAAAACCACTAAAGAAATTAGCATGCTAGCTTAACTAGTTTTGGAGCTGCTTCCTTTTTCGTTTGTTCTTTTGAATTACTGAGACCATCTTTGTGATGCATTCAGTAAGGGTAAACAACTGAATAAGCCTTAAGCACTTATAGTATAAACTGAGTACGACGAAAAAAAGAGAGGGAAAATCAACTCTTTCAAGCAGAGCATTTTAGCATGTTTACCCTATACATAGGGTAAAGAACTTTGGTTTTATTTCCTGTTAGGTAGCCAGCCTACAGTAACAACTTGAATAAGTAAATGCATTTAGTAATTCTCAACCTCTGGACATGTAAGGGGACAATTTGCAAACTAAATCACTACTCCCAATTCATAAAAGTTGAATGTGCAGGCAAAAGTTTGCATCTTAGTTTGAAATGCTTCACAGGTTAACCAACAATATTCCATATCCACCTTCACTAATATGACATTACAAGATCCCCCTGAACATCATCTCATGAATAGTGTAAAGTTAGAAATAAGCTCTTAAAATTATTACCAAACACTGATCAGCAAAATCAGACAGAATATAATGGTGTTGTGTGCTCAATGGAACATTTTGACAATAATCTAAGAGCTAGTTGGGTCAGATCAAGTGTTAGAGAACCTCAAAGACCTATTAGGGGCAGTCCATGATATCAAAAACAAAAGGTCCCAACTTACTTCCATTTCCTCCATAGGACATTGGTTGACTTTGAGACCATCATTTAAGGACCTATCTAATGACCTCTCATGAAACACTCTCTTCATCATTAACTGTAACATATGCATTCTATTCTACACACTTCTCCATTTAATATGCCATACTACAGTACCATCAATAAAGTTTAAACAATCCCCTTCTCTACCAAAAGAGAGAAAAAGTAACCCACTATTAGGAAAAGAACATAAATGGAGAAACTGTTCAATCATTGCAAATGAACCTTTGCCTGTCTGGTAATTTTCTCAAACATGCATACTGCTTCTTCTGTTTAATCCTACTTGAGTTTTTTAATCCTCCATGTCCATCTTAAAAAGTAAATCAGTCAAAGCAAAATAAAAAGAGGAGGTCCGTAACGCAAGTCCAAACATAGGCATGTGTACATCAACACTCACTCTATCTCCACTTGGAACCTTCAAAGAGGTCAACATTAACAAACAGGTGGAAAAGTTCCATACCTAAAAGCATACTTCTAAAAGGATTTCAACAACAGGAAACTTAGAAGAGTTAAAGATGAAGAAACACAAAAAGACGAACCTTGCAATGGATCACTAGGTGCAACTGTATCAACCCAATCAAATGATTTTACATGCATGGACCCATATACAAGCTTGCTAAGCACAGTCATTCCGGGATGATTGTGAAGAGGTATGATTGAGGAAGGGGGCATGCAGAAGATTCCAATCTACACCACGAGACAAAAGCTACTACAATTAGGAAATCAGTTTAAAATTGGCAGCATGAGCCCAGTAAATCTCATCCTGAAAACTAAAGAAAAATAGTGGAAAATAGGAGGTAGATTCTCACAGAGAAGCTATCAGATTCATGTAAATGCAGGTATTTGATAGGTGGAAGTGATGGACGACTTCCATTTCTTTCAGGCACTGAACCTGACCATGCACGTACTAACTGCGCCTCTTGCTCGAGCCCTACATCAGAGGGCTTGATTCTATCTGAAAGGAGACAAGGCCATAATTAGAAGCTAAATCTCCCATTGGCACAATAGCACAAAACTCATACAAGTACATCCAAGAAAAGATTCAGCAACTCATAGACCATTAACAATATGCTAAAACTACTCAAACGCACAAAATTAACATTCAAAAAGAGATTTTAATAATGTGAATCTCATGAAGGGAGAAGAGGAGAAAAAGAAATTATTTAGCATATGAAGACCACTGTGCATGAAACGACAACCAAGTGATACTTTTTATAAATGTAAAACTGCTCCCAGTCCCAACCATATTAACACGAAATAAGCTTTGGCAAATAAAGAGGGTAGGCATCACCTAAAATACCAACAAACCTGCTTTGCAAACAAAGTAATCAAAGTAGCACTACTGTAGAAGCTGACCCAAGTACATAGCCTACCAAGGATTGCTCAGATACATGAAACCCAATGACTAGTTGAGAGCTCTAACAGCACTTGACACATCAAATCAGGACCTTTCTCTAGGAATAAGCAAAATACCTTTTTGGTTAGTAAAGAAGTCTTCAGCTAAGAGAAAAGGAATAAGCATCCATCCATGTAATTGGCTTATAAGGAGGCATAAGTTACACATAAATATATTTTCTCACCTAGCACAGCACGAACTCTTTCGAGAGCTTCATCTGAGACAGGTCCATCTGACGAAAATGACGCCTTGCAGATGTTATAAAGTCTCTGTATATAATATGGCATGACGTAAAGATGATACCAGCTACCACACCAAACAAATCCCACAAGTCACCGCGCTTATAACGCCTATTCAAGGATCTGATCAAATCCCGTAATTTATCAGTAACTCTATCTCATTCTGCAAATGAAAGACCCACTAATAGGCCCACATTGTAGCTATGCATGCAATCCTCTCCAGTAATCCTTCTTAAGAGCAGCTGCTGTGACTCTAAAAATTGAATTTTGCAGGTATTGGACCTGCAAACATGACATGTTTTCAACTATTATTACAAAAACGCCATACATTTCCAATGTATAATAGGAGAGACCTACAAATTTCAAAAGTAAAGAGCGGAAGAAATTGCATACTCAAAATTCGTCACAGGAATGAATTCACTGTGACAATCCAATCCACAAATTTAATTTTAATTTATAAAGAACAACAATTTCTCAAGACTTAATCGAACTAAGATAATCCCCCTAACACTGGGAAGCTGCTCGAAAGCAGGACCTCGCATAAAGATCAAAACTGCTTGCCCTAATTCAACTTCATGAGTATGCTTATCCATGACAGATTAACAACGACACGAATTAAGGACCCACAAAGCATCTCCATAAGTTTCCGATTCTCTCTTTCACCATAACCTCAAAAAAGTCTAATGTCGATCAAGAAAATCAGCGATTGTCAATTTACAAAACAGATGCTGCTAAGATTGAATCATTAACCACGGAAAAGCAAGGGATCGACGGAAAACAAAAACAAAAAAACTGCATACGCGCACTGGAATTGCGCGGGCGAGTGAAGGCAAAGCATCACGAGTCCGAAGGAGCACGGCGTTAGAGAGAGAGAGAGGGAGAGAGGGAGAGAGAGAGAGAGAGACTATCATTGCTAAAGTTCCCTCATTCGAGCCACGGAAAACCCCGACACCAATCCCTCCAACCGACCCAAGCGTCGGAAATCCGTAACGAGACGGACGCAACACGACGCAGCCCGCGTCGCCTAGAACACGAATCGGCTAAAGACGCGGGCGTCAGCATCCTCCCGAGCAGATTCGGGGTCCTAGGTCGGTCGGGGCGAGGGCGCAACGCGACCTCGCGCGCGGCCCAATCGATGGCGACGCGAGCCAGAGAGACCCAGAGGAGCGCTTACCGGGAAGTGATCGGAGAACGGAGACGACGGAGGCAGCGGCGGCGGCCGCGGCGACGGGGACGGGCCGGGTCGCCGCCGATCGGCGATGCGATTGGGCGGGAGGGGGCCGGCGAATCGAGCGGATTTGGGAATCCGCGAGATCTTTCGAGGTCGAAAGGGGAAGAATGAGATGCGTCGGGAAAACGGGGAAAAATGCGAAATTGCTTCTTCGGGCTCAACTGGTGGTGACGGGTGAGGCTTCGATGGGTCGATGACTGCGATTTGCATATTTAAACCAAAATAAAATAAAATTTTAAAAAATAAAAAATAATATTAATAAAAAAAAAACAACAGCAACGGAAATAGGCTCCGCACGTGTGCTCGGGTTTTCACCGTCCGTGCGCATACTCTCTCTCTCTCTCTCTCTCTCTCTTTTTCTACTCTTTTCTTTTTGCGTCGGATTTTCTTTTTTTTTTTTTGGCCTTTTTGAAAAGTGGTGGGGGTTAATTCCGAAATGCTAGAAGGGGAGTGAACGTAATTGTGATTTGAATCTCCTTTCGATAGTGGAATATCTATTAGATTAATTTTGATGACGAAATTACAAATAGTATGCTTAATACATGGCAGTGCATCTAGCGATATTTCTTAATATTCTCTCCCACTCAAAATGACATTAAATTTGTAAATAACGTCTTTAAATATTATTAGCATTTGACAATTGAAAGAGTGTAATAGAATGCAAGGACGGTGCAAGCACCCTCACTTGTCATGTAAGTTGGGTTTAAAAAAATACATTTAGGTCTAATCGAATCAAACATTTTACTTTATCGTCATTGTTGTTGTTGGGGCCAACACTCTCCTCAAAAGTAGCACTAATGCTTCACGTGCATACTATTGGTCTGTATTTTTAGATGGAAAGTGTCCATTTTACACCTCCAATCATATGTAAGTTCAAGCCTTGCATGACAAGAAACAGAACATGGATGTAACTAGGTCATCATAGGGTGTGGGCGTCACGGCAGTGCAAGAGAACGAGGGACAGATTGAATAGATGGAGAGTTCACAAATTGCTATAAGATCACATAGTTGGGATGCTATCACACAATATGAACATTATCAATAATCAACTTTGAGAGATGCGTGTTAATAGAAATTGAAAAAGAGAACGATCATGAGATTGCAAAACTTTGATACCTAATTACGAAACGTGATCAATCATGTATTAATTAATAATAATAAATAAAAAATTACAAGAAATACAAGTATATAGATGTGAGTCTCAAAAGATATTGTGGGGCCAAGATATCATACGAAGTACAGATGACAACACAACATTACATTAAATCCTTGATGTCTAATGATGTCTCTATCAACTCTCTTTAGGTTGATGTAGGGACTCCCTTGATAAGATCTTAAAACTTCTAAAACACTTATTGTCCTAATTGCTAAACAACAAATTTACTTTTTACTGATAAGAGACCAGCTTTTCTGCATGATTGATTTCAATAATGCAAGACGATAAAGCTTAAATTTGGTAACCAAAGAAACCAAGAACCCGTGATATTTTTGGGCTGAGAAACAGGAACACCATCATCATCAGATTTAGATATTTACACTTGCTCAACATCAGGACAAAAAATCCAAGCAACTCAGTCATCTAGCTCACTGTTTGTGCCAACTTTTATCAAATGAACACTCTCTTCTATGTTTGAAATGGAGGAATCGCTACAAGGACAATGAATGGACATGCTCTGGCTGGGGTTCTGCCAGAAGTGGTTTCTTATGGCCCCGTATTTCGCGTTTACGGTCGAAATCCCTATGTCAGAGAGCAGGTCCTCAACCGTGGTCCGGCCTTCGAGCACACTTACGACTTGAGACATTATAGGCCTCAGAGTGGGAGACGCATTGGTGCACAAGAGCGCCACGTTGAGCATCAGCATTGCCTCCTCGCAAGGATATTCCGAGCCCAAGTCTGGATCGATCAACTCCAACAGACACCCTCTCTCTTGCAGAACGTATGCCTGGACACGAAATTAGGACAGATGGAAACCACTTTGAGAGAAGATACTTGAGATTCGGACAAGCAAGAAGATTATGAATTATTTTACAATGCAAGCGTAAAAGAAGAACGCAGAAAATCAGGAATTAGTGACCCTTATAAATATTTCTTGCATGCCCTTTAGCATTGAGAAAGCTAATTTTACTTAGGCACATGACACTAGAGAATAGAAAGCATATGCATATATGCACGATCGCAAAATAAAGGAAGAAAAAAGTAGCTCAAGAGGAGGTTTTTACCCAGTCAAGAAGATAGACAAATTCTTCCTTTGGCCTGTAGTTTGTGTTGCTCTTGCCACTAACAATTTCCAGTGCAACTACTCCAAAGCTGTACACATCTGCCTTGTCTGTTAGATAACCGCGCATTGCATACTCTGGAGCCATATAGCCACTGCAAGAGTTGGAGGCCCACTGTGTCAGCTCTAGTGGGTAGAAAATGGAAAAGGAAAACTACGATTTTGAGGCTCTACCTCCTTACGTTGGTACTTACATGGTTCCAGCAACTCTTGTGCTGATGTGGGTTTTACCATCCTCATTGAGCTTCGCCAAACCGAAATCAGAGATCTTAGGGTTGAGATCCTTATCCAACAGCACATTGCTAGTCTTGATATCTCTGTGCACAATCCTCAGCATTGATTCTTCATGGAGATAGGCCAAACCTCTGGCTATGCCAAGGCAAATTTTCCATCTAGCAGGCCAATCCAGTTTTAACTTTCTGGTCGCATCCTTCCCTTTAGTTCGAGCAAATTAAGTGAAGAAATTTGTCAATGTCCATTTATAATGGAACTAATGCATCTTTAATCAGATAAAGTACCAAGCTCACCGAAAAGAGCACGAGAAAGGCAGTTGTTTTCCATGTACTCATAAATAAGCGACAACTGATTCCCTTCAATACAGCATCCATATAATTTTACCAGGTTTGGGTGCTGTAAGCCGGATATCATGCCTATTTCATTTACGAACTCACGATTTCCTTGCTTAGATTTTGATGAGAGCTGCTTCACCGCAATGACAGTTCCATCTGATAGTTGACCCTATACTCCAAAATGCAGATATGTCAGAAAATGGTTAGAACTGGAATAATGGAGCTACCTTGTGCTTGCTTCGTATGATGCATTCCACATCCCTAGAAAGGGGAAAACTCCATGTTCATTTTTTCAGAAAGCTAAGCATAGCTTTTCTCAAAGGACAAAATTCTAAAATCTGGCGTTGCGTCAAAGAATGGAATGCGATTCTGAAAAATCATCATCGGCGAACAGAGATGTAAGTTGCTCTCATGCTTTTCACATTTCTTCTATTGCCCAGTGCTGCTCAAGCACTTAGAGCTTTTATTCATAAAAATAATTGTATAACTAAGGTCACAAAAAATGACAAAACCCAAAAAGCCACCTTAGTGAAGGATGGATGGATGTGGCCATCAGCTAGCTCAGCATGTCTTACAGAGAAAGACTGGTCACTCAGTAAGGCTTACAATGTTCACAGTGTAAAAAACATTCAGACAATAGAATGAATGCAAAGAAATCTACAACAATGGCCTAGAAAAATCATGGATTTACCTTATAGACTGCCCCAAATCCACCCTCACCAATTTTGTTTCCAACATCAAAGTTCTCCGTAGCAGCTTGGATCTGTCTTAAGGTAAATACTCCTGTCTGTAGATCTAGACCTTTAAGTTCTGCATAAGGCAACATAAGATGTTACAGGGATGGAGACACTTACGCTTAATGAGTACCCTTTAGACTAAGGTTTCTATGCTTATTTGGTTCAGTTATCTTCTATTTCAAGACAACTTTATCACTGCACTATACAGAGATTTCTAGAAAGAATTGTGATGTATTAATAGGTTATAGCAAATTTCAGAGGGGAAGTCAGAAATGCAGCGCAGAGGTTGCATTCTAGATTTTGGATAGCTTGTGAAGCATTGGAATCTCGATGCTGATTGAGCTTGTCTTAACAATCTATATTATTCACTCTTATTCCTGTAGGGAATGTAGAAGACCACCAGTTCTTTTAAGAACAAATGAGGAGTAAGCATATAGCAACGGCTTGTAAGAGATCAGTTGCCAAGTGGAAAGCTATAATTATCAGATAACAGAAGCAACTTCATTATAGTTTTCTGAAAATATGAAATTCAAACATCAGAAGATATACTTCAAGCTGGATCACAGTGGTTCTTAGTACAACCTCGTACCTAATTTGGGTGAACCAAATACTCGAATACCATTCTTCTGAATTTATAAGTTAGTTGAATGACTTTGCTGCTGGAATCGAATGCAAGAACAGATTAAATAACAAAGTGGAGGACATCAAGTGCTCAATTATGATTAAGTGCCCTTGCAGAGTTTGTTTTGTGAGATATGGTAATATGAGATTTTTATTATTTTATTTTTCTTTCTTCCTCCTTTTAAGTACCACAGTGAAAGGAAATAATAGTTCAGATCCAGTATACCTTTATCAGGAGATAACTTGCTTCCCAACCAGCCTTTTCTCCACATAATAGCAAAAATGAGGATCAGAAGAACTGCAGCAGCAACAGCAGATCCAGCCACTGCGTTGACAAGATACCTTCTATTCCCATCAAGTGAAGGAGGTTTAAAATCTGTACAAGAAGGGTAATTTTAGGTATATGAAATTTAAGTTCCACTGAATGTAATTAGAAGCGGTAATTGCTCAGCATAAAAAGAATCATGGACCAGTCCTCCTCCGTTCGTCAATGAAATTTCGACATAAGTTCACAATTTCAACTCAGATCTTGCAATAGACTCAGTGAAAGAAGTAAGCCTGTTTCTCAATTCATATATCCTGTTATTCCTCAAAAGCTCAAAGGATTTGCTTAAGAGCATTCCAAAGCATGATGATACATGTATTACAGAACGTACAACTAGGGTTTCCAATCGGTGGCGACATCCCTGGTATCATAATTTTAGGCCAGGAGAAATAATGCACACTTATTTGCATGCAGCTAGACATTAATATCATTAGTTTGAATGGTAAGGGGATCAAGTTACCGTTACACAAAAGAGCTCATAAAAGAGTGAAGATAGATGCAGCTCTTAGACAAGTTGTGGTGTTAAAACTTTGGATGCTTGCGTAAGAGTAAACCAAGAATTGCAGTTAAGAAAATAGATCCACTTACCAGGATCTACTGATATGGCTGATATAAGAGGTCCATAAACTCCTCTCACTGGGATACCTGTTGTACCTCTCCCAGCCCAGTAAAAGTGGATCTTTAGTGTTTTACTTGATACCACAGCTGTAAACGTCTTTACAATGGCCTTGCCAGTGCCACCAGCTTCATTTTCAATGTTGAAGTCTTTTAGGACCAACTTCTCCTATGGTAAAGTATATATAAACTTCATTTGCATACATGTGACAAAGAAGAAGAACCTCTTTCTCTTTCTCCACTAAGTAGTCACGTTACCTGGATATAGACATCAAATATGCGCTTTCCCAGGCTGTTGAAGGAGCTGTCATTTGAGAACTTAATCTCTGCGAAGTGGAGCCTGACTGTGTAATTTCCATTGAAAAGACAAAGCCCATAGTATGTGAGTGAAAGAGGAGAAGCACGTGCTGTCGTGTATAGTTCTGAATCATGAACAGAGATGCTTGAAAGAACAGAAGTATTGCTCTCAACATAATCATCTGAATCAATGTCATTATCCAGGAAGTTCCCGGTGCTGCTAAATGCCCAGCTCTGGCTCTGACCCAAGTAATACATTGAAGCCCCTCTCTGTTCATTATCAGCTTGATATGTCATGCCCGCAACATTTGTTTCCTTACCTCCACAATTGATGTACAATGAGGATTTATCTGTCAAGGAAACCTACAGATTAAATTAAGAAATGGAAGATCTACGTTTCTTTTTAGTCAACCCAAAGTGTAACCAAACTTTTGGGTGAAAACCAGGAATTTATTTATTTGCAGACCAATATTAACTTTTTGAGCCCTAGCCATGCATTAGAAGTGTCACGGTAGAATTCTCCGCCGTCAAATAATCAATTAAGGAAAGAAAGCACGCTGCTTTTTACCTCATTTAGAAGCAATTGTAAAAGGCAGTAATCAAAATTAAAATGGAATCAGGAAATTCATTCACCATTCCTAGGATATGTTGTTATAGCAGGATTCTAAGATATTTGGAGTGTCTCATAGCACGCTGATTTTCTGGAATTGTTTGCTTACATTGCTTACTTGACGCAGCACATGGGAAGTTTCTCTTCAGGCATGGTGGCACTTTATTTCTGCAGAAAAAGGGACAAGAATTGCCTGTGCATAAGCTTTTAGGAGCAAGCTCGTGAACAAGAGAGGCTAGACTAACAAAAATCTGAGCCAAATGTAGCGATGAGGAACACAGCCATGCCACATAGACAAATGATCTCACTTATGAATTGCCATAGCTTACAGTTTATCTGCTGATGAAGCGTAGCTTTCCACTAAGTTCCTATTAAGAGAATAAAAAGCAGCAGTCAGTCCAATTTTGCTCATGTGAAAGTGTAGATATATGAGATAAGAACTTACATTCATACTTACACACTCCCTCGAGGACAGTCGGTGGGACTTGAGCTTTCCCAAGTGAAGTTGTTGTATGATAGATCCCTGAAATGAAGTTGAGAAAAGTAAAAGTTTAAGTTGTCAGGAAAATTAACTTTCAAACAACATAGGACCAAACTTCTAGTGGAGATAGCATCATATAAATAGATTGGTGCGTCAGAGTTCCTCGAAGTGGATATGTTCACTGTTCAACAATAATCAATCATTGACCCTATGTAATAAAGACTGGAAAAGCAACACAGTTCATTTGACCTATCATGAAACTTGATCCACGACACCTCCATTTACTTAAGGGAGACCTATAGATTTTGAAAGTTCAGCTTGAAGGAAATTCTGCATACACATTTTTGTTTCTTCCAAGAAGCCATGAAGGAATGGTGCCAATGAGCTCGTTCCCAGTTAGATACCTAGAAGAAAGGGAAAATTTTTGTTATATGGACTATTTATAGAGACTAAGTTTGAGAATCTAGAATTTGGACAAGTTAATTGCTTACATAAAATCCACTCTGACAAGATGGTCAAACGATGATGGAATTTCGCCAGTCAAATTATTGAAGCTCAGGTCTCTGCATTTTTTTTAATAATTAGATTAGTCTCAACAAACGGATCAAAGAAAGCTCGTAACATGTATATCTGATAATCATATAAAGTCAACAACGCAAGTAATCTTCTTCTGCTTAGTTAGCACACAAGTACCGTTAAAATTTCTATCTTGACTTGTTCGGGAAGAGTCAAAAGGTTTAAATGCAAGTATTATTTCAAAAGTATCATGATGTATGCAAATTGTAATTTTTGGAAATATAGTATATAATCATTTTCTCAAACTCATCAAATTCAGGAGAATGAGAGATGCTCCAACGTACATTAAAGTATAAAAGAAACAGTCAATTTTGTAAATCTGTGACTGCATACATCGAACTTCAAATAAGTTTGTTCTTGTGTGATGATTATATGAGAGCCTTCAACAATTCACTAACAGAAAAAATCAACTAAGTACGTGGAACAAATACTTACAGGTTCTTAAGTTTTTTCATGGCACCAATATATGCAGGGATCTGTCCACCAATTAAGCACTTCCTAAGTATCCTGAAATGCAAAAGCACAGTAAAGTTCTTATCTTTGAATGCTACAATTTATTTTAAACAAAATCAATGATAATGCAGTTCCACAGCTATGAGCACCAACTAGGATATCCAACTCAATCAACTCACAAGGTCTTCATGGAATGCATGTCACTCAGCGGCGGGAAAGAGGACACTCTGCCTTTTAGATCACTGATCCTCCTAAAATTTGAAAGAAAAGAGCCCCATCAATTTTTTAATACAACTATTGGGAAATGAAAAGCACATAAGGTAAACTATTGTCTGGATTTCTCTTGAAAATTTGATATTAAAAGCTGTTCAAATATAATAACAGAAACAGGTTCGGTGATTTATAAATATGGGAATACCCTGAGGATTCCCAAAATTTCTAGAAGGTATGATAATGAAGATACTTGAAGAATTCCTTACAAAATATTTTGGCTGAGAGAGAACATTGATAGTCTCAATATGTGCATTTAGTTCATCAAATATCACAGCAGACGAAAGTAGATAAGTTGCATTAAGCAAAATAATTTTGGCTTTATCCAATATAGGCCGTTTCCAAAAATAGTTTTGAAAATGACAACAGTGTCTATACTGTTAACATTCTCCAAGAACAATTCAAATCAGGGTCTAGGAGTTGCATACAGATCACTTAAGCTTTTTAATGCAGAGATACTTGAAGGTATAGGGCCCTCCAGAGAGCAACCTTCCATTTGTCTGCAAAGTCAAGACAGAGATGGACTTAATCATAGTTATGACCCAAAGACAATGAAATCACAATGATAGATAATGAAGAAAGCAAACTTCAATGTCAAAACAAGGAAGCTTACAGTTTCTCAATGCTTGTCCAGTTTCCTATGAATTCAGGTATCTTTCCAGAAAAAAGATTGTCACTTATCCTCCTATTGATCAAGAGACAGATACTTTATATTAGTTTGATTCATTAGATCCCTAGCACAAGATTATGCATCCAAGGATGAAATTACGATCTATGGAAATTCTCTTTGAACAAGACATGCTATAAATCATGCAAAAGGAAGGTGTTGATAATTGAAATGGTCCAGCAATTAAATTTTTCATCAACTTAGAATGGACTGAGTGAAGCTAGTCATCCGTATGTTGTCTTGAGCATGTCTAACAAACATGAGCAGAATTGAAAACGACCCACTTACATGTCGTTCAATTTGGTCAACTTGGAGAGCTCTACTGGCAGTTCTCCTGTGAAAGCATTGGATGATAGTATGCTGTAATACAATAAAATTAGAAACAAATCTTTCGAATGACCAAGTGAGACTGCAAGGACATTCTAAGCTTAGGGACAACTTTAAAGAAAGTGAAGAGGAAAAAAATTACAGTTTCTGTAATTTGATCAAATTCCCAATTTCTGGTGGAATTGGCCCTGAAAAGCGGTTTCCTTCAATGGTCCTGGAACATTAACATACAGATTTCTTGTGAGGTCTCCCAATCCAGGTAAACAAAATCCCAGACACAGGTAGATAAGGTCTGCCGTGGGCCAGGCAAAGTTTTTAAATAGACAGAATATCGAGCAGCTTCATGGCTGTTTTATCTGCTATCTGTTCCTTTTCTGTTAGTTTCTTCCTTTTTCATGACCAAAGTTAAGCAACGACGACGCAAAATTTCATCCTTATCAAACTTGATGAACATGAATAGGGACATTGAATTTCACATCTGAGCTGCGGTACTAGCTATTAGTGCCAACTAGACAGTTCAAATACAAGTGTCGATCAAGACAACCACCAACCCAATCAACATCTGTGGTGCTCGCACATGTGGACAAACTATGGAAACATGATACACAACAGTAAATTCACATACAGATTTCTGAGGGAGGTGATCCTTGTGAGGGCCTTGGGAAATGGCCCAGACAATCGGTTCCCCATAAGAGAGCTGCATGAAAAAATTCCGCCAAAAGCATAGGATTCATAACTTTCTTTGATCATACAATACAACAGAAAAGCAACGACGGTATGTGAAGTGAATTTTGAGGCACATACAACTCCTCCAAGCTCATGGAAGCCCACTCAGCAGGTATTGTGCCGGTGAGGCAATTCCGACTCAGGTCCCTTCAGAAGCACACAAGTTCAATGCTATGTTAAAGACTTGATAAGATCATCACATTCATCTCAGACGGTTTGAAGAGAAACAGTAACCGCAGGTCACGGCGTTTACTCACAGCGACTTGAGGTAGTGAAGCCTGGAGAACTCCGGCGGGACAGTTCCAGTCAGATTCTGTGCCTTTAGAGCTCTGCATCAGCGTTCCCAAGTGCGGGTCAGTTTCAGATCAATCCTTGATGACTTTCAGATTAGTGATCAATAACACTCCAACGTGACTGTGTATGTGACCGTCAAACAACTTCAAATTTTTTGCCCAAGACGCATCAAGCTCGGTTATTGCAATAGCATTTCAGAACGCAACGCAATAACAAAGAACATTGTTAATGAATTCCGGGGGGAAGAGAGAGAGAGAAAGAGAGGGAGAGACATGGCGATGACGTGGCAAGTGGTATTGTCGTTGAAGGAACAGTCGCAAGTGACATTGCTCTCAATTCCTGCTTTTGCGCCGCCGCCGCCGCCGCCCCCATCTTCATCATCCCGAACCTTGACCCAGTTGTCTCGGCCACTGCACGGGTCTTCCTCGAAGTTCCAGTCGGTCTTGCCCAGCTTCCTGCCTATCTCTCTCAATGCCTTCACTGCAAAATGCAACGCCAACACAGCCCGCTCCATTTACTTATAAATTTCACCCCAATGCTGCTTCTACTTTCTTTAGCAACTAAAAACAAGGAAAGGAGGCACGTTCGACTTTGTTACCTTCCGTTAAATGGAGCGTCGCCGCGTCCGAAATCGCCGAGGTTGGAAGCAAGTATAGTTCCACCAAACAGATAAAACATGCAAGAATCAGCAGCTTGGGAAGCCCCGAACCGGCACCCATTTCATATGCTTGCCTATAGATTTGCAATGCTCCGTTTTAGCTCAAGCTCTCTGCATGTATCTAATGAATGATCCTTCTATTCTAGAGAAAGAGAGAGAGAGAGAGAGAGAGAGAGAGAGAGAGAGAGGATGAAGATTGCTGTTAGGGAGGGAACCTATCGGAGGATGTTTAAATAAACGAAATCATGGTACCGTCCAAAATCAGGACCACTCGATTGGCTTTTTCTGCCAATGAGATCAAACCAGAAAATTAAACTAAATAATATCATAATCAACGCTACAGGAGATGTGGACCCATGCGTCTTGGAATGTTTCTACGCATTTAAACACATGCATTTAGACAACTGCGAAAGAAGATGCGCCCGCCGTTCAAAGGATGAGTGGGGATTCGTATGTCCTGCGAGGATGATGTCAAGGGCTCTGAAGGGAGTGGAGCTGACTGAATAAAAACTCCGGGCAGCTGTCAGTTGAATTCCACTGTAAGTGGTTGACCATCGAAAGCAACTGCGCTCTCCATGAATTGCTGTGAGTCTGATCTTATTTGCGCATGACAAATGGGAGCAACCCCAACTCAACGAGTAAGCAAAGACCTATGCATGAGTTTCGGTCGAGATCGAGCGTGCCATCACCATAATTTTACTTTAAATCGAGCGAAAACCATAAAGTTTGACCGAAAGCAGTTGTTCTAGGAATGATGTCATTGAGCTAGTTACCTCCTGTCGTCATAACTTATTCGACAAGAGCTCGGTTTCGCCGATGTGTATAGAAGAGTGGTGATGATTCGAGACTAATTCCTCGGCCATTCATACAAATAGACCAAAGGGGAGAGAAAGCAATAGGCCCAACAACCGTGAGATGACTTTTTCTTTTTCCATATTTGCAACTAGTCTTAATCAAATTGGAATTGGATTTCTCTTTGGGATGAGCATTTTTATAAAGAAAAATGATTGGATGACAATTTTTGATCTACTCTAAAAATCATAATTTATTCTGAATCATAAAAAAATAATAATAAATAATTATTAATTATCATAGAGCTCATTCTTTTAAAAAATTTTGATTCACGTCAAGCTGTTATTTTCATAATAGTTCAAATATTATTATGCTAACAAAGTCCTTTTGAAAAGTGTCTAATAAGCCAAACGGTTAGGTTTTGTGATGGTGGGAATCGGTCATATCGTAGTTGCGCATCTTCATGGAGGAAATTGAAAGATGGGTTCCACCGGTTTCATGTGTTAAAGACATACTATCCCGGTGCTAACCGACAGATGACCGGCTGCCAACTGCACTGCTAAATACAGTGTCGAAGTTTCGATCAGAGCTATGCATTGATGAGTAATTCCACAGTCAAAGTCCACGCCTTATGAATGATTCTTGAAATCTTTTGCATGATCCATTAAGTACTTCGTGGGTCCTTCATGTGAAGTTTTTCTCATTATACATAAAGTAATCAACGCAAAATCTCTCCATAGGTATCGTCCAGAAGCTTACGCGTTTTGGAGCAGTAAATGCGTCAGCCGCATTGAGAGTGACAGGATGCAGAGCGCACGTACTTCGTGAGTCCTTCATGTGAAGTTTTTCTCATTAAAAATTTAAACAGTATTTTTATTTAGTATTAAACATGAAAATTTAATAGAATTTGAAAAATTACGAATTCAGAACTTCCGATTTTGATATAATATAAGATTTAATGAAATCACTAACAATTATTTTAAAAATTTAAGTTGTTAGATGAATACGCGACTTATTATTTAAATATTTTAATAATGTGAAATTGGGAGAGATTGTCCCACCCATAATCGTGATCCTCAAAAACAGTCAAGAGGGGAAGAGCAGTGAAGGATTAAAGAGCCATAATGCACCACACGTTGATGTAGTGAAGATTGAAGGCGCCATGCTCAGTTCATTTACCTTGTCTCTGGCCATAAAAGATGCATGCAACGTCTTGGGAGGGGCATGACAAAAACTTGTCAAATGACACACCATCTTTCTATACAAATCCCGAAGCTTTCGGGTCGCGGTGGAGCGTAGATGCGACGCTACATTACAATTTACGCAGCGCGTTATCCATCCTCTCGAATGATTGATCCGCCAAAAACAATCATTCAGCGGAATGACATTAAAGGAGAAGATCATCATGTCACCATGCTTGGATCCACGGACGAACAGACGAGGACGAGCTCCAAGAACGCGTGGGGACGCACGGAAAACTAAGAGGCGGCTCGGTGCGCTTGGAAAACGCGTCCGTTTAGGCTAAAGTCTTCCTCGTGCAGACAAAAATGGATGGTCCATCATTCTGTCTGAATCCAATGACGGTGATAACGTTTCCCACAGAGTCCGAGCGAGAGAGAGCGAGAGAGAGAGAGAGAGACAGAGAGAGAGGGAGAGGAAGCTTCCATGCATGCCCCTGCCGAGTTGCCTTTTAGACACAAATCATTCGCTTGCAAGCTGGCATTGGAATATGTCTGGTCCATGAAACTTTGAGCCTCAAGTCGATCGTGCTCAGCTAGTGACCAATCATTTCACTAACATGATATGATTGTCGGGTAGACAACCAGAAAAGGAAATCATTTCAAATCCCATTTCCACTGAGAAATCGATTATCTGTTTTGACTCCATATAGGACGGTATAACTTGTCGCTTGGGTCCGTGATGTAGACAAAACTGGCTGATTGTTCTCTATCTTACGTCAATCTTACTAGCATAGCTCGAGGATTCCGTCTAGTATTATTGAGCTTTTAGGTTGTCGCAAGAAGGGGATAATGTCATCTTCATTCGTTAGGTGGAGAGGTTACTTTTATTATGATAATGTATTGTAGCAACGCGGAGATATAATTAACCATACGCGTGGTCCCTAGACCGTTAAACAAATGCTCATCGTCCGACTATGAATGGTACCTGACAATTGAATTTGTAGATATGAAGTCGATTTCCGAATAAAAAAAGAAAATTTGCATTACCAAAAAATCGATCTCGTTCTTGGTGTTGTGGATGTCGGTCCGGTATTACATTATCGGGTGTGTCCAAGAGTACATGAAACGAGAAGTCAAATTCCCACCAAGCGATGCTAAAGTCAAGATTATAATTGGAAATGCCATGCTCTGCGTCATATAAACTATGATGAAACATGATTAAAATCAAATGCGTGCCGTACCATGAGAAAAATGCGACTTCACGTGAGTCGGTTTGACTAGTTAGACACTTTATCTTAGGCAAAATTACCTAAAAAAGTCATTAATTTATAATGCTTAAGCCAATTTAATCATTAATTTTTTAATTTGACCAATTTAATCATAAATTTCTAAAAATTTATTAATTAAGTCATTCTGATTATTTTTGGTTGAAAGTCATTGACATGGACCCTAATTGTCCCATATTCTAAGTGGTGGCATAGTCGAAGTTGATATGAACAATTTTTTTTATTTTGAATTTTGACTTTTAAATTCTTTTTCTTTTTTCTTTTTCTTTTTATTCTGACCGACAATGGGCGTTGGCGACCCTCATTGGCCATGAAGGCCTTGCTCGTGGCTGTGATGGCCTTGGGCGAGGCCACAATCCGTTGGGAAGGCCCTTGCCCATGGCATGGCCACCATGGGCTCAATTAGTGCCTTCCGGTAATGGAGGTTGCCAGTGACTTTGCTCGCCGCAATAAAATTAAAAGTACAAATAATTTTTTTAAAAATAATTACAAAAATTTATCATTTCAACATTGATCGTGCCATGTAGAACAGTTAGCATCCACAATGATAACTTACGACCAAAATTGGTTGTAAAGATCCAATTGATAAATTGTCAAATTGTCAAAATTTTTAAAACTAAATTAGTTTCAAAGAATTAGGGTCGAATTGTCATAAATGCAATACATTTATGGCTTCCTTAGTAATTTTTCACCGTGGAATTTACATCGGTCCAAAATCTCATCTGTCCTAGTGCACCATTATTACGAGAATATATTCCCTCGGATCGATCCATCTTGGGCCAAAAAAGATACACCGGTTCATCGAAATTAGATGTGCCGAACGCACACAGATTGCTATTAAACAGCCAATAATGCAAACGGGAGAAAGGGAGATAGCTTACTTTCACATTCTAAAATGACTTCGTCCGTTTCATCAAAGAGATGAAACACACCATTTGTTGTAAACGATGAGCTTCCGATTCTCCATCATTTATTTCTGGTGGCCTTTCTCGTTTACAAATCAATTCTGTTTTTGCCAACCATCGATGCTTTTCCAAGTCTCGTTTCATAAGATGTAAATCCAATCTCGATGGGCTCCGTATTGATAACAATTCAAGAAAACACATCTAATTGTTGGAAGAAACGATCAAACATACTATGTTGCTCCTTTAAGGATCATTCTCAAAAAACAGGTGAAGATCATCTACCGAGCAACTGGTTTAATTTTGAATGAGAAATGCATACAGAAGCAAGTTCCAAGTATCGGGGACCCCCGGGAGACACCAGTGGCTGCAATCTATGGCTTTGGGCCCTCCATACCCGAAAACGCCCATATGCCCGTCTTTCCTTAATGCCGAGAGCGTCGTGATGTTGAGCAACTGGACTGGCTTCGACATCCCGCGCAACACCCTCTCCACGATGGCCTCCGCCGGGTTCGTGCCTCCCGGATAGCTCGACCCGAGCATCGGCTGAGTCTGCGCCCGACAATCCTTCGCTCTCGGGTCCCCCCAATCCCTCGAACTGTTGTGCATCGACATCGAAAGTCATTAATCCGAAACATGACTACCTTGCATTATTTGGCGATCTAAGCTTCCCTTACATTCACTTAACAATGCAGCAAATTAGAAACAGTCCTGGGCCACAAGAAGGTGCGAACTTACTTGGAGTGAACTGGCGATACACCTTGGAAGAAGACTTTGGTGGTCTTGGGATCTATGTTGAAGTCTACCCATTGGGCCCATGTGGTTAACCCCTTGTCAAAAGCCACGAACCGGTTCATGTCCTTATACGTACGCTTCTCGTCTCGAGCCAAATCCCATCTGTCACATCAAGAAACCATATAATTTGTGCAGCTTTCTATGAGCTAAACTCTGCATTCGCAAATCTAACAAAGGCCAATGCATAAAACTCAACTTAGGAATGGATATTAATAGAAACAATTCATCAATTTGAACTCAATGTATAATATAATCTCTAAATTTTTAATTTATTCGATATGATCCGTAAACTATAACCCAATGTATAATGCTATCTTTCAATTTTCAATCTATTCAACTTTGTCTTTGGAGTTAAGGTATATGTTCAATTTAGTCCCTAAATTATATAAAAATGTTTAATATTGTTCATGAATTTGAATTAGTGAAATGACTAAGCTGAATATGTATCAAAAGTTTAAACACCACATTTAATAAATTCAAAGTTTAGGAACTATATTACATATTTGGCTATAATTTGGGGACTATATTAAACAAATTAAAAATTGAGGAATTACATTGTACAATGAATCAAAATTCAGGGATTATTTGTATCATTATTCATTTAGGGATCTTATAATATTTGGGGAAGGCTTACGCTTGTAGACTTCCTCTGTGGGTCCACCAGTGCCACGAGTTGAAGATTAATACATCCATCCCTTTCCATAAGTTCCCACCGTTGATTGAGTTTAGATCTAAGATTCGCCCACGTTTCCTCGTCAGGATGTCCACCAAGAATGCGCTCCGGTGCAGCATGATGGAGACGTTGTATGCCTGCTTCATCGTATTATAGTTATAATAAGAAGTACGAGGACCTCGTCTTTGGATGCACTGCGAATCTTGGGATGTATGCTTTGCTTTTAATACCCTAAGGGCAACGAATTGAGGACCACGTGAATGTACTCTACGCAAGAGATTGACCGACAATCCTATTAATGATCGAACTTTTTATCATGAAAACTCTGTCAATCAAGACAATCTGATTCTCCCGGATTACAAGTCACACGAGATGTCATTAATGCAAGAATCAATCGACTGACAAGGGCAGACGGGTTCCAACTTCCGAGGGGTTCTAGCTGACATAAGTCTCCATCACATGGCTCTGTAACGTAAGGAAAAGCTAACAGATTTCTGAGCTTGATAATGATGCAAATGACTAGAAACAAGACCTTCACTAGACGTCAGGAGGAAGCTGGACAAAGGAGTGAATTGACACCACCATGTAACAGGGTTTTGATAGGCTAGGTATGGACAAAAAGGAGGAACGGGATAGTTACGACGCATTGAACCGAGAATGGTGACAGTGGCGCGAATTCAATAAGGATCTCCACTGATCTCCGAAGTGGAACGATGGACCCAAGGAAAAGAGACGACATGAAAGATGGGGATTTTCAATTACCGGGAACGTGAAAGTGGAGATACCCGCCGTTCTGAAGAAGACGTATTTGGCTTTGGGGACAGAGGTATGGAGCATGCATGTAAACGATTGCCACTGATTGAGGCTGAGTGAGTCCCCTACAAACATGATGCGCTTCCCTCTGAACTTCTTCAAGAAATTTGTCCCGCTAAACCTGCATCAAAACCACGAATTTTTATTTCTAACCAAAAAAAAAAAAAAAAACCATGTTTCCCAACTAATCCATCATCTTTAATTGCTTATTGAAGGGCTAATCTAAGGGCTCGATGCAACCGGGAACACATTATATATATACTGGAAAATTCGCCCAAAAAGGCGAGGAGATTAATGGAATGAAGTGAGCATTGTTGATGATCAATGAGAATATATACCTGGGCAAATTGCAGGACAAAGGTTGCCATCTGTATTTAAGGTAGGACCGGTCGTGCCGGCCATTCTTTTGGCAATCGAATGCCTGCTCGACGAACGGGCAGTTAAACGAATTGTACAGAGGATAGGAGGAATCGTACACCCACCTCCCCTGGAACACATCACACCCTCTCTTCCGATGTTTCTTAATCTCCACATCGTTATGAACATCAACATCGTCACCTTGCACTCCCTGCAGTATGAAGATGAGGAGAACGCAAATTACATGAAATGAAGGTTCCATGCATGCGTGCAGGAGAAGGAGACAAGTGAATGGACTGAACTGAAAGAGAGAAGGGGGAAGTTATATAGGAGAAGAAAACATATATTTTTGTTGTAATGAGGTGGAGAGGAGATCTAATAAACAAATTTAGACAGATCTTGAGTGGTCATTTGAATAAAACTAGTCAAATTCAATAGTATCACCGACAAGTGCTTTGTCATGTATCGTTCAACTTTGGACTCAACGAAAAACTAGTTGGAAAACTCTGATGGTTAATACAACGAAGGACTCCAAACCAATATGTCTATAACAAATTTATTCACAATTAATTTTTTGACAATTAAAAACCTTAAATCGGTACATTTATGATAAATTTATCCTCCGTTAATTTCTGTTAATTTGATTAATACTACAAAAAAATTAGAAATTGACACACCGTGATAAACATAGGGTAAAACCTCAAAACTATCACATGTTATATAATTCAGCAATTTGATGGTAAAATTTAACGAAAATCAATGGAGGGTAAATTTGTTAAAAATGTATTTCAAAGTATTTTGTAGTGGAAAAATTAGTTTTAGGTAAATTTATCATAAATGTACTAATTTAGAGCTTTTTGTGATATTAATTTTTTTTTTTTTAGTTTAATGTGTTAACCCTTCTTTAATTTCCCCAAAAAGGGACGGTTGTCATTAAGCCATGGAAACAAAAATGTCTTTCTAGTTAAGCAAGTTTGAGGATTGGTGCCGAGGATGAAGGCGGGAAGCAACGGCAGTCCCCATATGATCATTTATTGCCGGATTCTTAAACAAAGTGTTCTGGTGTCCCTGGCCAATAAATATGAGCCAGTTGCTGTTTCCTCTGGACAGTAAATAGAATCTCAGATCTGTGGGACGAGTTTTGCTCACCAGGAAGATAATAAAGAAACCGTACTTAGATTAATTTTTTTTTTCAATTAATTCGGTTAACACTGCAATTTTTTTAAAAATGGACATACTTATGCCACATTTATTACAAGCCACTTTTCGTCGTAAAAAATCTCAAACTAGCACATTATAATATAATTAACCTAAACTAGATTTTGTGTTATTGAAAAATTAGGAATTTTAGTAGATTTTCAAAACTTCAAGGAGCTTTAACGAAAAATTTAGCAAATTTTTCAATCTAAGATTTTGGTGATTGATGGTTTTTGTAAGATAAAAAATAAAATTATGATAAATATGATACAATTGTATTTATTTGGGATTTTTGTGATATCAAAATCAGTTTTGAGTTAAATTGGCTGGTGTATATTGGTTTGCGATTCTGGTTGGCAGTAACCCTTATTGATTAAGTGGGGAAATTATAAAAAAAGTTTCAAATTTATTGCACTTATGTTAATTTAGGTTAAACATTTTTATTTGAACAAGTTAATCATAAACTTTTTAATGATTTTTCAATTCAATCCAAAATCCTTCAATTGTGCCAATTTAGTCCTTAAACATTTTATGAATTGCAAATTTAGTCCTAGACCTTTTGACAATTTGTGAATTTAGTCATTTTGACTAATTTTAATTAGAAATCACAGACGTGATGATTTAGTTAATGATGGTTGTTATTTGTGATATAGTTGATGTTGACCTAGACAAATTTTACAAATTTTATAATTTTCTTCTTTTATTTTTCCCTTTTTTTTAATCTTCTTTTTCTTTTGTTTTCTTTTCCCTTTGCTAGCTATTGCAAGGTGGCTGATGAAGGTGGCCGTTGCCCAAGGCCAACGACTTTCAGGCTTGTGGAAGGAAAATTGGAAAAATTGAAAAAAAAAAAAAAAGAAAAATTTAGAAAATTCAAAAATTGTCCACGTCAACGCCATTTATATTGGCTAGATGGCTATCACTATCTATATCACCACGTTAGTGCATTCTAATCAAAATTAGCCGAAATGATTAAGTTTGGCAATCATTAAAATCTCTAGGATTATATTAGCAAACAATCAAAATGTTTAAAACTAAATTGACCAAATTGAAAAGTTTATAATTAAATTGGTATAAATACAATGGAATTATAACAATTTTCTCTGATTAAGTAATCCACACCCAAAGTCAACTATAGGACTTAAACAAAATAAACTTCTTATGACTCAAATGCAACATTTATGGCTACTTCGACTAACCTGCTAGCGCTATTGACTTTGCCTTCATTTAATGGGTTAATATAACAAAAAACCTCAAATTGTTACGCTTGTAACAAATTTATCAAAAGCTAAATTTTCAATTACCAAAAACCTAAAATTGATACATTTATGATATATTTACTTTCCATTAGTTTTTGTTAAATTGGATTAATACAATGAAAAAACATAAACAAGTACTCCTATGACAAACAAAAGGTAAACCCTCAAATTATGTGTTATCTAATTCAATAATTTTATGGTAAAATTTAACTAAAACTAACGGGGATAAATTTGTTCCAAATATATTGATTTGTGGTTTTTGTGGTAAAAAAATTAATTTAAGGTAAATTTATTATAAAATTATTAGTTTATAGTTTTTTGTGATATTAATTTTTTTTTGGTCTACTGTGTTAACCCTACTTTAATTCTCCAAAAAAGGGACAGTTGTCATTAAGCCACGGAAACAAAATGTCTTTCTAGCTAAGCAAGTTTGAGGATTGGTGCTGAAGATGAGGGCGGGAAGCGACCGCAATCCCCATACGATCATTTATTACAGGATTCTTAAAACAAAGTGTTCTGGTGTCCTTGGCCAATGAATACGAGACAGTTGCTACTTCCTCGGGACGGTAAATAGAATCTCAGATATGGTGGGCGAGTTTCGCTCCCCAGGTAGGCCTTACTTAGATTAAGTTTCCACATATTTTATTGATTTGGTTAATACTACCAAACATCTTAAATTAATATACTTGTGCAACGTTCATTACAAACTAATTTTGTGTCATAAACAATTTCAAACTGGTATGCACATGACAAAGTTATCTCAAACTAATTTTCATGTAGTAGAAAATTAAGAATTTTAGCAAAATTTCAAAACTTGAGGGAGCTCTAAAGGCAAAATTAGCAGATTTTCCAATATTTTTGGTGACAAATTTACTCAATTTTTTTTTTTATCAAAGGTAGGAATAAATTTGTCAAATGTGTGTTTTTTTGTGGTCAAAAAATTAATTTGAGATAAATTTATTACAAGTATACCAATTTGAAGTTTTTTTTTTTGGATATTAACCCTATTTTTTATAAGATAAAAATTAGTTTAGCATAAATGTGGTCAATTTAGTTCTAAACCTTTTAATTACTTCAATTTAGTCTTAGAATATTTTATGATTTGTTAATTTAGTCATAAATCCTTCGACGATTTGCAAATTTAGTTATTCAAGCTAATCTAATTTTTTTTTTATTTGATGATTTAGTCAATGTTAATTGTCCTATGTGATATGACCTACGCTAATTTAGATAATTTTTACAATTTCTTTTAATTTTTTTCTTTTCTCTTCTTCGGGTGACCAATGAGGGATGTTGTTGCCCAAGGCCAATCAATTCAGGGCCTATGGAGTGAAAATTGCAGAAAATAAAAAAGAAAAAGGAAAAAGGAAGAAACAAATTCAGAAAATTAAAAAAAAATTGTAAATCTTTTCCATATTAGCTTGCCGCTTGTGCCTACTAAGATGGTTTTCATTGTCTATACCACCACTCAGCTAGTTTCAATTAAAACCACAAATTGTTTAAAAATTTATGATTAACTTGGCAAATCTCAATTTATTTAGGATTAAATTATCCCAATTGAAAATTTTATGAATGAATAGACACACGTACAATAGGTTTAGAACTTTTTTGGCAATTTCCATTGATTAAGTAATAAGAACCATAATTTGAAAGAAAAAAAAAGAAAAGAAAAGAGAAAAGGAATAAGAACCACATCCAAAGTCCACAGTCAAAGAAGGAGCGGCTCAGGCCTTCACGACGCCGCTTATGGTGCAATGAACATAAAGAAGCAGAAAAGAACACGCAGCCTCGACGCTGCTTATATGAATGATACGTCGATTGTAGTCGATTATAATACGTATAGATGCAAGAGTAAATGTGGGTAACATCTTTGAATCGATTTTAATTAGGTCGTAAGGTTCATCGAGCTCTGATTATTCGGCTCTGCTCTATCGAGAGTGAATGGGGAAGATGGTAAGCACAAATTTACCCAATTCTCGTATCCTTATACGGCGTGTCCGTAGAGAGTTCTGTAAGAGAAAAAAAAAACAGTACTACTCTCTCTTGCCCGTCTCCAATATGATAGCAGTAAGAACGGATTCTACGGAAGAGAAAAGTTGAAGTCAGAAGTGGACGACCCTTTTGAGAAAAGCAACAAGGTATGGAAGAGATTGTAAGACAAACTGACTCCAGGATCCAAACGTGCCAATTAATTTTTTCTTTGGGGACATGTGGGTAAGATAGGAGGACCCTGAAATTACGGAATCTCTCTTCGTAGTTCCTTGTGCTTACATTCATTTGGTTTTACGCAACCAATTGGACAGTGCTCACTTGGGTGTTTGGAGTACTTCCCAAGGAACAATACCTTAGGCGTTAAGAAATCTCATAAAAAAACCTTACTTTGTCGAGTCACGTTGTAAACCCATGTTCCTCGTCCTTGCCAAATTACCCTGCATCTAATCGAGAGTAAAGCAGGGTATTCGCGCACGTAACATGCCTTTTCAGTATTTCACTGGGAATTTTATTTTTTGTACTTGTTTGGTTCCCGACTCCCGAAAAACAGATCTTCTGTGTGTCGACCACGTAATGTAAACAAGAAGAAAGAAACAGTGGGAAAAAACCCCAGAGATAGAGGGAGGATAAACCATGTAAATCGAGCAGTTGATTGGAATTATAGGAAGGTTTCATTTTATAGCTGATGTTTCTTACTTTTCTAAGTAATTCCGCATTGAAAGGCAACAGAATGACAGAGTTGATGCAAGAAGCTCAACAGAGCGCTGGTAAATTTTCTATGAGATACTTGAAGAGCATGTGTAGAAGGCTGTCCCGTATTGGCTACTTGGTATTGATAATGACAATGACGTAGTCATTTACTCTTGTAGATGCTGCTCTGTGGCTGTTTCTCAAAACTTAGGAACAATGATCTGTAGAAATCCCTCCCTGCTCCAAATGACCACAACCCATTAGATAATTGTTTTCCTAATGTATAAAAAATGTAAGCAAGCATTCTCAAAACAGGAAGAGATAAAGCAGATGTGAATAAACATGCTCAGTGAGTATATTTCCCGGTATAAATGCCTAATAAAGCCCAAGTACCAGCTGAGAAAAGCACAAGTTGTTGACATGAACAGCAGCTGAAAGCAGTTCATGCTAGGTGCAAAGGATCAAAAAATGACATCCAACTAATGCAGCAATTATGCGCTCCCATGATCAAAATCTTGATCCTTACTTCAGGGTAATATGTACAACTACATTGAAGTACGTTAGACAACCTCTCTCTGGTATCAGTGGAAGTAATCTTTGACCTCTATTCTCTTCATACTTTACCTCAGATAAGTGCAATCAAGAAGCCACAAACGAATGGTCAAGAATATAACTTACACAAATTCTGCTGAGACACTATCCTTGTTTACATTGGTGGGAGCGGCCATGTGATCTGGTAGGGTCCTTGTGTGATCTCTCTCTTGTGATATGACATAATCGATTCATTTGAAAAGCCAGATACTTGCCAAGCCTGACGCATTCCCATCACAGTCAATCTGTTGGATCAAATAAGTTAGTACTTATTGGACTTGAAATTCTGGATATCACTTAAGCATCTCATTTGTCTATCTGCAACAGACTTAGCCTTATCTCGCTCTAGCAAACAGGACGTAAGTTAAGTTCTACTTGTGCTTTATGAAATGGGAAAATACTATCGTACTTTTGGTCACTGACTTCCACTCTGATATCCTTGCTGCTAACTCCAGGAACTTCCACAGTCAGAACATAATTGCGTTCTGATTCTACCACATCCATTCGTGGGGACCATCTAGCCCCTACATCAGTTAGAAAGAGAAGAAAGGTTATGCATGCCCAATCCAAGAGAGGAAAAGCAGATTCTCCCATTTAAAGCCCATTTTTCTTGCTTCTAAATATCGGCATAGAATTTCTTTAGATTCAACCCAAGCTGATGATAGAACTAGAATAGATGTTTTATGTTTCCTATATGAATCTTGTTGCTCAAACTGTTACTACATATGTTGTGCGGCAGCTATTTGCATATTCCAGCTATGGCTTGAGTTTTGAAGACATAAATGATCGACATCTGGCACAACTAGGGGAAATCTTTTCCTCGTCAATGGTAGTGATTTCTCAGTGAATGGGAACCCCTCCCAGCAAAAAGCCCATTGTCATGTTCCCAGTTGATTTGCTCAAAGGATGCGGCACAAGAGCATGGGTTTCCATTAGACAATAAATGAGCATTATTTAGTGCATACTATATATCACAATGTGCTTATCTTAGTCTGAATCACAAACGGAAGAAAATCTTAAGGAACAGCTATGGAAAAAGACAATCCACTAACCCCTGGAGTTTGGAGGATCAACTTTCTTCTTCAAATTGGATTGCTTTTGTCTACTGATTCTTCTGTCTGGCCGAGCAAATCTAGGTGCTGGTTCTGCTGCAGTGAAGTTGCAACACTGCGCTCTAGGTTGTATTAAGCCAAAATTTGGCAGTTTTTGTTCAGTTCTTGAAGGCCTTGAAAATGATGGAGCCTCAGAAGCATTGCAAGAGCCCTGACAAGTGCCGGGCTGAGTTGGTCTCACCTGCTGTCATTATTCCGATAAAGAAACAAAATTAGTACTTGGAGTGCAAACATAAATAAGTTCTGGGAAAGTGATGTGGACAGTTTAAGCAGCGAAGGTACCTGATCAATTGAAGCCTGCCTCATGAAACTACCTTGTGAACTAGACCCTTGCCTTGCAAAGTAGATTTTGTTGTCATATCTTTGGATCACAGAGTTTAAACTAGCACTGCAGTTCTGTGAAGAGAAAATGGAATGAACATCAGAGAGAAAAGAAATCATTCAAAACAATCGTACAGCCAAAACAAGAAACTTCTAAGTAGAACTATAGAAACTTTGAATGTTCAGTGCTTCTGAGATTAATTTCGAATCATGACAGTATTGACTCTGACTTTATATAGCAGAAAACTGTCGGTTAAGTTATATTTTTCAAGTTACTAATGTTAATAACTTTCAGGGACTACAGGAACTAAGGTAAATGATTGAATGAGAAATGAAAGTAGCTCCAGTTTCATGGGATCCCCAGCACTCCATCTTCTCATGTAAAACTACATACTTGTCAAAGCTTCCTTACAAAAAGCAATGAAACTCTTATGATAGATTCACATTCATGACACCATAGTCGAGCAGATTGCGTCATACCAATTGTATAAGAAATCAAATGAAAGCAGAACCATAGAAACTTACCCCTATACAACTAAAAGTCCTACTGCATGGACCCAAAATGAAGGAGATCGTTCTGTTGCTCCTAATTTACTAGACTAAAATTAGAATCGAACTGTTTTACCAAACCAGTGAATCAAGATAATACATCACAGCCTTACGATCAAAAAACCAGTTTTCGCATTCAGGCATTTTATGCCAGTGATTTCGACAAACTGCACATAATTACAATGGGTTGTGATCGTGGAACGGGCATCTCGCGGGGACCGTAGGATTGCCCGAGCTAGATAAAGAAGCTTCCACGTTTTTCAATTCCCTCCCATGTTGTGTATTCGAATTCTTAAACGTCCAGGTTTTTCATTGAATGCCATCAGCGCACTCGCTGACATCAACCCAACAACGTGGCAGCTACCTCCTTAAGTTAAGAATAAATGCCATAAGTAAACAACACATCAACATGATTAAGTACAACTCAACAATTCCTCTGGGTCCATGAGCCTGCGAGTATTCTATGATGCCCGTGAGCCGCATGTCCATTTGAAGGCAAGAAATTAAGACATGTGATCTTTGGCGATACCCATTCTTAAATTCTTAATGCTTTAATTATCGGAACACGCTATCGTCCGAATCCACATGCGATACGACTCCAATTACTTTAGCCCACGAAAAGATTTTATATAAAGATTCGAACTTTCCCTCAACGTGCTAACCAAGTTTCCTTCTTTTCCTTATTAAATAAATATTCCGGACAGCCCGAATCGAGGAATCCGTATAGCTCACCAGAGGCACGACGCGAGCGGCGGCGGAGATATCTTCGCCGGCGACGAAGTGGCCGGCGATCGTGCTGATCCTGCGCCTCGCGACCTGACCCTCCATGTCCCTCGCGTCGACGGAAGCCCGGTGCCTTTTGGAGCCCCAGGAATCTCTATAGATGAAATGCGATGACGAAGACGAACGTGGCCACGACGACGATCTTTAATACAGAACGGGGGACGCTGTGGAGTGAGCTCCAGATATTCTGCTCGTGGCTGGTTGAGGATTGGGTGGGACCCTTGGAGATGCAAATATCTGAGGAGGAGGAAGCAGAGCTGTGTAAGGAAATATCGGTGCAAATTGCAAAGCAAAGCAAAGCAGATACTTTTTGTCCACGTGGCAGAGAGGCGGCCACTTTCTGTCCACGTGGGATTTGTCAAGACTCGCCCAGAAATTTGTCAGAAAAATCAGTACCCCCACTCAAGTTGAACTCGGGAATCTAGATATTTCCTTTTAGCAAAATTACCACATGCAAAAAGTGTTTAATTTTATGTCCATTCATTTCCGCCGTATTTAAGTCAGCGTTGATTTAACGTGCGTGCACACGATTCATCGTTTTCTCTTTCGCGATGCATAAAAAAGATGGAAGTTTGGTCTTCTAGAAGGCCCGGCCCGGCAAAATTTCCAACGAATCAAAGAGCAAGTGCTCGGAAATTTCCGAAAGTGTGTGTTAGAACGTGACGGGTAAATGGATTCGACGGGAATCGTTCAAATTAACGCAAACCGACGAAGTTAAGTGGGGGAAATACAATCGCCTAGTCATTTAGTCAACACACCATCACCGCACGATTTGGAAAAAGGGGCTCGCCCTTCACGTAAAGAAAAGACAAAAGAAAGAAATTAAGGTATGAAAGCTTTGGATCCTCGTTCCCTTCCCCTAACCCAATCGAGAGAGCTTCTTGGGCCTTTGAAAAAATACATCACGTAAGACCGCACTAAACATTGGATGGCAGGTGCTCATGGAGAGAAATATATATATTTAATTACCATTTCCCCTCTTTTTCTATTCCGTACCCTTGACTTAATTTCCCAACTCGGTCCCCGTCCCCATCGAGCCGCCGGAACTCGGAGACCTCAGGACAACTTCTGATCCCCCCCAATCGCCGCCGGTGCGGAAAATTCCACGACCGCGTTCCCCTCCCCACCTCGACCTCAATGGTCCGCCAGCTGCGCCACCACAGAACAATAAAAAAAAAGGTAAAAAAATTGATTAGTTAATGAATGATATCAAGACATGCTTTGGCTTCATTCAGAGGCGAAGAACGCAGACTGGTCAAAGGTCAGAATTCCACGCAAGGAATCACGATATTCAAACCCAGTCATCCATCACCCATCGGTCGCCCAAAAAGCCTCGTGTCCCCCATGGCCATAAAAGTCAAACCTCCTTCTCTTCCCCTTATGCTTGCTCTGACTCTTTCTCCCTCTTTCCCTTTCCGACCCACCAGCAAAAAAAGTTTTCCAAGTTTCAAACTTTCATCCACATTGCTCGACCCATTCTCTTCCTCCTCTCGTTCTCTCTCTCTCTCTCTCTCTTTCTTACAATTTCACGATCGATTCTGTCCGCAAACGTCCGCTAAGGTTGGCCTTCTTTAACGATATTGGGTCGGTTCGTGATCTTTTTGTGAGGTTCTTGATCGGGTCTTGCCGAGTCAATCTTGTCGGAATTGGACCCGGAAGTTGGTTCGTGCCATTTCGTTGCTCTGTTTACCTACCTCGACGCGGTTTGTCCCGATTGCTTTCGATCTGAATCCGCTCCGAGGTGGGTGGTTTCCAGTTTGGTGATCGGGCTTCCCGGGTGTGCGTTCGGTTTCTTGCGATCTTGGCGATCCGGTTTGATCGGAGAGCTCGTCCTGTTTCCGGTGCTTTGGAGTCAGCTTCCTCCTCTGCTTCCGAATATTGACTTCTTGAGAATTCAGCTGACTTCTCATATTCAGAGTCCGATCTTCGGAGTTCGGTGCGTTCGATAGGGAATTGGCTGGCTTCAGGTTCCTGGGGTCTGTGCTTTGGATGTTAAGTCCGTAGAGAGTAAATCGACGATGGATGGTTCGCAAGGAAAATCGAATGCTCCGGCTCCGTTCCTGGTCAAGACTTATGAGATGGTCGATGATCCTCAGACGGACTTCCTGGTGTCCTGGAGCGAGAGCGGAAGCAGCTTCGTGGTGTGGAGCCCGCCTGAATTCTCCGGGGAACTACTCCCTAAATACTTCAAGCACAACAACTTCTCGAGTTTCGTGAGGCAGCTCAATACTTACGTAAGATTCGATCTTGAACCCAATATATTCTTGGTTCTTTTCTGTTCCGCGATGTTTCTTTACTTAGTCCGATGTTTGCGTGTGTTCCTGCTTATCTTCTTAGAGTGGGTAGCTGAATTCTCTGTTCGTGAACAAAAACCAAGGACCTCTCCAAAGTCGAAAGATAACACCTGGTGTGCTAGAGATCCTTGGTTTCAAGTTTTATGCTGAATCAAGCTATGATTTGCTGCTGGTTATAGAGGTTCTCCATCTATCTCCAGTATTGACATACTTTCGGATCGATTCGTTCTTGACTACGGGAATGAGGCGTGCTCGATCTAGTCTTTAGTGCTTGCGATAAATCTCCAGCTTTGGGTAAATTGAAACTGGTGGTTGTTAGTGGTTTCCTTTAAATTTTTCTTGCTTGGTTGTAGATGCAAGTCTTCATTTCACTATGCTCTCTCGTCTTGCTGTTGGCTGTACTCTCATTATTTCTGTTTTTGTTTCCTGGTTGTCGTAATACTGGAACACGTAGTTTAGGTGAGCTGGTTTATTTATCCCCGTACCTGAATTTCCTCGTCTGATTGATCGATTTTGATTTTTTACTTGAACAGGGCTTTAGAAAGATAGATCCCGATCAGTGGGAGTTTGCAAATGAAGAATTCATAAGAGGGGAGAAACACCTTTTGAATAACATCTACCGACGCAAACCAATCCATAGCCATTCGGGCCAGGGTGCTCGGTTATCTGATACAGAGAAACAGATGTACGAGGAGGAAATCAAGAGACTGCGACATGAGAAGAGCTTGCTTCAGTCGGAGCTTCAAAGATATCAGGGAGATAATCAGGATGTTGATTTCCAGATACAGTTACTACGTAAGCAATTCCAAAATATGGAACAAAAACAGACGCACTTGATCACCGTCTTAGCTCAATTAATGCAGAAGCCGGTATTTGCTTCTCTCTTTACGCAGCAGTCGGATAGTCCTACCAAAAAGAGAAGGTTGGCGGAACTGGATCATTTACATGACTCAGATGACAAGAGTGGGCGAGAGAGTTTGAAATTCCAGAAAGAAAAATTCAATGGTGTTCCCTTTTCTCTACTAGATTTGGACTCCGTTGAGAAACTGGAGCAGTCTTTGCACGTTTTGGAAAATCTCCTTCAAGGAGTCGATAACACTTCAGGCGCAGAACAGCATGACTTCGGGGCAATATCGTTGCCTTGGCCGGCGGGTTTCACCGAGAGAAAGGAATCTTTGGATGATTCTGACAGGCATATCCGCCCTTGGTCACCCGGGTCACCTCCATCTCCGAAAGATGTTGCGTTGTCACCGGAACTAGCACTAGGAACAGATCACCTCGAGAGCCCGGAGACATCATCGGTGTGTCTCAACATGGACATCAGCCTCAAATCGTCAGTGATCGACGTGAACGTGGAGCCGGCCTGTGTCCCTGACGTGGAAAACTTGAAAGAACAGATTCTCGAGAAAATGCCTGGTGCGCCGACTGCGGTCAACGACGTGTTCTGGGAGCAGTTCCTCACTGAAGCCCCTTGCCCGTCCGACTCCCAGGAAGTGGAGTCCGAAAGAAGAGAAGGTAGCGGGAGCAGGAGCCCCATGAAGCTGGCTAATCGCGGGAAATTCTGGTGGAACTCGCATCTGGGAACGACTTTACGAAGCACGTCGGGAGCGTTGCTTCGGAAGGAAGGAGTTGATATTCATCGGTGCTGTAGGAACACTGTAGTTTTTTTTAACACGTTCTTTTCACCTGCATAGGTTGCTGGGTCATTCATTTTCCTTAATGCTTGTATACATACAGGATCCCTATCTCTCTTTCTATTGATAGAACAGCATCTGCTGCTCGGTATTATTCGTTAAGAACTGCATTCGAACGAACTGATGCGTCGACCCAGCCTAACGAATGATCTGTTGCCCGTTTTGCACTCTCCAAGATCCTGAAAAGAGCTTCATGTCGGAGGTTTGATGATGCGTTTGTCCCTAGGACGATGCAAAGATTCTGCAATCCGCAACAGTAATCTCGAAACGTAGCCCTTGTTCGACAAGGACGATGTACATCTCTGTTTGGCTACTAGAGTGTCGGCAACACGAGTTCTTTACACAGTTCAATCAGTACGTAGGAACATGGGGAATATGTGCCTAAATTTCGTTTGGAGTTGGATATGCATTTCAATGGTGGGTGCCAATCCGGTTGACTGAAGTTGAAGGCAAGATTTTGATTGTCAAATAGAAGAAAAATTACAATTAAATTAATTTTTTCGAGTTTATAACTGTTAGATCCGACATGACGAATTATGATATATAGGAAAATTGGATAAGGAATAAAACGTCCTTTTATAATTGTTTGAGATGCTAATTTTTCTGCAAGACAGAGAGTTCCAAAGCGTAATCACTTCTATAGGGAAAGATGCATAATTATATAAATTGAAAAAAAAACAAGTAATATACAATTCGGCATGTTGTGGTCACAGCCAGTCCATCGAAACTCAGCACTGAAACATAATTTTCTCTTTTAAAATTTCCAGAGTGAAATCGAGAAAGGGCCCACTTTTCTAAAATTCTTTTATCAAATATAATTAGACATCATCTTAGGTAAATCAAAGGGGTAAAACAAAGAGATTAAAAAAAGGAAGAATGTTTCTTCAGATCTACGATTTTAGACCAACGAAGCCGATCGCGCAACCGCAACAGACAATTACACCAAAACCGAATTGCCGAAGAAAGAAAAAAAAGTCGTCCTCGTCGAACAGAAGAAGGAAACGCCGAAACCGAAGAAGCAACAAACTCCACCCCCACGCCGCACGCCATTCCATTCCCGTTCGAAATCTCTCGCCGGCCGCTCCAGTTCCCCTTCGCGCACGAGGAAACTCTCCAATCGGATCTCCCCAAAACCTCCCGATCCCTCCGCCTCGCGTCGGCAGCACGTCAGGTCAGCGCTCTCGATTCCACCTCCCCCTCCCGTCTTCTTCCTCGCATTTCGATCCCCTCGCGATTCCGACATTGCGCCCGTTTCGGATGGCTCGAGCTCGTTTTATGGCGATCGATTGTTTCCTTCGACCGTCGGTGCTTTTCGAATGGCGATTCTTTTGGCCTTTTTCGATCCTTTCATTAGCAACCGGAGGTACGGAGACGCTGTTCGTGTCGATTGCGATTCGCATCCCGTCTGAGTTTCGTCGGGTTGCTGGTTGGTTTGCTTGTGGAGAATGCCGTGGGGGAGAATTTAGAATTTTGATCCGGTTTTTGGTCCGTTGAATCGAATCCGGACTGACGTCTTAGCAGAGTTTTGAAATGTTACTGTTTATCGTTTGGTTTAATGTCCTGAGTGAGCTCAATCTTGCCTCCGATGCCTGGCTTGTTGATGAGGGGGAAAGAAAGTTGTCTTGAACGTGTTTTTGGTTGTTGAATGGTTGAACTCGTTCTCATACGTATATGTTTTTCTGGAAGCAGGGAAGGTTGCTCGAATCGAGTTTTATAGGTGATTGGAAATTGGCTAGCAGAAAAGTTCGAACAGACACCATTTATTTCTTCCAAATTTCATCAGCTTTCTGATCCAATCGGCTACTCTTTGAATGAGAGACTGTGTATCTTGTGGTTTTGCTGGTGGGACCACATAGTTTGCTGTCTTGTTAGATAATGAAGTTGATATCGACAATATCCTGTAGTGTTAATGGCTCGAGCCTAGCGAAGGAAGGAGATGTTCAGCAGTGATTTGGTTGCAGAAGAGGTTGAACACACCATTAGAAGCTGCAGTCAAAGTGGAAGCCAGGCTGCAAGTCTGCACCGAGAGCCTTCTTTCTCGGGATGGTGCAATGAGGATGGCGTAGTTCTTTTAAATATTCAGAAAGAAAACTCTGATGAATCAATTGAAGAGCCTGATTTTGAATTGCCATTTCTCCAGCAGAACGAGCAGGGAAATGGGTTTCTAGGCCACAGTAGATATCAGTATAATAAGTTCCAGATGGATACTGTGCATATGAATGGAAGCAGTGTGGTCAATTCCTCTATACATGGAGAAGGAAGTAAATCTGAGAAGTACTCTTCCCTAAATATTGAAGATGGATCATCCGTTCGTGAGAGAAATCTCTCAAATGTCGGTGCAGATGGCCTCAGTTCTATTAGTGGTCGTGAAGTATCTGCACCGAATTCCGAGAGTTCTATCTCTGCTGCTAATGTGCTGAAGACATTGTTTTTCATACTTGTATGGTACACTTTCAGCACCCTTTTGACATTGTAAGTTACTCCATTTTCTAGTCAATCTTGAGAAATGCTTGTTTCCTTTATTTAAGTGGCATGTTGACGTACTCCTTCATTGTATCTCCCCCATAATGTGAGTAGGTACAACAAAACCCTACTAGGAGATGATATGGGAAAGTTTCCCGCTCCCATGTTGATGAATACCATCCACTTCACTATGCAAGCCGTTTTGGCGAAGGGCATCACTTGGTTTTGGTCTCATAAATATCAAACTAAGGTTACAATGTCATGGACAGACTACTTTGTCAGAGGTAAGCCTGCGGACTATTAGTTTTTTACTTTTTTATTTTTTGCGATTAAAGGTGGCCCTGATTCTGCATGATAATTGAATCTCTTTTAGACACTTGATATCTTGAAAACGTGTATAAGTTACGGTGGTGCTAAGCATGGATATGGTGATGTATGTCCAATTTAAAAGCTTACAGCTGTGGCTTCAGTAATTTATCCATCAGGGCCTCTTTGATGAAATGATTGAGACCGATTCGAGTCTTTTAGTTCTCCTAGGGTTGGTTTTGTTCACAATCATGGGATATTTACATTTCTTTCTGTAATATATTTGAAAATTAGTTAATTAACTTTCGATCAACTAATGCGACAGATGGAATTTGCCTTTCACAGTTGTACCAACTGCACTTGCAACGGCCATGGATGTGAATCTCAGCAACGAATCCCTTGTCTTCATCTCTGTTACATTTGCAACGATGGTGAGTTGTTATAGTTGCATGTTAAAGATGCTTGCCCATGCTTTCTTTGTTTGCTTTTGGTTCTATGTTTCATCAGCTCATTCATAGTTCTAGTTATCATCTCTTGCAAATTGGTCAACTTCAACTCTCTGTTTTTTTTTTTCTTTTTGCAGTGTAAATCAGCAGCTCCTATATTTCTTCTATTGTTTGCTTTTGCTTTCAGGTGAATTTTCTTCTTAACCTTTACCGCATCAAAATTTCTGCAACTTTTCTGTAATTTTGCTAAGATGTCGTCAGACTATCATTACCATCCTGCTTCAAAGAGTCATTATGATTTATATGACCATAATTGTGTCTCACAGTCCTTTAAGATTCCCAATTATATTGGAGTTTCTTGTTTCAGAATGGATGTTTGGTATGTGATCTCTGTTTTCGTAATCATCTAGTTGAATGTTTGTTTCGATCTAGTAAAATTTCATGGTTGTACGTGTATACCAAGCAGTCATATTATTCTACTGGCTCTCTTTTCATCCTTCAATATGTGTTGGGAGTGGGATGGAAACCTCTATACTTAAGGGCTAATTTTATGTTTTTGACCAAGTTGTCTTGGATGGCGACGTCCCCACAGAGTCATGATATCTACTGTTTGCTAGGTTGTGCAGTGATGGCTGATTTAATCCTGCTTCTCGATATTATGACAAAGAAGGATCAATTTCTTTGCATAGAATGGCAGAGTTTCATTATATTTGCATTTGCTCATACCATTCCAAATCCCTCTCCTTTGTCCTTTATTCATCTCCTAGCGAAATCTCATTCATTTACTGTTCTATCTTAATGTTTTGTTTAAAGGTTGGAGTCTCCCAGCATTAAACTCTTGGGTATAATGATTGTCATCTCTATTGGAATCTTATTAACAGGTATGTAATGGATTTTTAATTCGTTTGTTCTATTTATTTATGGATTATGCCTTGCCAGTATTTTACGTTAGAAGCCCAGATGCAGTAATCTTTTTAAGTTTTCGCAGGAATGTACGAAAATTTATGAGTCAAGATGTCTTGGCCTTAATAATTTTTTCTGTAATTTTCTCTGGGCTTTCATGATTTTTCCTTTTTTGCCTTGGCTTTTTTTTTTTTTTTTTTTTTTTTTTTTTTTTTTTTTTAATTTTCTGCTTCTCAGTTGCAAAGGAGACTGCATTTGAATTCTGGGGGTTTATTTTTGTTATGCTTGCTGCTGTTATGTCTGGATTTCGCTGGTGCATGACTCAAATACTGCTTCAGGTACAACATACATTGTCCTTCATTCATCACTTCTAGCAAAGATATGCCAGTTGCTTGGACTAACTTTATTTCTGTTGTCTTGTTATCTTGGGGGAAAAAAAAACTTTGAATCCTGATGCCATTACTGATCTGAAGAAAGAGGCCTATGGTAAGTGTTTCTTTCATTTCGCTTGCAGTAGTAGAACAACTTCAAGGGCCTACAGTTTCTATGCTATGTTTTCTGTCTGTTTGAGTGCATGGATGTTCTGTTTCCTTATAAAAATACTGATCCATTCAACTCCGTAAAAGTTCAGTGTTTTATAGAAAATGATGGGTAAAATACAGAAGATAATGTTAATACTTGTACAAGAGCATTAGATATATATGTGGAGAGTTATATCTTGGACAGTGTTCAAGTTTCTTGAAAACCTGGTCTTGTTGAATTGTTGTGGATTTTTGGCATTTGTTCAATGAAATGGGAGGTCTAAAATGGGGTTAGTTCTGCTACATAGATACTAGTTTCTGCTATACAGGTGAAAATTACTTTTTGAGCCGGCTTATCTAAAAGAATTTACTCAAGCTTGCCATTTGATCAATGTTACACTTTTTTATCTTTGGAATTGATTGCAAATTATAGATAATGATGCACACATGTCTTGATTTTTGTTTCAGGTTTAAAAGATCCACTGACCTTGATGAGCTATGTAGCTCCGGTGATGGCACTAGCAACTGCTTTTCTTTCCCTTTTGTTGGATCCATGGGATGAATTTAAAAATAATAAATATTTTGATAATTCACATCATGTCACACGAAGTTGCTTACTGCTGCTTCTGGGTGGAACACTGGCCTTCTTCATGGTAGGTACATTGTGTACATGGTGGAACTTGTATCACTTTTAAGCTGGTGTGTTATTTTTATATGTAATTTCATAGTTGAGCTGCTTGTTGCTACTATTATGTAGGCTTTTTTGCTAGTTGCTACTGTTTTAGGGGTTTGACATGTCTTCACATTGTCCTTTTGTTGCAGGTTTTAACAGAGTACATTCTTGTCTCAGTGACTAGTGCTGTTACAGTTACAATTGCTGGTGTTGTCAAGGAAGCTGTTACCATTTTGGTATGGACTTCTCTCTACGTCATTCTTGCTTGTTTATATGGACATGTATCTTCAGAACTAGCACATGTCTGACTTATTAGTTAATTGATGACTAGGCTTTATTGGTCCAGTAGCATGATGCTACTTAGCGTATCTTGGTTCTTCTTCTTCTTCTTCTTCACTCACACACTTCCATTTTTAGATATTTTTTTGTCGTACATTACTATTATTAAGTTAACCCTATTCATGTAGAGTTGCGAGTCATTTTATTTTGTACTCTATGATGTTTTTCAGGTTGCGGTGTTCTATTTCCATGATGAGTTTACCTGGTTGAAGGGACTTGGTCTCCTGACAATAATGGTTGGCGTCAGTTTATTCAATTGGTACAAGTAAGTTCATGGTAGATGCAATAGTATGTGTTCTTTCAAAACTATCTTTTTTTTATGCAGGATAAGTAATCCATCTAGTTAGATTTGGCACTGCTTTGCTATCGGCTTTTATGCTTTGTCACTCATAATGAACATCCACAGATGTCTAGGAAATGCATGTCTTACTCTTGCATTATTTTGATGTTCATTTTACTCGATAGTGCAGTTTTTATTTTTATTTTTTATTTTTTATTTTTTATTTTTTATTTTTCTGGGGTGCACATTTTACCATATTGATTTCCTGTGAACAAAGAAAAAGTTATTGATGAAATGCCAGTGCCAACTTGATTAACAGACAGATATAGCATCCCAAATTGTTAGATTTCAAACTTTTTGGATAATTGCTGAAAGGCCCAAAACAGATATTCTTCTCTGAAAGCTGAGAATTTTACTTGCCAAAAGTAGGTGGAAGAACAGAATAGGCCTATCATTTGTTGTTGTGAGAGATTTGAATACCCTGCTAGGTCTATTATTCCTTGTTGCTAGACGTACTATGGCCTGACCATGCAAGGCATGCAGCATTACTTAAATGAGTCTCATAATATAATATCATATAATACCTAGGAAAAACATGTTTGATATCAAACATGCAATGATGCAAATTATTAGAACTTGCACAAAAGAAGTTCACAAATGTGTATTTTGCTTACTGTAACTTTGAGATACTTTAAGGCTACGATAGTGTCAAAGAGGCACGAGTCATTTGAATTCTCTTCACAGTTGGAGCTCACCTTTTCTGTCAGTTTATAACTTGTGTCGGTAAACTAGTGGACTACATAGTCCATTAGCAGAAGCAGTCTAGACTTACACAGGTACAACCCTTTCAGTGCTAGTTCATCACTTGGTTTTTACTTGGCTCTTACATGTCTTTCTTCAATATGAAGGTAAATAGAATTTATCCTGTGAAAGTTTTTCTCCTAGTGAGGTGTTTGCTCTATTGACTGACTGTCATGATTATTAGTCCTCTTCTTTTTGTATGATTTGTTAGCTAAATCACTTGTTTTGTTCCTTGTTTCATTTCCAGTGTGGTGTTAAGGACTAATCATCTTCTTTGTCCGTCGATTCTGCAGATATCAAAAGCTACAAAAAGGGCATTGTGAAGATGATCATTCGGGATCACCTGCAAGAAATGCTTCGGCAAAATATGTTATTCTTGAGGAGATGGAGGATCAAGATGATGAAACTTGATTACTGCAGGAATATGATCCTACACTCTTGATAAGTCTCAAGTGAGTTTATCTCCAACATAGTGGGATTCCATTAAGTTGCTTGATATATCATGTCTGTTGCACTTCAATAAATCTTTGGAGCTGTGCTTTAATGTCATGCTTATAAGTCTCGCCTGCAAATGCATGACGATGCATAGCAATTATGCTTGTTGACCTGTTCTTTTTTCATTCAGGTCAGCTTCTTGAAGCTTTGTGAAAATGTCTCATCACTTCTGGTGCTGAGTTTTGTTTCTCCGCAACGGTCACTGCGAGGCCCTGTCTGTTTTTATATGAAGACGCGCATTTTGGAATTTCAGTAAGACTAGCCGCGCATCCTTGCCGCTTGAGTGCCTGCAATCAATTAAAAGCCGATGCTCTTTTCTCGAGCATGCGTCAGAGGTTTCCCATAAGGCGGTCTTTGTTTCTACACATCAAGATTGCTAAGTGGCAAACCTTTATTTCATGAGATGTAATTCCAAATTGGATAGCCTTTTTGCCCTAAGATGCTAAACACGTAGACGACCATTGTATACTTAGAATTATTCCAAGCATTCTGCCTTTTGGTTTTCTCCGTTTATTTCACTCTTCCTTCTCATTTGGTCCCATTGTGGGATTGTTATGGCTGTAACATGTGTGGACCACTTTACGTGGCATCTATAGTGGAAGTCAGTTCTTTGTTCGAGCAGTGTCCTTTTGATAGCATCTTCTTTTTCCCTTTGATCTAATAATGCAACACCTTTCCTGCACGCGAAAGCAAATTTGTCTTGGACACTTTGTCCCGATCGAGTTTTTCGTTCTATTTTCTTTTTCTTTAATCAAAACTAATTGCGTCATTACCGAGTGCGGTTGGTGTCAATCCAAAAGGACATGTCATGTCTCGCCCTTTGGATAGTATTGCCTTGTGGAATGAGCTAGCGACAAGAAATAAGTGGGAAGCTTATCTCAATGTTAGTGGAATTGAACTATGTGGCTGCGTCCAACCAAAAACGTTTTATTCTTTATTACACGTTTATATCCTTTCAATGATAGAAGCTCTTGAAGCGAGTGCAGGTGCGAGGATTGAAACTGAAACTTAGTAGCATAATCATAAGCAGCAACTGGAACTTATGCGCATAGAAATGCCGTTACTGGCGTTTGAGGGCATCCCCTTTCGTGACTTGATAACTATTTGCACCGGCAAAAACGATACGTATTTCCATAATGAGCGAACCTCTAGTGCTTGTTCTGGTTTCTAAGACACAAGGAAAGTTCTGCTAACTAGAGGTTGCGATTGTTCTCGAGAATCAGTGAATAGGCACTTGGTATTAATTTCTGCGGAATCAATCATTCTTTAGAGGAAGCCGACGGGAAGTTTAATAGGCGCAAAAGTCAATGTAGACGGCTATCACGAAGTCACGTTCTCTGTCTTGCGCAATTAATGTTGTTAGATAGTGACAAGAAATTTTCTTCCAAAGACTGTTCTCCCTCAGTTGATCTATCCATTTCTTCTGGCCTACTTGGGGAGTCCAAAGTTGACCCACACTCTTATGGTTTAGGATTTCAACATAACCTTAATGGTGCCAACCAGACCATTAAATTCTACACCATGTAAAAAAGATTATAACAGCACTTGCACTCAACAGTGTCAAAGAGCAGCTTTCCAGCTCACATGGAGGTGATTCCGGATCGACCCTTCGTACCTTTCTTATTAGTATTACTTACCTGTTCTTCCTGATATCATGACTATCGCTCAGTAGCAGTTAACCTCGTGCAAGAGAGATCCTTGTACACGACTCTAACTGGTCTCTGGTGGGATGATTTCTTCTTGTCTCCGTGCTCCTTATCCGAATCTCCTCCTCTCTCTTCTAGTACTCCTTCCATCACTAACTATGGCCGAGTCCTGGAATGGACCTTCATCAGTTAGTGCTCCTGCTGCGTGGAACGCCAGTAGACCTTACGACTACAATCTAACTCGAGATGACCTTCAGATGAGTATCAAGATCGTGCTTTACAGGGAAAGCTCGGGGCCAAGTTTCTTTTATGGCTTCACATGCTACTCCAATGGCCTCTGCGACTTTGGCCTGTTCATTTTCCAACTGATTGAGGACATGAAAAGCGTCTGGCCAGTGAGCGTGTGGTCGGCTAACCATGGTAAACTCATGGAGGACACAGTTCAGCTGCTACTCACCGAGGAGGGCAATTTAGTCTTACTGGGTAGCAATGGAAACAGGATTTGGTCCACGGATACCGCCGATAGGCGTAGGTCAGCCGCAGGGTTAAACTTGACCGAAGCTGGAAACATCGTGCTCTATGACAGAAGCAACGCAATCATTTGGCAGTCTTTCGATCACCCTGCAGATTATTTCCTTCCTGGACAGGTGCTACATCCCGGAATGAAACTAACGGCGACATCACCCACGCCAGATGGGAGGGCACCAGTCTACACATTCACCGTTGAGGATCGTGTAGGCTTTGTGGCATCTGTAACAACACGTGATTCTCCCCAGACTTACTATAAAACGAGGGATGTAAGTAAAATGACAAGCGACATCGGACAGGTTGCAGCATTTTACACGAATGGAAGATTCGGTGAGTTTGTTCTTCCCACCACGTCATCGGCTCAGTTTATAAGGCTGAGTTCTGACGGGCATCTGAGGCTTTACGTTCACGATGGGAACTATAGCTTCAATTTTAAGGCGGATGTTCTCACAGATAGGATTGGCTATTGCGGTTATCCACTGGTGTGTGGGACTTATGGCATTTGTTCAGAGACGTCTATGAGCCGTCAATGTCTTTGTCCAATTGAGACAGGATACTTCAAAGAAATTAAAGAGAGGCAACCGGAAAATGGTTGCAATGCTAGCACGTCCATCTCTTGCGATTCTCCAAATCACACTTTTGCAGAAATTAAAAATATCTACTTCTTTGCTTTTTCTTGTGATATTCGTGCCGATATCCCAAACACGACCATAGAGATTTGCAAGGAAGCTTGTTTGAGTAAAGGGTGCTCATGCACAATGTTATTATTTCACAATGATATGACTTTCTCCAGTGGAGACTGTTATTTGTTGTCAGATTCCTTTTCGTTTATGGATAACACTTACACGGGCCGTACCCCTAATGCCTTAGCGTTGATTAAAGTAGACAATGCTTCCAGAAATCTGATGCCGCCAACAAGAAGGGGAAGGGGACGAACTAGGATCATACTTGGGACTACTGTTGCAGTCGTCTTGATGTTTTTGGTTGGCACATTTGGCATTTTTGCCCGATGTAAGGTAAAAGCAGATGATGTTGAGGATGATGATCCAGACTTACCAAGGCTGCAAATAACTCGATTCTGTTATGAGGACCTGAAGGTCATGACAGGAGATTTCACCGTCAAGCTAGGGGAAGGAGGATTTGGCTCGGTGTTTTTAGGAACTTTACCCAGCGGCATTAGGATTGCAGTTAAGCGCCTTGATGGTTTTGGTCAAATAAAGAAGTCATTCTTGGTGGAGGCTGAAACCATTGGCACTATCAATCATGTCAATCTGGTAAGACTACTTGGATTTTGTGCTGAAAAATCACTTAGGCTTTTAGTGTATGAGTACATGTGCAATGGTTCTCTTGATAAGTGGATCTTCCATAAAGTTGAAGAGTTTGACATCTGTTGGCAAGTAAGAAGAAAGATTATCCTCAACATTGCCAAAGGACTAGCCTATCTCCATGAGGAATGCCATCAAAAAATAATTCACTTAGACATCAAACCCCAAAATATACTCCTGGATGAACATTTCAATGCGAAGCTTGCTGATTTTGGGTTGTCGAAGCTTGTTGGTAAGGACGAAAGCCATGTCATGACGACCATGCGAGGAACACCAGGTTACCTTGCCCCGGAATGGCTAAACTCTGTTATCACGGAAAAGGTAGACGTGTACAGTTTTGGCATTGTGACATTAGAAATCCTATGTGGGAGGAAAAATGTGGACCGGTCTTTGCAGAGTGATGAAGTGCATATGTTGACCCTTTTCAAGTGCAAAGCAGAACAAGAACAACTAAAGGACATGGTTGATAAGTCCAGTGGTGACATGCAACTACACGGCCAAGAAGCTGTCAAGATAATGAAAATCGCAGCATGGTGTTTGCAAGATGATTATAGTAAGAGGCCTTCCATGTCTGCAGTGGTTAAATGCTTGGAGGGCCTAGTTAGTATAGACAGCTCAAGTTATAGCTTCTCTGTTCCTTCTAGTCACAGCGAGCAGATTGTTGATGAAGTTTCTCAGCTATCAGCCTTGCAATTATCAGGTCCTAGGTGAAGAAGTCTAATTTCTAACGTAAGCTCTGACGCTTAGATGGTTTGACTCCTTTGATAGTGCTGAGATTCTCAGTTCATCCAGATTACAGCGATTACATTGTGGATCAATTTACCAAGCTAGCCTCGTGATCATCACGTCCTAGGTGAACAGAACTTGTTTTACTCATAAGTTCCTAGGCATTAATTCTTTAAGAGCTCTCCCTGCATTATTAAACCTTGGTATGAAGTCTTCCTGCAAGATAATGATATGAATGAGGTAAATGAGTTTCATTAGGGGCTGACATAATCTCAAAGGACAAGAGGATGATGAACGATGGTCAAAGGCAGCATTTAAATGGAATATCATGCATTGGTTTGTTGTTCTTGAGCAAACACTGAGCCACTAACAAGTCTAATTTAAGGTATTTGAAGATGCTTGTCAACCTGTGCAATCTCCCATTCAGATCAGCTTCACTAAAGCTTTGTGAAAATGTCTTGGTCACTTGCTTCTGGTCGAGTCCTGGTTTCTTAGGTTCGCCATTTCACTCAAGCAAGGCCCCTTCTGCTTCTGATACGAAGACAGGCAACTAGTAATGCTAACAAGCGATTAGCAATGCTGGACATCTCCATCTCGTGAGATGGACTCCCGATGGGATTTAACCGTTTTGCCGTATTTTCCAAGATGTTAACATGCAGAGGGCCACTGTAAGCTACATCATTTCGAGCATTTGGCGTTTTCATTTCCACCATTTTTTTGTACTCTGCTTTCTTATTTGGCCCATTGTGGGATTTCTATTGCTGTAACATGCGAACGCATTAGGTGTCATTCCTAGTGGAAGTCATTTCTTTGTTTTAGCAGTTTGCTCCCGTTTATAGTAATGTTCTTGTTCTTTTCTCTAACAGTGGTTAATCTTTCCTGTGTGCGAAACCAAACTGTTCTACATAACTTTGTTTTCCATTATCATCACTCAGACCTGCCTGAGTTCTTGGTAGCTTCATCAGCGGCTAAAGCAGGTTATGAAGAACCTACAAAAATTTGCAAATCATCTGCTTCAGGAACACAAAGGAGACCTTTTCAGTTTAAAGGAAGAGATTAAAAGGTGTTTGATATTCCGCTTTGATTTTAGAAAAACCCGAACATCTTGGGTCTATATATCTTTTCCTCAAGATAAAACCCAATGTTGATAAAGATTTGTACATCGCAGGATATGGAATTCCATATCGCATGATCTATAAACTATATGAATTAAGATTATCATTTGGGCCATTGTTGATGATGAGTTTGCTTTACGTGGTCTAAATATCATATAGTGTCATTTCGGGATTCCCATTAATATAGGATATCGACATGATAAAAAGGTTTTGAACAATTGTTGTCAAGAACTCACATAATTAGAGATGAGTCGTTTGATCGCTAGAGATGGCTAGAGATGGGTTCGAAGAAAATTACCATCCAATTCACTTGTAAATTATATAAAATATGATTGGGCCATTCTTCTACCTCTATCGAGATATCCGGTGGTTTTACTTTCAAAGAAGTTTGATATTCAATCCCTCAAAAGGAAGAAAATAAATCTTGACTATTAGTATACAAGGAAAAATTAAGAAAGTAAATGTTAATAATGGAACACATAGCATAACAATTAATGTTGATCAATTAAATATATAAGCTCCTAAGTAGCATCGACACCGATATACAATATGCAACATAATATAACACGCGACATGTCATTTATCAAAAAATAGAGAATTTTAATACGTTGGGACAAATTATATATTAAATTTATATTTTTATATATCATGATAAACTATCATTTTTATGATTATTTTAATCAAATTAATTTGATTTAAATTCACAAATATATAAATAATAAAAAAAAGCCTAGAATGAATTTACACTAAAAACATTAGTCCACCATTTGTTAATTTCATACATTGTTTCAATTTGACAAATTCAACTCCATTTCAATAATTCATAAAACTTGGAGGGAAAAAAAAGTAATCCACATTCTAGACTCGCGTGTCATAACGTGTTGGAAGAGAAGATTAAAAAAAAAAAAAACAAACTTAGGGGGTCAATTTTATATCATGGGAAGTGAAAATTATAAGAGAAGAGAAGACTAGTTTTTTTTTTCTTTCTCTATTTATTATTGTTATTATTTATTATTATTTTAAATATTTTTACATTTTGTCCCCTTATTTATTGCAAATTTTTAAAATTGACTTGTGTGTGTCAGACTTCCGAACTTATATTTTGGAATTCCCGTCTCACGTGTCGGAGAGTGTTGAGAGAGTTGATTGGGTGTCGGATATTTTGACACTTGTTGACCAAGTGTCAGAGAGTGTCTAACATGAGAAGAAAGGAGAGTATCTGACACAGCACAAAAGCTCTCGAAGAGTGTTGGTACTTCATAAATCAACTCATAAATAGAGGACGGATTTGCTATTGTTCTTCATGAAGAAAATAATTAGGGACGAAATTAAATATAGTCAAGCTTGTTTCATTCTTAATGGTTCTAGCAAAAAATAACAAATTTCAGAAGAAATTATGAATTTTCTGCTACAAGGTTTAAGTGGTTTAGATTAGCGAAAATATTTCTGATTAGATGTCAAGTTTTGTTGACCAATTGATGAAAGATGAAAACCATATAATCTAAACAATCACACGGCGTTGTCGTAACACACAATTTGGAATCTTATGGGAAATTGGGGATGGACACGAGAGCGTTGTGTAGGTTGTAGCCTTTCCGTGGTTCGCAATAAAAGTCATGTAACTCGAAGGTTCGAAGATTTGCTTGTGTTCTCATTACTTCTATGAAGGTTGACTTCATCAATAAAAGTACTGGAAATCTCACGTGGGAGTACCCCGCCATGTCTATTGTCAATTGTCGTGCATGGGATGCCTCCCCACATGGATCGCCCTAAGAAGAACAAAACCATGAGGACTTAATATCCAAAGCAGATAATATATGTACAATGGAGATCCAAAGCATTACAAGTGATATTAGAGTTGACTCTTGACCGTGTGTGGGGCCACAGCGAGGACGCTATGCTCTTAAGGGGTTGAGAGTGTGATGGCCTAGGTAGTGGTGAGCGAGGATGAGGGATGACAGTACATTTGTGCCTCGGTCCCTGGACATGCGCATGGAGGGGGTGCATCTCTTGTCCCACATCGTTTAAGGAGAAAGTTTTAGATTGCCTTATAAGGCAATGGGCCCTCTAACTGTATACACTCCGGAGCATTACTTGGCACGCCGGGACACTTAAGTGCCATAACTTTAAAATGGTACACTTAAGTGCCATCATCGGAGTAAAATGGGACACTTAAGTGCCAATCCGGCCAAAAACCGGTCAAAATGCAGATGTGGCATTTTCTGGCGACTTGCTTAACTGATGTGGCAATTTTTTTTTTTTAAAAAAAAGCACACGTGGAGGAGGAAAACGATGTCGCCCCATCCCTTGTGCATTTGGCCAAACTAAACGACGTCGTTTTTCGTTAGTGTTAAACGACCTCGTTTGGTTTATTTGGATTTTAACATTTCGTCAGTTCACACTAGGTCTGACGTCCTCTCCATCCATCGCCGTTCACAGCTCGCCGTTCGCAGGTGATCGCTCGCCGTCGTCGCTCGCCGTCGTTGCTCGCCGTCGTCGAGCGCCGTCATCGCTCGCCGTCGTCGATTTGCTCAGGTTTTTTCTCTTCTTCCTCTCCCCTGTGGTGAAATTAGGGCTCCGACTCGTTTATTAGGGCTCGGACTTCAAATTTGGGGGTCGGCTAGGAAAGGTCAGGCTTGATGTGAGATTTATGGCTGAGATGTAGTGCTACAATCCTATTGGGGGGTTCGAATTGACAGTTTAGGAGCGGCATTGAAATATAGGCTCGGTGTAGGGCTCGGCGGGGGGAAAATTAGGGTTCAGTGTAGGGCTCGACGTCGCCTCATTCACTGTGATGTGTGATTCATTCAGGGTGTTGAATTGTGATGTGCGAAAGTAATTTGTAGTGGTCGGATGTGAAATGTGTGATGATTGGTGATTGTTAGGGTTCAGAGTATTGGACTTTGCACATGTTCGAATCGAAGGTTGTGGGGATGGGGAGTTCTGGATATTTTTTTTATAAATTGCATTGTTGAGGACCCATGCTGAGGAATCTCTCCATATTTTAAAGAAATGCGATGGCATAATCAAAGCAGTTGTCGGGTCCCATCTTTATTTTTATTTGTCCTTGTCCTGAGGCCTCTTGTTTTCAAGCTGCAGCTGTCGTCTGACCGCATCTTCCCTCTCTCTTCTTCTTTTCTTTTCTTTTCTTTTCTTTAATAAAGAGTGTAGGGACCTCCACTTGCAATTGTCTATTCTTTGTGAATGTGGTCCCAAAAGTTAATTGTATATTTGTTCTCTTTTGTTGCAGAAATGGCGCATAAAGACTATGTTGCTGTCATCGTTTACTACGGTGGAGATTTTGTGATTGGGGAGGATGAGTGGGAGTATGAGGGGAGGAATGAGGGTACTATCTTTGTAGATATAAAGAAGGCATCTTATATTGGATTTGTTAGGGATATAGTGACATTTTTGCCTTGTAGAGTACAAAAGTTACTGTACTGTGTTCCTGGGAAAGGCTTGAGAGATGGTTTGAGAGTTTTGGAAGATGATAATGGTTTTAGGGATGTCTTATATCATTATCTTCATGGCGAAGAGGCGAAAGTGTTTGTTGAAAACAATAGTGAGGACGAAGATGATGACAGAGATACCACCCAAGTAGGAGAAGGAGGAGATGAAGTAGGTCATGATGGACAGGATGGGGAGGAGAGGGGCGCAGATGCTATTCACCAGAGCGATTGTGACATGGGTGATGTCACCATCACTGAATTAGATTGGGAAGTAGCTGAATCCAGTGACGGTGATGATGACGATGACGATGAAGGGTTGGCGGCTGAAGCTGAAAATTTGTTAATCTTAAGTGACGCCGACGATGAGGAGCTTACACAGTCAAGGAAAAAACAAAGGGACTTTTTGTCAGATAGATTTGCAACTTTGCATGTAACTGTTCATCCAAACAGAGACGAAGGCCCTGCAGATGTTGGTGTTGCTGGCCAGGTCCTGGAGACAGATTATGAAGAAAGCATCAACACCGTAACTTCGGAGGACGAAGTTAAAGAAGATCAACGAGTTGTGCATAGAAGGAAAAGTAAGTTTCCTTCCTATGATCCATCTGTTGCATCTCCTACTTTGTCAGTAGGTATGAAATTCTATGATGCGATACAATTTAGGGAAGCTATACTGAGTTCTTCCATTGCTGCACAAAGAAATATTGATTTCATTAGAAATACCAAGAAATTTGTAAGAGCTAGGTGTTCGCAGCAAAACTGTCCATGGAAGATTTATGGTGCATTTATTAAGAAGAGTGGGTCTTTTCAGATTAGAGCCTACCAAGAGGAACACACTTGTTCCATTAATTTTCAAAACAAAAGGGTAACAAGTGCATGGTTGTCCAAGCACTTCTTCGATGTGATCAAGGTGATGCCCAACTTGAAACTTGCTAACTTTAGGATGCTGGTGAAGGAGCGTGTAGGCATCAATGTATCTAGGAATCAGTGCAAAAGAGCAAAGCAAAAGGTGATAAAGGTACTTATTGGTTAGTATGCTAAGGAATATGGGCAGGTATGGGAGTATGCTTGGGAGTGTAGGCTGCAAAACCCTACAAGTAGAGTGTATGTAGAGGTGATTGAGAGACCGCTTCCTGATCATGGGACAAAGTTCGATAAGTTCTATGTGTGCTTTGATGCATGCAGACGAGGATTTTTAGCTGGTTGTAGACGGATTATAGGATTGGACGGCTGTTTCTTGAAGGGCTTGTGCAAGGGAGAATTATTGGCAGCGATTGGAAGAGATGCCAATAACCAAATGTTCCCACTAGCTTGGGCTATTGTAAAGATTGAGAACAAGGACAATTGGTCCTGGTTCTTGAAAAATCTGATGGCTGACTTGGAGATAACAAACGGGGAAGGGTGGGCATTCACGAGCGACCAACAGAAGGTAATGCTTGTTTTTTGAAAAATTTAGTCAATAGTTTGCTTTGCTTTGTAATATGAACATGTAATTTGCTCTAGTATTTCTTACTTTGAATTATTGCAAGGATTGGTTCCGGCAGTAGCCGAGTTGTTGCCCCATGCTGAATATCGAATGTGTGCGCGGCACATATACGGAAATTGGGCAAAGAAGTATAAAGGGGATAAGCTGCAATTGCAATTTTGGCAATTAGCAAAGAGTGCAAACATGGCTGACTTTAGAATAGCCAAAGAAGGACTGCTTCAGTTGACAAAGGAAGGTTGTGCTACTCTATTTCAACTAGAACCGAAGCATTGGTGCAGGGCATTCTTCAGTGAGGAGTTCAAGTGCGATACCGTCGACAACAACATTTGTGAAGTATTTAATTCGAAAATAATAGATGCCAGATGCAAACCAGTCATCTCAATGCTTGAAGATATACGAGTTGCGGTTATGACTCGGCTGCAGAAACAAAGAGATGAGGCTGCAAAGTGGACAAGACAATATGGTCCTAGGATTGTGAAGAAATTGGATGAGAACTTGGCTGCAAGTACGCATTGTCATCCCATTTGGAATGGAGATGACGGATATGAGATAATGAAGGGTGTAGATAAGTATGTTGTCAATCTAGGAAGTAGGAAGTGTTCATGTAAAGCATGGCAAGTAAGTGGAATTCCATGTGCACATGCCATATGTGCCATCCAGTTGAAGGGCGACAATACATATGATTACATCGATGATTGGTACCATAAATCAAAATATCTTGCTTCCTATCAGTTCATGATGCAACCAATTAGAAGTAGCAAGTTTTGGGAGCCCACGGATCATGAAGCACCTCAACCTTTGCCACTGAAGAAGACAATTGGAAGGCCAAAACGAAGACGAAGAATGGCGGAGGGAGAGGTCTCGGGTCAGCAAAGAATGAGCAGGCAGGGTGCAAAGATCACGTGCTCTTATTGTCGCCTAACAGGCCACAATATTAAAGGTTGTCAATTGAGGAAGCAACAACGGTTGAGGCAAGGTGAAGGGCCTAGTGAAGAGACGGTTGGAGAAATGCATACGCGGGGCCAAGTGAGTCGATTTGTTCTTGGTCAACAAGTAGAACCCCGGTAAGTCATGAAATATATTTTATGTTTATGTTGCTTTCTTGTCGTTTATCATAAAAAATGTACATAATATCCTATTTGGCCTTGTATGTAATGTGTTTGTTAGGTCACAAGAAGAACCTCGATAAGTCATGAAACCGAATAGCTGTTCGAAGAAGGCAAGGTAGAACACAGCCAGGTGAAGGATTGGCCCAAGCAGCATCACGGCCAGCTGAAGGATTAGCCCAAGCAGCATCACGGCCAATGCAATCGACTGTTCTTCAGCAGCGAAAGAAATACCCAGTGCTAAATTCAACCAATTTGTATTCAGTTTTTATTATTATATGTCTCGATATTATATTTATGGTATATTTTGGCCTCTTTCTCAGGTTCGAAGAAAGCAAGTTGGAACTCAACTGCCAACTGAAAGGCCATCACAGGAGCCACCTCAAGGATCATCACAGGAGCCACCAGAAGAATCACTGCAAGGGGCACCACAAGTACCACCACCGGTACCATCGAAGGCCCAACGAAGGAGGTGTCACCGAAGTTGAAGGGCTACACGGAAGGACAACTAGAACAAGGCCAGGTGAAGGGGCAGGTACACAAAGGCCATCTAGAAGACGCCCATCACAATTGGTCGAAGAAGCCCCGGCTGTAGTTAAAGGGCCCAAGAAAGCAGGAAAAAAGGGGCAACAAATCACAAGTTCCTGAAAGTGACGCCCCTATTCAAACAAGAGGGGCACTTGGGAAGAGGTTAAAACAATATGGCTATGGCCTTTATACAGATGAGCATCTTTGGAACAGTCATTCTCAATGTAAGTTTTATTGGCTGCATTTAATTTAATTTATGCTGTAGATTTTTGCTAACAATTTATTGTTTTTTTTGTAGCCGGGAGAAGTTCGAAGTTCTTATCTCAGGCCCAACTCAAGAATCGACGGCTGCACCAACAAAAAAGAAAACATCAACATCAACTGTGCCAACAAAAAATAAGAGAAAGAACCTAGCTCCAGCTCCAGCTCCTTTTGATTCAATTCGGCCTAGGACATTTGCAGCTCCATCTGAGTCAGTGGATACTGAGAAGGTTGAAGAAGAAGTTGCACGTCCAGTTAGAAAGAGTGCCAAAATTTTGAATCAAGTGAAAGGCCCATCGAAAGGAGGACGAACAGGGGGTGTCGTGCATATTGATTGATGAGATGAGATGTGATATTTGTGGATCTTAGGAGTAAAAACAGTCATGTAAACGATGATGTTGTCGTGCATATAGAAAGTCTCGGATGGTTATCTTTTGTTTTGAAACTTTTCTTTAGTTTGTCATTCATTGATGTTGTCAGACTCAGACTTGATGAAATATCAATGAAATGATCTTGTGCTGCTTGTCAATTTATGTTGTTGTTTATCATGGATTCTGCTTTTACTTGTTGCTGCTGCTGTTGGTGTTCTGTGGTGATAGCTGGAGTGCTGGTGTATCTGGTGATGGTGGATGGTGATATTTGGTGGTAGTCAGTTTGTTCTTGGGGTGCTAATGTGGTGGCTGGGGTGTTGGTGTGGCTGGTGGTGATGCCTGGTGATTATTGATTTGTGGTGGGGGTTATAGGCTTAAGCAGCTGCACCTACAAGGGTACAAGTTTGCACATCTTACACCATGTGTACTGGTGCAAACTAGTGCAAGGCTAAGCTTGCACTAGTATCTTGTGCAGCAACACCACTAGCATTGTGGTGGCTGGAGCGCCTAGTGCGTAGTGTGGCTAGTGGTGATGGTTGGTGGTGTCGCCGGTGCTGGTGGATGGCGCAATTTTTACAGAAAACCCACAAAAAAATTGGCACTTAACTGATCCTATTCTAAAAAAACTTGGCACTTAACTGTTCACTTTTAACTATAAGTGACACTTAACCGATCACTTTAACAATAACTTGACACTTAAGTGATCCTTTTTTCATCGCGACTAGCACTTACGTGATTACTAAATACAACCTATGGCACTCGGGTAATCATTCATGTTTGTCTTGTGTATATGTTGGTCTGCATCAAAACAGAGAAGATGATTCTGCATCAAAACAGAGAAGACGATGGTAAACTTATGGCAAGTCCATATGACAGAACAAACAACAACAAAGCAACAATGATCTTGTTCCACAACAACACCATTTTTAACTATGGCAGTCGGAGAAACTTTTTCTCATTTTCAAGTACTTTACATTTCATCATAAAGTACAATAAACAGCAAAACAATACCATAATACACGCTTGGTAACACTTTCGTTCAATTTTCATCATTGGAACTTCATTCTTGAAAGGTTTAGTTGAAGATGCTTGAGCGTGCATTGAGACTTCATTCTTCAAAAGTTTAACTGAAGACACTTGAGCTTGCATTGAGTCAACATCGTCCAAGTCGTCCACGAACACAGATGGAGATTGCTGTCTTTTATGAAGTAGATCCAATGTCACCTCTGTCGCTCGGTCAGAGAACTTCTCATCGATCCATTTGAAGTATTTGCACTTCGACGCTTTTTTATATCGGGCGCATCCATAAAATCTTCTCCCAGGATTGATTTGAGTCCACGATGTTCTTCTTGGACTCGGTAACCCACAAAAACAGAAACGCTGACCTTCTCCTTCGCTTCGATGAGAGGAAATTGAGGCACTGGTGCGAGTCCTGCTCTCCATTTCCAAGATTCGACGAAGGAATTTTGGGCAAATGAAAATTAGGGTTCGAGACTTCAATTCGAGCACTTCAATAGGGATGATTTTGGCCGATTTAGGGTTTTAGATTTGGGGCATTTGGGGAGACAACGTCGTTTTTGGAAGATTTGGGGCTTTTATTATGCAGACGACGTCGTTTCTGGTGAGTGAGGGTCGACTCAGCTCTTCGGCGAGCCACGTTGGCAAAAAATAGTAATAAAATATTGCCACGTAGGATTTCCGGCAAGGGTCGCCGGAGGTGGCACTTAAGTGTCCCACTCAAAAAAAAAAAGTGGCACTTAAGTGTACCGTTTTGAAGTTATGGCACCTAAGTGTCCCGGCGTGCCAAGTTATGGCACTTGTGGTGTACTTCTGCCAAGTTTTAGATTGCCTTATAAGGCAATGGGCCCTCTAACTGTATACACTCCGGAGCATTACAAGTGGTATCAAAGCCGATTCCCGATCGTGTGTGGGGCCACAATGAGGACGTTGTGCTTTTAAAGGGTGGAGAGTGTGACGGCCCAGGTGGTGATGTAATATCCTGAAATTTGACCCAGTCTTGATAATATGAAATTGGTATTTTGTCGATGCGCGTATGATCATTTTACTCTGAGTTGGCTCCTCACGAGTTAACTAATCTATTAGGTAAGGTCATTAAGGGATATAAACGCGGCAAACTAGAGAATTCGATCGAAAATCGATCGTTCGACCGTAATAATCGGCACGGGTCAATACGACACCGTTATAATCGATTAGTGATCGGATATAAGTCGATTCGATGGAATGACGTAATTGAAACCTTGCGGGTGATTCCACATGATTGCGAAATTCGCATCGAATGGTACTAACTAGATTTTCTATCAATTTTGTACTTGGTACATGTAATTGAAACCTTGCGATTTTTACGATAACTGAGAGTCGCCTACGAGTCGAAGATGCACACACGTGGATCGAAAATTATCGACTATGGGTCAAACGAGCTAAAATCCCTAAAAGCTACTTGATATGTTAGGTTGTACTAAAATTGCGTTCGTTCGATTTTAACCATGAAATTGAATTCATTTTCGAGAATTGAACATTCGAGCATGTCACGGTTTATTTGTAGGATGCCGTCTCATCTTTCGGCGAATTTTTGTCGAGCCTAGAATTTTGTGGAAAAATCAATTTTGGACAAAAGAAATAGAAGGAAATTCGGATGGGCTGCTCTAAGGGGATTTTTGGCCCAAAAAATGGATTAATTCGTGAAGAAATGGAAGGAAATTTGCCATTGGAGGGATGTTTGACAAAATGGGCTGAAGACTTTAGGGGCATACACTTAAGTGCATGGGATATTTTTCTTGGCTTGCCATTGGTTTCAACCTTGACTTTCAATTCCTCTCTGTCATCCAATTTTCCCCCCTTCCATGTGTGCTTCCATGTGTGCGCACCCCCCCTCCCTAGCCAAACCTCTCTTCTGCTTTCTTCTTCTCCATTTTCATTCCCTATTGCAACACACTCCAGCGCACCACCTTAGCCCACATCATTTCCTTTGCCGACCAGCACACAACCATCCGCCAGCCCCTGACCAGTCACACACCACCTCACGATCCTGCCTTTGCTGTCGGTCCATCCGCCAGCTCCAACTGTCTGCCTCAGCCCCATCCGTAAGTCTCACCACCTCATGCGGCCAATCGCCCATTCCAGCCGCTCGTCCCCATCTCCGCGCTCGCCAGCCCGTGTCCAACTGACTAGCCTGCTAGTAGCCATCGAAGCCCAGCAACCCAGCCCTTCCATGGAATCCAACTTCCACAGAACTGTGCCCCTTAGGCGTGAGCTTATAGGGTCAGTTTCAGCTACCGGGAGCCTCTGTTGGAGAAACGGTAGTCTCGGGTCCTCACCGCCTTCGCACCACTGTCGTCGTGAGCTCGCCACCATTGAATTCCAGTGAGTTAACGCCATAATCTTGGATTAGGATATTAATTGCACTTAGTGGTTAGTTTAGTGTTAATTAGGATTAGTGTTCCTAGTTAGTGTAACTAGTTAGTTAGGATGGTTAGTTAGTTAGGTTAGTTTGGTTAGGTTGTGCTACCCTAGGTTAGATTAGTTAACTTAGGTTAGTTAGTTAACTATGGTTATGATAATTAACTATGGTTAGTTTAATTAACCGTTGTTAGTTTAATTAAATGAGATTTATTTATTTAATTGTTATTTATTTAATTAATTTTACTTAGCACAAATTGTGACGGAATAGCTGTTTAGTGAAATTGATTATTTATTTGTGCAATTGAGTGCTTGGTGGTGATTATTGGCTATTATTGCAAAATTTGATTTTATGGGTATTTAATTAGAAAAATACCAGGTGTTGGTTTTTGACGCCAAAATTTTATGTATTATATAAAATCATGGAATTTTGAAATGAGAGCATACCACGTTTAATGATTCGATTTAAATACGTGATCACGCATGATTATTTTACTGGGATGATTTTTAATATGAAGAAAAATAGCCAAGTTCATTATTTAAATACAATGTATATGGATGCAAAGTAAGGTGTTCTTGGCCAAGTATGGATGTGCGTGTGGTCACTATTGGAACTCGTCACCTGATGAGAGTCGAGGAGGCGATGCCTGATTAAGTTTGGATGCCCCATGTCTACGGATATCGATCGCAGTGGAGGCTAGGCCGATGCTCCTTTATGGAATGCCGTCTAGATGTAGATGTTGGCATGCTCGATGAAGCGGGATGACGCCCGGTTATGCCGGATGACCGCCGACTATTGAGTTGGCCGTGGTCAATGGGTCGTAATAACTAGGACATGCCTGAGTGGTTGTGATAGCCGCGCTTGATTATGAGGCGAAATTGTGTGACACAGAATGTGACATGTCATAACGGTTTTACCTTATAATTGAGACCCATGTGATTGTTTGAGAATAAAATGATGTGTTCCGGTTATTAAATTACGCATGCTGCGTTTATAAGTACATAAGTGGTGAGCTAATGTGTAGGGACGTGCCGAGGCAAGGTAAGTCTTGTGTGGCGCCTATTTAGGCTGCCTATGAGTGAATTTGCGTCCTAATCAGGTTTAGAGTTTTGACTTGCTGAGATTTATCTCACCCCATCGTGGTTAAATATTTTTCAGGTCCTTAGTATGGAGAGGCGACCGGTTCGTTTTAGGGTTCCGAGGGATATGAATTATGAGCCCTCATTTTTCTCTATTCTCGAGACCACCTAGACCTGTGAGCTAGTGGTGACTACTATTTGGATCGATGAGGGCCTGTCTCACTTGGTGCCTCATTGCTTCAAAGCGTGGCTCATCAGAGAGCGTAACGGGGCTTAGGAGGGTCCCTTGCAAGGTTTTGATAGGCCTCCCATTAGAACTGAGGATGGGGAAATAGCTCACCCCATGGACATCAACATCCCCAATGGTGTCGCGGAGAACCTGGAGCTCGAGGCTGAAGGGTCCAGAGCATAGGTGGCCTAGGGCTTTCTTTTTAGATATAGACTTGTAAATATGAACCCTTAGGTTAACCTGGCATGTTTATAAATTATGGTTTGTGAAAAAGTGTTAGCATGTTTTGACTATCCCTGTGTTTGATGGTTGTTTGGGTGTTTGTTTAATTCACTTCCACATGTGTTTAATTGAAAGATAAAAAGAAAGGGTCGGCGACATGTCCTGGGACGTCGCCATTTTAGTCAACTTGCCGAGGGATGTGCGTGTGCCCGGGGTTCGGGGCATGACAAGTGGTGCACGCGGAGGAGGGATGGCGGTGGGTCTACACCTCAGTCCCCAGACGTACGCATGGACAGGGCGCGTCTCTTGTCCCACATCATTTAGAGAGGGAGTTCTGGCTTGCCTTATAAGGCAACGGGCCTTCTAATTATATACATACATTTTCTTGGATAATATGGGCTGCCCTAAAAAGATCAAAATCGTGAGGACTTAGTGTCCAAAGTGGACAATATGTGTATAGTGGAGACCGAACGTGCGGATGGAAGGGGCACGTTTCTTATCCCACATCATCTAGGGGGAGTTCTGGGCTGCCTTATAAGGCAATGTGCCCTCTAACTATACACACATTTTTTTGGGTAGTATGGGTTGTCCTAAAAAGAACAAAATCGTGAGGACTTAGTGTCCAAAGCGGACAATATGTGTATAGTGGAGATTAGGGCATTACAATAAGTCTCAAGTGAGTTTATCTCCACCATAGCGGGATTACATTAAGTTGCTTGAATGTCATGCTTATAAATCTCGCCTGAAAATGCATGACGATGCATAGCAACTATGCTTGTTGACCTGTTCTTTTTTCATTCAGGTCAGCTGCTTGAAGCTTTGTGAAAATGTCTCATCACTTCTGGTGCTGAGTTTGGTTTCTCCACATCGGTCACTGCAAGGCCCTGTCTGTTTTTGATATGAAGACACGCATTTTGGAATATCAGTAAGACTAGCCGTGCATCCTTGCCGCTTGATTGCCTGCAGTCAATTAAAAGCCGATGCTCTTTTCTCGAGCATCCGTCAGAGGTTTCCCATAAGCCAGTGTTTGTTTCTACGCACCAAGACTGCTAAGTGGCAAACCTTTATTTCTCGAGATGTAATTCCAAATTGGATAGCCTTTTTGCCCTCAGACGCTAAACACGTAGATGACCATTGTATACTTAGAATTATTCCGTGCATTCTTCTCCTTTTTGGTTTTCTCCGTTTATTTTACTCTCCCTTCTCATTTGGTCCCATTGTGGGATTATTATGGCTGTAACATGCGGACCACTTTACGTGGCATCTATAGTGGAAGTCGGTTCTTTGTTTAAGCAGTGTCCTTTTGACAGCACCTTCTTTTTCCCTTTGATCTAATTATGTGGACCTTTCCTGCACGCGAAAGCAAATTTGTCTTGGACGCTTTGTCTCGATCCAGTTTTTCGTTCTATTTTTTTCCTTAATCAAAACTAATTGCGTCATTACCGAGTGCGGTTGTTGTCAATCCAAAAGGATATGTGATGTCTCGCACTTTGGATAGTATTGCCTTGTGGAATGAGGTAGCGACAAGAAATAAGTGGGAAGTTTGTCTCAATGTTAGTGGAATTGAACCATGTGGCTATGTCCAGCCAAAACGTTTTATTCTTCACACGTTTATATCCTCTCAATAATAGAAGCTCTCGAAACGAGTGAAGGTGCGAGGATTGAACCTGAAATTTTGTACCATACTCATAAGCGGCAACTGGAAATTATGCGTACAGAAATGCCGTTACGAAATCTGCAATGAACTTGTTCTTCTGGTGTTCAAGGGCATCCTCTTTCTTGACTTGATAACTATTTGCACCCGCAAAAACAATATGTATTTCCATACTGAAAATAATGAGCAAACCTCCGGAGATTGTTTTGGTTCCGAAGAGACAAGGGAAGTTCTGCTAACTAAAGGTTGCAATTGTTCTGGAGAATCAGTGAATAGGCAATGGTATTAATTTCTGTGGAATAAATCATTTCTTCAGAGGAAGCCGAGGGGAAGTTCAATAGGCGCGAAAGTCAAATGTAGACAGCTTTCACGAAGCTACGTTCTTTGTCTTATGCAATTACGTTGTTGAAAAGTGAAAAGAAATTTTCCAAAGACTCTTCTCTCTTGTGAAATGTTAGTTGATCTATCCATTTCTTCTGGCCTACTTGGTGAGTCCAAAGTTGCCCCCACACTCTATGGTTCAAGATTTCAACATAATATTTCAACATAATATTTATGGTGCCGACCAGATGATGAAATTCTAAGTCACGTAAAAATATTATAAGACCGGTATTAAAAGACACTTACCCACTCAACAACTTCAAAGAGCAGCTTTCCAGTTCACAAGGAGGTCATTCCGGATCGACCCTTCATACCTTTCTTATTAGTATTACTTACCCGTTCTTCCTCAATTCACGACTATCGCTCAGCTGCACATAATCTCTTGCTAGAGATATTCCTCATACCAAACTCTAATTGGTCTTTGGTGGGATGATTTATTCTTGTCTCTGTGCTCCTTCTTCGAATCTCCTCCTCCTTCTCTTTCTTCTAGTATTCCTTAAAGTACTAGTATGAACACCTAGAGGGTGAATAGGTGCAAAAACAGATTCTGCAAAATGCAGTGAAAATCTTTACTTTTAACTTGAGTTTGAATAACAACAGACTTTTAAAACTGAGTCTAAAGTATAACAGACTTTCAGCAAGATCAGATTTTAGTAATTAAATAAAGTTACGAACAAAATGAAGGAGTTTAAGGAAAGGAATAAGAACACAGAATTTATAGTGGTTTGGCTTAGATCAAGTCTATGTCCACTCTCCCATGTTAACAGCCTTATGGCTGGATTCCACTATGCAGTTAACAAGAGATTATAATTTTGAGTGCAAACACTTAGTAGTAGATCACACTATCTCACTAAGTTACTCTTTTGGTATTTCTCTCACGATCACAAACGTTTAAGCTCACAAGAGACATGTGTATGATCGAAGGTCGCTCGGATTTTGAAATTATAAATTCTATGCTTCGTCTCTTACTTGCTCATCGGTCCTTGATTTCCTTAAATACTCCTCCACTTCCAAACTAGCCGTTGAACAATATATAGAGGATCGTCTTCCAATCTACATATTGGACAGATCTATATCTAGAAGATTTGATAGCCGTTGAGTGATAAAAGTAGAATCATAAATTGATTCTGATCGCCCATACAAACAGAATCTTGGTTTCCATAAGTAGAGCTTCTTCGTATAAAAAGTTCTTGTTTTCAATATCCAATCGTTAATCAATTAGATTGAGTCAATCAAATTTATCTTGATGTAGAATCAAAACTAGATCACTAGCCGTTATATGATTGGAGCTTGTGTTATGTTCTATCGAATCTGGATGTAAAGTCTGAGAGTAATAGACTTTACAATCTGAGTCTGAGTGCAATAGATTTTACAATCCGGGTCTGAATATATTCTGCTTCTGAACAGATTTAGCTTTAATGTCTGAACACAGTCTGAATAAGTTCAACTTCAGCATAGAGTCTGTCTTTTGGTTCTTCATTTATGTTCAGTCTGGAATTTGTCAGAGTTAGCAGACTTCTGATATAGAACAAACTTTGACACTAAAGTCTAGCAATCTTCAAACTTTGACACATAAGTTTGGAAATCTTCAAAATATACTTTGGACATGTGTTACGTTCAGTTTTTTGGCCGTCTTCAGACTTTGACAATATCTTTTACATGTTCTATTATTTGCATGGTCTATTACTTAACCATTAAACACGTTAATAGCTTTTGATTTATTTCGTCATCTTCAAAACATTAGGGATTTTCCTAACAATCTCCCTCTTTTTGATGATGACAAAACAATCTTTGAATATGCAAATGTGTAATCATGCTTTTAAAGATAATAATAAATCAAGGCAATCTTAAAGAATAATGTAATTCAAGATAGCAAATAGATTGAGCATATAATTATATATGTAAAGATAATCACAGCTCAATAAATATCAACACATATGTATATTTATATTCTCTCCCACTTTTTGTTATAATCAAAAAGCAATAACAATAGAAATAGTATCACATAGAGAATATAAAATGATAACAAATATCTTGCATGAAACACAATTTCCAAAAATCAGCTTTTATAAAGTAAATCGAATATTAAAGATATGCAATATAGCTCACTTCGATCATATATATCAGCAAATATTTAATAAAAATCACGAATGCATTATAAAATTTATTTACCTTTTTGTCATGATAAAATGATAATATCAATAAAAGATACATTAACTGGATTTTGTAGAACTTGGTAAGTTCTAACACATTTATCTTCTCATTCCTTCCATAATAATCAAGATCATGATCAATTCAAAAAGATTTTTTCATAATTGATCAATGCTCCCCCTCAATTTGTTGCCTTTTTGAAATGATCATGATTCTTTATTTTCTCTTGTATTCGCTTTCTCCCCCTGTCATCATGACAATATTTGCGAATAGAAACAATTGTTGCTTGTGCATGTTGAATGGAATATTTTTCCATTATTTCCTTTGTAACAACAGTATCCGCAACGATCATTTGTATTTTGAAATTCAAGGAAAAGATTTATTTTCTTCAATCAAGCTCTTCTCGAATTCAACCTGCATAAACTTAACGAACTCTTTTGCACAAATAAGCTGTAATAATATCCATATAATATATAATGCCCTTTCTTCAAATAAATAAATTAAAAAGCATATATAAAATTAAAACTCAGAATTACTCAACATTTTGTACGACACATTAGGGATTTCCTCAATAATTTGCAAATATTTTGCACAAGGAAGAAAATCATTGAGCCTCCAGAAAGTAGATTCTGATCGAGCTTTCCAAAATTCATATGAAAGATTCTATTGCCACTAGCAAAATCTTGTATAATAGATAATAATATTTGCAAAAATGTCATGTAGTATCTTCCTTTGATTTATGGATCAAAACTTGCTAAATATAAGATATTTTTTTATGAATATAGCTAGAATATTCATAAATATGCAATAATATCTTTCGAGATCAAAGGGATTTTTCCTTGAGCATAAATCTCAATCTATTGTTGATGCATTTTGCAAAAAAAAAAAAGATGATATTTCTATCACAAGTAAAAACTTGCAATGCCTTATATTTATGACAAAAGATATCATATATAATTCATAGGCAATCATCTATAATCTTCATAAAATCGAGTAAATGGTTGATAAAAAAAATTCTCTTACCCAAGATATATGTTTCAAATTTACCATTGATTTAAAAAAAATCATTACCAATCTTCGTAGGAGATATTTTTCCGATTGCACCAAAATTTGTGTAGATTCGCAATCATTCTTACCTTATTGAATTTCCTGCAATGCATTCATTTCCTTTTTGGTATCCATTAATTTGGATCCTTTCATTTTGTTAGAGCAAAATAGAAAATCTCCATAGATAAATAGATATTCTTTCTTAATTCATTGTAACAAAGTATTTAAGGAAAGAATACCTTTGCACAATAAATCAATATCACATAAAACATATTTTCACTTTGCAAAATATGACAAAATTAGAGAGCATAAAATTAGACAAAATAATTTGCATTATCTCTAAGAAAGATATCAAATCAATCACACATATTGGATCAAATCGCAACTCACGAATCACAAAAACAAATCATACGATTCTTTCCTCAATAAAACAAAAAATGATCATCATAAAATCTCAATCAACCAAGGATATATCGAATATCAATCATAATGAGAATTTTAAATTTTGCACTCAAATCACATTGAGAATAAAAAAATATACATTCCTTACCAAACTCTCCTTCTTCTCTTCCTTTATATCCTACAAAAATAATTCATCTTTTCTTTGATACCCATTTTTTCTTGGGTCCATGAGAGTTATTAGAATATGCTGTTTTTATCGAATCTTTCTTAATAGGTCTCCAGACTTTAGGAAATTCTTTTTCAAAGTGTTTCGAGTCTCCACAACTCAAACACTTGAAGGCATTTCAACCAACAAATTTTGTAAAGATCTTTTGAAAATACTTCTAGTATGCAAGTCTAGGAGGCCTTTGTCTAAGTATCTCATTGACTTTAGGAAAATCAATTGGAGAATCACTTTCCTTATTGAAACTAGTCCCAACTTATTATAGTAAGGTACTTGTATGGAAAAAATATGCTCTAATGTTTTTGAACCATTTGAGAATTTTGTCGAAATATTTGAAAATTCATTTTTTAAAGAATCATTTTCTTTGACAAGTACATCTCGACTTTCTTTTGTTTGTAGAAAATCTTTTTGCGAAATTTCAAACTTTTCTTTTCGAGAAAGATTTTGTTGCCTAAGCCAAGAATTCTCTTTTTTTAGTTCAGAGATCATTTTAAGAGAAGATTTGAGATTTAAGCATAGCTCATTTATATGCTTAAGAAACTTTGATAGGAATTTTTGAATGGCTTATCTCGATTTCCTCATTGGATTATGAGTTTGTGTCAGGGTCAGACTTTGATTTTGAGTCTGTGTCTAAGTCAGACTCAAATTTTGAATGTGCGATCAAGCATATATTTCCTTGCTCGTCATCTTCTTTCATTGTTCTTCTCTGGCCATTCTGCTTGTATTTTTTTTTTCACTATATTTCCTCCATTTTCTATTCAGCTTTTTGAATTTCTTGATTATAAAAGCAAGTTCTTCGCCGTCCATGTCATTTTCTGAGTTTGTATCATCAGAATAGCATTAGATATTAAAGCGATGGACTTCTTATCTGTCGGATATTCTTCGTTGATTTGTTCTAGTTTGTAGGATTGAAGAGTACTAATCAATTCATCAACGGAGAGTGGCATAATCCTCTGAGTCTCCCGAATTGAGGTCTTGACATGGTTCCAATCTTTTGAGAGATCTCGCAAGAGTTTGTTGACCTTCATTGGGGAAGAAATTGACTGACCTTGATATGCTAAACCATTTACAATTTCTGTAAAACGGCTGAATATATTTCCAATCGACTCTCTTTGCTTCATCTTGAAAGATTCATATTTGCCGAGCAGGAAGTTTACTTTTGTCTCTTTTACACGATCAGTCTCTTCATATGTAACATGAAATCTATCCCAAATTTCTTTTGCTGTTTCACATGGAGAGATTCTGTTATATTTAGCAGGAGACAATGTACAATATAAAGAATAAATAGTTTTTGCATTAAGGGCTTCTCTTTTGGACAACTCTGTTCGAGACATAGGAGCAGGGGGTTTGGTTTTTTTTGTCTTTACCATTCTTATTTGATGTAGACGCAGTCAGTGGGATTGATTCTTCTTTCCACAACATTCCATTGCAAGGGATCTCTGAATCTTAGGAATGCTTTCATTTTGTTCTTCCATATGTTGTATTCATTTCCATCAAAATATGATAGCCTGGTGTTGCTTTGTTCTTCCATAAGTCCTGGTGCCAAGATATTAGCCATAGAAGATCTTTAGCTCAAAAGTAAAAACACTTCTATAAACCGAGCACTTGGCTTTGATACCAATTGAAAGTGCTAGTATGAATACCTAGAGGGCCTAGAGGGGGGGTGAATAGGTGTGAAAACAGATTCTACAAAATGCAGTGAAAACTTTTACTTTTAACCTGAGTCTGAATAAGAACAGATTTTTGAAACTGATTCTAAAGTATAATAGACTTTCAGCGAGATCAGATTTAGCAATTAAATAGAGTTACGAACAAAATAAAGGAGTTCAGAGAAATGAATAAGAACACAGAATTTATAGTGGTTCGGCTTAGATTAAGTTTACGTTCACTCTCTCACGCTTACAGTCTCCTGGCTAGATTCCACTATGCAATCAACAAGAGATTACAACTTTGAGTGCAGACACTTAGTAGTAGATTACACTATCTCACTAAGTCACTCTTTTGGTATTTCTCTCACGATCACAAACATTTAAGTTCATAAGAGACAAGTGTATGATCGAAGGTCGCTCGGACTTTGAAATTATAAATTCTACGCTCCGTCTCTTACTTGTTCATCAGTCCTTGATCTCCTTAAATACTCCACCACTTCCAAACTAGCCGTTGGACAGTATATCGAGGATCGTCTTCCAATCTATCCATTGGACAGATCTGTATCTAGAAGATTTGGTAAACGGTGAGTGACAAAAATAGAATCCCAAATTGATTCTGATCGCCCATACAAACATAATCTTAGTTTCTATAAGTAGAGCTTCTTCGTATAAAAAGTTCTTATATTCAATATCCAATTGTCAATTAATTAGATTGAGTCAATCAAATCTATCTTGATGTAGAATCCAAACTAGATTACTAGCTATTATATGATTGGGGCTTGTGTTACGTTCTGTCGAATTTGGATGTAAAGTTTGAAAGCAATAGACTTTACAATCTGAGTCTGAGTGCAATAGACTTTACAATCTAGGTCTGAACATATTCTGCTTTTGAATAGATTTAGCTTTAAGGTTTGAACATAGTCTGAATAAGTTCAACTTTAGCATAGAGTCTGTCTTTTGGTTTAACTTCAGCATAGAGTTTGTCTTCTAGTTCTTCATTCACGTTCAGTCTGGAATTTATCAGAATTAGTAGACTTTTGATGTAGAATAGACTTTGACACTAAAGTCTAGCAATCTTCAAACTTTGACATAGAAGTCTGGAAATCTTTAGAATATACCTTGGACATGTGTTACGTTCAGTTTTCTGGCCGTCTTTAGACTTTGATAATATCTTTTACATGTTCTATCATCTGCATGGTCTATTACTAAACCATTAAACACGTTAGTAGCATTTGATTTATTTTTTCATCTTTAAAATATCATAAGGGATTTCTCTAACAATTCCTTCCATCGCTAACTATGGCCGAGTCTTGGAATGGACCTTCATTGGTTAGTGCTCCTGCTGCATGGAACGCTAGTAGACCTTACGGCTACAATCTAACTCAAGATGACCTTTAGATGAGTATCAAGATTGTGCTTTACGGGCAAAGCTCAAGGCCAAGTTTCTTTTTGTTGAGAAAACTCTTACCTGGTTTTGAAGTTGACAAAAATTTCTTATTCTTATTCTGAAGAATACTAAACTTCTGAAGTCATATTGCAGACTCTTGTCAAAATCCATTCATTCCATAAGTCTTTTCCACTTTGACATAATCTAGACTGAAATTAAGTCTAGAACGAAGATATAATCAGACTCAAGATTATTGATCTTATGACGAATGTTAAGTATGAATGTTATAGAGATTTATCTTTAACATCTGGCTTTTTGGCAGAGAATCTCACTTACAATTTATAAATACATTGATGGAATCAATCTTGAAGACAAGTTCATTTTTGGGAAGCATATACTTATGGAAACCTAGATTTTGATTGTATGTACGATCAGAATCAATGGATTTTCATCTCAATCTTCAAACGGCTACAAGATTTCCTTAATTGATTCTGTCAAATGGATTTATTGGAAGAAATTTCTCTGGAGAATGCCAATGGCTAGTAAGGCATAGAGGAATATTTAAGGAGGTCATTCAGTCCATTTGAGATAGGGCGTGAAAATTGAAATTCCAAAGTTTGAAGTCTTTCCAACCACTTGTTCTTTAATGAAATTACTTACGTATTGTATTCAAGAGAGAAAATCACAAGAATAGTGATTTAGTGAAGAAAAAAAAAAAAAACTTCCACCGAGTGTTTGCACTCGAAACATTTTACTTCTCCATTGATATTTTAGCGAATTTCAGCTATAAGGTTGTTAGCATAGGATAGTGGACGTAAGCTTGATCTAAGCTGAATCACTATAAATCTTGTGTGCAATTTTCGCTTCCCTTAACTCTTTTCAACTTTATTCATTGCAAATTTCTTTTAAATTTCTCAAAATTCTAAACCATCTCTATTTGAGTCTGAATTTTCTTTTTAGTTAGACTTTGTCTTATTCGTAGACTTTACTCGTAACTTAATATTTATTTTGCATTTAATTGTTAATCTTTAACACCTATTCACCCCCCTCTAGGTGGTAGTACTAGCATTTTCAATTGGTATCAAAGCTTTGATACCCGTTTTATTGAAGTTTTTTTACTTATGAGCTAAAGATCTTCTATGACTAGTATCTTAGCATCAGGGTTGATTGAAGGACATAGCAATATCAAGCCACCTTATTTTGATGGAAATAAATACAGTGTGTGGAAGAATAAAATGAAGACGTTCTTGAGATCCAAAGATCCTTTGGAATGTGATGTTGTAGAAAGAGTAATCAACCCAAAGGCAGCTTCAGCTTCAGATAAGGGAAAAGAAGTCTTAGATAAAGATGTTGAGGAATCCAACCAAGCAAAAATTAGCAAGAGACAGGCTCTTGATGCAAAAATTATTTATTCTTTATACTACGTATTGTCTTCTACTGAATATAACATAATTTTTTCATGTGAAACAGTTAAAAAAGTTTGGGATAGGCTTTATGTCACTGATGAAGGGACAGATCGTGTAAATGAAACAAAAATAAATATCTTATTTGGTCAATATGAATCTTTCAAAATGAAGCTTGGAGAGTATATTGGAGATATGTTCAGCTAGTTTATAGAAATTGTAAATGGATTGACATATCAAGGTCAACCAATTTTTGCTCCAATGAAGTTCAATAAACTTTAGTGAGAACTTTTAAAGGACTAGAATCATGTGAAGACATTAATTGGGGAGATACAAAGAATCATGCCTCTCTCTGTTAGCGAGCTGATAGGCACTCTTTAATCGTATGAAGTGGAATAGATCAATGACGAAGAGGATCCAAACGGTAAAAAGTCAATTGCGCTTAAGTTTAATATTGATTTTGATGATATAGACACAGATGATGACATGGATGACGAGGAGCTGGCTCTTATGATAAAGAAATTCAGAAAACTAAATAGGAAAGGAAGAAGATTGAACTGAAAAAAGTAAAGCAAGCAAAATTCCTAGAAAAGATTGATGGAAGATGTTGAAATAAGCAATGATGTGATATGCTTTGAGTGCAAGAAGAAGGGACACATCAATCCTAACAGTCCTTTGCTGAAAAAGAAGAAAGGAAAGTATGAGAAATACAAGAAAGCTTTTAAAGCAAAAACTTGGAGTGACACAAAATATAAGGAAAGTAAAGAGGAGTTTGCAAATATTTGTTGGATGGCTCACTCAGAATCATACTCAGAATCAGAGTTAGATTCTGACACAGACTCAGAATCTGATAAGGAAATCGAGATAAGTTATTCAGAAATTCCTATTAAAGTTTCTAAGTATATAAATGAACTTTGCTTAAATATCAAATCATCTCTTAAAAGGAATTCTAAACTAAAGAAGGAAATTTCAAAGCTCAAGCAACATGATAATTCTTGGAAAGAAAAGTTTGAGAGTCTGAAAAATGATTTTGATGATTTGAAAGAAAATGCTGATTCTCTCTTAAAAGAAAATGAATGTTTGAAAAATGAGATTTTAGATATTTCTACAAAGTTCTCCAAATGATCAAAAACTTTAGAGAAAATTCTTTTAGATCAAATACTCTATTATAACAAATCTGGTTTGGGTTTGAGTAAAGAAAGTATTCTTTCGATCGATTTTCCTAAAGTTAAGGAAAGACTTAGACAAAGACCTCTAAAATCTTCTTACAAAAATCATTTTAAAAAAGTTTTTGCAAAACCTGTTGGCTAGAGTGCTCTTAGATGATCTAAGTATAATAGCTCATAATATTTTGAGAAAGAATGTTCTAAAGTTTAGAGACCTGTTAAGAAGGATTGGACAAATGTTGTCTTTAAAACTAACTCATCAGGACCCAAGAAAATTTGAGTATCAAAGAAAGTTTGAGATTTCTTTTTGATTGCAGGTTACAATTAAAAGAAAAAACAAATGGTACTTGGATAGTGGCAGTTCTAGATATATGACTAGAGATTCAAGCATGGAATAATGGATGTAGGCTTTAAAATTGAAATTCTAATATTCAAAGTCTTTTCAATCATTTGTTCTTCAACAACAATGCTTATAGATTGTATTCAAGAGAGAAAATCACAAAAAAAGTGACTTGGTGAGAGAAAAAGAAAACTTCCATTGAGTGTTTGCACTTGAAATATTGTACTTCTCTGTTGATACTTTAGTGAATTTCAAATAGAAGGTTGTCAATGTAGGAGAGTGGACGTAAGCTTGATATAAGCCGAACCACTATAAATCTCGTGTGCAATTTTCTTTTCCCTTAACTCTTTTCAGTTTTATCCGTTACAATTTTCTTTTAAATTTCTCAAAAATCTATTCCATCTCCTATTTGAGTTTGAACGTTCTTTAGAAGTCTAGTTGTGCTTTTAATCAGACTTTGAATTATTCACAAACTTTGCTCACAACATAATATATTTTGCCTTTAATTGTTAAATTTTTTTAACACCTATTCACCCCCTCAAGGTGGTAGTACTAGCAATTTTAGTGTTATTATGCCTCAAAATCTAATTCCATTCTTCTCCCCCATTATTTTTCCCCAATAATTTGAAAAAATTATTTTGCAATAGTGGAGTCAGAGTTTATCAAAGTCATGAATCAAGACATGATGAAACTTGACTGTTTTGATGGCAACAATTTTGCTCGTTGGAGTGAAGGAACTACCCAACAATTGCAACACTAGCTACACAATCAACAATTGTATGAAGAGTGACAAAGCGAAGTGCAATTCCAAATTATCCGTGAATCTGAGTAAGAAATCGCTCCCTCTTTCTAGGCCCATGGGAGTTGACAATTGCAAGATTGCGGATGAAGTATGAGAAGATGACGACGAATCAGTTGACCACTTGCTACTTGTCTAGGCCAATCTCTCCAGCATCGTGCATCAGGTAATTGAACGAGAAATATCCAATGATGCCAAAGGAGGTTTTGAATTGCATTTATAATTATATTTCACTTGAGGATATTCTATATTTTGCAGAATTTTGGAGCATCATATATCCTGTGTTTTTTGATCCACATCTCCCAATCTAAGGGGTATGCTCTGCAGAAGTAAACAAATTTGTGAGTTTTCATGAGTATCACTGAGATAATATATTATGTACATTCATGTATGGGGAGAGGCATTGCTTACTACATCCTTGAATGAAGATTTAAATGAGGATCTTTACATGGAAAAACCAGAGAGTTATGTTCTTCATGGAAATGAAAGGAGAGTAATGTAAATTAGTTAAATCTCTTTTTGGGCTTAAGCAAGCTCCTAACTAGTGGCATGAAAAATTTGACTCAGTCATAGTGTCTAATGGTTTCATACACAATAGTGTTGACAAATGTATTTATTCTAATTCATTAAAGACTATGGTGTTTAAGTGTGTTTATATGTTGATGATATGCTTACTTTTGGAACCAATATGATGAGTGTCAATGAGACTAAGAAGTATCTTTATCATAGGTATTAAAGTAAAAAAAAAAAAAGATAAAATAATGGGGGCTATTCTTTGAGCCAAAGTGATTACGTTGAAAAAATGTTGAATAAATTTCAACATCTCGATTTCAAAGAAATGAATACTTCATTGATTCCAGTATTTAATTAAATTATAATACTAATAAAGCAGTAACACAATTTGAATATGCGAGTGCTATAGGGTTTTTAATGTATATAATACGTTAAACTAAACCTATATCACTTTTTATGTATGTAAGTTGAGTAGATGTATTGGTAATTCAAATATAGAATAGCATAATTTTTTGTTATTTTTAAGAGAACTGAAAATTTGGGAGTGTTCTATAATAATTTTTTGGATGTATTAGAAGGATATACTGATGCTAATTGGATTACGAGTCCACTTCTGGATGGATTTTTACATTAGGTGGATGTGCTATATCTTGGGTGAACAAGAAATAAATATGCATAACACACTCAATGATGGATCCCGAATTCGTTGGTTCTGCAGAAAATGAGAAAGAGGCTGAATGGATTAGAAATTTGTTATTGGTGTCATGTCCCGAACCTAGAGCATGCGAATACCTCATGACAATCGATTAAATTGTGACGTCCCAAGATGTGTCGTCGACCCATTTTTTTTTTTTATCTTTCGATTAAACGCATGCGGAAGCAATTTATATAACCACCCAATCAACAAGCAAGGAATAAGGATAGTAAGAACATTTTAACAAACTTTTCCAAATGCATTTCTTTTATTTATAAACTTGTTAACCCAAGAAGTTTAATAATTACAAACTTTTACAATGGTAACTTGCAACCAACCAACAAAACTAATAGGGGGTGAAGGTGGACCTAAACTTCTCCACCATAAGGCTAACTAAAAAGTGATGCCAGACGTACCCATGACGGCTCTCCATACTATGGGCCTGGAATTAATAAACAACGAAGGGGTGAGATAAAATCTCAGCGACTTAATAACCTAAGCCTTGATTAGGACACTAATTCTCCTCGAAGGCAGTCTAATTACGCAATCGTATGCAATCTTACCTCGCCTTGGCATGCCCCTGCACATTAGTACATCATATATGGCAATACTAATGCAACAAGTATGAATAACAATCAGAACACATTCCATAATAACTAAGCACAATGTCGAACACACGCATTCCAATTATTACAACTCCTCGGGATACGGCCAATACAAGAGTTGGCAATCTTCCCTAACCGAGCATCGTTGTGCCTCATTAGGCACGACATCGTCTAGAATCCTCGCCTATACAACATTCTATAAAGGAACATCGGTCCGGCCTCAATCGCGACTCAGCATCCGGATCCCTGCCGGGCATCTAATAAATATCAAGCATTGCCTCAAACTCCCGTTAGGTGACGAATTCGATTAAATGACCACACAAACACACTAATAGTCAAGCCAATGTTATCTGCCATTAATTAGCCTAGCATAAAAGAATGCATGCTCAAATAACAAGTTTCGGCAATCTTTACTCTTAAAATTGCGATAAAATATTTGTATGTGGTCACGTATTTAAAATCAGCTTGTCAAAATTTGCACACTTCCATTTTAAAACCATATTGCCCCATTTAACATGTAAAATCCGGCGTTTGAACTGACATCTCACAATTCTCTATCTTTCTTGTCCATAAAACCTTATTTAGAAATATATTAAATAAGGCCTATAATTGCACAATCAATAATATGACAAAGCAAGTTCAGACAATCAGAATTAAACATAAACTTATTCATAAAAATGAGTATAAAATTATACTCAATGACTAATCCGTCATTAATTACACTACTCATGATTAATTAAGCTAATCTTGATTAATTAGGATAATGACGATCAATTAGGTTAACTGTGATTAATTAAACTAAATTTTATTAATTAATATAACTATAATTAAATTTTAATTAATTACCGTTAATTAAAATAATTATGATTAATTAAAGTAATAAAGATTAATAAAATAATTATGATTAATAAAAAATATTTACAATTAATTAAAATAAATATGATTAATTAATTTAACCACGATTAATTAAGACTAACTGTAATTACTTAAACTAATCGCACTTAACCTTAATCTAAACTGTCATGAAACATGATTAAGGCTAAAACATATTTATTTAGCACTGATCACCATTAGTCCAAACTAAACTCACCCCTAAATGCAATTAACTACTAATGAAGGATTATGAGTTGATTCACGGGTTTTTTGATGGTGGTGACCGTGCGACAGCGTTAAGGACATGACGCTCGTGGCTCGAACGGAGACTTGACGGTGATGGCAGCGGTAGCTCAAGCTCACGCCTAGAGCTTGCTTGAGGTGGTGGTGCTTGGTGGAGATGGTGGTGGTGGTTCAACAAGGCTTGGCTTGGGCAGTGGTGCTTGGTGGAGATGGTGGTGGTGGTTCGACAAGGCTTGGCTTGGGTGGTGGTGCCTAGCAGTGGTGGCTTGGGCAGACAATGTGAGGGACGCAGTGGCCAAGAAGGGCAGTGGACAGCGGTGAATGGGCGGCAATAAATGGCTCGAGTGGGCAGCAAAACTTAGGAGGCTCGATGTGGCTCGCGGTGGAAGGACGTTGTGAGGGGTGGCATCGAGCAGGCGGTAGTGATGTGGGTGGCGGCGGTGATGGATGGTGGTGACGATGGAGGTGTAGTGAAGAAAAATGAAAGAAGAAGAAGATGAGGAGAATGCGGCCACAATGGAGAGGGGAAAGAAAGATGAGGGAAGAGAGAATGGGGAGTGGGCAGAAGGTGGTGATGGCGTGAGGGGGAAGGAGAAACGTGAGAGAGAGGGAGAGAGGGGTAGAGTGAGAGAGAGAGAGAGAAAAAGAAAAAAAAAGATTTTTCCCAAAATTTCTTCCAAAATCTCATCAATCTTCACACCAACTCTCCCCTAAAACCCTCAATGCCAAGTATTTTGTCCCCTCAATATCCTCTTATTTTTCTTTTTCCTTAAAGTCAAGATTTTGTCCAACAAATCACAACTTTGCCATTGGGTCTGGTTTCCTTTCCAATTTCCAATTTCCGTCTGGTAGTTCATTTTCCGAAAAATTTTGAACTTCTCGATAATTTGACGGACAATGAGGCAACATCCAATAAATTAGTCTCAAAAGTTTGATACCTGAAATCGAATTAAATTTTATGGTTAAAAATCGATCGAATGCGACTTTAGTACGACTTAAATTATTAGACGGCTTTTAGGGATTCTTGCACAGTTGTCTCATGGTCGATAATTTCGATCCACATTTGTGCCTCTTCGAATTGTGGATGACTTTCAGTTGTCATGTAATTGTAAGGCTTTGATTACATACCCCGTGTACAATATTAATAGAAAATTGATTTATCATTGTTCGACGCAAATATGGTAATCGTGCGGAATTACCCGCGAATCAACTACGTACTTCTGTCAAATCAATTTATATTCACTCACCAATTGAGTTATAACAATGTAGTATTTACCCTTGTCGATTCTTATGGTTGAGCGGTCGAACTCTGATTGAATTATCTAGTCTTTCATGTTTTAAACCTTTACGGCCTCATCCAATAAATTAGTTAACTAGTGATTGATTAGTTTATAGTAAAATAATTATAAGTGCATCGATGAAATAACTATTTCATTTATTTCAAAATATGGGCCAAATTTTGGGATATCACAATTGGACATCAAATTGGGGTTTAGTCTTATGCCTTCTATTTTTATCCATTATGATAGTCATGCTAATTTGGCAAAAACTTCTAGTAGCACTTATAATGACAAGTCTAGACATATCGGTTTAAGACATGAGTACATGAGAAAATTGATTCAAAATGGTACCCCAACAATTGTCTATGTGAGGTTAAGTAAGAATTTGGCCGATTCTTTTACAAAGGCTCTACCAAGAGATGTGGTAGAGGTGAGCTCAAAGGAAATGGGGTTGAACCATGAACTTAAATCACCAGTGATAGTAACACGACCTAATACTAGAATATCACAAGTTATAAGTGGGGGTGAGCATGGTTCCAAGATAGAACCTGGAAGTGAAGAATTGGATCATTGGAAACTTATTCGATTCCAGGTTCCAAGATATGTAGGATAGGTTCTAAGTTCCAAAAATTGGGGAATTTATTTCGACGGGTAGGTTCTAGGTTCTAGGTAAGTGGAACTTGAGACCTGAAATCTAAAACAATTTTTTGTATTTTTCTTGGTTTATGTCTTCGCGTGATCCTATGGTATTTCATGGTGTTTGACGATTAGTGTATGATTTGGAACCACTAATTTGAGCTTTCATTTATGACTGAGACCTCTACTTTGTTAATGTCTCATTTTTTGTGTGTGTTTAAACATAAATTATGATTAGTGGATTGTGACAGCAAGTGGTAGTGATTAAATATGATGATTTACTACAATCGTTCAATTAATAATATAAGTGAAATCTGGATAGAACTTGGAACCAACCTTGAAACTTTTGACATGATAGGTTCTAAGTTTCAAAAAATAAGGAATCCGTTCCAGCAAACAGGTTCTAGGTGGAGCCTTTATGGAACTTGAAACCGCCTAACCCTAGTTATAAGTTTTAATGGGTAAAAACAAGTCACTAATAGTGATTGTTTGGTATTGATATTAGCTAGGACATAAGAAGTTAGTATCATCTATTACGTTTTGTAAACTGAATTAAATTTTTAATAAAGTATCATACAAGTTAGTAATGTGTTTATTAGTAATAAAAACACATATAGATATTTCACCTATATGAACTTAGAAGTGGTGCCCTAAAGAGCTCATGAGACAAGTACAAGCATAAGGCCATAATATTGCTACATACTTCTTGTTGAAACAAAAGAATAGTATATGCATAGTATGTCTGATTCTATTATTAAAGTGGCAAGTTTAAAGTATAGCTACTTGAAACTTTTATAGTATTTTAAGATACTTGCACTAAGTAAAGGTTTACTTCAGAAGAGAAGGATCAATTTAAACTCATGCATTCCCGTTAATGCAGTATATCAAAAGGATCAAAAAGTTTAAATAATTGTTCTCAAGAATTCACATAGTTGGAGATGAACCGCCTGATCATTCGAGATGGGTTACCATCCGATTTGCTTGTAAATTATATAACATGTGATTGGGCAATTGTCATACCTTTAATGAGATATATGGTGATTTTAGTTTTAAAGAAATTTAACCCTTGATATTCAATCACTTAAAAGGAAGAAAATAAAAGCCAGATCATTAGTATACAAGAAAAAATTAAGAAAATGAATTTTCATAATGGAAAATATAGCATAGCAAGTAATGTTGATTAATTAAACACATCATCTCATTAGACTTGTCAAAATGGGTCATTGACCCATTTCTGTAACCCATATGGGTGAACCATTAGGGGTTGCTCTAGTAGTTAGCCTTCTTACATGGTAGTGTGAGGTGAAGAGTTCAATTTCTGACTTTCTTGGGGGGGGGGGTGGGCTATGTGGGGTTAAACTCCCATACTCTGTAAAAATAGAACAAAAGTCTAAGAGTAAGTCAAGAGTTAGAGTAAGAGAGGCCAAAAACAAAAAAAAAAGAAACTCATATCGGTGTTAAATGAGTTAGTTATATTAAGAAATGGGCTGTAAATAGGTTTATGGATAGTATGGGTGTTAAATGGGTCATAAGTGGGTCATAAACGAGTTTGCAATTTACTTAGACTCAACTCATATTTATGACTTTCTCTTCATTCTTTCTTGTCCTCACTTGATCTTGTGCTCGCTTACTCTATACTTTCACCTCAGTTTGAGAATGAGTTCTTGTCGATTATATTAAATCTAGAAGTATTTTAACAATATGACTCAGGATGAGTATGTGTCACTACATTTCATCGATAGAGGATGGATTTGCTACTGTTCTTCACAAAAATAAAAATAAAAATTAGGGACGGAATTAAATAGTCAGCTTGTTTCACCATTAGTGGTTCTAGCAAAATTAACATATTTAAGAAGAATTTGTGAATTTTCTATTGCAAGGTTTAAGCCGTTTAGATTAGAGAAGATATATCTAATAAGATATCATGCTTTGTTGACCAATTGATGAAAGATGAAAACCATATGAATTAACAAATCACGCGGTGATGTTGTAATACTCAATTTGCAACGACAAGAGAGCGTTGCGCATGTTGCAGTCTTTTCGTGGTTCACAATAAAAATGGTTCAATTTGAAGGTTTGAAGATTGGTTTTTGTTCTCATTACTTACTTCTAGGAAGATTGACTCCACGGATAAATTTGTTGGGAGAAGAATAATGCAAGTGCTATTACTTTTATGTAGCGCTCACTTGAGGGCTATAATTTTTTTTTCCCCGCTTACTTAAGTGCCATATCGAAGTAAAATTGATCATTTAAGTACCATTTGTGACAAATCATCTTAATCCAACATGAAATTTTGTAATTTTTATTTTTATTTTTATTGTTTTGAATTTTGCTTTTATTTTTTCTTTTGAGGCCGATTAGGGCGAGGACCACCTCAACCTCAACTACGAAGGCCTTGGGTGAGGCCGCGATGGCCCTCACTAAGTTTGGGTAGCTGCGGGCGAAGTTGCCTTGCCCAGATCTTGTGAGGGCCTTTGCGGCTTCGCTTGCAGCGGGCGAAGCTCTTGTAGGCGATGGTCCTCACCCTTGACCTTGGTAGCGAAGTCCCTCACCAAGATGAATGAGGCAGCTTCACCCATGACCACCAAGACTTGGCAAGGGCCTTTGTGGCCAAGGGTGAGGTCCTCAGCGAGGGGCAGGCAAGTGCTGCCGGTGACCCTTGCCGATCCTAAAAAAGGCAAAATTTAAAAAGAAAAAAAACAAAAAGGAAAAAGAAAAATAAAAAATATTAAAAAATTATCCACGCCAGTGCCGATAAAGTCACATGGGACAATTGACGTTCACATTGGATTTTCCAGTGATGCTAATCGACAATGATCCTCAAGTGATTGATTTATAAAATTTACGGTATTTAATTGACTAAAATAAATTATGATACTCAAATGAGGGCCGTACAAAAATTGCGTCACTTGCGCTGTTCTTACACCAAATTGTTGGAAATCTCACGTGGTACTACCCCACCATGTCTGTTGTCAATTCTCGTGCATGGGGATGCCTTCCACTTTTTTGACATGAGGGAACGTGCATTTTATTGTTGACTGTTTTAGGCCTTTGTTTATTAAGAAATAAATCAAGAAAAAAAGTTAATAATTTTGATAGACTTAATTTCTCTTGCATCATGTATACTCAATATTGGAAAATTAAACTAGTTCGAACTGAATATGCATAATAAGCACTTATTAACATGAGAATCACCGGATTACATGAGAGGAGAAATTTATCACTCAATTCATTTTGTATTTGCTTAATTTCACTATCTTTTCAGAGATTGTTTTCACCCATTGATGTTCATATAACTATCATGGGGGTGCGTTTGATTTGGTCTCTGATTATGCTTTCGACATATTTTACCCAAAAGTCTTGAGGTTGGTATAACGAGGAAAGAAAATGCTTGTATGTGTGGAATAGACACAAGGCACGAATATGATATTTCCATTTTATATTTGGGTAATCTGTTTGGGTTTGAACTCATAATTTACTTCATCTAGAGTACTTCATAGACTTAGAGTAATCCGTTTAAACTAAGCTTTTCGACATTCAAAAATGTGTTATTTCGTACAAAACGAGTTTTTCTTACTCTATCAGCACGTTCAGTTGATTAGAAGATGGTCTGGGTTTTTTTTGTCCAAATTAGGATCACTGGCCACCTTTTAACTTTTGTCAAAAAAAGGTTATCATAAAGATAGTGCTGGTCTTAAGCTAAGAGTCGATGGAACAATGGACCCGATTAAGACTTCCAATGATTTTTAATTTGCAAACACATGATGTTGTTGAAGGGAAATGGAAAAGAATTCTGACTTTTTAAATTGGAAAAAAAAAATCAAAAACTTCAAATTATACTTACTGTTATACAATTACTCTAAACTTTTTTTTATGTGACTAAAAATCTCAAAGTTATATCCAAATAACATGTTTACTCTCTATTAGGTTTAGTTAAAAATTGCCGTTAAAAGGCTAAAGTGGTTTTGATGTGGGGCTAATGTGGTGCCAGACCAGCGGCACATAAAAAAAAGATTATAACTAAAAACTAAAAAAGGAAAAAAATTGAAAATTAATATTCATTGTCTCGCTCGACCAAAGCTCCTCCGCACTCGTCCATCCTTGCCCATTGTTGCTTGGACCTCCAGTGGCCTTTGTCGGCCATTGCTTGACCCCCGCCAAGTCTGGCCATAGCTTCGAGGTTGGATTTGTCTTTGAAGCTCGGAGGGCTTAGTCAGTATAGATAGCTCAAGTCATAGCGTCCAGTCACAACAAGCAGATTGTTGACGAAAACTACTCGGCTATCAGCCTTGCAGTTATCAGGGCCTAGGTGAAGAAGCTTGTAGTCTCCAGTATACAGCTTTGACGCTTCTATGGAGAGACCCCTTTGATGCTGCTGAGCTTCTCACTTATGTTCAGATCACGGTGATCACATTGTCGATCAATTTTCCGAGCTAGCCTCGCAGTCCTCAGGTCCTGGTGAACAGGACTTGGTTCTCTTATAAGCTCCTACACATAAATTTAAGAAAACCAATTTTAATAATGAAAAACATAGCATAACAGGTAATGTAGATTAATTATGGACCCGCTCATCAATAGAGGACGGTCTTGCTAATTTTCTTTGTGAAAAAAAAAAAATTAGGAATCGAAATAAATATAATCACTCATTTTATCTTTAGCAGTTATACCAAAATTAGAAATTTCAGAAGATATTATGAATCTTCTGTCTCAAAATTTAAGCTGTTTAGATTAAGGGAAATATTTCTAAATAGATGTCAAATTTTCGTCAACCAATTTATAAAAGATGAAAACCATATAATTTAAGCAATCACTCGTTATGTCATATAACACAGGAGTTGCGCGGGGTTTAGCCTGACCGTAGACCGCAACGGAAGTAGTGCAATCTAATGAAGTATGAACAAAGAAATAAGGTTTGACTTCGACGATAGAGTAGAGTTGCTGGAAAGATCACGCGGTAGACCCCACCACCATGCCGATTGTCTCATATTTGCTTGATCTCACAATCTTTTTGACAATCGTGTTCATACATTGACCTTATATAATTAATATCAGAGCATGTTTGATTTGGTATATGATTTTGCTTTCAACATGTTTTGCCCTAAAGTCTTGAGATCAGTATAATGATAAAAGAAAGTGCTTGTATGTGTGGAGTAAAGACACGGCACAAATGTAGTTTTCCAAATCCATATTTGGATAATCCATTTGGATCTTATTTCATGATTTACTTCCTCTATAGTATTTTATACACTCAGAGTTATTTGTCTGAAGTAAGCTTTTTCGTGTTTAGAAAAAAGTATCGCTCACATGCAAAACAAGCTAGTTTTACCCTACCTACACGTTTGGCTGATTGGAAGATTGTCTAAGTTATTATCGAAATCAGGATTCCACGGACCATCTTTGACTTTTGTCGCAAAGGTCATCTCATGGAGATCGAGCTGGCCTAAGGTAAATAGAAGGGTTGACGTAGTAAAGGAGCCGAACGAGACTTCCAATGATCTTTATTTTGGTAACAAATTAAAAAGAATTCTAATTTTTTTTCTTGATTTAACAAGCATTTTCTTTTATCATACTCAGTATTGCGCATTAACGTTGATAATGCAAATGATTTCAATGAAAGATAATATTATTGGTTGATTATTTTTATTTTAGGAGTATAAGAAATAGTAGATACTTATATTCGCATAATTTAAGAAATTAGCTCAATCCTCCCATCCATAATTCTCTTTCAAATCCAACAAAATAAAATTCTCTCCATGAAATTTAACTATCCGTGGTTACATATAGATTTTTTGAACAATATCTTATTACATCCTTAGGATTAACTTTATGTGCATTTGAACTCATAAATTAACCATTGAATAATTTGTAAATAGAGTACTTACACTCTCCATTCAGCAAACTTCTTTTATTTTATGTATTTATTTATTTATAAGTGCAAATAAGGAAGTAAGAGAGATTGTTCACGGGGAAGAAACCCCTTGCTTATGAAAGGCATCGTCATTCGCAGATCCCTAGTAATAGAGGCGTTCCTTCTTCTAGTTCCCCCTCGAAACACCTGACTTTTACTTACACACAACTCAATGATCCTACCTCGTCGCATAATCCCTTCTTGCGTCCCCACTCCTTTTCCGAGCCTCCTCCTCCTCCACCTCTTTCTACTACTTCCGCCACTAACCATCGCTAAATTCTGGAATAGACCTTCATCGGTCAGTCTTCCCACCGTCTGGACCACCAGTAAACCTTAAGACTTCAATATAACCTATATGGATGTCGTTGTCGGTTTCAAGGTCGTGCTTTCCAGGCTAAATTCGGGACCAAGTTTCTTATGTGGCTTCATTTGCTATGATGGCGGTGGTTGCTATTTTCACTTGCTTATTTTCAAACCGACGCAAGACGTTGAAAACATCATACCACGGTCAGTTTGGTCCATTCGAAGCAAATCCAATATTGACACTGCGGAAATGCGACTCACCCAGGAGGGCGATTTAGTTTTACTGGGTGCCGATAGAAAAAAATATTGGTCCACAAACACCGCCGGCAAGTCAATCGTAGGCTTAAACTTGACTGAGGTTGGAAATCTGGTGCTCTACGACAAATATGACACCATCATTTGGCAGTCTTTCGATCACCCTGCAGACGTAATTGTTCCTGGACAGGAGCTCCGGCCCGGCATGAAGCTAATAGTGACATCTACAGCGCCGGATGGGACAGCGCGGTTCCACACGTTCACCACTGATGATCATACGGGCTTTGTCGCATCTGTAAGGGCAGGCTCTTCTCTCCTAATTTACTACAAAACGAGCAATGTAAGCAGAATGAAGAGCGACAATGGACAGGTTGCAGCACTTTACAAGAATGGATCCTTCGGTGAGTTTGAATTTCCCCCAACGTCATTGCCTCAGTTCATCCGTCTGGCGGGTTGTGGGCATCTGAAGAATTTTGTTTATGACGAGTACTCCAAAATTTGGAAGCCGACGGATCTTCTTGAGGATCAAGTTCATGCTTGTGCTTATCCATTCGTGTGTGGAAGTTATGGCATTTGTTCACATGGCCCTCAATGTGTGTGTCCCAAGGAGACAGAGCAAATTGAAGAGAGGGAACCATCTCACGGCTGCAATCGCAGCTCACTGATCTCTTGTGATTCACTCAATAACACTTTCAAAGCAGTTGAGAAGGTGACCTTCTTTGCTTTGGAGAACAATTAAATGAGTGCAAACATCTCAAACACAACTGCAGAGAGTTGCAAGGAAGCGTGTTTTAGGAAAGGGTGTTCATGCACATTGGCACTATTTCATAACCAAAGCATTTTCTCCAGTGGAGACTGCTATTTATTATCAGTTTCATTTTCCCTCATGGACGACTCTTTCAGGACCCATTCCACCCTAGCATTTATCAAAGTCAACAATAGTTCAAACATCTTCATGCCATTATCAACCTTTCCAAGAAAAAGAAGGGGACGAGAAGTTTTACTACTAGGGATCACTTCTGTTGCAGTTTTGATGATATCGGTAAGCCTATTTGGGTTGTTTTTTTTTTTTTTTTTTTTTCTTTTGGTGACCCAGGGAACCTCCGTGCGCCGCTTCACGGCGGAGTAAACCCTGGGGTGGACTGGGCCACCACCACACCTATTTGGGTTGTTTATTCAAAGTAAAGTGAGAAAAAATGAGGTTGAGGATGATGACCCAGACTTACCGAGGCTTCAGATAACTAGATTATGTTATGAGGACTTAAAGGCCATGACGGGTGATTTCACCATCAAGTTAGGGGAAGGAGGATTTGGCTCAGTGTTTCTAGGAACTTTACCTAGCGGCATTAGGATTGCAGTCAAGCGCCTTGATGGTTTTGGTCAAATGAATAAGTCTTTCTTGGCCGAGGCCGGAACCATTGGCACTATCCATCATGTCAATCTGGTAAAACTACTCGGATTTTGTGCTGAAAAATCATTTCGGCCTTTAGTCTATGAGTACATGTGCAATGGTTCTCTTGATAAGTGGATTTTCGATAAAGACCAAGAGTTTAACATCTGTTGGCAAGTGAGGAGAAAGATTATTATTGACATTGCCAAGGGACTAGCCTATCTCCATGAGGAATGCCATAAAAAACTAATTCATTTAGACGTCAAACCCCAAAATATACTGCTAGATGAACATTTCAATGCAAAGCTCGCTGATTTTGGGTTGTCAAAGTTAATTGAGAAGGACCAAAGCCATGTCATGACGACCATGCGAGGAACACCGGGTTATCTTGCTCCAGAGTGGCTAAGCTTTGTAATCACGGAAAAGGTAGATGTGTATAGTTTTGGCATTGTGATGTTAAAAGTCCTATGTGGAAGGAAAAATGTGGATTGCTGTATGCCGAGTGATGAAGTGCATATGTTGACCCTTTTCAAGTGCAAAGCAGAGCAAGAACAACTACTGGAAATGGTTGATAAGTCCAATGGTGACATGCAACTACACGGCCAAGAAGCTGTCCAGATGATGAAAATCGCAGCATGGTGTTTGCAAGATGATAGTAGCAAGAGGCCCCCCATGTCGCAAATGGTTAAATGCTTGGAGGGCTCAGTTGATATAGAAGATGGCTTGAGGTACAGCTTCTCAGTTCCTTCTGGTCACGAGGATCACGGTGTTGATGATGCTACTCGGCTACTGCCCTCACAATTGTCAGGTCCTAGGTGAACAAAACCAGCTTCGGACATAAACTTTGATGCTTAGATGGGGTGACTTCTCTTGGTGTTTCGGCCATATAAATTTTTTGTCCCGTAGTCGTACTTTTTAATGAAATTCTAAGTCGCTTGTCATTTTCGTTTAATTGGTTGAAAGGTCATGGTACAAATGAAGATTCCAACCACAAATCAGTTTGCAGTGGATAATCCTCAATTCCATCACTCTTTCTCGTTGCAATCCAAACGCAGAATGGACATCAAGGAAACCTTTCTCGTAAGATTCCTTTTGTAAATCACCATACTGTTTCTTGCTGTCATGACTACGGCATATGATTTTTCTCGTTTCCAAACAGAGGAGCAAGTTGACACACAATGCACTTTGTCCTGTTTAAACGCAAAAGTTATAAAATATCACGACCGCAAATGCAAAGTGAGCAACCAAAGCATTGTCGGAATTGGCCGGTAACAACAGTGGGCAGACGCCATGAGCAGCAGGGCAAGCAATAGCGTTCCAGAGCCGGACGATGAGTCGCCTCCATGGGACTACTTCTTTGATGTTGCTTCTCCGAGTCCGACTGTGCTTCCACGTGCTGTTTGGTACCGAATGTAAGAACAAGACTGGGGGATATATTGGTTGGGGCACGTAGAATGATTTGAAACGACACACAACGAGCATTTGATTTAATGCCTGAGAGACGGTCGAAGGTGAGTAAAACCACTACGCTAGTGTGCTGAAATGAGCTGGGGCAGCCACGGATGATATGATTAGCATGGTGTCCGCAAGATGATCTTAGTAAGAGGCCTTCCATGTCTGTAGGGGTTTAATGCTTGGAGGGATTAGTTAGTACAGATAGCTCAAGTCATGGCTTCTCAGTTCCTTCGGTCACAGCAAGCAAATTGTTGACGAGGTTACTCAGCTGTCAGCCTTGCAATTATCGAGTGCTAGGTGAAGAAAACTAGTTTCTAATGTAAGCTCTGACGCTTCAATGGAGAGACCCCTTTACTATTGCTGATCTTCTCAGTTCTTTTAGATCATGGCGATCCCATTGTCAATCAATTTGCCGAGTGAGCCAGGCAATCATCAGGTCCTCGGTGAACAGAACTTGTTTCGCTTATAAGCTCCTACGCATCAATTATTTAAGAGCTCTCATTGCATTATTAAACTTTCATTATCGAGTCTTCTTGTTTGATTACGATATGAATGGGGTAAACGAGTTTCATTTCTGAACATAGGAGCTGACATAATCTCAAAGGACAAGAGGATGAGGAATGATGGTGAAAGGAACAATTTCTTTTTGTGCTTTGCATTGTATCGTGTTGCATCCTAACCCCTCTAGTGGAGAGTGAGAGTTTGTTAGGTCTAGGGGTATTGTCAACTTCAGCTCAATGGCCTTTCATTGACTCGGGGTCTCCTAAGTCCATACCTTGCATGATATCAAGCGCTCAAATTTTTTATCAATTAAACCTATGTAAATTTTGACTAAGGAGTTGTCATTAGCCTTTTTGGGATTTGCTAGAAACCTAATAAGATATAGGAGGATACTTACTATTTATGCAATTATAGATTTTAGACTCGGGATCTCAATTATGTTAGCTCTAAGGCTAATGCCTTTGGTACCTAACCTAATAATGTGCTAACTAACATCGGCCTATCGAGAAAAATCTGAAGTTTCTTGTAACCATTCTAAAATAAGGAAATAGCATCCAAATATTGAAAAGTGCTGTCAATTATAATGATAATAGAAAATATGCAAGCATCTTAATTTGTCCCTAAAAAAGAAGGCAAGACAAAGTAAAACAATAATCCCTATTATAAAGCCTAAACGCTTATCCAAATCCAATTTTAGGTTTTAGTTCTTTAAAGGGTTTTCCAATTTTTCTAAAATTTTCTGATTTTTTTATTGATTTTCGAATTTTCTAAATTTTTAATTTTTTAAAAATTTCGATTTTTGAAAATATTTATTTATTTATGGTTAATAAAAAAGGGGTTCGGACCGGGTCAAGAGACCTGACCCAACTAAACCGACCCGAACCCTTTGGATCGGGTTGGACTAAAAACATTAACCCTAAAAGCCTGCTCCGAATTAATTATAAAAGCCCATAAACTTTTTTTATTTTTAACTCTTCTTTCGGCCCACTTTTTCAAATGAGCCCAGCCCACAACAGAACATCCCCTAACCTTTCGATTTTTCTACAGTTTCTTTTCTTTTTATCCTTTTTTTTTTAAATTTTCTTTTAATTCTTTTCTCTCTCTCTCTCTCTCTCTTTTTTTTTTTTTTTTTGGGTCCATTTCCATTTTGTCTTATTCCCCTTCATCCCCTACCTCTCGCCTCCTTCCCCTTTCTTCACGCCGAACCAGCGAACGTCTCCCTCCACGTCTGCAACTCCTATTTCCAGAAATTAACACTCTCGACGCCAACACTTCTTTAGCCGCCGACTAACATTCTGCACCGGACGTCGATAACGGACGTCCGGCGACAAAGCCGGATCTGGCCTGCTCGGCCGGGAAACCACTCATCACCGGCCCATCACCGGTGACGGTCGGAGCGAGCTCGCCCTTTTGCGACGCTTATTTATTTATTTATTTTTCGCACAAACTAACACAAACTTATATACACTGAGCAGAAGCACATACGATAAATGAATAGGGAATAGAAAGCTAACCGAACCGGGTTTGAGCCATGAACAAAACCGACGAAGAAGATGAAGGTCCGGCGAAAACGACCTTAACTTCACCTAAAACCTCGTGAGTCCATCGTTCAAGCGGAAGTTTATGAAACGCAGCAAAGCCAAACGAAAACCCACCCGGTTTAGGGACGTTTCTTGCTGTGGTACGGTCGCCGACATGTCTTCAAAGGACAACCGGTGCCCCTTTCTATCCTCCGGTGAAACAGCGAGCTCGACAGAATACCGCGTCCTGTTGCGTATGAAAGCGGTGGCCGGCTGCACCTCAACCGAGGCTGAAGCCAAGCTCCGACGATCCCTCTGCTTCTACCTTCGGTGAACACTAGCCTCTCTCTTGCCTTCAGTGAACACCAGCATCCGGCCCACACGACTTCATCATTTTTTTTTAATCATTTTTCATTTTTTATCATCATTTTTTATATGCTTTTTGCATTTTACCTTTTTTTATATAAATTTTTATATTTTTGCAATATAAATAGATATTTTAAAACATCGACAAAAATTTTGAGTGTGAATCCATCGGTTTATTGTTTTCAAGCAAACACTGAGCCCCCAACAAGTCTAATTTAATTTATTTAAAGATGCTTGACGACCTGTACGATTTCCATTCGGTTCAGATCAGCTCCATTGAAGCTTTGTGAAAATGTCTCGGTCACTCACTTCGGGTCGAGACTTGGTTTTTTGGGCTTGCCACAGCAAGGTCCCTTCTGTTCCTAATACGAAGATGGAATGCTAGCATGAGACTGTTAAGTGGCACTTCTTCATATCGTGGGATGAACATCCAATGGGATGGCCGTTTTGCCTTATTTTCCAAGATGCTAAGCATGTAGAGGGCCACTGTAAGCTAATTTCGAGCATCCGTCTCTTTCATTTCTGCCATTTTCTTCTACTATGCCTTCTTCTTTGGGCCATCGTGGGATTTTTATTGCTGTGACGTATGAACACATTAGGAGTCATTCATCGTGGAAGCAATTTCTTGGTTTGAATAGTTTCCTTCGGTCGATAGTAATGTTCTTGTTTGTTTTTCTAAGAATGTTTAATCTTCGTGTAAAACCAAACTGTGTTAGATGCACTGTCTTGACGAATGCCCAGTTCTCTACTATTAGTTTTCCCATTATCATCAATGAGACCTACCTAAGTTTTTGTTCAGTCCATCAGCGACTAACGCAGGTTATGAAGAACCATCCAACTGCTTCAGGAACACAAGGAGAACTTTTCAGTTTAAAGGAAGAGATTAAAAGGTGTTTGATATTACCTTTTGACGTTAGAAAAACCCAAACATCATGGGTTTATGTATTTTTTCATTAAGATGAAAACCAATGTTGATGAAAACGTATGTACATGTCGGGATATGGAATTCCTCAGCTGATTTTGTAAGAGTTTTTCTAATGTGGACTACATTAATTGATATCGTAATTTACTATTTTTACGGCTACCGTAAAACAAGGCTGGTCTAAGGTAAGATAGAAGATTTCTTAATTAGTCTAATATGGGGAATTTGGCTAGTGTGGGCCGAGTTGAGCTGGCCCGTAATGAGGAGGCTGGCTGAAAAACTCTATAAATAGTCTTTCAAGTCTCTCTCCTCTAACCCTAATTCTCACCTGTATCCTCATCTAAGGGGTGTTTACCTAACGCTACACGTGAGAGGGCCGCCTCATTGAGCCAATGATATGGAGGGCAATAGAGGAGGGCCGCCTCATTGAGCTAGTGATACGGAGGGCAATAGAGGAGAATGACTTGATGCGTGGATCCCCTTGATATACGTGGGTAATCCCTTTTTCTGCTTCCGCTTTATGTTCGATGGATCCCAAAATAGGTGCGTTAATCTTTCTACTCAATTATGTATATTCTTGTTCTGGTTATGAAGATCTTGGGGTTGCGCAATTTGCGTCCAACATGTGGTATCGAGCCAACATAACCCTAGAACTTGAACGCATAAGTTTTTACCCTAATTTGTATGGATTAGCCCTAATTAGTACAGATCTTGCCATAATTTGTGATTTTCGAGACTGTTTGTTCAATAAAAATTAAATTAAACCACAAATTCGGACTGGGCTCGATGAGACGAGCAAGATGGTCGGCGGCGCGTCACCGGAGGAGGCTATAGGGGTGTGCGCCGGACCGGGTTTACCGGTTCCCGGTCCGGCCCACTCGGAAAACGGGGTCGGGAACCGGTTCCCAAAACGTAGACCCTGTTTAAACCGGTCCGGGAACCGGTTCCGATGGATTACCCACCCGGGAACCGGTTCGACCGGACCGGTTTGGGAACCGGTTGGCGAAACCCTAATTTTTTTTCTTTCTTTACCTTGCAAACGCGCAGACGCAGAGAACCAGTGCTCGACCCCTTCCTCTCGCGCTCCTCTCTCGGTTCCCTCGCGCTCGGACCACCGCTGCCAAGCTCCTCCTCCTCCCCTGCCCCGCCGCCCCGGCCGTCACCGTCCTTTGTCGTCATCACCCCCGACAACCTCCACCTACTCGACCCCTTCCTTGCCTCCTCCTCCTCGCTCCAGCCTCTCGTCTTGCCGTGCCACACCCACCGCAGTGCGCTCGTCGCCAAAGTCCACGCCCTCCGCGACCTCCACTTCCCGCTCCTCTCCCGGTGGTTCGAGTCCCACCCCTCCCCCGCCCGCGCGGTCATCTCCAACTTCTTCCTCGGGTGGACCCACCACTTCGCCCGCGACCGCGGCGTCCCGCGAGTCGTCTTCTCGCCGTCCGGTGCGTTCGGGAAGCCGCCGCCGCCTCGCTGCTCCGCCCGAGCCCCGTTGCCGACGTCTACATCTGGTGAGCTCCTCGACCACCCCCGCTTTCTTTCTTTCTTTCTTTTTTTTTTTTTTTTTTTTGGTTTAGCAGAATGTCTTTGTTACTCCTTCTTCTGCAATTTGATTGTCTTTATCTAGTTAATCGGTTGAGGAGGAATGTCGATTCAGTTACTAGCGCTAGGATGAGAGCAGATGCGTTTAAATTGCTAGGAGCCATGGAAATCCTCTGCTCTTATGCATTTGTGGTGGCGGGGACTGGATTTTAGAAAGTGGAGTGAAGTGCAATTCTCTCGCCTGTCCAGTGTTTTACGAGAGGCGTAAAGTTCGAAAAGAGCTACGAGGCCTTTCCACCGTGACCACCGAGGCGGGCTTGTACCCGAAGTGTATGGTCGAGTGGTTTTGATTCTTGACCATAAAAGTCGGGTTCCCTTTTGAGCATGAACTGGGTCAAGGCAGTGCTAGCATCTTTGCCACTTTCAGCAGTTGGTGATTCACCGGGCATGGTTGCCCGCATCGAGCTTCTACGTTACTTGTTGAGGTTCGGTTTGTTGCTGTGAAGTCTTGGTAAATTTTCATCCCTCGAATTTGTGAGCTCATTTGATGTTGGTTCAAGGGATACAAGAACGTGTAAGCTGGATCGGTGTTCAACCAGCCAAGAGCACAACGAGAGGACTCGCTTGCCTTCTTATGGAAAGCCCCGAGCGAGAGAACAAATGCTCGAAGCACACCACGGGTTCTTTCGAAGCAAATGAGTTTAACCGACGGCACTTTGAGTTTATACAGAACTGTGAATCGGCTATGCATGTAGAAGGATCGTAAATGTGTACACTACACGGAGAAAAGGAAAAGCTTAGGCGTTTTGCTGTTGTAAATTTGTAATCATGATAGTGTTATCAGCTAGACTTGCTTTTCTAAGGTTAATTTTTATGCAAAACAGGTTCCAATATAAACAGGGTCAACCCTGTTCCCGGACCGGGAAAACAGGGTGGGCCGGGAACAGGGTCCAATGAAAACAGGGTAGGGAACGGGGTCCGAGAAAATGAGAACCGGTTATAACAGGGTAGGGAACAGGGTCCAGGTCTAGACCCTACCCACCCTGGACCTGCTCACCCCTAGGAGGCTACACGCGCCCTCACGCGTGGCCACGCGCCGCCTGGGCATCGAACGTGCGCCGCGCGTGAGCTCCACGCGCCGCGCACTCAGGCGGCGCGTGTGGGCGCATGGAGACTCTGATTGGCGCGTGGCTGGCGGCGTTGGACTCGTATGGTGATTTCCTATCTGGTGGTATATTTATTTTACATGTTTGATAATTTTATGGATGTGAAAATACATATGGAACCCTAAATACGTGTATTTTTAGTGTATTTTTGCGTATTTTTCTTATATTTTCTGTGAAATTGGAAATATAAGTATTGGGTTACAGGTATGTTATCACATAAACATTATAATGGTGTGATTCATTAGTAAAAATTAAACTTTATTGTGAACTGAAGCTAGCTTAATGAGATACAATCAGTATGGGAACTGATGAGAAACAGTAAAGACTATGAAACTTTTGTTGCTCAAGCATACCCCTTGACACGTTGGTAATCTTTGAATGATAGACGTCTTAAAAACTCGTAACCAAACTGATTGTACCGATTAACACATTTGCTGAATGTGGATAATGCATGTCAATTAAGTTACTGCATATTGTACATGAACTCATCTGGTCACTTGTTAACGTCTATCAAGTTGAATATTTTTATGGTTAAGGAGTATGACAATATTTACGCATAACAATAATATCTACTGTTAAATTTTAGATATTTTGTTATGTTTTTTGACTTAATATTATAGACCACTGGTTGATGCAATGATAATTTGTTACTTAAAATTGGCTAATAAATCAGCTATTGGTCTTGGAGTCATGTTTTGCCTTATGAAACTCATGAGCAATAGTTGATCAACTATCAAGCTTGTCAATCTGGAGTACCCTGTATTGCTATTGATGTTGATTTGTGAGGGATCCTTTGGATCGGCATTCTTTTAATGTTGTTTTAGTAATCAGTAATCGGGGTGCACAAGAGATGCTTACTTTTATGTTATGAGAATTTTCTTGTGTTACTGTGATCAATGATCTCATTGGAATCTGTCTTTTAGGTTCGCTATATATATATATATGATTAGTTTTTATTAATGGATACAGTAATGTAATTAGCATGATATGTGATTTTAGTGATAACATGCCCCTATCACTAAAGTTAAAATCACATGTATATGATGTATGTGAGTAGTAATGTTTATATTCCTTGTATGAGAGAATTTCAATGATTCAATTGAGTAGTGACCGCCAAAGTGGCACGCTTGATTGGGTTTGAGAAATTTCGGTATCGTATGATGATTGGGATGTCTCCTGGTCTAATGCGTGGTCATACTCCCAAATGAAGTGATTGTGTATTAGTTCATGGAGGGATACATGATGGTGTGGTAGAGGATTGACTGATCCCAATGGTTCATCTGCCCAAAGGTGATGAATTCACGAAGATTAGAATATATTCTCATAACCGCTATCATGTGGGGAGTGTACAACTGCATGTTATGTATTTTGCCCAAAGGTGATTATATGATTATGCGTGTAACTCTCTGGATGTGTACTTGTACGTCAAGTTACACGGTGCTCGCATGATGCTAATTATATATATTGCTTATTTTTCAGTCACTTTTTTTGTAATTAATAACTTCATTATTATTGAGGTTTTTACTGCTTCAAATTTTAAGTTGTGGACATATGATTTGTTGCTTGAGAAAAGAGTAATTGAATTTGCTTACTGTCCATGAAGCGTTCCATTTTGGAACACTTGAAAAGAGGTTTGCCTGCATACTGCACTGCTATAAGATGATGGAAGCCTTAGTTGCTTGAAATTATGTCTTATCTGATATTGAAATTAGGACATATCTGCAAAGATTGTGTTTAAGTTCTAATAACATATACATCTCGTATATGATTAAAAGGTTGTTTTCAAAAGTTTTTTATTTAAGGAAAATGACCGAGATAAATGTCTTAAAAGGTTGTCAGGCTTAACAGTGGCCGTAAGTATTTTGGCAAGTATGACAATACGAAATAGCTTAAAGGGTCATTTGTCAAATACTTGATAGATTTTGGGGTGGTAACTTAATTACTATGCCTGAAAATCTTGACAAAAGATTCACTTGAAATTATTTTGTATCTTACCTAGATTGTTCAAAAGGGTATTTGATTTTAAGACTCTAAAGAAGGTATAAGAATTATGAAATCACATACTATAAAATTTCTACAGTTCAACGTAATTGTAGAGGATAGCTACTTTCAGACTATTAAAGATAATAGTGTGATAGAAGATCACTATGTCTTTGTCTTTGCCTATACAGACAATTATGGTACAAACAATTGTAGAATCTCCTATACCATAAATTAAACTTGTTGAGGTTCAAGGTACTATTCTTGATATAGTTATGATGAAATTTTTTAAACCTCTCAAGTATAGAATGAAGTGGTGGTAACTTTATTAAGGAGATTTGTTAGGGAAAGACGATCAGTTATTCCATTAGACTATATAGTCTATTTGTGAGACCATGATTACAATATCCACTACATAGTTGTTTTAGCAACTTATATAAATATCGCTTCTTCTTCTCAATTAAGTATGCGATTAGATGCCATAAAAGGTGATATACAATCTATGAAACATGTTTGGAAACTTACTGACTTGTCTAAAGATCATATTTTATTAGTTGCAAATTAGTGTACAAAACTAAAAGAATTTCAAAGAAAGATGTGGAATTTAAAGCCAAATTGGTAACTAAAGTTTTCACTCTGAAAGAGGGGTGGATTATTTATAGTGAAGAAATACCTATTTCTTTAAAAGATTCTTTCAGAATGAATGTGGCATTAATAGTTTATTTATTTATTTATTTATATATGGAGTTATGCCAAATAGATACAAAATCTATATTGTGTAATTGGAGAATTTTGCAATAAATGTTTCGAGTAAACTTGTGTGTAGACTGAAAAAGTCTTATTTATAGTCTTAAGCAAGTTTCTAGACAATATTATTAAAGTTTCATAGTGTTGTTATTTTTTGTTTAATTGGGAACAAAGTAATTCAATATACTGCAAGGTTAGTGGGAGGAAATTTATTTTTTCTCATACTCTATGTACTTGATATTTTGCTTACAAGTTGTGATTTTGAGACATCTTATATCCTTTGTACTGAAGTCTGTAAGGATTGTTTTTGCCATATTATATTAGATTTTCTCGGAGGATATTTGCTGATTGTATATTGGAAATATTCAATATACATTATTGCAAGCCAGGAATTGCTCATGTTGTTAAGGGTGATGGATTAAATCTATCACATTGTCCTTATTTAGATATTGAGAAAATCTAATTAAATGGTGTACCTTGTGTCAGTGCACTTAAAAATATAATGTATGCTTGAATTTGCACTAGACTAAATGTTGTCTTTGTGACGGGACTTCTAGGCAGATATCAGTCAAATCCAAGACATGATCACTGGGTTGCTATCAAGAAAGTTTTAAGGTACTTAAAGAAGACAAGAGATTATATGCCAATTTACAGACATGTTCAATTCTTGCAGTTAGTAGGGTATTTAGATGTAAACTTTGCTTGCTGTTAGGATGATATAATATCAATAACAAGATACATATTTATGTTAGTAGAAAGTGCAGTAAATAAAGTTCTATGTCATCTTCTACTATGTAAGCAGTATTAATAACATTTTTTTAGGTTGTTACTTGGGCTTTTAGGCTCCAGAACCTCATGAAGGAGTTGATCGTTTTAACTTTATGGATAGATCCATACGGTTGTATTGAGATAACAAATTTGTAGTATTCTTTATTTACTACAAAGGTCTCAATGGGTCTAAATATATGGTGGTCAAAATTTTTGACCAAAAGCAAACGGTACAGAATTGTGACGTTTTAATATAATATATTTTTACAGATAATGTGATTGCAGATCCACTAACTAAAGGCCTACGCCCGTGTGCATTTGAGTAACATATCGTTAACATGGGCCTAGGAGCATCATGAGATGCTGTTGTTTAGTGGGAGCAATTTTGGCTTTACTCTGATAAAGGTTTCATCTGTGTTCGTTACACTTTGTAACGGTTTGATATGTATCAACTTTTGCATTCAATAAAATATTTTTGAATGTATTATTATTATGTTGAATACATATTGATAAAGTCTCAAGGGATTGTATAAATCTTGAGTAAAGGCTAGGGGCATCCGGACATCCGGTTATTAGCCTTGTGCATATGTCTTGTGATACATAAAGAAAATGTTAACCATAAGGACAAGACATATGTAGGTTCATTGGAACCATAAAGCATTCTTTAGTGGCACAAGTTTTTTATGACACATAAGGTAAGAGAATGGTGACTGAAAAATGGGATCTCTCTATGAGAGATGTTATCCATTTGACACACTACCATATTGAATCCATATCAATAAAGTTGAGAGCACTCATGACCATGGAAGGCTCTGTGTGTATACATGCAGTTATCGCCATGATTCGATGTTTAAGACTTTATGGGATAGGATTGATTATTAAGAATTATCTCTGGACCAATGTGCGCGCATAAGGTATGATTTCAATTAATATAGTCTAAGTGAGAGAATGTAAGAGTTTTCCTAATGTAGACTACATTAATTGATATTATAATTTACTGTTTTTACGGCTAGTGTAAAATAGGGCTGGTCTAAGGTGAGATAGAAGGTTTCTTAATTAGTCTAATATGGGGCTGGCTAGTGTGGGCCGAGTTGAGCCTGGCCCGTAATGAGGAGGCCTGGCTGGAAAACTCTATAAATAGTGCTCAAGTCTCTTCTCTAACCCTAATTCTCACCCCTATCCTCACCTAAGGGGCGTTTACCTAATGCTACACGTGAGGGGGCTGCCTCATTGAGTCAATAATATGGAGGGCAATAGAGAAGAAGGACTTGATGCGTGGATCCCCTTGATATACGTGGGTAATCCCTTTTTCTGCTTTCACTTTATGTTCGATGGATCCAAAAACAGGTGCGTTAATCTTTCTACTCAATTATGCATGTTCTTGTTCTGGTTATGGAGATCTTGGGGTTGCGCAATTTGCGTCCAACATATTTTACATGATCTATACTGTATGAATTAAGATAATCATTTGGACCATTTTTTATGGTAAGTTTGGTTTACATGGTCTAAAGATCATATAATGTCTTTTCGGTATTTTCATTGATGTAATATATCAAAAAGATCAAAAGGTAATTGTTCTCAAGAATTCACACATTTGAAGATGAACCGTCCAATCGCTCTAGATAGGTTCCAAGAAAATTACCATCCGATTTGCTCGTAAATTACATAAAATGTGATTGGGCAATTCTTGTACCTCTACTGAGATACCCGGTGATTTTAGGTTCAAAAAAGTTTAACCATTGATATTCAATCACTTAAAAAGGAAGAAAATAAAACCTGGACCATTAGTGTCCAAGTAAAAATTAAGAAATTAAATTTTAATAATAGAAAATATAGCGGTAAAATTGTAACACGCAATTTGGAACATCATGGGAATGGATAAGAGAGCGTTGCGCACCTTGTGGCCTTTCCGTGGTTCGCAATAGAAATGATGAAATCCGAAGGTTTAAAGATTGGCTTTTGTTTAAAGATTGGCTTTTGTTCTCATTACTTGCTTCTAGGAAGGCTGATTTCCTCAATAAAATATTAAAATTGCTGGAAATCTCACGTAGTAGTACCCCACCATGTCTATTGTCAATTGCCATGCATGGGGTGTCTTTTGTGGAATTATTTGTTGATTGTTTTAAGCCTTCGTTTACTAAGAAATAAATCAAGAAAAAAAGTTCATAAGTTTGAATAGAGATAATTTCTCTTGTATCATGTGTAATTGATATTCGAAAATTGAACTAATTCGAATTGAATACGCATAGTAAGCACTCATTAACATGGGAATGACCGGATTACATTGACGGAGAAGTTTTGTCTCTCAATTCATCTTGTATTTGCTTAATTTCACTATTTTTCAGCGATTGTTTTCGCTCATTAATGTTCATATAATTATTATTGGTGTGCGTTTGATTTGGTTTATGATTCTACTTTCGACATATTTTACCCAAAAGTTTTGAGGTTAGTATAACAAGGAAAGAAACTGCTTATATGGATGGAACAAACACACGACACGAATATGATCTTTCCATTTTATATTTGAGCAATCTATCTGGGTTTGAACTCACGATTTACTTCATCTATAATATTTCATAGACTTAGAGTAATTCATTTAAAATTAGCTTTTTTGACATTAAAAAATGCGTTATTACTTACAAAACAAGTTTTTCTTACTCTATCACCACGTTTAGTTTATTAGAAGAAGGCATGTGGTTTTTGTCCAAATTAGGATCACTGACGACCCTTTAACTTTTTTCGAAAAAACTCGTCATGGAGACAGAGCTGGTCTAAAGTTAATAGAAGAGTCGATGGAATAATGGAACCGAATAAGACTTCCAATTATTTTTAATTTGCTAACACATGATGTTGTTGAAGGGAAATGGAAAAGAATTCTGGCTTTTTAAATTGAAAAAATAAAATAAAATCCCAAACAATACCTACTGTTATATAGGTACTCTAAACTTTTTTTTTGTCACCAAAATCCTCGAAATTGTATCCAAATAACACATCTACACTCCATTAGGTTCAGTTAAAAATTGCCGTTACAAGGCTAAAGGGGTTTTGACGTGGCGCTAATGTGGCGCCATGTGAGTGGCACATCATAAAGAGATTAAAAATAAAACTAAAAACTAAAACAGAAAAAAATTGGAAATTAATGTTCATCGTCTTGCTCGACTAAAGCGCCTCCGCACTCGTCCATCCTTGCCCACTCTCGCCTGGACTCCTAGTAGCCTTCGTCGGCCCTTGCTTGACCCCTGTCAAGTCTGGCCATGGCAGCCGTGAGCTTCGAGGATGGATTTGGGTTTGAAGCATGAAGTTAGTATAGATAGCTCAAGTTATAGCGTCCAGTCACGACAAGCAGATTGTTGAAGAAAATTACTCAGCTTTCAGCCTTGCAATTATCAGATGCTTCTATGGAGAGACCCCTTCGATGCTGTTGAGCTTCTCACTTCGTTTATATCACGACGATCACATTGTCGATCAATTTACGGAGCTAGCCTCGCAATCGTCATGTCCTGGGTGAACATGACTTGGTTCGCTTATAAGCTCCTACCCATTAATTTAAGAAAACCAATTTTAATAATGAAAAACATAGCATAACAGGTAATGTTGATTATTTAAATGGACTGGCTCATCAATAGAGGACGATCTTCTATTTTTCTTTATGAAAAAACTAGGGATCAAAATAAATATATTCGCTCATCTTGTCTTTAGTGTTTATTGCAAAATTAGAAATTTCAAAAGACATTATGAATTTTCTGTTCCAAGGTTTAAGTCGTTTAGATTAAGGGAAGTATTTCTAAACAGATGTCAAATTTTCGCCAACCAATTGATAAAAGATGAAAACCATGTAATTTAAGCAATCAAACGTTCTGTTATAACACACGAGTTGGGCTTGTTTTAGCGAACATATAATTTTGCAGACATGAAGGCTCTAGGTCCGCAATAGAAATAGTGCAATCTGACGAAGTATGAACTTTTGTTAACTGATTTAAGCCTTCGTTCATTAAGAAATAAATCAAGAAAGTTTTGATAATTTTGAATACATTTACTTTTTCTTGAATCTTGTATGCTATTGAACTAGTTTCTATTAAATGTGTATAAGCACTTGTTAACGTGGCCATAACCCAATTACATAAATGAAAAGTTTTATTACTCATTTCGTCTCGTGTTTGCTTGATTTTGTGATCTTCTCAATGATCTTGTTCATACATTGATGCTTATATAATTAATATTAATGCTTATTCGATTTGGTTTAGGATTATGCTTTCGACATGTTTTACTCGGAAATCTCGAGATTAGTGTAACAATAAAAGAAAGTGCTTGTATATATGGAGTAAAGACGTGGCATGAAAATGGTTTTCTAAATCCATATTTGGGTGGGTCTGAGCTCATAATTTACTTTGTCTATGGTATTTTATGCACTTCGAGTTATTTATCTGAAGTAAACTTTTTCACCTTTAAGAAAACGTGTTACTCACGTACAAAATCAGTTAGTCTTGCCCAATCTGCAAGTTTGATTAATTGGAAAATTGTCAAGTTTTTGTCAAACAGGACTAATGACCATCTTTAACTTTTGTCACAAGGGTCATCTTGGAGATCGAGCTAGCCAAAGGCAAATAGAAGAGTCGATGTAGTAAAGGAGCCGAATAAGACTCGTAATGATCTTTATTTTGGCAACAACTTAAAAAGAATTCTAATTCTAGTTTTATAAATTTAACAAGCATTTTCTTTTATTGTACTCAATATTGCTTATTAACGTTTATAACAAAAATGATTTTGGTGAAAGACCATATTATTGAGTGATTATTTTCATTTTAGGAGTACAAGAAATAGTTAATACTTATTTTCGCATAATTTATAAAATTAGCTTAATCTTGCTACCGACGATTATCTTTCAAGGCCAACAAAAAATTGGTCTATATCCATGAAATTTGTTACATTTAACTTTCCAAATAACATCTTATTACCTCCTCAGAATTAACTTTATATGCATTTGAACTCATAAATTAATCAATGAATAATTTGTAAATAGAGTATTTCGATATCTTATCAATGTTCTTAGTACTCCATTCACCAAATTTCTTTTCTTTTTATGTATTTATTTATTTATTAGTGAAAAATAAGATACTAAGAGAGATTTTTCACGGTATGAAGCAACTATTCCGAACTTTGAAGTCTTTCAACGGGATAGAAACTTCTTGTTTATTAAAGGCATCATGTTTCGCAGATCTCTAGTAATAGAGGCATTCCTCCTTCCTCTAGTTCCCACTCGAAACACTTGATCTTACTTGCACACAACTCGATGATCCTACCTGGACAGATAATCCCTCTTTGTTTCCCCATTCCTTTTCAGAGTCTCCTCCTCCTACTCCTGCTATTTCCACCCCTGACTATCACCAAATTCAGGATTGGATTGTTGGAGAAAATTTCCTTATTTGTTTTGAAGCTAATAAAACGTTTCCATTAGTCTAGTCTGAAGACTTGCAGACTCTTTCGTCAAAGTCTGAAGACCGCCAAACTGCCAGACTCAAGATTTAAAGTTTGCCATCATTGACAGTTTCCAAATCGTTGAAGAAGACTTATCTATAATGGAGTATTTCTTTAAGGATTTGATTCGAGCGGCCAAAGAAGATCTCACGGCTGGAGATAGCATCTAAAGATCTATAATTTGTATTGCAAATAATTCGAGTAATTCATATATGTTGATTAACGAAGTATACTTAGAAGGTTCTACTTATGGAAACCTAAATCCTGATTGTATGGGCAAGTATGATTGGTGGGCTATCTTCATATTCCTTAAGTAACTCGAGATCTCTCTAATTGATTCTGTCCAACGGGTAGATGGGAAGAACTCCTTTGAAAGGTGCCAACGGTTATGAAGGCATGGAGGAGTATATAAGGAGGATGCTCTAGTTATTCGAGTGTGTGCAAGATAGAGAAATTCCAAAGTTTGAAGCTCATTGTTCTTTGTTGATTCAATTGTTGTGCGAAAATTTGTACTCAAAAGAGAGTTTAGATTCTTGTGAGGCCTTGAGAAAGTGTAGCAGAGTCTCTACACTATGGAATCAAGGATGTGATATTGTAACAACTTTTTTGATTCATAGTGAAATTCAGTCGGTGGGCTGTCAGTGCAGGAGAGTGGACGTAGACTTAGATTAAGCCGAACCACTATAAACCTTGTGTTCTTATTCTCTTCCCTGAACTCTTTACTTTGTTCGTAACTCTATTTAATTGTTAAAGTTTGATTCCTTCTGCAAAGTCTATTGTCAACCAAATTCTAGTTAAAAGAAAAAGTTTTATACTATATTTTGCAAAATTTGCCTTTGCACCTATTCACCCCCATCTAGGTGCTCATACTAGCTCTTTCAATTGGTATCAGAACCTGCGTACTCATTTGAATTGAAGTGTTTTTACTTTAGAATTAACAATCCATGGCTAGTATGTTGGCTCCAAATTTGGTAAAAGGGCAAAACAACACTAGACCGCCTTGTTTTGATGAAAAGGAATATAACATATGGAAAAATAAGATGAAAGCATTCTTAAGATCAAAAGATCCTATGGAATGAGATGTGGTAAACAAAAGAATTATTCCTAAAGCTACAACAGTCTCAGAAAGGGGAAAAGAAGCTGTTGAGGCTAGCGTGATGACACAAGAAGAGATATCCAAAAAACAAGCTTTTGATGCAAAAAAAAAAATTATTCCTTATATTGTGTATTATCTCTTACTGAATATAACAGAATATTTTCTTGTGAAATAGCTAAAGAAGTCTGGAATAGGCTACACATCACCTATGAAGGAAATGATCGAGTGAATGAAACCAGAATCAATATTCTACTTGGTCAATATGAAGCCTTCAAGATGAAACTAGGAGAAACTATCAGTAACATGTTTAGTCGTTTTATAGAAATTGTGAATGGTCTTGAATATCAAGGTCAACCAATCTCTGGACCCATGAAAGTTAACAAACTACTGCGTGAACTTTAAAAAGATTGGAATCACATAAAGACCTCAATAAGGGAGACACAAAGGATCATGAAACTCTCCGTTGACGAATTAGTTGGCACTCTTCAGTCTTATGAAGTGGAGCAAATCAATGAAGATGAAGATCCTAAAGATAGAAAATCAATGGCTTTAAAATATAATGATGATTCTGATGTTACAGATTCTAAAGACGATATGGATGATGAAGCTTGCTCTCATGATAAGAAGGTTCAGAAAACTGAACAAAAATGGAAGAAGATTCAATTGGAAGAAACAAAGCTCTCAAAAGGTTCAAAATAAATCAGCTGAGGATGATGAATCCAATAAAGATGTGATTTGTTTTGAATGCAAGAAAACGAGATACATTAAACCCAACTGTCCTTTGCTGAAGAAAAAGAAAGGAAAAACTAAGAAGTACAGAAAGGCTATCAAAGTAGAAACTTGGAGTGATACCGAATGCGAAGAAAGTGATGATGATTATGCTAATATTTGTCTAATGGCATAATCATAATTAGATTCAGACTTTGAGACAGACTCAGACTCAGACAGTAAAATCGAGGTGAGTAATTTAAAAATTTCTACTAAAGTCTCTAAATATATTGATGAACTGTGTCTTAGTCTTAAAACCTCTCTTAAGAGGATTTCTGAACTAAAAAGGGAAAATTCTACACTGAAGCAATAGGAGATTGTTTGGAAAGAAAAGTTCAAAAACTTAGATAAAAGTTTTATTACTCTAAAAGAAAATGCAGACTCTCTCTCAAAAGAAAATACATTTTTGAAAAATGATATTTCAAGCATTTCAAAAAGGTTTTCTATAGGATCTGAGAAATTGGAAAAGATTTTTTCAGCTCAAAGACCTTATTTTAACAAATTAGGCTTAAGAATGACTGTTGAAACCATCTCTCTGATTGATTTTCCAAAAGTAAATGAAATGATCAAGCAAAGACCTACAAAAGACTTTTATAAAAAACCATTTTCAAAAAGTTTTTGAAAAACCTGTTGGCCGTAGTGCTCTTAAATGTTCTAAGTGCAAGAGCTTAGAACATTTTGAGAAAGAATGTCCTATGATTTGGAAACCTGTTAAGAAGGTTTGGGCAAAGACAATATATTGAAACTCCATTGGACACAAGAAAGTATGGGTACCAAAGAAAGCTTGAGAATCTTTTTTAAATACAGGTCACTGTCAAGAACAAGGTCAAATGGTACTTGGATAATGGATGCTCAAGACATATGATAGGAGACTCAAGTTGTTTCATAAAGTTTATGCAAGTTAATGGTGGAAAAGTTTCTTTTGGAGGAAATAGCAAAGGTATAATTATTGGATGCGGGACAGTAAAGATTGAAAATCTCACAATTAACAATGTTTCCTTAGTGGAAGGACTCAACTACAACTTGCTAAGTATTAGCCAACTATGCAACAGAGGTTTCAAAATCAACTTTCAAGAAGGAATATGTTCAGGAACTAGTAAAGACTCCTCTAAGACTTTCACGGGGCGAAGACATGGGAATATCTATCTCTTAGATATCAAAACAAAAAAATCTCAATGTCTAATTTCAATTCATGAAGAAGCTAATATCTGGCATAGAAAACTTGGCCACATCAACATGAAGCAAATAGCTAAGATCTTTGCAAAGAAGCTTGTTCGTGGACTACCTAACCTAACATACCAAAAATCTGAATTATGCACACCATGTGTGTTGGGAAAACAGGTTAGAAGTTTATTTAAACCAATAAATCAAGTTTCCATTAATCGTGTACTATAGCTCTTGCATATGGATCTATTTAGACCAATTAGAACCCAGAGCATTGGTGGTAAGAAATATTGCTCAGTAATAGTGGATGATTATTCACGATTCACTTGGGTATATTTCTTGGCAAGTAAGTTTGAAACATTTTCTTATTTCATAAAGTTTGCTAAGAAAGTACAGAATGAGAAAGGGTATGTTATTTCAAGCATACGATTAGACCATGGAAGTGAGTTTGAAAATCAAGATTTTGCTAAATTTTATGATGAATTTGGTTTTCAGCATGTATTCTCCTCTCTATACACTCTAGAACAGAATGTAGTTGTGGAAAGGAAGAATAGATCATTGCAAGAAATGGTTAGAACACTTTTAATTGAAAGCAATATTTCTTCTCGTTTTTGGGCTGAAACAGTTTTTACAGTATGTTATATTATTAATAGAGTCTTCTTAAGGCCTATTCTGGAGAAAACTCCCAATGAGTTGCTCAAAGGAAAGAAGCCAATCGTTTTTTATTTTCAAGTGTTTGGTTGCAAATGTTTTATATTGAAAAATATAAATGATCGAATTGGTAAGTTTGAAGAAAAATCGGACAAAGCATCTTCCTTGGATATTCAACCACCAGTAAAGCTTACAGAGTGTATAAGAAAAAAACTCAATCGGTGGAGGAATCGATGAATGTCAAATTTCAAGACCTTATACAAGATCAATTGATCCAGACTCAACTTGAAGAATCTGAACCTGCTCTAGAATCTACAAAGTCCAAATCCCCAGAAGCAGCTTAGACTTCAGAGATCAACAACGAACGAATATTGAAGAATCAAATGAAGAAAAAAATCAGTTTGTCAGACCAACCAAGCAATCGGAAGCACAAGTCCAGTTATCCCAAAGAACTCATTATTGGTGACATTGGTGAAGGGATTCGTACAAGATCCAAAAAGCATGAAGAGTTCAGCGTCGTAGCTCTTATTTCTGAAATAGAACCCAAAAGCATAGAGGAAGCTTGATCTAATGAAAGTTGGATTGAAGCTATGAAAGAAGAACTCAAGCAGTTCAAAATTGACGATGCCTGGGAACTGACTCCTAAACCAAAAAGTAAATCTATTATTGGAGCTAAACGGGTTTTCAGGAACAAGATGGACGAAAAATGAAAAGTTATAAGGAACAAAGCAAGACTCGTGGCCAAAGGATATACGCAAAAAGAAGGGATAGACTATGATGAGACTTACACACCAGTAGCAAGGTTAGAAGCAATTAGATTACTACTTGCTTTTGCTTGTTATAAGAATTTTAGGTTATTCTAAATGGACGTCAAAAGCGCATTCCTAAATGGATTTATCCAAGAGGAAGTCTATGTGGAATAACCTCCCGGTTTTGAAGACCCAAGGAAACCAGAATCTGTATTCAGACTAAAAAAGACGCTATTGATTTAAAGCAAGCACCTCGAGCTTGGTACGACAGTTAAGTAAGTTTTTAATCCAAAATGACTTTGTTAAAAGTAAAGTAGACACTACCTTGTTTATCAAAAGAGAAAGTAAAAACTTCTTACTTATTCAAATCTATGTTGATGATATTATTTTTGGATCACCTAACGAAAATATGTGCAATAAATTTTCTAAGTCTATACAGGATGAATTTGATATGAGCATGATGGGTGAACTATCATTCTTTCTTAGACTACAAATAAAACAATTGAAGGAAGGGACCTTCATTCACCAAGAAAAATATGCTAAAGAACTTGTTAAAAAGTTTGGTTTGAAGAATTGCACAAAGACTGATATATAGATGTCAAGTTCCTCGAAGCTGGACAAAGATGAAGGAGAAAAGAAAGTTGACCAGAAGCTGTACAGGAGTATCATTGGTTCACTTCTTTATCTTACTGCTTCTAGACCTGACATTTTGTTTAGTGTTTACATTTGTGCAAGATTGCAATCAGATCCCAAGGAATCTCATCTAAGCGCTGCAAAACGCATCATCAAATGCGTTGCAACAACCTCTAATTTGGGTCTCTGGTATCCTAAAGAAGGAGACTTTACTCTCATTGGATACTCAGATGCAGATCTAGTGGGATGCAGAGTTGATAGAAAGAGCATCTCGGGTACTTGTCAATTGCTTGGTAACAGGACAGTATCTTGGTTTTCAAGAAAGCAAAATATTGTAGCTCTTTCAATAGCAGAAACAGAGTATGTGGCTTTTGAAAGCTGTTGTTCTCAAATCTTATGGATAAAACAACAGTTAAGAGACTTTGGAATCAAATATTCATGCACCGAAATCAAATGTGACAACACCAAATAGCGATTAATCTCATCAAGAATCCAATTCTTCATTGAAGAGCAAAGCATATAGAAATTCGACATCATTTTATTAGAGACCATGTTCAAAATGGAGAAGTCTTGATTCAATTCATTGACTTAAAGAATCAACTGGTAGACATATTTACAAAACCTCTAAAGAAAAGTCATTTTGAGTCTATTCGTTCCAGACTTAATATCTTAAAGTCTAAAGAAGTTCAAACTCAGGGATAAAAGTCTAAAGATACTCAGATTTAGAAGATCAAGAATCACGACTGTAAGTTATTTCGATTTTAGAAACTTATTGTTTGGGGAAAATCTCGAAAAGGTACGAATGCCTATTAATCTGCAATTGATTGATGTTATCTTTCCAAATTTTGTAATTATAGTAATCATTCCTTTTTGAAAAAGAAGTTATTTTTTTTTACAGTTATTTATTTTCAAAAAGGCAGTTATTTTTTAAAAGGCATTTTCTATTTTTCCTTTTACGGCGATCTGTATACCCCGTTTTGATTGCTTTATATACTGTTTGTCTTCTTCTGTTTTACTATCAAACCCTAAAAGCACAGACCATGACCTTCTCACTTTTTACTCCCTAGTTTAATCCTCAAAGTTTTCATCTTTCTCGCGAATCGAGTTTGGAATCTCTCAAAGACTGTGAGAATGTCTTTTCAAAGAAAGTCTTTAAGGATTGTAAGCAGGGGACCACCTTGCGTGAGGGTCATACGCACTTTGACCTTATAAAGGAAGAAGAATCTCCAAGACAGCAGCAGAATCCACAACATTCTCAACCGCGTCATTCTCCTCGAGCTAGACCACAGGATGTTCATCAACAAGCAGAGGAAGATATTATTGAAGATGCAGAACCTGTAAAAACTCAAAAGCCTACCTTTACCTTTAAACTCTACTCTGCCCTGAAGAAGGGAGGCACTCCCTTGAACTTTATTGATGAATTTTTGAAAGAGAAAGGGTATCAAAATGAAACCCACTTTTTGTGAACGATGGAACGTTTGGGAGTTGCTCCTACGGGCTCGGCAGAAAGAGCCTTTGCGAATATCCCAAGTGATCCACACGTTGGAGGACTTAGTTAACCTGATGGAAATGATGATGAGAATATGTTCACTCATTTTTAGCCTAGAATGGGTGTTGCGGCGAATATTTGAAGCAAAAGGACAGATTTGTTTCGTTCTGAGGAACACAAGCGACTTTACTCTAAGTTGCTGATGCGAGGGGTGATGAACCCAAGAAGTATGGACTTTGATTTTCTTGATTCTCTGAATGTGAAGTTGCAAGAGAAATTCACCTTGCTTCAACTTGAACAATTTTTTTTATGGGACAACAATGGCTCATTCAGAACTTACTGCGTATTTCTACTCTAATCTAAGCTTTTTAGATGCGAATAGATTCTCTTTCAATGTTAGAGACCAGGACTATGTAGTTGATATGGACACTCTGGCTGATGTGATTGGAGTAGAGAGAGGGATGTTCCAATCAATTAGTGTGTCTATTGGTCATGCGATTGTAGAGCTTGTTCAGGATAGAATGGCTAAAGGACGAATTTCGTACTTAAGGATGAATGCCTCAAATGTCTTGCTTCACAAGATTGTGATCAATTGCCTTAGACCCAAATCGACTTCAAAGACTAACGTTTCAAATTTAGAAGCAAAGCTAATGTATGCTATCAATGCTAACAAAAAGTTCTCTCTGCCACACACTATCATGTTTCACATGTATAGATCGATGGTGAAGGACAAGGGCCAACTTCCTTATTCAGCTCTTGTTACTCAGTTATTCAGACATTTTCATATTCAGCCTCCCAAAGTCTTATGTGTTCGAACGTGTGATCAAATGGTGGTGGGACTGAAGATGGTTTCCAAAATGCGTTTGAAGGAGCTGTGTTAGGGAAATCCCTGATGATGTTTTGAAGATGACAAAATAAATCAAAGGCTACTAACATGTTTGATGGTTGAGTAATAGACCATGCAGATGATAGAATATGTAAAGGATATTATCAAAACAAGACGCCAAACTCAAGACTCAAAGTCTCGAAGACCGCGTACTTTAGTGTCAAAGTCTGTTCTACATCGAAGTCTCGTCAACTCGACTAATTCCAAGATCGAATGTGAATGATGAACCGTAAGACGACTCTATGCTGAAACCGAATCGAAGATAGACTCTATATGTGAAGCCGAACTAGGTACGACCTTAAAGCTAAATGTTCGAAGCATATATGTTGAGACCCAGATTGTAAAGTCTACAGACTCAGATTGTAAAGTCTATGGCTATCAGACTTTACATCCAGACTCGACAGATCGTAACTCAAGCCCAATCATATAACGGCTAGTGATCTGGTTTGGATTCCACATCAAGATTGATTTGATTGATTCAATCTATTTGATTGACGAATGGATCTTGAAGACAAGAATTTTCTATACGAAGAAGCTTTACTTATGGAAACCAAGATTTCGTTTGTATGGGCAATCGGAATCAATTTGGGATTCTACCTTTATCACTCAACGGCTACCAAATCTTCTAGATATGAGAGCTGTCCAATGGGTATATTGGAAGACGATTCTCCGGGATGCTGTCCAACGGCTAGTTTGGAAGTGGAGGAGTATTTAAGGAGATGAAGGACCGATGAGCAAGTAAGAAACGGAGCGTAGAATTTATAATTCCAAAGTTTGAGCGACTTTCGATCATACACTTGTCTTTGGAGAGCTTAAACGTTTGTGATCGTGAGAGAAATACCAAAGGAGTGACTTAGTGAGATAGTGTGATCTATAACTAAGTGTTTGCACTCAAAGTTGTAATCTCTTGTTGATTGCATAGTGGACTCCAGCCAAGAAGGCTGTTAGCGTGGGAGAGTGGACGTAGGCTTGGATTAAGCCGAACCACTATAATTTCTGTGTTCTTATTCTCTTCCCTAACTCCTTTGTTTGAAGTTTATTATTCCGCATATATTTGCCAAGGTTTATTTTATACACCTATTCACCCCCTCTAGGTGTTCATACTAGCACTCTCAAGCTGAACTAGGCTTTGGAGCAATTTAAGGAGAAAACCCTTGTCAAGACTAGACAAGACTCTATGATGGCAAAACGGAAAGGTAAGGAGCTGATGACAGCTCCATCCAAGAAAAGGAGAGCACTTATCTTGGAGGATGAAGAAGATGAGGATGATGTTGCCATTTCCGCTCTTGGCTTAAGAAACCTTCAGCATTTTGTTCTAGAGTCTTATGAGAGAGAAAATCAAGCCAGAGAAGATGCAGAGCAGAGAAGTGAAGAAAGGGAAGCGATAAGGAAAGCAAGAGAGGAAGAAAGAACTGCAGAAGAAGAGGAAAGAGGAGAATAGGAACATAATGTCACTAAAAACGAAACAGAGCATCAAGAGTATTTCTCTCCACCGGAAGGCACTGAAATAGGGGGAGCTGCTGAGAAAAGAGAGACTTCTTTAATTGCCTTTACTAGTGATGACGTTAGTCGTTCTCCTGCTGATCTAGAAGAAGTATATGCCTCTTAATTTCCTGAAGAAGGTCATGAGGTTTCATCTCCAAATTTGGGTGCTCATACTAACATGCCATCATCTGTTTTTTTTTTTTTTTTGGGTGACCCAGGGAACCTCCGCACACCGCTTCGCGGTGGAGAGTAAACCTTGGGGAGGCATGTGAGGACCCACCACCCACGTGTCCCGGGTAAGACACGGCTTGCACTTAAGACTCGACGACGCCGTGGATTGAACGCAAGCCCTTTCGCGGGAGGTCCCTTGCTCAACCACCGACGCCACCACCGCGGGTGGTACATGCCATCATCTGTTAATACTCCTCAAACTGACCATGCTGAAGCAAGCACTCAAACTGACAACACAGCAGACTTTCGAAGGTTGCTTGATGTTCTTTTGGAGATGCGAGGCCAAATTTATGCCTTGGGATGCGAAGTTCAGAATATGCGGAATGCCAGTCAAGACTCTTCAGTTTCTTTGCACAATCAAACTCAGGCCCTTAATCTTCAAATTCAAGCAACTGCTAAGGGTTAAGAAGTAGACAAATTGAAGGAAGACTTGAGAAAGTTGGAGGAGACTGTCAAGTTGATGGGAGATTTCCAGCTTGTTCGCGTTCCAAAGCAATCTTAATTCTATTCAAATCTCTATTTCTTCTCTACCTTTTTAATGCTGACAAAAATAGGGAAAATGTTGGTGTAGATCAGATTTGCAGATTTGACTTTTGTTTGACTTTACTTTGACTTTATTTTTGTTTGGTTGTGATTGGCTTAGACTATGTTTTGATAGTTTAGATTGCTGTGTTTTGATCACTTAATGCTTGCAGTATCTTAAGCATCGTTGATATTCTCATGGCAAAGATAGTTGTTTTTACTTTGATTTAACTTTTGTTTGACTTTACTTTGACTTTACTTTTGTTTGGTTGTGACTGGCTTGGACTATGTTTTGATGGTTTAGACTGCTGTGTTTTGATCACTTAATGCTTGCAGTATCTTAAGCATCGTTGATATTTTCATGGCAAAGATAGTTGTTTTTACAGGATTAACTCATTTCCTGTGGATCTAGATTCGATACTATCTCTATTCTAATCCATTTATCTTTTATGAGATATCTTTGCTTGAGTATTGTCTTACAGGTTAAAAGTATTCAAATCTGCAGGAAAGTTTTGTCACCATCAAAAAGGGGGAGATTGTTGGAGAAAACTTCCTTATTTTTTTTTGAAGCTGACAAAATGTTTCCATCAGTCTAGTTTAAAGACTTGCAGACTCTTTCGTCAAAGTTTGAATACTGCCAGACCGCCAGACTCAAGATTTAAAGTCTATCTTAATTGACAGTTTCTAGACCGTTGAAGAAGACTTATTCAGAATTGAGTATTTCTTTAAGGATTTGATTCGAGCAGCCAAAGAAGATCTCACAGCTGGAGATAGCATCTAAAAATCTATTATTCTTATTGGAAATAATTCGAGTAATTCGGGTTTGTTGATTAGCAAAGTATATTTGGAAGGTTCTACTTATGGAAACCTAAATCCTGATTGTATGGACGAGCATGATTGGTGGGCTATCTTCACATTCCTTAAGTAACTTGAGATCTCTCTAATTGATTATGTCCAACGGGTAGATTGGAAGAACTCTTTTGGAAGGTGCCAACAGTTATGAAGGCATGGAGAAGTATATAAAGATGATGCTCTAGTTATTCGAGTGTGTGCAAGATAGAGAAATTCCAAAGTCTGAAGCTTTTTGTTCTTTGTTGATTCAATTGTTGTGCGAAAATTTGTACTCAAAAGAGAGTTTAGATTCTTGTGAGACCTTGAGGAAGTGTAGTAGAGTCTCTACACTGTGGAATCAAGGACGTGATACTGTAACGACTCTTTTGATTCATAGTGAAATCCAGCCGGTGGGCTGTCGGTGCGGGAGAGTGGACGTAGGCTTGGATTAAGCCGAACCACTATAAACCTTGTGTTCTTATTATCTTTCCTGAACTTTTTACTTTGTTCGTAACTCTATTTAATTGTTAAAGTCTGATTCCTTTTGCAAAGTTTATTGGCAACCAGACTCTAGTTAAAAGGAAAAGTTTTACATTATATTTTGCAAAATTTGCCTTTGCACCTATTCACCTCTTTCTAGGTGCTCATACTAGCTCTTTTATGGACCTTCATCGGTCAGTGTTCCCACTGTATGGACCCTCGGCAAACTTTACAACTTCAATATAACCTCTCTCAATGCTAGTCTCAAGGTCATGCTTTCCAGGCTAAACTTAGGACCAAGTTTCTTATGTGGCTTCATGTGCCATGACGGCAATAGCTGCTATTTTCAGCTGCTTATTTTCCAACCGACACAAGACATTGAAAACATCAATCCATGGATAGTGTGGACTCGTGCCGAACCCATGAACGACACTGCACAAATGTGCACAATTTAGTTTAATGTGGCTCACCCAGGAGGGTGATTTAGTTTTACTCCATGCCAATGGAAGAAAATTTTGGTCCATTAATACCACTGGCATGTCAACCGTAGGCTTAAACTTGACTGAAGTTGGAAATCTTTGCTCTATGACAGAAATGATGTCATCATTTGGTAGTCTTTCGATCACCTTGCAAACGCAATTCTTCCTGGACAGGAGCTAAGTCCCGGCATGAAACTAACGGTGACATCAAGTGTGCCAGATGGGACAGTGTGGATCTACATGTTCACCACTGATGATCAAATAGGCTTTGTCGCATCTGTAAGGGCAGCCAATTCTCCGCAAATTTACTATAGAATGAGCAATGTAAGCAGAATGAAGAGCGGCAGTGGACAGGTTGGAGCACTATACAATAATGGAACCTTCGATGAGCTTAAATGGCCCTTAAAATCCTCAGGTCAGTTAGCTCGTCTAGAGGACAAATGGACATTTGAAGCGTTATGTTTATGATGAACTCTCCTACTATTGGAAGGCGACAGATCTTTTTGAGGATTTATTTGGAGGTTGCAGTTGCCATTCATGTGTGGCAGTGATGGCATTTGTTCATTAGGCCATCAGAGTGGGTGTCCCAGAGGAACAAAGCAAATTGAAATGGATCGATCTTCCGGCTGCAAACCAAGCTCACCTATCTCTTGTGATTCACTCAATAACACTTTCGAAGCTGTCGATAATGTCAACTTCTTCGCTTTGAGGAAAGATTATATTAGTGCGGACATCTCAAACACAACTGCAGAGAGCTGTAAAAAAGCATGTTTGAGGAAAGGATGCTCATGCACAATAACACTATTTCGTAATCAAACCATTACTTCTGGTGGAGATTGCTATTTATTATCATATTCATTTTCCCTTATGGACGATTGGGCCTCTTCCACCGTAGCATTTATCAAGGTCAACAATGGTTCAAACATAACAAGAACCTTATCAAACTTTCAAAAACAGAGAAGGAGAAGAACAGTGTTAATACTAGGGACGACTGTTGGAGCAGTTTTGATGTTCTTGATAAGCCTATTTGGGATTTAGATTTTAAGAAAGGTGAGAAGAAATGATGTCGAGGATGATGATCTAGACTTATCAATGCTTTCAGATAAGGAGATTCTTTTATGACAACTTGAAGGCCATGACAGGAGATTTCAGCATCAAGCTAGGGAAAGGAGGATTTGGCTCGGTGTTTCTAGGAACTTTACCTAGTGGCGTTAGGATTGCAGTCAAGCACCTTGATGGTTTTGGTCAAATAAAGAAGTCATTCTTGGCCAAGGCCAGAACCATTGGCGGAGGCAGACAGAATCACTTCACCCTTTTGAACCAGACACAGACATAAAGTTGACAATGGCAATAGCAAATACCACATACTTATTCCTCGAGCTTATATCAATAGCATTCTGACAAGGCTTCGAACGCAAAAGCTATAAAATTTAAGACCACAAATGCGAAGTGAGCAACCAAAGCATTGTCAGAATCGGCCGTCAACGACGGTTAGCGGATGCCATGAGCAGCAGGGCAAGTAATATCGCTCCAGTGCCGGATGATGAGACATCACCATAGGACTACTACTTCAATGTTGCTCCTCCGAGTCCACCCGTAAGTACAAGACTGTGGGATATATTGCTTGGGGCGCGTAGAGTGATTTGAAACCACACACAACGACTGTTTGATTTAATGCCTGACAGACGTTTGAAGATGAGTGAAACGAGTACGCTGGTGTTCTGAAATATGCTGAGGCAACCGCGGACGATATGATTAGCATGGTGTTTGCAAGATGATTTTTGTAAGAGTCCTTTCATGTCTGCAGGGGTTAAATGCTTGGCGGGATTAGTTAGCACAGATAGTTGAAGTAATTGCTTCTCAGTTCCTCCCGGTCAAAGCAAGCAAATTGTTGACGAAGTTACTCAGCTATCTGCCTTGCAATTATCAAGCCCTAGATGAAGAAAACTAGTTTCTAACATGAGCTCTGACACTTCAATGGAGGGACCCCTTTGCTTGTGATGATCTTCTCAGTTTGTTCAGATCATGGCGATCACATTATCAATCAATTTACCGAGCAAGACTGGCTATCATCCAGTCCTGGGTGAATAGAACTTGCGCTTATAATCTCCAATACGTTAATTCATTAAGGGCTCTCACTGCATTATTAAACTTTCGGTATCAAGTCTTCCTGTCTGATTGCAAATGAATGGGGTAAACGAGTTCCATTTCCAAACATAGGAGCTGACAAAATCTCAAAGGACAAGAGGATGACGAACAATGGTGAAAGGCAACATTTTCTTTTTTCTGCTCTACATGCATCGGTTTGTACAAATGCAGAGCCCTCAACGAGTCTAACTTAATTTATTTGAAGGTGCTTGCTGACTGGTACGATTTCCATTCAATTCAGACCAGCTTCATTGAAGCTTTGTGAAAATGACTCGGTCACCTGCTTCTGGTCGAGTCTTGGTTTCTTGGGCTTCCCATTTGAAAAGGCCCCTCCTATTTCTAATACGAAGACAGGCAACTTGGAATGCTAGCATGAGACTTGCTAAGCAGCACTTCTTCCTATCGCAGGATGGACTTCCGATGGGATGGCCTTTTTGCCTTATTTTCCAAGATGTTAATGTCACACCCCGAAACTATCATGAATGGAGTATGATACGGCCATCCTTCCACCGGAAGGACATAGCCTCAAAGTTCCCAAAATCAAATTCCTAAAATTCCCCTGTCAATATCGCTCTTGTATTATCATTAGTTGGGAAATCTAAAAAAGATTGGTAAATAGAAGGGTGAGCAACCACAGTTTAATGAGTAGTACATCTCTTCTAAGTGGATTGAGCACTCCCTATGTATATTTACAAAACCAAACCACAACTCTTTTAACCTATATCCAGAATATAACAAACATATAATAAGAGGATAAGTTACGTATAATTAAAAATAGCTACATTTATACAAGAAACATTCATTTCACAATAACATCAAAACAAATGTCATTGGTCAAATTCATTGATCAATCTCATTAAGTCACACTCCAATGGTTCATTTCATTGATTAATCTCATGCTACACATCAATACTCTATTCCATTGATCCATCTCATATGAAATCACACATTAATGGTCCATTCTAACAACTAAACTTAAATCACATATCAATGATCCATTCTATTGACCAAAGTTATATCACTTGTCAATGGTCTGCTCTATTGACTAATATGTTGTTCAATATCAAATCATGGTCACGATACAACGACTAATGATAAGGCAATCAAAATTCTCCCTTAACAAGGTCTCCACCTATTATTAGCTGGTTGCTTGGTCCACAAGGATATCCTAAAATAGTATGCTTATACCTACATGACTCACAATGATAGTGAGTATCAATACCAATCTAGAACAATACCATCCACAATCTACAAAGCCAAATCCATAAATTATTTCATATATCATTCGCAACTCAACTCATCTGCCAAAATATTTTTCATAGAATATTCTCAAATAATTCCAAGACTTGTCTTATAAATCAATTTTACAAATTAAATAAAATCAAATACATTTCAAAAAGCTCATCACAAATTGATATTTATATAACATTCCATAAACTATCTCAAAGTTGAGCTTTTTGTAAAAAAAAAAAAAAAAAAAAAAGTTTCACAAACCCAAAACATGTAACATTTCTCAATTTTGTTCATCAAATAGAGTATATGTTTCCTTCAAAAAGACCTCACACTATTCTCAAATACCAAAATGTAGTAAAGCCCAATCCATATTTTATGCAACAAACATGCTTAAAAGAGATGAGCTTATAAATTCTTAAAAGATATGGCACCACTCACCTATAAAAGCTGAAGATCAACCTATGTGGTTACTTGAGTCAATGTACTTGTATTCCCATTAATAAATCGAAAACGATACTAAAACAAAGTAATATGCTACTCTCCAACTAACGACTCGACTAAATTATGCTTATTCATTGATAAAACGACACCTCCACGCTAATAACCACATATCTAAAGCGATTATTTAAGTTGTCCGCAACGTGGAACTTGAGCATGAAACTTGGTCGCATAATAACTTTCTCCACCGAACCTTGTTTCAAGCGTACTTATAGTCAATAGAAAGTCCTTCTAACATACTACAAGAACCCTAATTCATTTGATCCAAAATTAAGCCAAAAACCAACAAATTATGGCCCTGAAGTCCTGGTCACGTAATGTTCATCATGTGATAAATTTCAAAATTTTGTTTTGAACAAACCGCAAGCTGAAATCACAATCCGTAAAATCTTACGGCTCAACATCCTAAACTATCATTTCTACAAAGATACACTCAAAAATCGGATTTTGCCGTTCAATTTTCCCAAAATTCCGAATTTCAATCTTCCAAAATTACTCCAATTGAACGAACGGGGAGTACGAGTACTTATCAGGCATTGTGTTACGTATTTGAGGTGGCTTGGTAAGGCTCCCGTAACAAGAACGTACAAAGCCCCTTTTCTTCTTTTCCCTTCTTCTTCTTCTCCTTCCTTCTTTCTTCTCCTTCTTTCTCTCTTTCTTTTTCTTTCTTTGTGCGAGCTCTCTGCCGTCCCTCTCTCTCCTCTCTCTCCTTCTTTCCTTCTGTCTTTCCCTTTTTATCTCCTCCTTTTTCTTTTTTCTTTTTTCCTTTCTTTCTTTCTTTCTTTCTTTCTTTCTTTTCTTTCTTCTCTCTCTCTCTCTCTCTTCTTTTTCCTCTCTCCCAAAAACTCTCGGTTTCTCTCTCTCTCTGCTGAAGCTTCTACATTTTTCCTCTATTTTTTGACTTTTCAACCCCTTATTTTACATTAAGCATGTAGTGGGCCACAGTAAGCTAGGATATTTTGAGCATTCGGCTCTTTCATTTCCGGCATATTCTTCTACTCTGCCTTCTGATTTGGGCCATCATGGGATTTTTATTGCCGTAACATGTGAACGCACTGGGTGTCACCGATGGTGGAAGCCATTTCTTTGTTTGGGCAGCTCCCTTCAGTCGATTAATGTTCTTGTTATTTATTTATTTTTTTTTTTTATGAATGTTTAATCTTTCCTGTGTGTAATACCACATTGTGCAAGATGCGTTCCCTTGATGGTTACCTACTTCTCTACTATTTGTTTTCCCATTATCTTTCATCACTGAGACCTACCTGAGTTCTTGTTCAGCTCATCAGCAACTAAAGCAGGTTGTAAAAATTTGCAAATCATCTGCTTCAGGATCACAATGGAGAACTTTTCAGTTTAAAGGAAGGACAAAAAGGTGTTTGATATTACTTTTTGACCTTAGAAAAACCCGAACATCTTGGGTCTATATATTTTTCATCAAATAAAAATCCATCGTTGATGAAAGTATTTACATACATCTAAGGATATGAAATTCCTGAGTTGATATCGCATGATTTATAGGCTATATGAATAAAAATTATCATTTGAAACATTGTTGATGATAAGTTTGGTTTACATAGTCTAAAGATCATATAGTATCATTTCGGGATTCCCATTAATGTAGGATATCGAAACGATCAAAAAGTTTCGACCAATTGTTCTCAAGAACTTACATAAATAGAGATGAGTAGCTTGATCGCTATATAAGGGTTCCAAGAAAATTACCATCCAATTTGCTAGTAAAGTATATAAAATATTATTGGGCAATTATTGTACCTCTAACGAGATATCCGGGGGTTTTAGTTTCAAAGAAGTTTGATATTCAATCCCTTTAAAGGAAGAAAATAAACCTTGACTATTATATACAAGGAATTATTAAGAAAGTAAATGTTAATAACGAAAAAAAAAATGTTATTGACGGAAAACATAGCATAACAGTTAAAGTTGATCAATTAAATGCATCAGCTCATAAATAGAGGAAGGATTTGCTATTGTTCTTCACGAAAAAAATAATTAGGGACGGAATTTAATATAGTCAGCTTGTTTCATCCTTAGTGGTTCTGGCAAAAATTCACAAATTTCCGAAGAAATTATGAATTTTCTCCTTCCACGTTTAAGCCGTTTAGATTAGACATAAGATTTCTAATTAGAAGTCAAGTTTTATTGACCGATTGATGAAAGATGAAAACATATAATCTAAACAGTCACGCGTTGACGTGGTAACACGCAATTTGGAACATTACGGGAAATTGGGAACAGACATGAGAGCATTATGCATGTTGTAGCCTTTCCGTGGTTCATACTAAAAATGGTGCAACCCGAAGGTTTGAAGATTGGGTCGTGTATTTGTTACTTATAAGAAGGTTGACTTCCTCAATAAAAATTGCTGAAAATCTCACGTGGTAGTGCCTTACCATATCTATTGTCAGTTGTCATGCATGGGATGCCTTCCCACTTTTTTGAAATGAGGGAACGTGAGATGCGATGTCAAGGATGACCTTAAATTACTCCGTCTAAACTTTGAGACGTAAAATTTGGGATATCTACTGGAAAGAGGGAAGAACTTTTCTCCTTAATTGATGGCTGAGACGTGTAGGCATTGGTATATTAAAATAAGGAATGCAGTATTGTCAATCCATTAAGGTTATTTAATAGTTGGGGCAGTCCTTAGTGAAGCTCTTGAGCTCTTGTGTTGTGTTGAGGTACAACCTTAACTACCGCCATGGCTATAGTCAATTGTCATGTTTGGGGATGCCTCCCACTTTTTGACATGAAGGAATGTGGAACTTTTTGTTGATTATTTTAAGCCTTCATTTATTCACAAATAAATCAAGAAAAAAAGTTAATAATTTTGAATAGGTTTAATTTCTCTTGTATCATGCATACTTGATATTAAAAATTGAAGTAATTCGAATTAAATATGCATAATAAGCACTTGTTAATATGGGAATGATAAATGAAGAATTTTTGTCACTCAATTCATTTTTTATTTGCTTGATTTCACAATCTCTTCACACATTGATGTTCATGTAATTACTATTGATGTGCGTTTGATTTGGTTTATCATTCTATTCCAATATATTCTATCCAAAAGTCATGAGATTACTATAACGAGGAAAGAAAGTGCCCGTGTGTGGAAAATAACCAATCACCCGGTGATGTTGGAACCCGCAAGAGGGCCTTGACACACATTGTCGCCTTCCTGGGGTCCCCAGTAGAAATAATGCCATCTAAAGATTTGAAGATTAGCCTGCGTTCTCATTACGTTTAAGAAGGTTGACTTCGTCAATAAAAGCGCTAGGATTCTCACGTGGCAGCGCCACGCTGTCTTTTGTCATGTATCGTATGCAACTCCTTTTCTATTAATTGATTTAATCCTTCGTTTATTAAGAATAAATTAAGAAAATTTCATTATTTTGAATATACTTAATTTTTCTTATATCATGCATACTCCATATTGGATATTGAACCAGTCCATACTAAATATGCGTAAATGCTTTATAATACGACTATCACCTAATTGCATAAATAGAGAAATTTAATCACTCAATTAGTCTTGTCTTTGCTTGATCTCACAATATTTTCGGTGATTGTGTTCACACATTGATACTTATATAATTAATATCGGTGAATGTTTGATTTGCTTAGCATTCCATTTTCAACGTGATTTACTCAAAAATCTTGAGGTTAGTATAACAACAAAAGAATGTGCTTGTATATGTGAAGTAAAGACATGGCACGATACGGTATTTGGATAACCCGTTTAGGTTTAGGCTCCGTTCGTTTTGCGGATAATGACTTTCGGGAAAATGTTTTCCGGATTTTCCGGTGTTCGTTTTACGGAAAATGAACTAGTTAAGGAAAATGTTTTCTGTCATTGAAAAAACAACCTTTAAAATGAGGAAAACGTTTTTCATGACTTCTTTCCTCTTACTTCTTTTTATCAATACATTTTCATTTTATTTTCATGCTTTATTTTTCTTTTTTATTTTTTTAAATCGAGTTTTTAATTTCTTTTCTTTTCTTTTTTTTCTATTCTTTATTTCCTTTTCATCTACCGGCCGCGGCGGCATTCGGTGACCGGCCGCAAGCCGGCGGCCGGTGACCTCACCGGCATCGCCCTAGGCCGGTGAGGCTCGCCTAGCCCGATTTGGCGAAGCCGAGATTGGGCCTCCCAGATTGGGCGAGGCGAAGCTCTTGTCGGCTTGGGCGGAGCTCGCGGCCGCCAAATCTAGCAAGCCGGGCGGGGCTTGGGTCTCATCCAAGCTTGCCGTGACCTTCGTCGGGCTTTGGCGAGTTGCGAACTCGGGCGAGTAGATCGGCGACCCTTGAGCTCGCTAGATCGGGCCACCGGGTCTTGGTTGGCCGTCGGGCGGCCGGCCATCATTAGGTAAGAAGGAGGCGGCGGCAGAAGGAGGAGGAAGAAGGAAGAGGAAGGAGGCGGCGGCGGAGGAAGGAAAAAAAGAAAAAAAGAAAAAGAAAAAAAAAAAGAAAAATAATGAATAATAAAAATTTCGATTTTTTAAAAATATAAATAATAAAAATTCATTTTTAAAAAAATATAAAAAATAAAATTAATTTTTGGTCAATTAAAGATATTAAAATTCAATTTTTGATAATTTTTCCCAAACAATTAAATGAGCTAATAAACAGTGAAAAATATTTTCAACTCAAATTTTAGGTTTTGGCGAATATCGGAAAATAGAGTCATTTTCCCGAAAAATGACTTCCAGGAAAATGTTTTAGAAAACGTGATATTTTCCGCAAAACGAACGGATTAGGCTCATGATTTACTTGGTCATGCACCTAGAGTCATATGTCTGAAGCAAGCTTTTTCATCTTTAAGAAAACGTGTTACTTACGTACAAAACAAGTTAGTCTTTCCCTATCGCACGTTTGGTTGATGGGAAGATTGTCTTTGTCAAAAGCAGCATCCCACCGAACATCTTTAACTTTTGTCGAAAAGGTCATCATGGAGACAGAATTGATTTATGGTAAATAGAAGGGTCGACGTAGTGAAGGAGCCGAACAAGACTTACAATGATCTTTAGTTTGGTAACAAATTAAAAAGAATTTTAATTTTTTTAAAATTTAACTAGTATTTTCTTTTATCATATTCAATATTGCTTATTAACGATTGTAACACAAATGATTTTGGTGAAAGATAATACTATTGATTGTTTTTTTTTTTTTAAATTTAGGAGTGCAAGAAATAGCCAATGAAAAAAAGTTTAATCTACTCTCTATCCATGAAACTTAATTCTCCGTTGTTACATTTTATCAAAAATACCCCCCCTAGGACTAAATTTATATGCATTTGAACTCATAAATTAACCCATGAATAATTTGTATATAGAATACTTACATATCTTATCAATGTTCTCAATATTCCATTCAAAACTTATCTCTCCATTGTTAAAAATAAGGAAGTAAGAGAGATTTTTCATGGTATGGAGCAGAAGACTATTCCAAACTTCGAAGTCTTTCTACAGGAAAGAGACCTTGTTTATAAAAGGCATCACCACTTGCAGATCTCTTGTATCGGAAACATTCCTTCTTCTAGTTGCCATTCGAAACACCTGACCTTACTTTCACACAATTCAATTGTCCTACCTGGTCAGATGATCCCTTCTTGTTTCCCGGCTCCTTTTCGGAGCTGCCGCCTCCGCCTCCGCCTCCTCCTCCTTCTACTACTTCCGCTACTAACCATCGCCAAATTCAGCCTTGGACCTTCATCGGTCAGTGTTCCTGCCACATGGACCGCCAGGGAACCTTACGACTTCACTTTTAGTAGAAACTCCAATTACAGTTTCAAGGTCGTCCTTTCCAGGCTGAACTCAGGACCAAGTTTCTTTTTGGGCTTCTCGTGCTATTGTGGCCGTCGCTGCAATTTGGGCCTGTTTGTTTTCCAACCGACAAAAAACTTGAGAAACATCTATTCATTGTATGCTTGGTTTGCCCGGTCCAGAATCTACGAAGGACCCTGCCCAGCTGCTACTCACCCAGGAGGGTGATTTGGTTTTACTGGATGACGATGGAAAAAAAATGTGGTCCACAAATACCGCTGGCAAGTCTGTCGGAGGCTTAAACTTGACTGAGGTTGGAAATCTCGTGCTCTATGACAGAAATGACGCCATCATTTGGCAGTCTTTCGATCACCCTGCAGGCATAATTCTTCCTGGACAGGAGCTACGGCCTGGCATGAAGCTAACAGCGACATCAAGTGCGTTGGGTAGGACAGCGTGGGTCTACATGTTCACCACTGATGATCATATAGGCTTTGTCGCATCTGTAAAGGCAGCCTACTCTCCTCAAATTTACTACCAAACAACAATGCAAGCAAAATGAAGAGCGATAGGGGACAGGTTGGAGCACTTTACAAGAATGGAACCTTGGTGAGTTTGAATTTTCCCCAACATCATTGCCTCAGCTTATTAGTCTGGGGAATGATGGCCATTTGATGCGTTATGTTTATGTTGAATTCTCCAATGATTGGAGCCCGACGGATCTTCTTACGGATCAAGTTGATGCTTGTGCTTATCCATTCGCATGTGGAAGTTATGGCATTTGTTCACAAGGCTATCAGTGTGTGTGTCCCAGTGAGACAGAGCAAATTGAAGAGAGGGGTCCATCTTATGGCTGCAATTCAGCTCACAGATCTCTTGTGATTCACTCAATAACACTTTTAAAGCAGTTGAGAATGTGACCTTCTTTGCTTTGACAAACATTAATATTAGTGCAGACATCTCAAACGCAACTACAGAGAGTTGCAAGGAAGCATGTTTGAGGAAAGGGTGCTCCTGCACAATGGCACTATTTCGTAGCCAAAGCATTCTCTCTGGTGGAGACTGCTACTTATTATCCGATTCATTTTCCCTTATAAATGACTACGGCCGGTATTCCAGCTTAGCATTTATCAAAGTCAACGACAGTTCAAACAAACTGTTGCCGTCATCAATCCTTCCAAGAAAAAGAAGGAGACGAGTAGAGTTAATTCTAGGGATTTCTGTTGGAGCTGTTTTGATGATTTTAGTAAGCCTTTTTGGGATTTATATGCCAAGTATGGTCAGAAAAAATGTTGTCGATAGTAATGATGATCCAGACTTACTGAGGCTTTAGATAACTAGATTCTGTTATGAGGACCTAAAGGCCATGACGAGAGATTTCACCATCAAGCTAGGGGAAGGAGGATTTGGCTCGGTGTTTCTAGGAACTTTACCCAGCGGCATCAGGATTGCAATCAAGCAACTTGATGGATTTGGTCAGATGAAGAAGTCATTCTTGGCTGAGGTGGAAACCATTGGCACTATACATCATGTCAATCTAGTAAGACTACTCGGATTTTGTGCTGAAAAATCATTTCGGCTTTTAGTCTATGAGTACATGTGCAATGGTTCTCTTGATAAGTGGATCTTCCATAAAGACCAAGAGTTTGACCTCTGTTGGCAAGTGAGGAGAAAGATTATAATCGATGTTGCCAAGGGACTAGCCTATCTCCATGAGGAATGCCGTCAAAAAATAATTCACTTAGATGTCAAACCCCAAAATATATTGCTGGATGAACATTTCAATGCGAAACTTGCTGATTTTGGATTGTCCAAGCTAATTGAGAAGGACCAAAGCCAAGTCATGACGACCATGCGAGGAGCACCAGGTTACCTCGCTCCAGAGTGGTTAACCTCTGTAATCACGGAAAAGGTGGATGTGTATAGTTTTGGCATTGTGATGTTAGAAGTCCTATGTGGGAGGAAAAATGTGGATCGTTGTATGCCTAGTGGTGAAGTGCATATGTTGACTCTTTTCAAGTGCAAAGCAGAGCAAGAACAGCTACTGGACATGGTTGATCAGTCCAGTGGTGACATGAAACTACACGGCCAAGAAGCTGTCAAGATGATGAAAATTGCAGCATGGTGCTTGCAAGATGATCATAGCAAGAGGCCGCTCATGTCTCAAGTGGTTAAATTCTTGGAGGGCTCAGTTGATATAGAAGATGGCTTGAGATACAGCTTCTCAGTTCCTTCTAATCATGGTGGTGGTAGTGTCGATGGTGCTACTCAGCTATTGCCGTCAACATTATCAGGTCCTAGATGAACTAGACTAGCTTCGGATCTGAACTCTGATGCTTAAGTGGGGTGGCTTCTTTTGGCGTTTCTACCATATATATTTCTGTCTTCTTGTTGTCTACCATATATATTTCTTTGTCTCCTTGTTGTACTTATGATCCAATAATTTTTGTGGAAATTCTAAGTCGCTTGTCATTTTCGTTAATTAGTTTTAAAGGTCATGGTATGAATAAAGATTCCAACCATATATCAGTCTGCAACAGACAATGCTCAGTTCCATCACTCTTTGTCGGTGCTGATTCTTGTAGGGTACCTCTCGTAAATTGCCATACTGTTTGTCGCCATCATGACTACGGTAGATGATTTTTCTCATTTCCAAACAAAGGATCAGATTGACAAACAAAACACGTGGTCCCGTTTTAAGTGTTTCTTCTCCTCATTCATATCAAAGACAGCATAAGATTACCGAGATGTAACCTGCAAGTTTTTTTTATCCCAACCCCTAGTAAATGAACAGACTGTCAAATAAGCATACCGTTCCTCCGAAAGAAAGAATAATCACTTCTCTAAATCAAGATGTGTAATGCGTCAGATGTCCTCATTAACATTTTGAACACCATAATGCGAGTAAGAAGATGTCTGAGTGGGATGGATCCGAAACCATCTGTAGAAAGGGTTGCTAGCAGTAGCGCCAAAGGGATGTACCACATCAAGAATCTCAGTTCCAGAAGAAAAATGGGTAAATTTGGCTAGCTATGGTTTGAGGAAATCTCATGGATAATGGCGTATGTACATTTCGCCAAAGGTAGGAAAATCTGGAGAGAATGGGATTTTGCTCTTAGTTGGAGACAGGAATGAAGATTATCCAGAGCTTGGAATAGCTGAATTACAACTAGAAAATTTACACCATTGGCCCACTGAAAAAGAACGATTGGCGACAAAGTGGAGATAAGGAAAGTCATTACCTTGAGGAGATACCACGTATTTGCTCGCAATGGCAAAAGCGGAGGCAAGCAGAATCACTTTGCTCTTTTGAATCGGACACAGACGTTTAAAGTTGACAATGGCAAAAGCAGATACCACGTGTTTCTTCCCCTGAGCTTATATCCATGGCATTCGGACACGGCTTCTCGTGCAAAGGCTATACAATTTTACACGCGCAAATGTGAAGTGAGCAGGCAAAGGATCGCTGGAGTTGGCCGTGAACGACGGTCGGCGCACGCCTGGAGGCGGCAGCTCGAGTAATTTTACTCCGGCGCCAGACCATGAGTCCCCTCCGCGGGACTACTTATGATATTGCTCGCCCAGGTCTTACTGTGCTTACACGTGCTGTTTCATACCGAAGGACTCCACCAGTTACTCCAAAACGGTGGGATATAATGGCTTGGGGTCGTATAATGGGGTGATTTTAAGTCACGCACAGCAAGTGCTTGATTAAATGCCGGACAGGCACTCGGAGATGAGTAACGAGTATGCATTCTTGCTTTTCATTGTTTTTGCATGCTGAAATATGTAGTGGCAAACACGGTCAATTTGATCGGGATGGTGTTTGCAATATGATTCTTGTAAGAGTCTTTCCATGTTTGTAGTGCTCAAATGCTTTGAGGGATTAGTTAGTATAGGTAGCTCAAATCATTACTTTTCAATTCCTTCCAGTTGCAGCAAGCAGATTGTTGACGAAACTACTTAGCTATCAGCCTTGCAATTATCAGATCTGAGGTGAAGAAAACTAGCTTTCAATATAAGCTCTGACACTTCAATGGCCAGACCCCTTTGACAGTGCTAAGCTTCTCTGCTCATTCAGATCACAGTGATCGATCACGTTGTCGATCAATCTACCGAGCTAGCCTTGCAATCATCAGGTCCTGGATGAAAAGAACTTATTTCACTTATAACCTCCTACGAATTAATTCTCTAAGTGCTCTCATTGCAATATTAAACCTTTGGTAACAAGCCTTCCTGTCAAATAATGATGTCAATGGGGTAAATGAGTTTCATTTGCAAATATTGGAGCTGACATAATCTCGAAGGAAAAAGAGGACGATGAAGCATGGTCAAAAGGCAGCATTTAAATGGATAATCCAAGTAGAACATTTTCTTTCTCTGCTTTACATGCCTTGGTTTGTTGTGCTCGAGCAAACACTGAGCCACCAACAAGTCTAATGTAAATTGTTCGAAGATGCTTGTTGACCTGTAAAACGTCCATTCTGATCAGCTTCATTGAAGCTTCATGAAAATGCCTCGGTCACTTGCTTCTGGTTGAGTCTTGATTTCTCGGGCTTTCCATTTTAATTACAGCATGGCCCCTTGTGCCTCTGATTCGATGACGGGTGACTTGGAATGCTATCAACAGACGATTAAGCGGCACATCTCCAAATTGTGGGATGGACTTCCAGTGGGATGGCCGTTTTGCTTTATTTTCCAAGATTTTAAGCATGTAGAGGACCACCCTAGGCTAGAATATTTCGAGCGTTCTGCTCTTTCATTCCACCATATTCTTCTACTCTGCCTTCTCATTTGGGCCATCGTGGGATTTTATTGCTGTGACATGTGAACACATTAGGTGTCGTTGATGGTGGAAACAATTTCTTTGTTTGAACAGTTTCCTTCAGTTGATAATAATGCTCTTGTTTGTTTTTCTAAGAATGTTTATTCTTTTCTGCGTGTAAAACAAAACTGTGCTATATGCATTGTCTTGATGGTTGCCCAGTTCTCTACTATTTGTTTTCCCATTATCATTTATCACTGAGACCTACCTCAGTTCTTGTTGAGATCATCAGCGACTAAAGCAGGTTGTGAAGAACCTGATTTTTTTTTTTCAAATCAACTGCTTCAGGAACACAAAAGAGAACTTTTCTGTTTTGATGGTTTTATTAATTATTATGATGGGCCTAAGTTGATCCGTCCGCCCATGTTGGGCCTAAAAGCCTGGCCCACAAGATTAGGGCCCATGGATGGAGGGATACGTTGAAGAGTTGTAACTTTTGGGGGACGTATTTTGCCAAAGGGACACGTCCTTTGGAGAGGACATATTTAAGGGGAAAAGAGAGGGAGGAATGCACCTTTTGGATGACGTATGTTCCTCCTCCCTCTCTCCCTTGAAACACTCCAAAAAGAACAGTAAGAAAAAGGAGGTGACACTCTCTTCCCTTCAAGGCAAAATTCACCTCATCGGATCGACCGGATCAGTTTCTCTTCCTCATATCGGCGTTGGTGTTTAATTTGTGGCTAACAAGGTATGTTCGATTCTGTGATGTGCCTTAGGATCGGTGATACATGTGATTTTCCTAGGCTCATCTTCCGTACTTGTTTTAAGGGTTCAATTTAGTGTCGAATCCGATTTTTGGGAATCCGATATTCTCGACATTGGTATCAGAGCTATAGTTAATGTTTCCCTATCCCCTTTTTATGATATTGAATTTCTTTTTATTGAAATTTCGAGAAAAGTGCTGTCGATCAATCGGGGATGAAAAAAAAATTCCCGATACCCGATTCTGTACACCCCATTTTTTGTTTTTCTGTAAGTCGAAATTTTTTTCTAAAAGCGTAGGATCGAAGCCCTCGTCGAGACGAGAAAAATGAGTGGCGGATTGCCGCCTAGGACCGCCGGATGCGCCGCCACACTCGGCCGGAATGAACAAGCACACGCTGATTCGATCCCCCGTAGGTGCGTGCGTCGCACGCACCATTTCGGCCCCAGGTGCATGCGACGCATGTGCCGGCTGACGTCATCGTGATGTCAGCTAGGCACGAGCATCCGGCCCGACCGGTCCAATCGGTCCGACCCGGCCCGTCCGGTCCGACCCGACCATCCGTTGACCTCGACCCGGCTGACCGTTGACTTTGACCGTTGACCGTTGACCAAAAAAAAGAGAGGAAAAGAATGTGTTTCTTTTTCCAATTAAGTCTATGTAGATTATAAGTGATCCCTTATTTGTTCTGCATTTATTGTAGGAACAATGCCTTCCCTTAGGTTGCACACACCTATTCGCGCAATTACCGATGAACAAAAGGAAATGCTTTCTAAGTTGATAGCTAAGCTGACTGATCATCGATGGGAGAGTAGCAACTTAATTGATTACATTCTTGAAGTCAACCGGAAAATTTAAAAGGTCAAATGAAATGGTCTTCTCATGCCACAGTCTGAGATGGTGTGATTTTTCATGAACACTCTTCCACCAGAATGGTAAGGAGTGTTGAATCGCATATGGGATGTCAACAAAGCCGCTTCATATAGGAAAATTGTGATGGATTTTATAGATGATTATTACTAGATTGTTACAAGGGAAAAGATCAAGAAATTGAAAAAAAAAAGGATCTTTCTCAGTTCATATATTGACATGGTGCTAGATGTTTTTGGCTGGTCTTTATTTAGTGTGCTTTGTGGACATCTTATGTAATGTTATCTACCTAGTTATTGTTGGTGTGGCAACTGATATGTTAGTTGTATTATGTGAAAACATTATTATTATATCATTGTTTAATATCAAGTACTATTTTGCTTTATGTTATTATTAACTGTTGTGGGTACTTCATAGAAATTTTTATAATTTCAAAGAATTTATTTTGCATAGAATGTTATATTAATAATAACTCCAAGTTAGGATTTTGAATGATGATTGAAAACATAATGACATTTTGCTTCTAAAACCTTACTTGAAATTATTCATTAATATGATGGTTTTGTGCAAAATGGATGCATAAATTATAGGCATTAATAATTCGTGCATATATATCTGATATGTTCAGATCAATGGCTTCAGCCACAAAGAATATAGTTGCTGAGCTGAACAAAGGTGAGAAGCTCAATGTCGATAATTATGAAATATGGAACATGAAAATCCAATATGTGCTGGAAGAGCAAGAGGCACTAGAAGCTCTTAACTTGACCATGGTAAAACCTGAAGAAGGAAACACTGCACAGCACAAGAGAGATAATGAAGCATTTGTTGCATGGAAAAGAAATAACTCTTTTGCTCACATTATGTTGCTGAATAGCATGGAAAATGATGTCATGTGAGAGCTTAGGCGTTTTGAGAATGTCAAGGAAATGTGGGAAGCATTAGCAGCAAGATTTAGTCATACTTCAGTGACCAGACTGAGACAGCTCACTATTATGTTTGACTTTTATAAGAAGCCTCATGGTCAGACCATGAAGCAACACCTTAGAAAGATGTCAAACATGATTAATGAGCTGAAAGATGCTGGTCATGTCCTGACTGATGAGCAACAAATGCAAGCAGTGATTCGTTCCTCGCCTTAGAGTTAGGAGCATATGAAGGTGCACTTAATCCATAATGAGAATATCAAAACCTTTGAGGATGCAGTGCGTCATCTTGAGCTAGAAGAGGATCACCTCTTGGTGGCTAAGCTAGAAGCTGAAATCTATCATGTTGGTTCTAGCTTACATGGAGCTTCGAGCTCAAAGCGCAAACATCCTAACTGGTTCGATAAAGGGCAAGGTAAGGAAGCAGGTCATTTAGGGAAGAAACCTAAGCTTAAACAACATGAAAGAGGAAAGCGTCCTCGAATGAAGAAGCTTACAAGGGTGAAGTATTACAATTGTGACAAGAAGGATCACTATGCTCACGACTGTCGTGAGCCAAAGAAGGTATACACCCTTTGTACTTTTTAGAACTTTGCTTATGTGTCGAGTTTTATATTCTTAATTGAGTCTAATCCTTTGTGGACTGTGGATTTGGGAGCGACATAATTCCGACGAGTACCAACTGGAACTAAATGGATCTATGTGGGAAATAACTCTAAAGCTGAAGTAAAAGGAATTGGCACCTGTTAATTGAACATGCGTGGTGGATGCATTTTATTCCTACATGATGTATTGTATGCTCCGGAGATTCGTCGGAATTTAGTGTCTATTTTAGTGTTGGTCAAGCTATGTTTTAATATGAACTTCCATAATAGAGGTGTGGATTTGTTTTTGGATACAAATTTCTATGGTTATGATTATTTTCTGGATGGTTTCATTGTATTAGATATTGACTATGTTAATGCAAATGTTTGTTATTCCCTTCTCACGTCTCCTAATTCAAATGATAATGTTGTGAATGTGTGGCATGCTAGACTTGGTCATATTGGCCAACAACGTATGAATAGACTAGCCAAAGATGGCTTGTTGGGCAACATTGAAAAAGTTGATTTGCCCATATGTGAGCATTGCCTAGTAGGGAAAATGACAAGAAAACCATTTGGAAAAGGTAAAAGAGCTGAATTTCCTTTGCAATTAATCCATTTTAACGTTTGTGGTCCGATGAATGTAAGAGGAAGGCATGGGGCTATTTATTTCATTACATTTATAGATGATTATACTCGATTTGGATATGTCTATTTAATTTCTCATAAATCTAAAGCATTGAGTTGTTTCAAAAGGTTTATGAACTTGGTAGAAAATCAATTAGACAATAAAATAAAAGCATTGAGATCCAATCGAGGTCGAGAATATTTATCTGATGAGTTCAGAAAATTATGTGATGAAAAAGAAATAAAAAAAAAAGTTGTCTATTCCATATACACCTCAACAAAATGGTGTTGCGAAGAGAAGAAATAGAACCCTACTGGAAATGGTTAGGTTCATTATGGTGCATGCTAACTTACCTATCACTTTTTGGAGTGATGCGTTGTTAATTGCTGCCTATATACTTAACCGGGTGCCTTCTAAATCAGTTACTTCCACTCCATATGAGTTATGGACAGGTAGAAAATCGGACTTAAGTTTTCTTAAGCCATTGGGTTGTACTGTCTATACTCATGAGCCCTCTCACAAGTTTGGGAAATTGGGTCCTAGAGGAAAGAATAGTATTTTAATAAGATACTCAAAACACTCGAAATGTGTTCATAAGTGAGCAGGAAAGTGGGAGTATAACAGAATTTGAATCACGGGATGTCACATTCTTACAGAATGAATTTCCTAATAATGGTGAAATAGGTGAAGATTACTCCCTATTTGAAACCTTGGATCAAAATAATGATATTAGTGGAGTTCGTCCAAGTGGGAGTAACATTAGAAGTGATAAATTTAATTCAACTCACTCTTAATTACAACCACATGATGAGATGATATCGTCATTATCTAATCCGAGTGGGATCATAATGGGCAATGATGTGCAAAATGTACAGTCTCCCATACGGCGAACAAATCGCAAAGGTATTCCCCGTCGATGTTTTGACATTGAATGGGAAACTTTTATGATTGCTCTGCAAGATGAGGATGAGCCAAGAAATATTAATGAGGCTCTAAATTGCCCTAGTAAGGAAAAATGGATTTATGCAATGGAAGAGGAGATTGAGTCAATGAAGTCAAACCAAGTTTGGAAACTGGTTGATCTTCCAAAAGGATGCAAAGCTATTGGGAACAAGTAGGTTCTCAAAATAAAGCGAAAAACTGATGGCTCGATAGAAACGCATAAGGCTCGCCTTGTGGCAAATGGGTATAATCAATAGGAAGTAATTGATTATGAAGAAACATTTTCTCCTGTAGTGAGATTTACCTCGATTCGCATTATTCTGGCAATAGTGGCTAGTATAGATGTTGAGTTACATTAAATGGATGTAAAGACTGCTTTCCTCAATGGAGAATTAGATGAAGAAATATATATGGAACAACCTGCTGGTTTCATTAAAGAAGGCCAAGAAAGAAATGTATGTCGAATTTTAAGATCGATATACAACCTTAAGCAATTATCGAGATAATGGTATATACGTTTTCATAATGCCATAATGGCATATGATTTTACAATGATAGATTAGGATCATTGTGTATATATCAAAAGATCAAAGATCAATTTGTGATCATATCATTATATGTTGATGATTTACTAAGTACCGGAAGCAATATGGAGTTTGTAAATACTGTGAAGAGTTGGTTATCTTTCAACTTTGAGATGAAAGATATGGGTGAAGCTGCATACATTCTTGGAGTTAAGATTTCAAGAGATCGTTCGAAGATGTCATTATCTCTTTCGCAAAAAATCATAAATAAATAAGGTTCTTGAACGATTTCGTATACAAGATTGTAAACCTATAGACACTCCTATTGCAAAAGGTGAAGGATTGAACCATAGACTGTGTCCAAGAACCATAGATTGTGTCCAAGGACTCCATAAAAGAAGGAACAAATGAAACATGTCCTTATGCTAGTGCTGTTGGGAGCTTGATGTACGCTATGATGTGTACAAGACCTGATATATGTTTTGCAGTTGGAATGATGAGTAGATACCAATCCAATCCAGGTCATGCACATTGGAAAGCCGTTAAGAGAATACTGAGATATCTGAAGGAAACTGCTGGTTACAAGCTGAATTACCAAAGAAATGATCTACGACTTGAAGGCTATTCAGATGTTGACTGGTGAAGAGATTTATATGAAAGGAAATCTACCTCTGGATTTACTTTCTTACTGAACAATGGCGCCATATCATGGAGCAGTAAGAAGCAAACATGTATAACCTTGTCCACGATGGAAGCTGAGTTTGTGGCATTATCAACAGCAGTACAAGAAGGAGTTTGGCTTAAGAGATTTTTGGATCATGTAGGTATTATTGAGAAAGCTGCAAGTCCATTATTGGTTAACTATGATAGCTAAGCAGCTATAGCGTACACCAAAGACCCAAAATATTATGACAAGACCAAACATATAGATACCAAGTATAACTTTGTCAAAGATATGGTTGCACGAAAGGATGTGAACTTACAGTACATATCTACGTATAGAATGGTAGCAGATCCTATGACAAAGCCAATACCTAGAAATGTGTTTTGTGGTCATGTAAAATCTCTAGGATTGCGTAGAGTCTGATGTATTGAATATTGTAATTTCCCTAAGTTGTTCACATTTATGAACTTGTGTTTTTCATTATTAATGCCTATGAATCTTTGTTTGATCTTTATGCATCTTAATGCTCAGTGCATTACTTTAAGTTGAGAAAGTATGTCAAACAGATATAAGATTGACCCACTCACACGAGTAATCGCCTCTATTTACTATGTGATAAATAGAGATGAGACGGTTTTTAAGCTTATTATCTAGGTGATAATTGAGAATTTAAACTTAAAATATATATGTCGCCTTAACTAAGTGTTAAGATGATGACATGATATGTACTATGTCCGAAAGTAAAATACCCCGCATATTTTAATTTATCTGTCTAAGATGTCGGATGTGAGTTTTGATGAATTATATGAATGAGTAGATACGTGAACTCAAGTTAGACATTGGGTTTGTCTGAACTATCATTTGTACGGTATTGAAGGTGTAGACATACGCTTCATAGGAAAGGAGTTAATACCGTAATATGTATTTCATACTACGTATGCATGAGATGATCAATAAGAGCGATAAAAGTTGAAATGCATCAATAAGAGCGATAAAAGTTTGATTTCAACTTTTATGCTGTGTGAGACTCTTGAGGAAAAGAGTTTCTCAATTTGAGTGCCCTCATGATTATTACTTATTCTCAAGATTTCTATTTAGTGTTTGCTATCTTAGGATGTTACCAATGGTCATGAGTTGATTCAATCTAATGGGACATTTCTAGAAAAGTAAACTAAACTGAGATTGAGAGTTTGAAGGAAAGAGGAAGATCGAATTTGGAGAACCACATTGGAGTTTTTGTATTCACTAGTCAATCAATTATGACTGTCTTTGGGATAATCATAATTGTGAATATAATATATATATATATACATATATCATTGTCTAAAAGAGATCAAGAGAGATATAAATGTGATCGATCGATATAGGGTACTACATACTAAATCTACTCAGAGTGTGATGCTCATTATAAGCTGCTACATATTCCTAACAGATGTATGGTAACGGGTTCTCAAAGTATGCTGGTCGCATGGATTATTCACCGATATGAATGTTGAAAAGAGGTAAAGAGGATCCTGTTCGACCCACCATGTGCGAGTGGGAGATGATGGTTTTATTAATTATTATGATGGGTCTAAGTTGGCTTGTCCACCCATGTTGGGCCTGAAAGCCTGGCCCACAAGATTAGGGTCCATGAATGGAGGGATACGTTGAAGATTTGTAACTTTTGAGGGGCGTCTTTTACCGAAGGGACACATCCTTTGGAGATGACGTATTTAAGGTGGAAAAGAGAGGGAGGAACGCACCTTTTGGATTTATGTACGTTTCTCCTCCCTCTCTCCCTTGAAACACTCCAAAAAGAATAGTAAGAAAAAGGAGGGGACACTCTCTTCCCTTCAAGGCAAAATTCACGTCATCGGATCGAATGGGATCAGTTTCTCCGCGTCGGTGTTTAATCTGTGGCTAATAAGGTACGTTCGATTTTGTGATGTGCCTTAGGATTGGTGATACATGTGATTTTCCCGGGCTCGTCTTCCGTACTTATTTTAGGGGTTCGATGTAGTGTCGAATCCGGTTTTTGGGAATCCGATATTCCCGACATGTTTTAAAAGAAAGAGAATAAAAGGTACTTGATTTTACTTTTTGACATTAGAAAAAACAGAAAATCTTGGATCTATATATTTTTTCATCAAGATAAAACCCAATGTTGATAAAGATATGTACATCTTGAGATATGGAATTGCTCTATAGGACCATTGTTGATAATGACTTTACTTTATGTGGTATAAAGATCATTTATTGTCTTTTCGGAATTCTTGTTAATGTAGTATATCGAAATGATCAAAATATTTTGAACAATTATTCTCAAGAAATCACATAATTAGAAATGAGTCGTTTGATTGCTATAGACGGGTTCCAAGAAAATTACCATATCATTCTTTCTAAATTATATAAAATATGATTGGACAATTCTTGTATATCTAATGAAATGTCCGGCGGTTTTAGTTTCAAAGAAGTTTGACCCTTGATATTCAATCCCTTGAAAGGAAGAAAATAACCCTTGACTATTCGTATACAAGGAAAAAATTAAGAAAGCAAATGTTAATAACGAAAACATAGTAAAACAGTTAATGTTGATCAATCAAGTGATGTTAATAACGAAAACATAGTAAAACAGTTAATGTTGATCAATCAAGTGCATCAGCTCATAAATAGAGGATGGATTTGCTATTGTTATTCACGAAGAAAATAATTAGGGACGGAATAAAATATAGTCAGCTTTTTCATCCTTAGTGGTTCTAGCAAAAATTAACAAATTTCAGAGGAAATTATGAATTTTCTGCTTCGAGGTTTAAACTGTTTAGATTAGAGAAAATATTTCTAATTAGAAGTCAAGTTTTGTTGACCAATTGATGAAAGATGAAAAACATATAATCTAACCAATCACGCGGTTATGTCATAACACGCAATTTGGAACATCATGGGAATGGGAGGTTTAAAGATTGGCTTGTGTTCTCGTTACTTAATTCTAGAAAGGTTGACTTCGTCAATAAAAGTACCCCACCATGTCTATTATCAATTGTCGTGCATGAGATGCCCCTCCACTTTTTTGAAATGGGCGAATGTAATATTCCGTACTGAGTATGATCTTGTACTCTTACGTCTCTGAACTATGGGACATAAAATTTGGAGTTTTGTTGGAGAGTGGGAAGAAAAACTTTTCTTCTCAATTGAGGGCTGAGGCGTGCAAGCATTTGCATATTAAAATAACGAGTGCAGTCTTGTTAGCCCATCAAGGTTACTTGGTAAGTGGGGTGACCTTGAGCTCTTGTATTGTGGTGAGGTACAACCTTAACCACCACCATATCTATTGTCATCCCTCCCACTTTTTTTATATGAAGGAACGCGGAATTTTTTTAGACTGTTTTACGCCTTTTTTTATTCACAAATAAATCAAGAAAAAGAAAGTTCATAATTTTGAAAAGATTTACTTTCTCTTCTCTTGTATCATGTATACTTGATATTCGAAAATTGAAGTAGTTCGAATTAAATATGCATAATAAGCACTTGTTAACATGGGATTGACCGACAGGAGAAATTTTATCACTCAGTTAAACTTTTGTTTGTTTGATTTCTCAATCTCTTCACACATTGATGTTCTTATAATTACTATTGGTGTGCGATCGATTTGGTTTATGATTCTACTTCAGCATTATTACCCAAAAGTCGTGAGACTAGTACAACGCGGAAAGAAAGTACTTGTCTGTGTGGAAGCTACATGAATTAACCAATCACAAAGCGATGTTGTAACGCGCAAGAGGACGTTGACGCCCGTTGTGGCCTTTCTGGGGTCCGCAGAAGAAATGGTGCATTCTGAAGGTTTGAAGATTGGCTCGCGTTCTCATTACGTTTAAGACGGTGGACTTCGTCAATAAAACGGCTGGGATTCTCACACGGTGGTGCCACGCCATGTCTTTTGTCATGTATCGAATGCAACTACATTTTTATTTATTGATTGATTTAACCCTTCATTTATTAAGAATAAATTAAGAAAATCTCATAATTTTGAGTACACTTGATTTTTTTATGTATCATGCGTATTCGGTATTAGAAATTTTGAACCAGTTCATACTGAATATGCATAAATGCTTGAGAGCATGACCATCACCTAATTGCATGGACATCGAAGTTTTATGATTCAATTCGTCTTGCGTTCACTTGATCTCACAATCTTTTCGGTGATTGTGTTCACGCTTTGTTGCTTATTCGATTTGGTCTAGGATTCTCCTTTCAACATACTTTACTCGAAAGTCGTCAGACTAATACAACGCGGAAAGAAAGTACCTATCTGTGTGGAAAATACATGAATTAACCAATCAGAAGGCGATGTTGTAACGCGCAAGGGGCCGTTGACGCCCGTTGTGGCCTTTCCGGGGTATGCAGAAGAAATAGTGCATTTTGAAGGTTTGAAGATTGGCTTGTGTTCTCATTACGTTTAAGACGGTTGACTTCGTCAATGAAATGGCTGGGATTCTCACATGGTGGTGCCTCACCATGTCTTTTGTCGTGTATCGGATGCAACTACATTTTTATTTAATTATTGATTAACCCTTCGTTTATTAAGAATAAATTAAGAAATTTTCAAAATTTTGAGTACACTTGATTTTTCATGTATCATGCATATTCGATGTTAGAAATTGAATCAGTTCGTACTAAATATGCATAAATGCTTGAGAGCACGATCATCACCTAATTGCATGGACTTAGAAGTTTTATGACTTAATTCGTCTCGTACTTGCTTGATCTCACAATCTTTTCGGTAACTGTGTTCACGCTTTGTTTCTTATATAATTAATATCAATGCGTGCTCGATTTGGTTTATGATTCTCCTTTCAACATATTTTACTCGAAAGTCTTGAGATTAGTATTACGATAAAAGAAGTTCTTGTATATGTGGATTAAAGATATGGCACAGACACGATTTTCCAAATCCATATTCATGTAACTTGTTCGGGTTTAGTCTGATGAGTTATTTCGTTTATGGTGTTTCTTACAATTAGAATTATTTGTCTAAAGAAAGCTTTTTCATCTTTAAGAAAATGTGTTACTCACGTACAAAACAAATGAGTCTTTCTCTATCTCCAACGTTTGGTTGATTGGAAGATCGTCCAAGTTTTCTCGGAATCAAGATCCCACTGATTATTTTTTATTTTTTTTCGAAAAGGTCATCATGGTGATAAAGCTGGTCTAAAGCAAATAGAAGTCAATGTAGTAAAGGAGACGAATAAGACTTGCAATAATATTTATTTTGCTAACTCATTAAAAAGAATTCTAAATTTTCAATTTAGCATTTTCTTTTATCATACTCAGTATTTGCCTATTAATGATCATAATTCAAATGATTTTGGTGAAAGATAATATTATTGATAGATTATTTTTATTTTAGGAGTACAAGAAATGGTTAATACTTATTTTTGCATAATTTCAAAAATCAACTTTATCCCGCTACCCTCAATTTTCTTTCGAATCCAACAAAAAAATTTGATCTCTATTAATGAAATTTAACTCTCCATCGTTACCTTTAAATTGTCCAAATAACATCTTATTACCTCCTTAGGAATGAATTTATATGCCTTTGAACTCATAAATTAACCAATGAATAATTAGTAAATAGAGTACTTACATATCTTATCAATTCTCAATACTCCATTCAGCAAACTTCTTTTCATTTTATGCATTTATTTATTTATTAGTGAAAATTAAGGAAGAGAGATTTTTGACGGTATGAATCAAGCATAAACTATTCCGAACTTTGAAGTCTTTCGACAGGGAGAGGAAAGAGACCTCCGACCTCTTCTTTATAAAAGGCATCATCATCCGCAGATCTCTAGCATAGAGGCGTTCCTTCTTCTAGTTTCCACTCAAAACACCTGATCTTACTTGCACAAAACTCAATGGTCCAACCTGCTGGGAAAATCCCTTCTTGTTTTCTCCTCCTCCTCCTCCTCCTCCTCCTCCTCCTCCTCCTACTTCCGCCACTAACCATCGCCAAATTCATGAATGGACCTTCATCGGTCGGTGTTCCCACCATATGGATGCTCAGTAACCTTTACGACTTCAATACAACCAAAATCTATACCTCCTCCGGAAATTATGTTGGTGTTCGTTTCAAGGTTGTGCTTTCCAGGCTAAACACAGGACCAAGTTTCTTATGTGGCTTCATGGACTCTGGTGGTGGAAGCTGGTCTTTTCACCTGCTTGTTTTCCAACCGACACAGGACATGAAAAACATCACACCATCGTCAGTTTGGTCGATTCCTCACGAACCCATGAACGACACTTCGCAAATGCGACTCACCAAGGAGGGCGATTTAGTTTTACTGGGTGACGATGGAAAAAAAATGTGGTCCAGCAATACCGCCGGCAAGTCAGTGGTAGGCTTAAACTTGACTGAAGTTGGAAATCTCGTGCTCTACAACACAAATGACGCCATCATTTGGCAGTCTTTCGATCACCCTGTAGACACAATTCTTCCTGGACAGGAGCTACGTCCCGGCATGAAACTAATGAGGCCGTCAAGTGCGCCGGATGGGACAGCGCTTTTTTACACGTTCACCACCGATGATCAGATAGGCTTCCTCGCATCTGTAAGGGCAGCCTATTCTCCCCAAATTTACTACGAAACGAGCAACGTGAGGGACATGAAGAGCGACGATGGACAAGTTAGAGCACTTTACAATAATGGAACCTTCGGTGAGTTAAAATTTTCCCCAATATCTTCAGCTCAGTTTATCCGACTGGGGGACCATGGGCATTTGAAGCGTCATGTTTATGATGAACACTCCAAATTTTGGAACAAGGCGGCGGATCTTCTTGAGGATAAATTAAATAAATGCGATTATCCACTTGCATGTGGTAGTTATGGCATTTGTTCAAATGTCTCTGATGACTCTGGTTGTCGGTGTCCAGACGAGACAGAGCCAATTGATGGGGATTCGTCCTCCAGTTGCAATCGCAGCTCGCCTTTCTCTTGTGATTCACACAATAACACTTTCGTAGAAGTTGGGAAGATCACCTACTTTGCTTTGTCGAACAACGAAATTAGTGCGGACATCTCAAACACAACTGCGGAAAGTTGCAAGAAAGAGTGTTTGAGAAAAGGATGCTCTTGCAAAATGGCACTATTTCGTAACCAAACAATTTTCTCTAGGGTGGACTGCTTTTTATTACCAGAGCCATTTTCCCTTATGGACGACCCTCTCGGGTCCTATTCCACCACGGCATTTATCAAAGTCAACAAAAGTACAAAGACACCAATGCCATCATCAATCTTTCGAAGAAAGAAAAGGGGACGAACAGTGTTAATCCTAGGGACTACTGTTGGAGCAGTTTCGCTATTCTTGGTAAGTGTATTTGGGATTTATATTTCAACTAAATTGAGAAGAAATAGTGTTGAGGATGATGATCCAGACTTACCAAGGCTTCAGATAACTAGATTCCGTTATGAGGAGTTGAAGGCCATGACAGGAGATTTCAACATCAAGCTTGGGGAAGGAGGATTTGGCTCAGTGTTTCTAGGAACTTTACCCAGTGGTGTTAGGATTGCAGTCAAGCGCCTTGATGGTTTTGGTCAAATGAAGAAGTCATTCTTGGCCGAGGCTGAAACCATTGGCACAATCCATCATGTCAATCTGGTGAGGCTACTTGGATTTTGTGCTGAAAAATCACATAGGCTTTTAGTGTATGAGTACATGTGCAATGGTTCTCTTGATAAATGGATCTTCCATAATGATCAAGAATTTGATGTCTGTTGGCAAGTGAGGAGAAAGATTATCCTCGACATTGCCAAAGGACTATCCTATCTCCATGAGGAATGCCATCAAAAAATAATTCACTTGGACATCAAGCCCCAAAATATTCTTTTGGATGAACATTTCAATGCAAAGCTTGCTGATTTTGGGCTGTCGAAGCTTATCAATAAGGACCAAAGCCATGTCATGACGACCATGCGAGGAACACCTGGTTACCTTGCTCCAGAGTGGCTGAGCTCTCTTATCACGGAAAAGGTAGACGTGTATAGTTTTGGTATTGTCATGTTAGAAGTCCTATGTGGGAGGAAAATTGTGGAGCGCTCTTTGCCGAGTGATGAAGTGCATATGTTGGCCCTTTTCAAATGCAAAGTGGAACAAGAGCAACTACTGGAGATGGTTGATAAGTCCAGTGGGGACATGCAACTGCACGGCCAAGAAGTTGTCAAGATGATGAAAATCGCAGCATGGTGCTTGCAAGATGATAGCAGCATGAGGCCCCCCATGTCGCAAGTGGTTAAATGCTTGGAGGGCTCAACTGATATAGAAGAAGGCTTGAGATACAACTTCTCAGTTCCTTCTGGTCACAGCGATCATAGTGTTGATGGTGCTTCTCGGCTATCGCCCTCACAATTATCAGGTCCTAGGTGAACAAAACCAGCTTCAGACATGAACTCTGATGCTTAGATGGGGTAACTTCTTTTAGCGTTTCTGCCATATAAATGTTTTTTCTTGTAGTTGTACTTATGATCCCATAATTTGAATGAAATTCTAAGTCGCCTTTTCGTTTAATTGGTTGAAAGGTCATGATACAAATAAAGATTCCAACCATAAATCAGTTTGCATGAGACGGTGCTCAATTCCATCACTCTCTCGTTAAAATCCAAACACGAGGGACATCAAGGCAACCTTTCCTGTAAGATACCTTTGGCAAATCACCATACTGTTTCTTGCCATCATGACTACGGTATATGATATTTCTCATTTCCAAAAAAGGAGCAGGTCGACACACAAAGAACGTCGTCCAGTTTGAAGTGTTTCTAGGCCTCATTCATATCAAAGATGGCATAAGATTACTCAGAAATGTAACCTGCAAGTTTTTCTATGCCAACCCTAGTAAACGAACTGATCCATCAAATAAGCATACCATTCCTCTGAGAGAAAGAAAAATCCCTTCTCTAAATCAAGATGTGTAATGCAGCAGATGTCCTCATTAACATTTTGAACACCATAATTCGAGTAAGAAGATGTATGACTGGGATGAATCTGAAACCGTCTATGGTTTTAGGAAACCTCATGGATTATGGTGTATGTACATTTCGCCAAAGGGAGAAAAATCTGGAGAGAATTGGATCTTGCTCTCAGTTGGATACAGGAATGAAGATTATCCAGAGCTGGGAGTGGCTGAATTACAACTAGAAAATTACACTATTAGATCATTGAAAAAGAAAGATTGGCAACAAACAGGGCGAAGTTTAAAGCACAATATGGAGCAAATTGTTACTCAGGAGATCACTTTAGACATCAGGCGCAGTTTAAAACAGAGCAGTTGCTAAAGAGTTGTTATATGAGCTTCTGCCTTCAGATTATACATTAGACGATGACAGAAGTAACCAAGTGGAGATAAGGGAACTCATTACCTTGAGGAGAAACGAGTATGTTTGGTGTGAGGCACTAGTCAAAAAGTCATGAAATTTGGTGAACAAAGCTCAGAACATGAAGGGATCCGTCCAGCCAAGAACAGAATCAGTCTGAATCTGGAATTCATGGTTTAGCAATGAGGGAGACGCACAATCAAGCAAAAAGAGTCAAAAGAACCTAAACCATCCAACTCCTGGGGGATGGTCTAGTCATAGCATGTGGATTGCAGCTGAAAATTGCCTTGCTTGCATGCACCTACCGATTGGAACCCTCTGTAAATGCCAATTGCACATTAGAGTTTGTTCATCAGTATTATATCGACTTTCTTTTTCTCCTTATGGGTTCGTTGCATCATTCTGGCCGTTGGATAGTTGGTATGTCAAATTAGGTACTTTGAGCAAGTAACCAAAAAAAAAAAAAAAAAAACATAGAATTTGTGAAGAAATCTTCATCACAGTACTTTTTAATTTTGAGTACTCTCTGCAGGAAGATTTGTCCCACAGCTTGAAAATGAGACTTCTTGGAGGGAGGGAGGGAGATCTATTCGGCAAATTAAAACGTGTTTGGAGTTCACCGTTTGGACAAAAAGGGCATCTCGACATTCTACCAACAGAGCAATCTGCGGAAGAAAGTGGAAATTTTAGATCATACGGGACTACGTTAATGGGATGAGTTGTAATAACATATTCTAAAATTGGATTAGGAAAGTAGTTCAAAAAATATCAGTTTTATTGCGTGATCTTACGCCTAATATTAATAGAATCACATGCGTATTGCACCTTCGCTTTTCTTTTGTTGGGAGTCGCCTAGATCACGATAAATTTGAATAATTAGCTAATTACCCACAAAAAATTTAAAATATTTATATCACGGGGTGGCATGTTAAAAAGTAAATTAGACAACTTAACGCGAGTAGTCCCGCCTTCGAAAGCATCGTAACATTACTCCCAGAAAGGAAAAGATGTGCCTGAAGAAGGCGCGACGTCGGCGAAGTTGCTGTGGCCACTAACTAATGCCGCAAGCTCGCGAGAGTTGACTGCGATATGGGTGGGCAGAAACTGAATCCGATTCGTCCTTTCCCCTTTTCCCCGAACTAAACTTAGAACCGATTCTTTCCTTCACGTTGGCTGCATCTTCCTCATCTTCAAAGCACCGGCTTAGAGTAAGAAAAAAGGTTCGAGGCCAACAGAATCGCTTCGCTCTTATGAATCGGACAGAGACGTAAAGTTGACAGTGGCAAAGGCAAATACCACGTATTTGTTCGCTTGAGCTCATAGCCATGGCATCCGGACACCCCTTCTCACGCAAAAGCTATACAATTTCTCGCACACAAATGTGAAGTGAGCAGGCAAAGGATCCCCGGAGTCGGCCGTGAAGAAAGGTAGGCGGATGCCAGGAGCGGCAGCGCAACTAATATCGTTCCGGCCCCCTGGACTATGAGTCGCCTCCGTGAGGAATGTGCTGATTTTAAGCCCCACACAACAAGTGTTTGCTTAGATGCCTGAGAGACACTCGGAGATGAGTAAACGGGTACACGCTCTTGCGTGTCATTGGCTTTTTGTGCTGAAATATGCAGTGGCGACCGCGGACGGTTTGATCAGCATGGTGTTTACAAGATAATTTTAGTAGGAGGCCTTCCATGTCTGCAGTGGTAAAATTCTTTGAGGGCCTAGTTAGTAAAGATAGCTCAAGGTAGTAGCTTCTCAGTTCCTTCCAGTCACAGCTAGCAGATTGTTGACGAAATTACTTAGCTGTCAGCCTTGCAATTATCAGGTCCTAGGTGAAGAGAACTAGCTACCGATATAAGCCCTGACACTTCGATGGAGGGATAAGCTTCTCAGTTCGTTCAGATCACAGCAATCACACGGTCGATCAGTTTACCAAGCTAGCTTCTCAGTCTTCAGATTCTGGGTGGACAGGACTTGTTTCGCTTATAAGCTCCTATGCATTAATTCTTTAAGAGCTCTCATTGCAGTATTAAACTTTCACTATCAAGTGGTCCTTTCAGATAATGATACGAAAGGGGTAAATGAGCTTCATTTGCAAACATTGGAGCAGACATAATCTCAAAGGAAAAAAGAGGATGATGAACCATGGTCGAAGGCAAAATTTAAATGGATTATCCAAGTAGAACATTTTCTTTCTCTGCTTTACATGCCTTGGTTTTTTGTTCTCGAGCGAACACTGAGCCACTGACATGTCTAATGTAATTTATTTGAAGATGCTTGTCGACCTGTAAAATTTCCATTCCGATCAGCTTCATCAAAGCTTTGAGAAATTGTCTCGGTCACTTGCTTCTGGTCGAGCCTTGGTTTCTCGGGCTTGCCGTTTTGATGACAGCAAGGCCCTTTCTGCTTCTAATACGAAGACAGGCAACTTGGAGTGGTCACAAGAGACTGCTAAGCGGTACATCTCCATATCCTGAGATGGACTTCCGATGGGATGGCCGCTTTGCCTTATTTTCCAAGATGTTAATCATGTAGAGGGCCGCTGTAAGCTAGAATATTTTGAGCATTCGGCCTTTTCATTTCCACCTTTTTCTTCTACTCTGCCTTCTCACTGGCCCATTGTGGGATTTTTATTGCTGCGACATGTGAACACATTATGTGTCATTTATTTGAGCGAGCTTCTCTGTCTGTCGTTATACCTTGAGAGTTTCCCTCTGTTGACAGGAATGTTTTCATTCGTCTTTCTAAGAATGTTCAATCTATCCTGCGTCCGAAACCAAACTGTGCTACATGTTTTCCCAGTATCATCACAGAGACCAACCTAAATTGTCTTTCCGTTCATCAGACTAAAGCAGCTTGTGAAGAACCTACAAAAATTGCAAATCAAGTGCTCCCGGAAGAACTCAATGGCCAACAATCAACGCAAACGAGTTATGACATTTTCTCGATTTCAGTTCAAAGGAAGTGATAGAAAGGTGTTTGATATCACTTTGTGGCCATAGAAAGATCACTAGCAGCCCAATATGTCATTAGTGTATAAAATGTTGAGATGTGACAAACATTCTAATTTGACCAGCATTTTGAGGTCGGTATATTATTTTTCGTCAAGATAAAACCCAATGTTAATGAAAAATATTTACATCTCCATATATGGAAATCCTGAGGTGATAAAAAATGATCTATAGATTATATGAATCAATATCATCATTTGGATCATCGTTCATGATGAATTTGGTTTAGATGGTGGAGTAAAGATCATTTGACTTTTTTTTTTAGACTCCCGTTTAATGTAGAATATCAAAATGGTAGAGAGGCTACTAAAAATAGTTCTAAAAAATATCTCTAAATAGACGACACATTTGGTCGACCGATTGGCAAAAGATGAAAACCACATAAGTTAACCAATCACACGTTATTTTATAATTCACAAATTGAAACGTCATGGGAATAGATACAAGAGGGCGTTGCACGTTTTAACCTCATTGCGGTCCGCATTAGAAATACTGCAGTCTGAAGTACGAATAAAGGAAGAAGGTCCGAAGAAGATTAGCTTTTGTTCTCTTTATTTCCGCAAGGTTGATTTTGGCAATAAAATTGCTACAAATCTAGTGCGGTAGTGTCACACGATGTCAATTGTCAAGTATGGGGATGCCTCACGCTTTTGACATTGGGGAACGTTGAATTTTCTTTAACTGAGTTAAGCCTTCATTTATTGAGAAATAAATTGAGAAAATCTCCTAATTTTGAATGCACTGATCTTTCTTGTGTAATGTATACTCAATATCTGGAAATTGAACTAGTTCGTGGTAAATATGCATAGGCACATATGGCCATGACTTACGTAAACAGAGAAGTTTTGTCACTCAAATCATCTTGTATTTACTTGATCCTGCAATCTTTTTGGCGATTGTTTTACCTCATTGATGCTTATATAATTAACATAGGTGGGTGTTTGATATGGTTTATGATTCTACTTTGAAAATATTGTACCCAAAATTGGTGAGATAAGTATGACGGTAAAAGAAAGCGATTGTATGTGGGGAACACACTGCACAAATACGACCCTCTCATTTCATATTTGGGGTACTTGGTCTATGCTCATGATTTACTTTGTTTATGGTTTTTGTTGTCATATTAATGCAGAAATGCTAACAGATCCCGTAATTCAAATCAATACGAAATCACCAGAGAAATAACGAGAAACAATAAAAACATCATATATTTACGTGGTTCGATCCTAGTGTCAGTGTCTACTCTACAGGAAAATTCAACAATAAATAATCAACAAATAATTAGAGAATCAGAATTATAACTACTTACATGCTTGATTATTTTCTCCACCTAGATTGAGCCGAAACTTACATTGTTCACAAATAAACAGTTCAATTAGATACAAAACTCAAGGCCCAAATTAATTTCCGTGTGTGCTGCTCCTGTGCTTGGCCGAAGAACAAACTCTTTCGTGCGTCCAAGCAAGAGTCCTATGTTCGGTTTGTTGTTAATTCTTTTTGGAGGACACCGTTCGGCTTAAACAAGAGCCGCCCTTTTTTTTTTGTGTTTCTTGTGCGCCTTTTATGTTGACTAAGGAAGACTAAGGGTGCAAGGTTCCACAGAAAATGAGTAATTTCGAAAAGAAAAAATCAAAAAAATAATCACTTCCATCACATATAAAAATAAATGAATGGAATTTTTTTTTCATTGCCTACAAAAGCAATTAAGCATAGATTATTATCAATGATTAACTAATTTTTCTAAATGATACTGGCTATTATTTTTCGAAAAATATTTTAAAATTATTAAGTTTCTCCGAAATGAACGCACTTTAAGAGACGCCCACTTCTCGGTCAAATATTCAAACTTGGAGAAGTTACCACCCCCTATCTTGTGCTGAATCTTGGATTTTATATATATCCCCTATAATCTATGTAGCACCGACACGCGACATGATACGAGTATCCGACACAACACGACACGTCGATACATCATTTCTAAAAAATAGAGAATTCCAACACATTATAACACGTTGTATATTAATTAAATATTTTAATTAATTTGATTCAAATTATAAATAATTAATTAATTTTAAAAAAGAGCCTATAATAAATTTACACTAATAATATTAAAAAATCAATTCATTTGAAATTCGAAAGATATATTCATAATTAATGGAAAACATTTTTTTAATTTTAACAAAAGTTATCGATGAAACTAATAATTAATAAGAAATTATAATCAATTTATTTAAATAAATCCATGATTTTCTACCATAACCAAAATTTATCATTATTCAAAATTTAATATTTTTATCTTTCGAAATCATTTTTTAATTTTATTTATTTATTTTTCCAATTAAAAAAAATCCCCAAAATCCACCTCTTCTTTCATTCGTCCTTTTCCCTCCACCCCAAGCTCCCCCCCAACTTGATAGTGACAGGTGAGCTGTCACCCCCCCCCCCCCCCCCCACCCTCTCTCACACCATCAAACCTCCTTTCTTATTTTTTTGGGATTTCTTTACGAAAAACCCTAACGAGCCGTCGAGCCCTCCTTTTCCTATCCTCCTTGCCACTCGCCGCACGACCCCCTTCCCTCCTCTCCTCTTCCTCTCATCACCAATCCATCACAATAGTGGCGGCCCTCACCGCTCTCTCTGGCTGTCTCTCGCCGTCGCGATGGTCCGTTCATGGCTTCGTCTCACTGACGGGAGTTTGCCTTCTCTCTTCTTTCTCTCTATTTGGCTCTTTCTCTAGCCGTCTCTCACCGTCGTGGCGGTCCTTCGTGGCTCCATCTTGCTGGCGCTCGCGGCCTCTGCTCCATCTCACCGGTGCTCGCAGCCTCTGCTCCCTCGCCCTCCCACGCCTCCACCCTCCATCAGTCTTCCGGACACGCGTCGACACGCGTGTCGATAAAAGTTGACCGCATGTCCGACCGTGTCCGACCATGTCAACGTGTCCGACACGCTCTGACACATGTCGGACTCGACACGGAAGCATGGACAAAGTTATCTTTTTAAAGTAAGCTTAAGAAAAAAGGTTCATTGCATGCAAAACATAGTCTTAAAGTTTGGTTGATTAGTAGATTGCGCATGTTTTGGGCAAAATCAGGATCCCACCACGGACCATTATTTTAACTTTTGGTCAAAAAGGTAATCATGGAGATGGTGGTGGTCTAAGGTGATGATGGAGGAGTCGATGGAATACAGAAGCCGAACAAGACTAAGCAATGATTTTTACCGAGGTCCGCAATAGAAATAGTGCAGTCTGGCTTTACCAAAAAAAAAAAAAAAAAAAAAAAAATAGTGCAGTCTGACGAAGTATGAATGAAGAAAGAAGGTTTGAAGATTAGCTTCTGATCTCATTGCTTTTAAGTTTTGAGAAGGTTGACTTCGTCAATAAAGTTGCTGGATATCTCACGTGGCAGTACCCCACCACGTCGATTGTCATGCAAGGGATGCCTCCCACTTTTTGACATCAGGGAACGTTGAATAATTGTCAGCCGATTTAAGCCTTCCCTCATTAAGAAATAAATCAAGAAAATATTCATAATTTTGAATACACTTACTTTTTCGTGAATCTTGTATGCTCAATGTATGAGATTGAACTAGTTCATATTAAATGTGTATAAGCACTTGTTAAGGTGGCCATGAACCAATTATATAAATGGAGAAAGTTTCATCACTCAATTGGTCTCGTATTTGGAGATAAGTACACTATTGATGTCATAAGTTGTGTACGGTACTCGCTTTTATGCCAAAAGTTTCCGCCGGATTACTTAAGTGTCAAATCGGAGAAAAAGCGATCACTTTGGTGCCAACAACGAGAAATTCCGGCCAAAATGATTACGTCGCATTTTTATATTTTTAAAAAAAAAAAAGTTGCTCGGCTTTTAAACGACATCGTTTTCCATCCTCTTCAAGCAACAACGTCGTTTTGTCCTTATACGTGGACATCCTCGCAAAAACAATGCCGTTTAGCTCGTATGTGGATTGAAATTAGGGTTAGGGTTTCTTCCTCGCCACTCGGCCACCGTTGTTCGCCCGCCAACGCTTGGCCACCGTTGCTCGGCCACCATTGTAGATGCTCGACCAGGTGAGCGAGGAGAGAATAAGATTGTTGCTCAGGCAAGAAGTGGTAGAAAGAATAGGAGGCGAGGGTAGAGGAGGAGGAGGAAGAAGAGGGGTCGAAGGTGCCGCTACTGGTGCACCGCCGCCGCCGTCGTTGGTGCTGCCACTGGTGCGCTGCTGGTGTCGTTCTTCAGGGAAGAAGACGACATGCCTCCTCTCTCTCTCTCTCTCTCTCTCTCTCTCTCTCTCTCTCTCTCTCTCTCTCTCAAATTTTGGTACTATTAGTATACTTATCCCAAGTATTTGCTTAATCTCATAATCCTTTTCGCAATTGTGCACATTGCTGCTTGTATTATTAATATCAGTGTGTGTTTGATTTGGTTTATGATTATGCTTTCAACAAGTCTTACCCAAAAGTCTTAGGATTAGTATAACAATTAAAGAAAGTGCTTGTATATGTGGAGTAAAGACACGACATGTATACGGTTTTCTATAATTCATAATAGGGTAACCCATTTGGGTTTGGGCTCATAGATTGCTTCGTCTATGGTATTTCATACACTTATCGTCTTTAAGAAAACTGTGTTCCTCACATACAAAATAAGTTAATCTTTCCATATCGGCACGTTTGGTTGATTGGAAGATTGTCTAAGTTTTGCCAAAGGATTAGTGACCATCTTTAATTTTTGTCAAAAAGGTCTTCATAGAGATAGTGTTGGTCTAAGGTAAATAGAAGAGTCGATGTAGTAAAGAAGCCGAATAAGACTCGCAATGATCTTTATTTTGCTAGCACATTAAAAAGAATTCTAATTTTTAATTTAACTAGCATTTTCTTTTATCATACTCCGTGTTGCCCATTAAGCGTTCATAATACAAATGATTTGGGTAAAAGATAATATTATTGATTGATTATTTTTATTTTAGGAGTACAATAAATAATTAATACTTATTTTCGTGTTATTTCAAAAGTCAACTTAGTCTCACTACCCTTGATTTTCCTTCTCCCATAATTTTTCTTCAAATCCAACAAAAATTGTTCTCTATCCATGAAACTTAGCTCTCTATTGTTACATTTAAACTTTCCAAATAACATCTAATTACCTCCTTAGGATTAACTTTATATGCAATTGAACTCATAAATTAACTTTATCTGTCTTATCAATGTTCTCAATAATCCCATGAAGCAAACTTCTTTTCATTTTATGTATTCATTTATTTACAAGTGACCCTCTTGTATCATTCTCCAGAGTAGTTGCTTTCGTGGACCGTAGTATTGTTCATTTAGCACGCGAATGGTCTCAACTTTAATAATATATAATATATATATATATATATATATATATATATATATATATATATATATATATATATATAAAAGGAACGGGGATTTTTAGCGGTATGAGTATGGAATGGACTTATTCCAAACTTTGAAGTCTTTCAACAATAAAAGAGACCTCTTGTTTATAAATAGGTGCAATCTTTAGCAGATCTCTAGTAATAGAGGCATTCCTTCTTCTAGTTGCCTCACCTTACTTGCACACAACTCAATGGCCCTACATGGTCAAATAATCCCTTCTTTTTTCCTTGCTCCTTTTCCAAGCCTCCTCCTCCTCCTACTTCTACCACTAACTATCACCAAATTCAAGAATGGACCTTCATTGGTTAGTGTTCCTGCCCTATGGACTACCAGTCAATCTTATTTCAATCAAACCAATCCCTATTCTAGTCACAAGGTCGTGCTTTACAGGCTAAACTTAGGTCTAAGTTTCTTTTTCGGCTTCTTATGCTCTAATGACGGTAGCTACTCTCTAGGCTTGTTTATTTTCCAACCAATAGAAGACATGAAAAACATCCATCCGGGGTCAGTTGCGATGGTTTGTTATTTTGGGGAGGCACCCTTGAATAGCACTATCCAATTGCTACTCAGCTAGGAGGGCGATTCACTAAGGGCCCGCATGGTAACGTTTTTATTTCTCTTGATTTCTATTCTTTTGTTCCCCATAATAAAAAAAGAACAAAAATCCATTTGGTAATGCCAACATATTTTTCTATTCCCCGTAATAGAAAAGTGGCTGGGGAATAGATTTGGAATAGAAATAAGAAACAAAAAACAGTAGTTGATTGTTCTCGGGAACAATTTCTAGAAATAAGCTTTTTTTCTTTTCAAATTTTCTTTTGTTCTTTTTCCTTGTTGTGGCCACTGCCAATCGCCTGCCAACTATCGGCCACCTCCTACTGCTCGTGGCCACCGTTGGCAATTGATCGGTGGCAACAATAGCCGCCGCCCATAGCCCACCGACCGACGACTGCCACCGTCTGCCGGCAACTTGTCGTCGCCAATTGCCACTCTGGTAAAAATTTATAAATTTTTGTATTGATTTTTTTTTCTTCTTACTCACGGACCGCCGGTCGCCGCCCGCCATTACACGACAGCCACACGATCGCCGCATGACCATCGCACGATCGCCGCACGATCGGCGCATGACCACCGCACAATTGCCACATAACCACCGACCGTCGCCGCCAATCGCCACCGCAGATTGCCACCCACAGCTCACCTTCCATCGCCCCCTCTCACAACCAGTGGGCTGTGGGTGGCAATCCTGCGGTGGCAGTTGGCAACAACGGTCGGCGGTCGTGGGACAATCATGCGCCGATCGTGCACCAATCGTGCGATGATTGTGCAGCCGTCGTGTGGCGATCATGCGACCGTCATGTGGCGGTGGGAGGCGACCGGCGGTCTGAGAGTAAGAAGAAAAAACAAATCAATACAAAAATTTATAATTTTTTACCAAATGTATTTCTATTCTTTTTCTATTCCAAGAATAAAAATTTTATGTAATTACCAAACATCTTCTTTTACTCAAAAATTGTTCCCGGAGTAGAAATAGAAAAAAAATTATTTCTGAAAAGAAATAGTTCCTCGGAATAGAAATGTTGCCATGTGCACCCTAATTTTACTGGGTGATAATGGAAACAAGATTTGATCGGCAAATACTGCTAACAATTCAGTTGTAAGCTTAAACCTGATTAAAGTTCGAAATCTCGTGCTCTACGACAAAAATGATGCCATCGTTTGGTATTCTTTCGATCACCCTAAAAACAAAATTCTTCCTAGACAGGAGCTACGTCCCAGCATGACACTAATCATGCCAACATATTTGCCAAATGAGATGGCGAAGTTCTACACATTCTCCATTGATGATCACATAAGCTTTGTCGCATCTCTAGTGGCAGTCTCTTCTCCCCAAATTTACTACAGAATGAGCAATGTAAGCAAAATGAAGAGTGACATTGGACAGGTTGCAGCACCTTACAAGAATGAAAGCTTCGGTGAGCTTCATTTCTCCCAACTTTATCGGCTCAGTATATCTGGCTGGATTTTGATGGGCATCTGAAGCGTTATCTTTATGATGGGTTCTCCAATCGCCAGAATGAGGACAATCTTCTTGGAATTTATGATTGCTATTATCCACTGGAGTGTGGTAGTTATGGCATTTGCTCATTTCCCAGTCAGTGTCGGTGTCCAAAAGGGAATGCAAATTGCACAGACGTCTTCGTCCTACAGTTGCAATGCCAACTTACCTTTCTCATGGGATTCACACAATAACTCTTTCGTAGAAATTGCGAATGTCACCGTCTTTACTTTGTGGGACGACAATATTAGTGCTGACCTCTCAAACACAACTGTGGAGAGTTGCAAGGAAGAGTGTATGAGAAAAAGGTGCTCATGCTCAATGGCATTATTTCGTAATCGAACCAATTTCTTCGGTGGAGACTGCTATTTATTATCAGATCCATTTTCCCTCATAGATGACACGTGCAGGCTGTATTCCATCTTGGCATTTATCAAAGTCAACCATAGTTCAAACACACCGATGCCATCATCAATCTTTCAAAGAAAGAATAGGGGACAAACGGTGTTAATCCTAGGGAATACTGTTGGAGCAGTTTCAATGCTCTTAATAAGTATATTTGGGATTCATATTTCAAGTAAGGAGAGCAGAAATACTATCGAGGATGGTGATTCGGACTTACAAAAGCTTCAGATATCTAGATTCCCTTATGGGGACTTGAAGGCCGTGAGAGGAGATTTCAACATCAAGCTCGGGGAAGGAGGATTTGGTTCGGTGTTTCTAGGAACTTTATGCATTGGCATTAGGATTGTAGTCAAGCGTCTTGATGGTTTTGGTCAAATAAAGAAGTCATTCTTGGTCGAGGCCAGAACTTTGGGCACAATCCATCATGTCAATCTGGTAAGATTACTTGGATTTTGTGAAGATAAATAACATAGGCTTTCAGTCTATGAGTACATTTGCAATGGTTCTCTTGATAAGTGGATCTTCCAAAATGATCAAGAGTTTGAATTCTATTGGCAAGTAAGGAGAAAGGTTATCCTCGACATTGCCAAAGGACTAGCCTGTCTCCATGAGGAATGCCATCAAAAAATAATCCACTTGGACATCAAACCCCAAAATATACTTTTGGATGAAAATTTTAATGCAAAGTGTCACGTCCCAAATCCTGGGCACACTCACATCCCACGATGGTCGACTGAAAATGCGACATCCCAAGACGAGTCACCGACCCTTTCTTTTGTTCTTCTTCCTTGTTGCGGCCACCGTCGGCTGCTTACCAACGATTGACTACCTCCTGTTGCTTGCAGCCACCGTCGGCAACTGATTGATGGTGTCGGTTGCAGTCGCCCGTAGCCCACCGGCTGACGATCACAATTGTCCGACGACGGTCCTGCCACAATTGGCAGCCTGTCGTCGCCAATCGCCGCAGATCGCTGACTGCTTGCAAAAATTTATAAACTTTTGTATTGATTTGTTTCGTCTTCTTACTCACGGACCGTTGGTTGCCGCCTACCGCTGTACGATGGCCGCACGATCGTCGTACGACCCCCGCACGATCGTCGCATGACCAGCACACGACTGCTGCATGACCGCCGACCAACTCTGCTGATTGCCACAGCAGGACTGCCGCCCACAGCTCAGCAGCCACCGCCCCCTCTCACGGCCAGTCGGCTGTGGGCAGCAATCCTGCAGTGGCAGTTGGCAGCGACGATTGGCATTCGTGCGGCAATCGTGCGCCGATTGTGCACGGGTCGTGCGCCAATCGTGCGCCAGTCGTGCGGCTGTCGTGCAACGATCGTGCGGCCGTCGTGCGGCAATTGTGCAGCCGTCGTTCGGCAGCAGGCGGCGATCGGTAGTCCCTAAGTAAGAAGAAAAAACAAATCAATACAAAATTTATAAATTTTTACCAATCGCATTTGTATTTTTTTTCTATTCCAAGAATAGAAATTTTGTATAATTACCAAACATTTTATTTTAATCATAAATTGTTCCCGGAGTAGAAATAGAAAAAAAAATTATTTCTGAAAAGAAATAGTTCCTCAGAATAGAAATATTGCCATGTGCACCCTAATTTTATTAGGTGATAATGGAAACAAGATTTGGTCGGAAAATACCGCTGGCAATTCAGTTGTAAGCTTAAACCTCACTAAAGTTGGAAATCTCATGCTCTATGACATAAATGATGCCATCGTTTGGTAGTCTTTTGATCACCCAACAAACAGAATTCTTCCTCGATAGGAGCTACGTCCCGGCATGACACTAACCACGCCAACATATTTGCCAAATGAGATGGTACAGTTCTACACATTCGCCATTGATGATGACATAGGCTTTGTCGCATCTCTAGTGGGAGTCTCTTCTCCATAAATTTACTACAGAACGAGCAATGTAAGAAAAATGAAGAGAGACAGTGGACAGGTTGCAGCACCTCACAAGAATGAAAGCTTCGGTGAGTTTCATTTCTCCCAACTTTATAGGCTCAGTATATCTGGCTGGATTTTGATGGGCATATGAAGCGTTATATTCATGATGCGTTCTCCAATCGCCGGAATGAGGAAAATCTTCTTGAAATTGATGATTGCTATTATCCACTGGAGTGTGGTAGTTATGGCATTTGCTCATTTCCCAATCAGTGTCGGTGTCCAAAAATGAATGCAAATTGCACAGACGTCTTCGTCCTACAGTTGCAATCGCAGCTTACCTTTCTCATGTGATTCACACAATAACTCTTTCGTAGAAATTGGGAATGTCACCGTCTTTACTTTGTGGGACGAAAATATTAGTGCTAACCTCTCAAACACAACCGTGGAGAGTTGCAAGGAAGAGTGTATGAGGAAAGGGTGCTCATGCTCAATGGCACTATTTCGTAATCGAACCAATTTCTTCGGTGGAGACTGCTATTTATTATCAGATTCATTTTCCCTCATAGACGACACATGCGGGCTGTATTCCATCTCGGCATTTATCAAAGTCAACCATAGTTCAAACACACCGATGCCATCATCAATCTTTCAAAGAAAGAATAGGGGACGAACAGTGTTAATCCTAAGAACTACTGTTGGAGCAGTCTCGATGCTCTTAATAAGTATATTTGGGATTCATATTTCAAGTAAGGAGAGAAGAAATAATGTCGAGGATGGTGATTCGGACTTATAAAGGCTTCAGATATCTAGATTCCCTTACGAGGACTTGAAGGCTGTAAGAGGAGATTTCGACATCAAGCTCGAGGAAGGAGGATTTGGCTCGGTGTTTCTAGGAACTTTATGCAACGGCATTAGGATTGTAGTCAAGCGTCTTGATGGTTTTGGTCAAATAAAGAAGTCATTCTTGGTCGAGGCCAAAACTTTGGGCACAATCCATCATGTCAATCTGGTAAGATTACTTGGATTTTGTGAAGATAAATAACATAGGCTTTTAGTCTATGAGTACATGTGCAATGGTTCTCTTGATAAGTGGATCTTCCAAAATGATCAAGAGTTTGAATTCTGTTGGCAAGTAAGGAGAAAGATTATCCTCAACATTGCCAAAGGACTAGCCTATCTCTATAAGGAATGCCATCAAAAGAATAATCCACTTGGACATCAAACCCCAAAATATACTTTTGGATGAACATTTTAATGCAAAGTGTCATGTCCCAAATCCCGGGCACACGCACATCCCACGATGGTCGACTGAAAATGCGACGTCCCAAGGCGAGTCACTTACCTTTTCTTTTGTTCTTCTTCCTTGTTGCAGCCACCATCGGCCGCTTGCCAACGGTCGACTACCTCCTACCGCTTGAGGCCACCGTCGACAGCCAATCGCTGGCGTCAGTTGCCATCGCCCGTAGCCCACCGGCCGACAATCACGACTATCCGATGGTGGTCCTGCGATGATTGGCGGCCTGCTGTCGCCAATCGTTGCAGGATCGCCGACCGCTTGCAAAAATTTATAAACTTTTGTATTGATTTGTTTTTTCTTCTTACTCATGGACCGTTGGTTGCCGCTCGCCGCTGTACGATGGCCGCACAATCGTCGCACGACCCCCACACGATCGTCGCACGACCGGCGCACGACTACCGCATGACCGCCGACCAACTCCGCCGATTGCCGCCGCAAAACCGCCGCCCACAGCTCACCAGCCACCGCCCTCTCTCACGGCTAGTCGGCTGTGGGCAACATTCCTACGGTGGCAGTTGGCGGCGACGGTTGGCATTCGTGCGGCAATCATGCGTCGGTCGTGCGCCGATTGTGCACCGGTCGTGCACCGATCGGGCGGTTGTTGTGCACCGATCGTGCGGCCGTCGTGTGGCAATTGTGCAGCCGTCGTTCAGTAGCAAGCGGCGATCGGCGGTCCCTGAGTAAGGAGAAAAAATAAATTAATACAAAATTTATAAATATTTACCAATGGCATTTGTATTCTTTTTCTATTCCAAGAATAGAAATTTTGTATAATTACCAAACATCTTATTTTAATCATAAATTATTCCCGGAGTAGAAATAGAAAAAAAAATTATTTCTTAAAAGAAATAGTTCCTCGGAATAAAATATTGCCATGTGCACCCTAATTTTACTGGGTGATAATGGAAACAAGATTTGGTCGGAAAATACGCTGGCAATTCAGTTGTAAGCTTAAACCTCACTGAAGTTGGAAATCTCATGCTCTATGATAGAAATGATGCCATCGTCTAGCAATCTTTCAATCACCCAACAAATAGAATTCTTCCTCGGCAGGAGCTACATCCCGGCATGACACTAACCACACCAACATATTTGCCAAATGAGATGGTGCAGTTCTACACATTCGCCATTGATGATCACATAGGCTTTGTCACATCTCTAATGGGAGTCTCATCTCCATAAATTTACTACAGAACGAGCAATGTAAGAAAAATGAAGAGAGACAGTGGACAGGTTGCAGCACCTCACAAGAATGAAAGCTTCGGTGAGTTTCATTTCTCCCAACTTTATCGGCTCAGTATATCTGGCTGGATTTTGATGGGCATCTGTAGCGTTATATTCATGATGCGTTCTCCAATCGCTGGAATGAGGACAATCTTCTTGAAATTGATGATTGCTCTTATCCACTGGAGTGTGGTAGTTATGGCATTTGCTCATTTCCCAATCAATGTCGGTGTCCAAAAATGAATGCAAATTGCACAAACGTCTTCGTCCTACAGTTGCAATCGCAACTTACCTTTCTCATGTGATTCACACAATAACTCTTTCGTAGAAATTGGGAATGTCACATCTTTACTTTGTGGGACGACAATATTAGTGCTGACCTCTCAAACACAACCGTGGAGAGTTGCAAGGAAGAGTGTATGAGGAAAGGGTGCTCATGCTCAATGGCACTATTTCGTAATCGAACCAATTTCTTCGGTGGAGACTGCTATTTATTATCAGATTCATTTTACCTCAAAGACGACACGTGCGGGCTGTATTCCATCTCGGCATTTATCAAAGTCAACCATAGTTCAAACACACCGATGCCATCATCAATCTTTCAAAGAAAGAATAGGGGACGGACAGTGTTAATCCTAAGGACTATTGTTGGAGCAGTTTCGATGCTCTTAATAAGTATATTTGGGATTCATATTTGAATTAAGGAGAGAAGAAATACTGTCGAGGATGATGATTCATACTTACAAAGGCTTCAGATATCTAGATTCCCTTATGAGGACTTGAAGGCCGTAAGAGGAGATTTCAACATCAAGCTCGGGAAAGGAGGATTTGGCTCGGTGTTTTTAGGAACTTCATGCAACGGCATTAGGATTGCAGTCAAGCATCTTGATGGTTTTGGTCAAATAAAGAAGTCATTCTTGGCTAAGGCTAGAACTTTGGGCACAATCCATCATGTCAATATGGTAAGATTACTTGGATTTTGTGCAGATAAATCACATAGGCTTTTAGCTTTACCAAAAAAAAAAATCACATAGGCTTTTAGTCTATGAGTACATGTGCAATGGTTCTCTTGATAAGTGGATCTTCCAAAATGATCAAGAGTTTGAATTCTGTTGGCAAGTAAGGAGAAAGATTATCCTTGACATTGCCAATGGACTAGCCTATCTCCATGAGGAATGCCATCAAAAAAATAATCCACTTGGACATCAAACCCCAAAATATACTTTTGGATGAAAATTTTAATGCAAAGTGTCACATCCCAAATCCCGGGCACATGCACATCCCACGATGGTCGACGGAAAATGCGACGTCCCAAGACGAGTCACTAACCCTTTCTTTTGTTCTTCTTCCTTGTTGTAGCTACTGTCGGCCGCTTGCCAACGGTCGACTACCCCCTGCCGCTTGCGGCCACCATCAGCAGCAGATCGCTGGCGTCGGTTGCCACCGCCCATAGCCCACCGGCGGACGATCGCGACGTCCGACGGTGGTCTTGCGATGATTAGCAGCCTGCCATCGCCAATCGTCGTAGCAACGCCGACCGCTTGTGAAAATTTATAAACTTTTGTATTGATTTGTTTTTTTCTTCTTACTCATGGACCGGTGGTCGCCGCTCGCCGTCGCACGACAGCCGCACGATCGTCGCACGACCGCCACACGATGGTCGCACGACCGGTGCACGATTGCTGCCTAACCGTCAACCATCACCACCGATCGCCACCGCGGGACCGCCGCCCATAGCTCACCAACCACCGCCCCTCTCACGGCCAATGGGTTGTGGCCATCAATCCTGCAATGGTAGTTGGCGGCAACGGTTAGCGTTCATGCAACAATTGTGCATCAATCGTGCGCTGATTGTGCACCAATTGTGCGCCGATTGTGCGCCGGGCGTGTGGCCATTGTGCGGCATTCGTGCAGCCGTCGTGCGGCGACAGGCAGTGATCGGCAGTGTGTGAGTAAGAAGAAAAAACAAATTAGTACAAAAATTTATAAATTTTTATCAAATGCATTTCTATTCTTTTTCTATTCCAATAATACAAAATTTTGTATAATTACCAAAGATATTATTTTACTCAGAAATTGTTCCCGGAGTAGAAATAAATAAAAAATTATTTCTGAAAAGAAATAGTTTTTTAGAATATAAATACTGCCATGCGCACCCTAATTTTGCTAGGTGATAATGGAAACAAGATTTGTTCGGCAAATACCGCTGGCAATTCAGTTGTAAGCTTAAACCTCACTGAAGTTGGAAATCTCTTGCTCTACGGCAGAAATGATGCCATCGTTTGGCAGTCTTTCCATCACCCTACAAATAGAATTCTTCCTGGAGAGGAGCTACGTCCCGGCATGACATTAACCACACCAACATATTTGCCAAATGAGATGGCATAGTTATACACATTCGCCGTTGATGATCACATAAGCTTTGTCGCATCTCTAATGGGAGTCTCTTCTCCTTAAATTTACTACAAAACAAGCAATGTAAGCAAAATGAAGAGCGACAGTGGATAGGTTGTGGCACCTCACGAGAATGAAAGCTTCGATGAGTTTCATTTCTCCCAACTTTATCGGCTCAGTATATCTAGCTGGATTTTGATGGGCATCTGAAGCATTATATTTATCATGCGCTCTCCAATCGCGGGAATAAGGACAATCTTCTTGGAACTGATGATTGCTATTATCATTGGAGTGTGGTAGTTATGGCATTTGCTCATTTCCCAGTCAGTGTCGATGTCCAAAAGAGAATGCAAATTGCACAAACGTCTTCGTCCTACAATTGCAATCGCAGCTTACCTTTCTCATGCGATTCACACAATAACTCTTTCGTAGAAATTGGGAATGTCACCTTGTTTACTTTGTGGGACGACAATATTAGTGCTGACCTCTCAAACACAACTGTGGAGAGTTGCAAGGAAGAGTGTATGAGGAAAGGGTGCTCATGCTCAATGGCATTATTTCGTAATCGAACCAATTTCTTCGGTGGAGACTGCTATTTATTATCAGATTCATTTTCCCTCATAAACGAGACGTGCGGGCTGTATTCCATCTCGTCATTTATCAAAGTCAACCATAGTTCAAACACACCGATGCCATCATCAATCTTTCAAAGAAAGAATAGAGGACGAATGATGTTAATCATAAGGACTACTGTTGGAGCAGTTTTAATGCTCTTAATAAATATATTTGGGATTCATATTTCAAGTAAGGAGAGAAGAAATACTATCGATGATGATGATTCAAACTTATAAAGGCTTCAGATATCTAGATTCCCTTATGAGGACTTGGAGGCTATGACAGGAGATTTCAACTTCAAGCTCAGGGAAGGATGATTTGGCTCGGTGTTTTTAGGAACTTTATGCAACGGCATTAGGATTGCAGTCAAGCGTCTTGATGGTTTTGGTCAAATAAAGAAGTCATCTTCTTCCCGGACTTCTCCTGTCCGACCGCCGTGTCGGCCTCCCCCTTGCATCGTGCCTCGCCGACTCTCCCTGCACAGCGCTGCCGCGCCACCCATTGTGCCGTCACCAGCAACCCTACGCCGCGACTCACGAGCACCGCTGCTGCTTCACTAGTCCCCGCGCCTCCGCGCCTCAGCCCACTCGACGCCTCCGCCTCCACCTCCGCGCTGCTCGACCACCACCAGCAACCCGTATAACCACTTCGCTGTAGCCCGTCGCCCCAATTGCTTCCCCCTGTGCCTCCCTCCTCCATCGCCGACGCAATAGCGACCGCCGCCTCTACAGCCCACGCCGTCGCCCCTCCGTCCGTCACTGTGCTTCCACGTGTCCGACCACTTGAAGCCCGCAATGTGCAGCGCCCATCACTGTGCGCCTCTATTCATCCAACACTACCCACACCGGCAGCCGAAGATCAGCGACCGACACCACTACTCACCACCGCATCCACTTCCGCCTCACCTGCGACCCGCACAGGCTCGCGACTCGCTATTGCTGCTCTGCCCTTGCTTATCGTTCCCTGCACCGGAGCTCAACGCCACCGCGTTGCCAGCCACAACGCCCCTCGCCGTCACCGCCCGCCAACTCTTGCTTTGGGGTCATGACGCCGCCACCATCCGTCCGGCGCCACGCTGCTGCAAGCCCCTCTTTCTTTAGGTAGTTTAGCTTTTTCTTTTTATTTATTTTATCTCATTTTTTTGTTCTTTTTTAGTTTATCTATTTAAGTTGTAATATTTTATGTCAATAAATTTTGTAGGCATTATCTACAAGGTTTTCCCCAAAATTATTGTAATTACTAATTCAATCCGTAAGATATTGGATCATTTTTTAATTATATTAATTTTTGGGGTTTGTTGATAGTATTTTAATTGTTAAATCAATATAATTATTAGTTTGATCCATAAGACTTAGGATTAGATTTTTAATTATTTTGAACTCTTTGTCGTGATGCTTAGGGTTAAAGTAATCGTTAATTTGACCTGTGAGACAACAGGTTATTTTTTCGATTATTTTAATCATTTATTTGATGAATGTCTTCATTATTCTAAATATAATATTGCTTGTCTTAAAAAAACACTAAAAAATAAGAAAAATAAAAAAAATCAAAATCTTGCATGAGCATGTAGGTTTAGTAAATTAGAATTTTTTTTAGGATTACATTTTTTTTAGTATTCCATTCTTAGATAATTTTTTGAAATAGGTTAGGGTTGACCCTAAATATTATTTTTTTTTCAAAATAGGGTTTTAGATAATGTTCGCACATTTTAATTATTTCATTTTTCTAAAAGAATAATTTCCTAAGAAAGAATAGGGTTTAAGTCAAATTAATCCCTAAATTAAATTAGAAAATTATTCTTTTTTAGATAGTTTGATTAGGGTTTTTTTATTAATTCCAAATTTCAATAAAAATACAAAAAATATTAGGTGCATGTTAATTAGTTTGCATAATAGGTTCATTTAACTAGAATTTGTTTATTAGTAAAATCAGGTCATGTAGTTAAAATGCATGTTTTATAAAAAAATTTCTAATTTCAAGAAAACCCAAAAAATGATTGCTTGCTTTATGTGGTGCAATTTATTTATTTATTCTTTTTTTTATTTGAACGTTTGGTAGTGGATGACCATCCGTGTGGTCATCATATTTGCATGATAGTAATATATGTTAAAATGAATCCAAGCTACCTGCAAAAATATTTTTAAAAATTAAAAGAAATGGTACTGAAAGGGCATTAGAGAATTCTAGTGTAACCAGTTACCCATACCCTTAGTCTTTGGTTTGTAGGAGTTAAATAATTCTCCCATTATTTTACTTAAGTGTCTAACCAACCTACCATAAATCGATTAGTGGCGACTTCTAGATAATAATCAATTGCATATTAAATATTTGAACTTTAAGTCGCGAATTGGTATGAGCTTGGGAGAGCCCGAGCTAAGTTTAAAGACTTAATAGTCCATTAACATAATTTTAGGTGGTGCACCTGAAATTTAGATCGCAACAGCCGAGGCCAGAACTTTGGGCACAATCCATCATGTCAATCTGGTAAGATTACTTGGATTTTGTGCAGATAAATCACATAAGCTTTAAGTCTATGAGTACATGTGCAAAAGTTCTCTTCATAAGTGGATTTTCCAAAATGATCAATAGTTTGAAGTCTATTGGCAAGTGAGGAGAAAGATTATCCTCCACATTGCCAAAGGACTAGCCTATCTCCATGAGGAATGTCCTCAAAAAAAATAATCCACTTGGACATCAAACCCCAAAATATACTTTTGGATGAACATTTTAATGCAAAGTGCCACGTCCCAAATCCCAGGCACGTGCACATCCCTCGATGGTCGATTGAAAATGCAACATCCCAAGACGAGTCACCGACCCTTTCTTTTGTTCTTCTTCCTTGTTGCGGCCACCGCCGAGCGCTTGCCAATCGTCGGCCACCTCATGCCGCTTGCGGCCACCGTTGGCAGCCGATCGCTAGCGACGGTTACTGTTGCCCGTAGCCCACCGGCTGACGACTACCACAATCCACCGGCAGCCTACCGTCGCCAATCGTTGTAAGACCACCGCCTGCCGCCACATGACTGCCGACCGCTGGTAAAAATTTATAAATGTTTGTATTGATTTGTTTTTCTTCTTACTCACGGACGCCGGTTGCCTTTCTTTGTTGCACGACGATCGCACGATCGCCGCATGACCATCCCACGACCGCCACACAATCGGTGCACGACCGCTGCACAATCTACATACAACTGGCGCACGATTGCCGCACGACCGTCGACCGTCGCCGTTGATCACCACTACCCACGGCTCACCAGCCACCGCCTCCTCTCATAGCCAGTGGACATTGGGTGGCAATCCTGCAGCAGCAATTGGCAGCGAGGGTTGGCGGTCGTGCGGCAATCGTGCGCTGATCCTGAGCCCATCGTGCACTGATCGTGTGCCAATCATGCGGCCATCATGCGGCGGCGGGCGGTGACCAGCGGTCCATGAATAAGAAGAAAAAACAAATCAATACAAAAATTTATAAATTTTTACCAAACGCATTTCTATTCTTTTTTCTATTCCAATAATAAAAATTTTGTATAATTACCAAACATCTTATTTTACTCAAAAATTGTTCCCGAAGTAGAAATAGGAAAAAAAAACTCTTTCTGAAAAGAAATAGTTTTTCGGAATAGAAATGTTGCCATGTGCACCCTAATTTTACTTGGTGATAATGGAAACAAGATTTGGTTGGCAAATACCGTTTGCAATTTAGTTGTAAGCTTAAACCTCACTGAAGTTGGAAATCTCGTGCTCTACGACATAATTGATGCCATCGTTTGGCAGTCTTTCAATCACCCTACAAACAGAATTCTTCCTGGACAGGAGCTACGTCCCAGCATGACACTAACCACGCCAACATATTTGCCAAATGAGATGGCGCAGTTCTACACATTCGCCATTGATGATCACATAGGCTCTGTTGCATCTCTAGTGGGAGTCTCTTCTCCCCAAATTTACTACAGAACGAGCAATGTATGCAAAATAAAGAGCGACAGTGGACAGGTTGCCGCACCTTACAAGAATGAAATCTTTGGTGAGTTTCATTTCTCCCAACTTTATCAGCTCAGTATATTTGGCTGGATTTTGATGGACATCTAAAGTGTTATATTTATGATGCGTTCTCCAATCGCTGGAATGAGGACAATCTTCTTGAAATTGATGATTGCTATTATCCACTGGAGTGTGGTAGTTATGGCATTTGCTCATTTCCCAGTCAGTGTTGGTGTCCAAAAGAGAACGCAAATTGCACAGACGTCTTCGTCCTATAGTTGCAATCGTAGCTTACCTTTCTCATGCGATTCACACAATAACTCTTTCCTAGAAATTGCGAATGTCACCGTCTTTACTTTGTGGGATGACAATATTAGTGCTGACCTCACAAACACGACTGTGGAGAATTGCAAGGAAGAGTGTATGAGGAAAGGGTGCTCATGCTCAATGGCACTATTTCATAATCGAACCAATTTCTTCAGTGGAGACTGCTATTTATTATCAGATTCATTTTCCCTCATAGACGACACGTGCGGGCTGTATTCCATCTTGGCATTTATCAAAGTCAACCATAGTTCAAACACACCGATGCCATCATCAATCTTTCAAAGAAAGAATAGGGGACGAACGGTGTTAATCCTAGGGACTACTGTTGGAGCAATTTCGATGCTCTTAATAAGTATATTTGGGATTCATATTTCAAGTAAGGAGAGAAGAAATACTGTTGAGGATGGTGATTCGGACTTACAAAGGCTTCAGATATCTAGATTCCCTTATGAGGACTTGAAGGTCGTGACAGGAGATTTCAACATCAAGCTTGAGGAAGGAGGATTTGGCTCAATGTTTCTAGGAACTTTATGCAACAGCATGAGGATTGCAGTCAAGCGTCTTGATGGTTTTGGTCAAATAAAGAAGTCATTCTTGGCCAAGGCCAGAACTTTGGGCACAATCCATCATGTCAATCTGGTAAGATTACTTGGATTTTGTACATATAAATCACATAGACTTTTAGTCTATGAGTATATGTGCAATGGTTCTCTTGATAAATGGATTTTCCAAAATGATCAAGAGTTTGAAGTCTGTTGGCAAGTAAGGAGAAAGATTATCCTTGACATTGCCAATGGATTAGCCTATCTCCATGAGGAATGTCCTCAAAAAAATAATCCACTTGGACATCAAACCCCAAAATATACTTTTGGATGAACAATTTAATGCAAAGTGTCACGTCCCAAATCTCGGGCACGTGCACATCCCGTCGATGATTGACTGAAAATGCGACGTCCCAAGACGAGTCACCGACCATTTCTTTTTTCTTTTATTTTTTTCTTTGAATTAAGCACATGTGGAAGCGAATTATATATAACACCTAGCCAACAAATAAATATAGGGATAGTAAAAACAAGGGACAATTTCCTCATCAACTATTGACCCTAGGAAGTCTATTAATTGCAAGCCTCTCATCAACCACTTCCTATCAGCCCTTCAACAACCTTTAGGTATCAGGTGTGAAAGCTAGTATGAGTACCTAAAGGAGCTGAATAGGTGCGAAAATAAATTTTGCAGAGTAAAGTATAAAATCTTGCTTTTAATCCAACTCTGTTTAGCAATAGATTATGAAAAAGGAAATTAGATTTTAATAATCATATCGAATTATGGTTAAAGTAAAAGAGCTTAGGGAAGAGAATAAGAACACAAGGTTTATAGTGGTTCGGCTTAATCCAAGCCTACGTCCACTCTTCTGTACTGACAGCCCACCGGCTGGATTTCACTAAGAATCAAAAGAGTTGTTACAGTATAGCTCTTTCTTGATTCCACAGTGTAGAGACTCTACTACACTTTCTCAAGATCTTACAGAAGTATAAACTCTCTTTTAAGTACAAGTTTTCGCTCAACAATTGAATTGCCAAAGAACAAGAAGCTTCAAACTTTGGAATTTCTCTATCGTGCACACACTCAAATAACTGGAATGTCTTCCTTATATACTCCTTCATAACATCACAACCGTTGGCACTTACCAAAAGAGTTCTTTCAATCTACCCGTTGAACAGAATCAGTTAGGGAGATTTCGGGTTATTTAAGGAATATGACAATAGCCCACCAATCTTGCTCGCCCATACAATCAGGATATATGTTTCCATAAGTAGAACATTCCAAGTATACTTCACCAATCAATGAATCCAAGATGCCCGAATCAATCTCAAGATGAATAATGGATTCCCAAATGCTATATCTAGCCAAGAGGTCTTCTTTAGTCGATAGAATCAAATCTTTAAAGAAATACTTAATTCTAGATAAGTCTTCTTCAACATCCTCCTTGCCTTATATAGGCAAAATAAGGTCACAAGGCAACAAACAAGGACCAAGCTCATGGGTCCGGATACAAACAGAGGCACCGGAAATTTCCGGGAGGGAATTATTGGCACACTATGAACAGTAACTGTACTGTGAATAGTACTTTCCCTAGCCTAGTACTACAGTAAAATTGTACGGACTCAACGGTCTCGTCCGTCACGGGCATTGTAGCTACAGACTGAGTCTGAGTCATTTGAGCTGTCTTCTAAGAGATGAGCTTCGTACTTTTGTTGAAGGGCTTCAAGATCTTCTGGTGAGAGGATCTGATTCAACCTTCTTGACGAGGATGCTTGTTCATGAGCCCAATGGGATGCTTCTTCTGCTGCCCAGTCTGTATTTTCGCTGGTAGTGCTGGCAGGAAAACTCGGCTGAGGCCAGTTGGATGGCTGTGCATAGTACGATGTGTCCATGTTCTGAACCTAGAAATCCTCGAAGCACCCATTTCTTTTGCTCCTTCTTCTTCTTCATCTTCAGCCCTGTCAGAATTTCGTGTTTCCAATGCTTCTAAGATAGATTATCTTTATGAAGTCTCTCTTAGCGATGAAACCAAGATCTCAGAAACTCAGCTTCCTCTTATGAACCCCTATTTAGCTTTTGCTAAACCCACACCATCATTCTCACCTATCCGCTCTATTCGCCAACTTATTCACCAGACCCAAAGCAAGTAAAGGAGTACGTCTAGTCCTCCAAGTTCGGCCAGCATCCCATTCCTGCTACTGAAAAAGAGTACTTTGTTACTCTCTAGATCCCTCCAGAATTTCCCAAACAATGGGTTCAACAGGGATATTCTCATATTCATTATGGAGCTGTTCGTCTTGCTCTCACTTTTCATGGTAGAAAAGGTTTGCCAGTAGTGGTGAGAATTGCTTTGCTAGATACCAGGTTTTTACAATACCAGCATGCTTGCATTGGTACTATTCAAACCACTCTGAATGCCGGAACAGTCTTTGTGACTTTATATCCAAACTTCAACATCGCTCTTTCAGATCCACAACTACTCTCTTTTTTGAAAGTACAAGTCCAGCTCACTAGAGCACCCCAAACTGCTGACTCTGTAGCCGCAACCCTACACTACCAGATGGTTTATCGAGTGCAGAATCATGCCCTCGACCTCAACTTCAACAATGGTAATGAAGATGCGTTGTTCATCTCCATGCAGAATGACCAGGCATCCTGCAACCATGTTCCCAGGCGAATCCCGAAGGATACTTTGGCTAAGCTCCTTCCAGAGACTTGGATCACCAACTATGAAAAGCTACACCAGCATAACAAGCCTTTTCAGTCCACGGACTCAGAGTTTGTAAGGAAAAAAGATGGAACCGTTTCCATCAAATTTGGCAAAGAAAAGGAAGAAGGTCCTTCTATCTTCCAGACCATCCTCATGATTGAGCCATGTATTCCTGAATCTATTTCCAAACTAGATCCAAAAAAGCATGTTCGACACTTCGATGGTGATGGACATCCAGTTCATCACTATAAAGACAATTATGGTCATTGTTTTTGGGATCCTTTTTGCCAATGTTCCTACTGTATCAATTCTCCTGACGAAGTAGATCCTCTTGCAAGGTCTCGACACCGACGCAAGAAGTCTAAGGACAAGGTGTATCAAAGGTATTTAGACGGAGATTCCTTCGTTGATACTCTCGGTGAATGTGATAAATACCAGTTCATGGTGTCTTACGCACCACCTCCACCACCGAAGTCCAGCAATACATCCCAAACCTTACCAGATCAGCCAAAATCACCTCCGCCTTCTCCTCCCTAGAAAAAGCAAGCTCCTCTCCATTTTATAAGCCAATCCTCAAATGGGCTAAGAAACATTCTTATCCACTTGAAATCCCAGCAGAAGCACCACCCACCTCTTCTATTGCCATGTTCTAAGACACTGACTTTCCTCCTCTTGTTAAGGAAAGCTCTAAACTCTCGTTCCCTGCTACAGAAGAGTTTATTGATCCCCATGGTAGATACTGCCATGTTCCCAAAATTCCTACCCCCACAGATGTGGACGAACATGGAAGACAGAAGAAAACACCTGCCGCTGAAGCCGTTCTAAACTGGCAATCAGAGACTTTGTTGGCACAAAACAATGCCTTCAAGGCTATTGATTCCAAGATCGGAAATATGCAATAAGATCTCCGAAGATATGATGAGAGTACCAAGAAGATACTTTCCGAGTTCCAGAAAAGGCTTCACGCCTTGGAATCAGGATAACATCTTGGGTACCACTATCTTGAAAGTCCAAAGCCAGAAATAGATAAACTCAAGAAGCAAATTCAATTTCTTGAAGAAGGAAGGTTCAGACCTTTCGATCCATTAGCACCCCCTATTCGAACTGGGTATGTACCTCCAGCACCACAAGCATCTGTTTTTACCAATATTCCAGAAGATACCTCTAGAAGAGAACCAGATATGGCAGAAATACGAAATCATCTCAAAGCCCTGCAGAAGGAAAAGGGAAAAGAAAAAAACTCACCTACAGAATCAAGTTCAATTCTTATAAGAGAAAGGCCATGCCAGATGATGATATCAAATCCATTAGAATCCTTTTTGAAGGATTTGGGTAAGTAAGAAATTGATCCTAGTACCCAACAGCCTGAGCCTGATCCTGTTATCCCAGAAAAGCAGATTCTGTTTGCTGAACAAACTTCCCCTACTACATCAGACTCAGCATCTCTTTCTTCTTCTTCTTCATCCTTCTCAATCATACAGTTGATTCTCCCCCTATTGTTCCACCAACTTCACAAATATTCATGGCTGACACTCCTCCAGATTATGACTATGATATGGAATCAAACTATGCTGATCCAGAATTTGGACAGACTAGTAATCCCACCAGAAACAATTCTTCCAAACATGTGTCCATGGTATCAAAAAAATTCTTCTCCATTGACGATATACCTTATCCAAAATGGCTAGAAAGACTTGAAGAGTTTCACACTTGGTTGAGTACACAGTCCATTACCAACCATGATATGAATGATGTCCTTTACAATTTTGTTACAAGGTTCACAGGAAACCTTAAATTTTGGTGGCAATCACTCACAGAACAAGACTAGCTTACTTTTCTATTGTCACCCAATTTCATCCATGCACTTACCTATCTATATCATGTCTTTGTGGGAACACCGGGAGATCTCAAAGAGCTAAAAAGAAGAGAATTTTTCGAAAGAAGATGTTGCTCCCTTCAGAAAAAGCATCTTGATATGCATTATCGACTAATGCTTCAGCTCTTCTACCAAATTGGTGCAGATTCAAATCTAAAGCATGTCTTCCTCACTTCTATTCCCAAAAAGCTATCACAGATGGTTGAAAGATCTTTCTTTGGAAAGCAAAGAAGGATACAAGACGTTCCCTTGGGAGAAATTCAGCAAGAAGTCCATCTATGTCTTGAAGATTTATGCTTAAAGCGTCGAATGGTCCGAATGTACATCACAGATGACAAGCGGCTTGAAGCAGCTTGTTCCCATCAGAAGTTAAAGATCAAATGCTCCAAACAAGACTGTGATGGTACTTGTGGCCAGTATTCTCGGAAGAAGAAGCACTACAAGAAGTACTCGATTAAGAAATCCAAACATGGCTCCAAGCATTTCCGGAAAAAGAAGAAATGGCGATACCTACGCAAAAGGAAGGATCACACAGGCCATAAGAAATCAAGCCATTGCTACATTTGCAACAAAAAAGGACATTTTGCCAAAAATTGTCCTCAGCGAAAAAAGGTCAGAATCATCTAATAGAGAATGAAACAGGTATTTCCCTTGAAAATGATGATATTGAATCATTATTCTCTGCTGATGATGAACCAACCGAACAAACTCTTTGTGTCATTCCTTTTTACCAAACTTCTAGTGACACTGAGTCTGACTCAGAATCTGAAGATATTTTTCACATATCTCCGACATCTTCAGAGCCAAATCCTGACATATTTTCAAGTCATACTCACTGTCCCCATTTCCCTATTAAAATCCTCACCTCAAAGTTTGCCAAACCTATCGATGTCATTGCTCTTATTGACACAGGAGCAAGTTGTTCCATTCTAGACACAAAAGTTCTACCTGAAGAATTTTGGACCTCTTACATCCGATACTTCAAGTGCGCTTCGGGAAGATACTTTCTCCATAAATGTCGAACCACACTAGTCCTTTGTCCAGTTTTTTCCTCGGTGTTTCCAAAACCACAAAGATTTTTGGATCAAGCCTTCCCAATAAAGATTTGATAATTGGGTGGGATATCATGACTCAAATCTCTCAACTTCGAATCATTCCTGGAAAAGGTCTTAGATTTAAAGACCAATTCTCTGAGTTCGTTAACATTCAAAGACTCTTTTCCATTGAGATGAGTTTACTAGATCCAATCATGCAAAAGTTGCTTGAATCTTGTTCAGAATCCCATTCAGAATTTGCCCAGAAATGTTCTCATCCTTTATGGGAAAACCCTGAGTTCTTTATCCGCCTTCCCTTCAAAAAGAATGAAGACATAAATCTGACCAAGGCAAGTCATATGGGAATGAAGCCAGAACACTTGGCTTTAGCTCAAAGGGAATGCTCAGAATTATTACAGCAAGGCCTTATTGAAATCTCAAATTCTCAATGGGCTTGTGAAGCTTTTTATGTCAATAAACGTCTTTGAGCAAAACAGAGGGAAAATGAGATTGGTAATCAATTATCAACCTCTCAACCTCTTTCTCCAAGATGACAAATTTCCTTTACCATCCAGAGATTCTCTCTTTATTGGTTTAACCAAAGCCCACATTTATTCCAAATTCGACCTCAAAGCCGGATTTTGGCAATTGGGTATTCATCCTGAAGACAGATCCAAGACAGGATTCTGTATCCCGAACCAGCACTTCCAGTGGAAAGTTCTTCCTTTTGGATTAAAGGTAGCACCATCCCTTTTCCAAAAGGCCATGTGCTGTATTTTCCAACCAATCTTGTCAAGTGCAGCTGTATATATCGACGATATTCTGCTGATCCGATGAACAATCACACTGCCAACTCCTTGAGCAATTTGCAGAAATAGTGAGAAAGCATGGCATTATGCTCTCTCAAAGAAAGATGAACATTGCCCAGACAGAAATTGAATTTCCTGGTATGCATCTCAACAAGGGTACATACTATCCAGGACCACATATTGCTCAAGAATTATTGAAGTTTCCTAAATATAACTTCACGACAAAGCAAGTTCAACAATTTCTGGGGATAATCAACTATCTCAGAGATTTTATCCCCAATATTGCAAAGCTTCTGATCCCTTTGCAATCCATGCTAAAAAAGAACTCCCCACCTTGGGGAAAAACTCAGACCAAAGCACTTGCTGAGCTTAAGGAGATTATGCAGAATCTCCCACCACTGCAAATACCATCAACAGGTAAAAGAATTCTTTAAACTGACGCCAGTGATGAATATTGGGCAGCCGTCCTATTCGAAGAAATTGATGGTAAAAGACTCCTTTGTGCTCACAAAAGTGGAAAGTTTTCTCAAGCTGAAATGCATTATCATTCCACTTTCAAAGAAATCCTAGCAAGTAAAAATGGAATCAAAAAATTTGAATTTCATCTCATCGGCCATCACTTTTTGGTAGAATTAGACATGGCATCTTTCCCTCAGATGACCAAGTTTAAGCAAAAGCAAATTCCAAACTCTCAACTGCTTCGATGGGCTGAATGGTTTTCAAAATATTCTTTTGAAACCAAGCATATTCCTGGAAAAAAGAATGTACTTGCTGATTTTTTGTCAAGACCAAAAGTACCAGCCAAGATCAACATGTACATCAAGAGACTTGCATTCCATATGCTCAATCATGGTGTGAAATACAAGATTGAGAAGATCAAAGACTTGCCAAGCTGGAAATTTCCTCAAGAGATTATTTAGCAAATCCAGAATGACAGTCTTACTGAGAACCTGGAAAACTTCATGTGGCAATCCCACACAGACCTATTCAGATTCAATGAAGGTTCGATTCTTTATCCTTTTGGGTTGAATTTGAATTATCCTTTCATTCATCCTCTTATCTGGAAAGAAGACGATTTCCCTAATCAACTCAAAATGCTGTTATGGTACTTAACCAATAAGTACTTGATAGCCATTGAAATTCCCACCAGAAGATTCATTGCCAATCTCACCAGGATATTCATGCTCGGAAGAAACATCGAAAAAGAATGCGATAGAAATCTTTTAGATTTTCTAAATTGGTTCTATCATCCTACATGTTGGAAACAAGACTTGGAAAAAGAACTGAGAACCATAACACAAAATCCTGAGGTTCACACCATCCTGTTTTTCAGACGTCCATGGAATTTTTGTAGAAATAATGGTTGTATTCTTGATGCACCACTCGAAATAGGAACCACATCCTATAAACCTCACTTGAATAGCCGAGAAGCCCGGATTCACAAATCTTATCCAAGATCTGTTCGATTTTGTGAAAACGAGTATCGAGAACTCTAGAGAATCCTATGCCAAGAAAACAAGACCATTCCCGAAGATGTTTGGAATAATGCACCCACTACGTGGGATCATTATGACCTAGCACCAGAAGCTAAGGAAGCACTCAAGCAGTACAGACAAGCTTCATCGTCCCAAGAGCAGGAAATGACAGTCGAAGACGACATTGTCCAGTCCATTCAAGACCCCTATGCTCGCTTTAGAGGTCCCCTGTCCTAGGATCCCTACGAACAGGGACCTTCGTCCTCATTCCAGAACATGGACACATCGTACTATGCACAACCATCCAACTGGCCTCAGCCGAGTTTTCCTGCCAGCACTACCAGCGAAAATACAGGCTGGGCAGCAGAAGAAGCATCCCATTGGGCTCGTGAACAAGCATCCTCATCAAGAAGACTGAATCAGATCCTCTCACCAGAAGATCTTAAAGCCCTTCAACAAAAGTACGAAGCTCATCTCTTAGAAGACAGCTCAGATGACTCAGACTCAGTCTGTAGCTACAATGCCCATGATGACGAGACCGTTGAGTCCGTACAATTTTTTACCGTAGCACTAGGCTAGGGAAAGTCTTGTTCACGGTACGATTCTTGTTCATAGTGTGCCAATAATTCCCTCCGGAAATTTTCCGATGCCTCTGTTTGTATCCGGACCCATGAGCTTGGTCCTTGTTTGTTGCCTTGTGACCTCATTTTGCCTATATAAGGCAAGGAGGATGTATTGTGTCGGGCAGAGTCCCTTGAAGTAAAGTGTGTGCTTTGTGAAAATCTCTCAATGGCTTTCTAAATTCATCTTCTTCTCTAGCTTGGTATGATCCTTCGAGAAATGCAGCTTGGGTAGGTTAGAAACGTTTCCATCCTGAAATTTTTGGGTGTCTCTAAGCTCTGAACTAAAAGGCTGAGTGGTTTTCTGCTAAGAGGCTGTCCTTGAAGGGCTTGAATGGGAGTTGTTCGCCCAGTTGTTCGCCCAATGTGGGATGCATACCTGCAGGAAATTTACTCTCCTTCCCTGGTTCTAAGTCTAGGTCCATTCATGGTCAATAAGGATAGACTTTAAATCTTGAAGTCTGGTGGTTCGATGGTCTTCAGACTTTGATGAAAGAGTCTACAAGTCTTCAGACTAGACTGATGGAAATGTTTTGTCAGCTTCAAAACACGCAAGGAAGTTTTCTCTAACAATCTCCCCCTTTTTGATGGTGACAAAACTTTCCTGCAGAATTGGATATCTTTGACCTGCAAAACAATACTCAAGCAAACATGAATATCTCACAAAAAATAATTGGCTTAGTAAAGACAGCATTAAATCTGCATCCATAGGAAATAAGTTATTCTTATAAATAAACAATTATCTTTGCCATGAAATATCAATAGTGCTTAAAATATTGCAGCAAACATTTAAACAATCCAAATCCAAATCCAATCACAACCAAACAACCAAATAAAAGTAAAATCAAAAAGTTAAGAGTCAAATCTCAAATCTGCAACATCAAATCTACAACATCTCTCCCCGTTTTTGTCAGCATTAAAAAGGTAGAGACGAAAAGAGAATGGAATTAGGATTGCTTTGGAACACAAACAAGCTGGAAATCTCCCATTGATTAGACAATCCCTTCCAGCTTTTTCAAATCCTCCTTCAATTGAGCCACATCTTCACCCTTGGCATTTGTTTGAACTTGAAGAGCAATGGCATGTATTTGATCATGTAAGGAAATTGAAGAGGCTTGACCTGCATTCTGCAAGTTCTAAACTTCGCATCCCAAGGCATAAATATGTCCTCTCATCTCCATAAGAATATCAAGCAGTCTTCAAAAGTTTGGTGAATTATCAGTCTGAGTGCTAGCTTCTGCACGATCAGTAGGTGTATTGGCAGATGATGGCAAGTCAACATGATCACTCAGATTTTGCGATGAAACCTCATGACCTTCTTTTGGAAATTGAGATGCATAGATATCTTCTGGATCTACGGTGTAAACGACTAACACCTTCACTAGTAACAGCAATTGAAGATGTACCTCTTTTCTTAACAACTCCTCATGTTTCATTGCCTTCAGGCAATGAAAAGTACTCTTCATGCTCTGTTTCCTCTTGTTCACCTCTGCTCTCTTCTTCTTCTACAATCCTCTCTTCCTCTACTTCTTTTTCCATTGATTCTCTCTCTCCACTCCTTTGTTCGAACTCTTCTCTCTCTTGATCCTGTCTCTCCTATGTCTTTGGAGTAGAACGACATAAGTTTTTCAATATAAGAGCGGAAATTGTGATGTCATCCCCATCCTCTTCATCCTCTAAGATGAGTGCTCTTCTTTTCCTGGATGGAGCAACCATGGGCTCCTTCCCTTTCTGTTTTGCAGCTGAAGAGACTAGGTGAGTTTTGATAGGGGTTTTCTCCTTGAATCTCTCTAAAGCCTTGTTAAGTTCCTTCAGACGCATTTTGGAAACCATTTTCAATCCCACCACCATTTGATTGCATGTTCGAACACATAGAATCTGGGAGGCTGAATGTTCAAATGTCTGAATAACTTAGTGACAAATGCTGAGTAAGGATGTTGGCCCTTGTCTTTCACCATCGTTCTGTACATGTGGAACATGATAGTGTGTGGAAGAGAGAACCTTTTGCTAGCGTTAATGGCACACATCAACTTTGCCTCCAAGTTTGAAACATCAGTCTTCGAAGTCAATTTGGGTCTAAGGTAGTTGATCACTATCTTGTGAAGCAAAATATTTGAGGCATTCATCCTCAAATATGAAATTCGTCCTTCCATCATTCCATCCCAAATAAGCTCTACTGTCGCACGTCCAATAGACACATTAATTGATTGGAATTTCCCTCTTTCAACCCTAATCACATCAGCCAATGTGTCAATGTCAACTACATAGTCCTGATCTCTAGAACTGAATGAGAATCTATTCGCATCCAAGAAGCTTAGATTAGAATAGAAGTAAGCAGTGAGTTCAGCATGAGCCTCTATCGTCTCAAAAAAAAACCATTCTAGTTGAAGAAGATTGAATTTCTCTCGCAACTTAACATTCAGATAATCAAGAAAATCAAAATCCACACTTCTAAGGTTGATCACACCACACTTTAGCAACTTAGAGTACAGTCGCTTGTGTTCCTCCGAGTGAAATAAATCTGTCTTTTTGCTTCGAATAATCACCGCAACACCCATTCTAGGCTTAAAATGAGTGTACATCTTATCATCATCATTCCCATCAGATTGACTTAGCCCTTCAACACGTGGATCAATTGGGATATTTGCAAATGCTTCTTCTGCTGACCTCGCAGGGGCAATTCCCAATCGTTCCATTGTGCGTAAAAAGTGGGTTTCATTCCGATACCCTTTCTCTTTCAAGAATTCATCAATATAGTTCAGGGGAGTGCCACGCTTCTTCAAGGCAGAGTAAAGCTTAAAAATAAAAGCGGCCTTTTGAGTTCTTACAGATTTTACATCTTCGATGATTTCTTCTTCTGTTCAATGATCAATATCCTGAGGTCTAAATGGAGGAGATGAACACTGTTGAGAATGTTGTGGGCTCTGCTGCTATCTAGGAGATTCCTCTTCCTCGGTGAGGTCAAAATGCATAGGACCCTCACGCATTTGATGCGGTCCCATGTTCACGATCCTTGAAGACTTTCTTTGAGACGACATTCTTCACAGTTTTTGAGAGATTCCAAGCTTATTTCGCAAGAAAGGTAAAACTTTTCGGGGCTTAAACAAGAGAAGAAAAGAGAAGTTGAAGATCTGTGCTTTCTTAGGGTTTTGTGAGTAAAATAGAGAAAAACCAACAATATATAAAGCAGTCAAAACGAGGCATATGGAACGATATAAAAGGAAAAATAAAAATGCATCTTTAAAAAATAACTGCCTTTTTGAAAAAATAGATAACCGTCATTTCAAAAAATAACTTCTTTTTCGAAAAGGAATGATTGTAATAATCAAAAAAACTAGGGAATATAACATCAATCAATTACAGATTAATAGATGATCGTACATTTTCGAGATTTTATCCAAGAGATAAATTTCTAAAACAAAAATAACTTACAATCAATATTCTTGATCTTCTGAGTCTGAGTATCTTTAAACTTTTTAGCCCTGAGTCTGGACTTCTTCAGACTTTAAGATATTGAGACTGGAACGAATAACCTCGAATTAACTTTTCTCCAAAGGTTTTGTAAAAATATCCGCTAGTTGATTCTTTAAGTCAATGAACTGTATCAAAACTTCTCTATTTTGAACATGATCTCTAATGAAATAATGTCGAATCTCTATATGCTTTACTCTTGAATGAAGAATTGGATTCTTGGTGAGATTGATTGCGCTGGTGTTGTCACATTTGATTTCAATGCACGAATCTTCAATTTCAAAGTCTTTTAATTATTGTTTTATCCACAGAATTTGTGAACAACAACTTCCAAGAGCCACATACTTTACTTCTGCTATAGAAAGGGCTACGGTACTTTGCTTTCTCAAAAACCAAGATACCGTCCTATTACCAAGTAATTGACAAGTGCCCGATGTGCTCTTTCTATCGACTTTACAACCTGCTAGGTCTGCGTCTGAATATCCAAGAAGAATAAAGTCTCATTCTTTAGGATACTAGAGACCTAAATTAGAGGTTAAAGCAATGTATTTGATGATACGTTCTGCAGCACTTAAATGAGATTCTTTGGGGTCTGATTGAAATCTGGCACAAATACAAATACTAACCAAAATGTCAGATCTAGAAGTAGTAAGATAAAGAAGTGAATAAATGATACTCCTATATAGCTTCTGGTCAACTTTCTTTCCTCCTTCATCTTTGTCTAGCTTCAAGGAACTTAACATTGGTATATCAGTCTTTTGGCAATTATCTAGTCCAAACTTTTTGACAAGTTTTTTAACATATTTTTCTTGGTGAATAAAAGTTCCCTCCTTTAGTTGTTTCAGTTGAAGCCCGAGAAAGAAGGTTAGTTCACCCATCATGCTAATTTGAAATTCATCCTGCATAGACTTAGAGAATTTCTTGCACAAATTTTCATCAGAAGATCCAAAAATAATATCATCAACATAAATTTGAACAAGTAAAAAGTTTTTTGCTTTCTCTTTTGATAAACAGTGTAGTATCTACTTTACCATTAATAAAGGCATTTTGAATTGAAAACTTACTTAGTTTATCGTACCAAGCTCAAGATGCTTGCTTTAAACCATATATTGCCTTTTTTAGTCTAAATACAGAGTCCGGTTTCTTTGGGTCTTCAAAACCGGGAGATTGTTCCACATAGACTTCCTCTTGGATAAATCCATTTAGGAAAGTGCTTTTGACGTCCATTTGGAATAACCTGAAATTCTTATAATAAGCAAAAGTAAGTAATAATCTAATTGCTTCTAACCTTACTACTGGTACATAAGTCTCATCATAGTCTATCCCTTCTTCTTGAGTATATCCTTTGGCCACGATTCTTTTTTTATTCCTTATGACTTTTCCTTTCTCGTTCATCTTGTTCCTGAAAACCTATTTAGCCCCAATGATAGATTTGTCTTTTGGTTTAGGAGTCAATTCACATATATCATTGATGCTGAATTGCCTGAGTTCTTCTTGCATAACTTCAATCCAGCTTTCATCAGTTAAAGCTTCTTCTATGCTATTGGGTTCTATTTCAGAAATAAGAGCCACAGCACTAGACTCTTCATGCCTTTTGGATCTTGTGTGAATTTTTTCATTAATGTCACCAATAATGAGTTCTTTGGGATGACTAGACTTGTGCTTCTGGTTGCTGGTCGATTTGTCAGACTATTGATCTTTTTCTTTATTTGATTCTTCAATGATCATTTGTTGCTGGTCTTTTGAAATCTGAGCTGCTTCTGGAGATTTAGACTTTGTAAAGTCTAGAGCAAGTTAAGATTCTTTAGGTTGAGTCTGAATCGATTGATTTTGTATAAAGTCTTGAAATTTGACATTCATCAATTCCTGCACAGATTGAATCTTTTTGTTGAATACTCTGTAAACTTTGCTGGTGGTTGAATATCCAAGGAAGATGCCTTCGTCTGATATTTTTTTTCGAACTTACCAACTCGATCATTTGCATTTTTCAATATAAAACATTTGCATCCAAACACATAAAAATAGGAAACAATTGGCTTCTTTCTTTTGAACAACTCATAGGGAGTTTTCTCCAGAATATGCCTTAAGAAGACTCTATTAATAATATAGCACGCTATATAAACTGCTTCAGCCCAAAAGTGAGAGGAAATGTTACTTTCAATTAAAAGAGTTCTAACCATTTCCTGCAACGATCTATTCTTCCTTTCCACAACTCTATTCTGCTTTGGAATATATGGTGAGGAGAATACATACTGAAAACCAGATTCATCACAGAATTTAGCAAAGTCTTGATTTTCAAATTCACCTTAATGGTCTGTCCGTATACTTGAAATAACATATTCTTTCTCATTTTGGACTTTCTTAGCAAATTTTATAAAATAAGAAAAGGTTTCAGACTTACTTGTCATGAAATATACCCAAGTGAATCGTGAATATTTCTTACCTCCAATGCTCTGAGTTCTATTTAGTCCAAAGAGATCTATATGCAAGAGCTACAATACACGATTTGTGGACACTTGATTAATTGGTTTGAATAAATTTCTTACATGTTTTCCCAACACGCATGGTGTACATAGATCAAACTTTTGGTATGTCAGTTTAGGTAGTCCACGAACAAGCTTTTTTGTTGAGATTTTAGCTATTTGCTTCATGTTGATGTGCCCAAGTTTTCTGTGCCATAAGTTCGCTTCATCTTGAATTGAGAATAGACATTGGGCTTTATCTGGTTTGATATTCAAGAAGTAGATATTCCCACGTCTTCGCCCCGTGAAAGTCTAAGATGAGTCTTTACTGGTTCCTGAACAAATTCCTTCTTGAAAGTTGATTTTGAAACCTGTGTCGCACAATTGACTGATACTCAACAAGTTGTAGTTAAGTCCTTCCACTAATGAAACATTACTGATTGTGAGACTCCCAATCTTTACGGTTCCGTATCCCACAATTATGCCTTTGCTATTTCCTCCAAAAGAGATTTTTCCACCATTAACTTGCATAAGCTTTATAAAACAATTTGAGTCTCTATCATATGTCTTGAGTATCCACTATCCAAGTACCATTTAACATTTTTCTTACTAGTGACCTACATTTAGAAAAGAAACTCAAGCTTTCTTTGGTACCCATACTTTCTTGGGTCCAATGGTATTAGTGTAATCTACAGTCTTTGCCCAAATCTTCTTAACAAGTTTCCAAATCATAGGACATTCTTTCTCAAAATGATCTGAGCTATTGCACTTAGAACATTTAAGAGCACTATGGCCTACAGGTTTTACAAAAACTTTTTGAAAATGATTTTTATAAGAATCTTTTGTAAGTCTTTGTTTAATTCTTTCATTTACCTTAGGAAAATCAATTAGAGGAATGGTTTTAGCAGTCATTTCCAAACCCGATTTGTTGAATTAAGGTCTTTGTGCTGAAAGAATCTTTTCTAATTTCTCAGACCCTATAGAAAACCTTTTGGAAATAATTGAGATATAATTTTTTAAAAATGCATTCTCTTTTGAAAGATTGTCTACATTTTCTTTCAAAGTAATAACACTTTTATCTAAACTTTTGACTTTTTCTTTCCAAACAATCTCCTATTGCTTCAGTGTAGAATTTTCCCTTTTAAGTTCAGAAATCCTCTTGAGAAAGGTTTTGAGACTAAGACACAATTCATCAATATATTTAGAGACTTTAGTAGGAATTTTTAAATTACTTACCTCGATTTCACTATCTGAATCTGAGTCTATCTCAAAGTTTGAATCTGAGTCTAATTGTGCCATGAGACAAATATTGGCGTAATCATCATCACTTTCCTCACATTTAGTATCACTCCAAGTTTCTACTTTAAGTGCTTTTCGATATTTCTCAGCTTTTCCTTTTTTTCTCTTCAGTAGGGGACAGTTGGGTCTGATGTGTCCCTTTTTCTTGCATTCAAAGCAAATTACATCCTTGTTGGATTCATTATCCTCAGCTGATTTATTTTGTAGCTTTTGAGAACTTTGTTTCTTCGAATTGAATCTTCTTCCCTTTCTATTCAGTTTTCTGAACCTTCTTATCATGAGAGCAAACTCTTCATCGTCCATATCATCTTCAGAATCTATGACATCATAATCATCATTAGATTTTAATGTAATTGATTTCTTACCTTTAGGATCTTCATCTTCGTTGATTTGCTCCACTTCATAAGATTGAAGAGTGCTAATCAATTCGTCAATAGAGAGTGGCATGATTCTTTGTGTCTCCCTTATTTAGGGGGATAAGTACACTAATGGTGCCAAAAGTTGTGTACGGCGCTCACTTTGGTGCCAAAAGTTTCCGTCGGATCACTTAAGTGCCAAATCGGAGGAAAAACGATCACTTTGGTGCCACCGGTGAGAAATTCCGGCCAAAATAAATACGTGGCCTTTATATTTAAAAAAAAAAATCGACGTGGCTTAAGATTGTCCACGGTGGATAGCATAAAACGACGCCGTTGTCCTTTCTTCGTAAGAAACGACGTCGTTTCTTGCCATCCATCGTGGATTCACATAAGAAACGACGCCGCCTTGCTCCATAGCAAAAAACGACGTCGTTGTAGAGGGAGTAAAATAGGGTTCGTATACGGTTCTCCTCGACGCCGGCCGTAGCTTGCTCACCCACCGTCGTTCACCCACCGCCGTTCGCTCGCCCACCGTCGCTCGCCCGCCGTCGCTCGCTCGTCATCTCTCGGCCATCGCTGTAGTTGCACCGTCGTTCACGATCGTTCAGGTTTGTCATGTTCTCTACGTGGATCAATTTTGCGAAAAATTTAGGGTTCCGAATGGCAAGTTAGGGCACGGAGGGCAAATTGAGGGCTCGGCTCAGGGGGAAAGTAGTGGGAAAAGTGGTGGGGATGTCACTTTTATGGGGATGGAATAGAAAATTGATTCTTCCATCGTTCGTTCGTTTTTGTTGTGGGGACCGAATAGAAAAACAGGGTGCTGAGGGGCTTGACTCGGATGGAAACAGTGGTGGGACCGAATTTGTTTATTTAATTAATTGGACTGCTTTTGTTGGGGGACCGAATGTGAATGTGATGAAATTGAAAAATGGGTGGTGGGGACCTCACTTTGTTTATTTAATTCGGTTTCTTTTGTTTCTGTAAATGCACCGAATTGGGAGATTTTAGTCGCATTTGTTCCTTGACAACAAAACGACAAGAACCTGCATGTAAAGTTGCCGATTCTGTCATGTGTTTCCAACAAAACGACAATAACTCTTTTTCTTTTTTTCCATTGGGTGCAGCATCGACATGGACGCAAATCAGGTAGGCGTCATTGTTTGCTATGGTGGAGAGTTTGTTATTGGCACTGAAGATTGGGAATATAGTGGTGGAAATGAAGGTACTATTTATGTCAATGTTTGGAAGCCATCATATATTGATTTTATGAGGGATTTGGTATATTTTTTACGATGCAAAGTGCAAAAACTACATTACTGTGTTCCTGGGAAAGAATTGAAGGATGGGTTGAGATTTTTTAATGACGATAATGGTATTAAGGATATCATTTACCATTATCTTCACGGTGAAGAAGCTAAGGTATATGTTGAGTATTATAGTGAGGATGAGGATGAGGATGAGGATGAGGATGGGGATGAGCAGACCACCACTGAAGGAGGAGAAGTGAGGGATCCTGTTCAAGCGAGTAATCAGGTTGGGGATGAGTTTAGGTTAGATGGAGGGCAAAATGATAGGGAGATAAGTCATATTGATAGAGATGAACAAAGAGGGAGATGTCCTGAAATCTTGGATGAAGACTTCATTGGATTAGAATGGGAAATTGCTTTATCTAGTGAATCGGAAGATGAATGTTTGGTTGTAGTAAATTTCCCAAGTGACAAAGATGATGATGAACTCGCACAGTCAAGACAAAAGCAAAGGGAATTTCTGAGAAAAAAACTTGCAGCTTCAGCAAGAAGGCCCGAGTCAGTAAATAGGGATGGAGATCCAGCTGAGGGTAATAGAAGTGAAGATGAAGAAAGCTGTGGCAATGAAGTTGCTGGTTCGGAAAATGAGCTTGACAATGATGATGAAGAACCTGCTCCTCGAAGAAAAAGTAAGTACCCTTGTTATGATCCGACTGTTGATAAACTTGTTTTGTCGGTGGGCATGAGATTTGATGATGCCAAACAGTTCAAGGAAGCTGTTGTAAAGAACTCAATTGGTGAACAGAGGAGCGTTAAATTCATTAGAAACACGAAGGAGTTTGTGAGAGCTAAGTGCTCACAAGCTAATTGTTCGTGGAAACTCTATCTGCGCTTAGTAAGAAAGGGTCATTCCAGATTAGGTCCTTCCGGGAAGAGCATACTTGTCCGATTATCTTTAACAATAAAAGGGTAACAAGTGTGTGGTTATCGAAGCATTTTTTCAATACTATCAAAGCAATGCCCGAGATCAAGAGTCCTCAATTTCAACTGTTAGTGAAGGAGCAAGTGGGGGTTAATGTGTCGAGGAATCAATGTAAGAGAGCGAAGATGAGGGTGATGAAGATATTGATGGGTGGGTATAAGGAAGAATATGCGCAGGTATGGGATTATGCTGGTGAATGTATGTTTCAAAACCCATCTAGTAGGGTATATGTAGAGGTTGTGGAGAGGCCACTCCCTAATCTTGGGCCTAGATTTGATAGATTTTATGTCTGTTTTGATGCATGCAAACGGGGCTTCTTGGCTGGTTGTAGAAGAGTTATAGGATTGGATGGATGCTTTCTAAAGGGTTTATGCAAGGGGGAGTTGTTGGCTGCTGTGGGGAGAGATGCCAATAATCAAATGTTCCCGATAGCTTGGGCAATGGTAAAGATAGAGAACAAGGATATTTGGTCCTGGTTCCTAAAAAATTTAATGGCTGACCTTGAGATAACCGATGGGGGAGGATGGGCATTCATGAGCGACCAACAGAAGGTAATTTCATTGTCAATTATAATATATTCCCTTTTAAAATTTTTCACTTGCATATTTTTCTTGACTTGTATTTATTGGTTTGAATTTTTGTAGGGACTTATTCTTGCATTGGCTGAATTGATGCCACATGCTGAGCATAGAATGTGCGCGAGGCACATATATGCAAATTGGTCAAGGAACTTCAAATGAGATAGGCTGCAGAAGCAGTTCTGGCAGATAGCAAAGAGTACGAATATGACTGATTTCAGATTAGCCAAATAAGAATTGTTGCAGTTGACAAAGGACGGTTTTGATGCACTCTTCCATACAGAAGCTAAGCACTGGTGTCGAGCCTTCTTCAGCGAAGATTTCAAATGCGATATCATTGATAACAACCTCAGTGAAGCTTTCAATGGTAGAATTTTAGAGGCCAGGTGCAAACCAATCATCAGCATGCTTGATGATATTCGAGTTATGGTTATGACTAGACTGCATAGGCAAAGAGATGAGGCTACAAAATGGAGTAGAGACTGTGGCCCTAGGATTGTGAAGAGATTGGATGCAAATATTGCTGCTAGTAGGTTCTGCCATCCAGTTTGGAATGGAGATAATGGATATGAGATTATTCAAAATCAGGATAAGTATGTTGTCAACCTGGATAGAAGAAAGTGTTCATGCCGAGCCTGGCAACTGAATGGAATTCCCTGTGTCCATGCCATTTGTGCTATTCAGATGAAGCAAGAAAACCCAGATGATTACCTACATGATTGGTACAAAAAAAGCTCATACCTTGCTTCATACCAATTCATGATGCAGCCTATCAGAAGCAGCAAATTTTGGGAGCCAACAAATCATGAAAGTCCTCTACCTTTACCGCTGAAGAAGTAAATAAGAAGGCAAAAAAAGAGACGAAGAATGCGGCGGAAAGAGGCATCAAGTCAGAGGATGAGTGGGACTGGGTCAAAGATGAAATGCTCCTATTGCAGCAAGGAAGGGCACAATAAGAAAGGTTGTGAGCTGAAAAAGCAGCATCAACAGCAAGATGTAATGGCTGATTCAGTGCCAGGGACAGGACCTACTGAAGAAACTCTTGTTGGGCCTATTGAAGGGAGGACAAAAGGCCCTGCTGTAATTCCTACCGAAGGGCAAACAGAAAGCCATGTTGTAAGGTAAGTATCCTCTTGGTCTTAGTAACTTTACAGTTCTTATTCGATAGTACTGTTGGTCATAATCCTAATATAGTGCATTGTTGTAAGGCCTACTAAAGGGCAAAAAAAAAAGGCCCTGTTGTAGGCTCAAGTGCAGGGATAGGGACTGGAATGGGCAAGACAGCAACAACAACAACTGAGTCCACTGTTGAGCAAACAAGAAAAAAATATCCTGTAAGTTGTACATCGCTGTGTTTGGTCTTTTATAGGCTAAAATTTACATTTGTTATGTGTTTCTCAGGTTAGAAGACGAGCAACTGCACAAGTTGCAGAGGTTGCTACAAGGATTATTGCTGCTGAAAATGATGCACCACAATGAACAAGAGGGGCTCTTGGGAAAAGATTAAGGCAATATGGTTATGGGATTTACACAGATGAACGTACTGGAATGACCATTTTGAATGTAAGATTTATAGGCCTCATGCATTTAATTTGTTGTATTTCAATTCATTTGGTTGACAATATCACTATGTTTTTGTAGCCTGGGAGAACTTCGGAGGTACTTCTCTCTCAAGGTGGGCCAACTCAAGAATCAAGGGCGCAGCCAAAGAAGAGTGCTCCAAAGAAGAAGAAGACATCGGGTACAGCTGCGAAACAACCATCCAAAAAGAACCCAGCACCAGTTCCATCTCAACCAACGATTGGGAGTAGTAGTGATGATATGGACCAACACGACACGTGGTAGAACAAAAATAGCCGCCGTCAAAAACAAGGACAAAGAAAAGGAGGTGATAGAAAGCCCAACTAAAGAACCTGCACGACCAATTCGAAAGAGTGCTCGGATTATGAATCAATTCAAAGCTCCAAGAGGAAAAGGAGATCAAGGTGTTGTCAATATTGATTGATGGGAGGGAGGGTGCTGGACATGGTCTCTTTTTATGTGATGTTGGACATGATTTTTTTCATATGATGCTGGACATGGTCTTTTTCTTGTTTTCTTCTTTTTTAGGAGTGTGTGGATATTATATGGATTGATGGTAGTTGTTGCCTGCAATGCCATTTTTTTTTTTTTTTTTTTTTTAAGAGAGTGTTGAACTCTCGATGCTTGGGGAGTGAAGTTAGACATGCTTTTCTTTTCTTTTGTAAACAATCAATCAATGTTAATGGCAAGTACTGGAATGACTATTCATTTTCCCTTGTGTTGGTTTCGGCTAGAATGCTAGCAAGTCAGTTATGCTACTGCTGCTGTATATTTTATTTTTGCTGTTACTGCAATGTTGCTGTTGCTGCACTGTTGCTGTTGCTGCACTATTGCTGTCAGCATTGTTGGTTAAAATTGTGGATTATAATGAATTTGTTGCTGTCAGCATTGCTGCACTGTTACTGTGCTGCATTGTTACTCATTATATGTGTTGCTACAAGAACACTTTGGGTGCTGGTACATCTTGTTGCATCTGGGCTGGTGTAAGAAGATGCACCAGCAACTCAACTAGTGCAAGAACAAGGTGCAAGAACAAGGTGCATTTGGAATGTGACGTTTGGCACTAACATGTTCTTTTTTAAAAAACTTGTGCAACGTAAGTGATCACTTTGTAATCGCGACTGGCACTTAAATGATCACTTTCATAAAAACTTGGCACTTAAATGATCACTTTCATAAAAACTCGGTACTCAAGTGATCACTATTTACAACTTATGACACTGAAATGGTCAATCGTGAATTTGCCACCATCCTTTAATTTCGGCCATGGTTTGCAGTTGCAGCAAACCAACAAACCAGCAAACTAGCAAACCAGCAAATCAACAAACCAGCGAACTATTACCAAATAAAAAATGCAGCAAACCATCATCAAATAAAAAAATGCAGCAAACCATCATCAAATAAAAAAATGCAGCAAACCACCATCAAATAAAAAAATGCAGCAAACCATTACCAAAAGCTTTCAATGCAGCAAACCATTATCTAATAAAAAATGCAGCAAACATTACAAAAAGCTTTCAATGCAGCAAACCATTACCAAACAGAAAAATGCAGCAAACCATTACTAAAAGCTTTCAATGCAGCAAAGCATTACCAAATAAAAAATGCAGCAAACCATTATATTTAAAGCAAAAACTAACCAAAACAAACATTGACAATACACAACTAAACAACAAAACTTTTAAGTGCTCACAACTAATGCATTCCAAGTCCAACCTTGCATTTCTACCCATAGATTACAACAACAAAACATTTTGCTCCATACAAAAATTGCAGCAAACCAAAAAACACATTTTACTTATAAACAATCCAATACAAGTGCATATTCCACGTCTTCGACTATGGTAGACATACAAACTTCTTCTCATTACTCACTTTACATTTGAATAAACTACCCAAGAGAATAAGAACACAATCAACGCTCGATAAAAGTTTCTTTCGATTTTCAGCCTTGAAACCTCCCTCTTCAAATGGTCCACCAAAGATGTTAAACCCTTCATTTGAGCTTGCATTGAGTCGACATCCTCCAACTCGTCCATTAACATAGGTGGAGGTTGATTTCGGCCTTCAAGTAACTCCAATATCACCTCTGTCGCTCGATCAGAGAATTTTCTATCAATCCATTTGAAATATTGGCACTTCGAGCCTTCTCTATATCTGCCACACCCATGGAATCTTCTCCCGGGATTCAACCAAGTCCAAGATGTTCTTCTTGGACTCGGTAACCCACAATAACAGTAATACTCACCATCTAATTCACTTTTCTTATAGGAATGTGAGCTGCTGCTGAAGCTTTTGTCCTCCATTTGCAAGAGCGAGCTGATAACTTTGGGAGAAAATCGAAGTATGTACTCGAAATGATCGAATTGGGGATTTAGGGTTTTCAACTTCCGGTTCTAATCGAAATTGGGGATTTAGGGTTTCTTATTTGGGGAAAAACGGTAAACGGCATCGTTTTGTTCTTTGTATGCTGATTGTATTCTCCGGCGATCCACGTTGGCGTCAAAAATTAATAAAAAACTGCCACGTCGGATTTCCGGCCAACCAAATCGGCGATGGCACCAAAGTGATCATTTTTCAAAATTTTTGGCACTTAAGTGATCCGACGGAAACTTTTGGCACCAAAGTGACTTATCCCCTTATTTAGGCTTTTATGTGACACAACTTATGGCACCATTACTTGTTAACATTCATGGGTCATAGTTTCATTTTGAATGCTTCATATTGACCGAGCAAAATATTGATTCTGGTTTCTTTCACTCGATCGATTTCTTCATAGGTGATGTGCAATCTATCCCAGACTTCTTTAGCCATTTCACAAAAAGATATTTTGTTATATTCAATAGGATATAATGCACAATATAAAGAATAAATTGATTTTACATTTAGAGCTTGTCTCTTGATTATCTCTTCTTGAGTCATTTCACTGAACTCAACAACTTATTTTCCTCTTTCTGAGACTGTTGCAGCTTTAGGAATGATTCCTCTGTCTACCACGTCCCATTCCAAACGATCTTTTGATCTTAGGAATGCATTCATCTTGTTTTTCCATATATTGTATTCTTTCCATCAAAATAGGGCGGTCTGGTGTTACTTTGCCCTTCAACCAGACTTGGAGCCAACATACTAACCATGGATCGTTAACTCTGAAGTAAAAATACTTCAACTTAAATGAGTACATAGGCTCTGATATCAATTGTAAAAGCTAGTATGAGCACCTAAAGAAGGTGAATAGGTGCAAAAAAAATTTTGCAGAGTAAAGTATAAAATCTTTCTTTTAATCCAACTCTGTTTAGTAATAGATTATGAAAAGGAAATTAGATTCTAATAATCAGATCGAATTACAATTAAAGTAAAAGAGTTTAGGGAAGAGAATAAGAACACAAGGTTTATAGTGGTTTGGCTTAATCTAAACCTATGTCCACTCTTCCGCACTGACAGCCCATCGGCTAGATTTCACTAAGAATCAAAAGAATTTGTACAGTATAGCTCTTCCTTGATTCCACAGTGTAGAGACTCTGCTACACTTCCTCAAGGTCTTACAGAAGTATAAACTTTCTTTTGAGTACAAGTTTTCACTTAACAATTGAATTGCCAAATAACAAAGAGCTTCAGACTTTGGAATTTCTCTATCGCACACACACTCGAATAACTGGAACGTCTTCCTTATATACTCCTTCATGCTATCACAACTGTTGGCACTTACCAAAGGAGTTATTCCAATCTACCCGTTGGACAGAATCAATTAGGGAGATTTCGAGTTAGGAATATGACGATAAGCCACCAATTTTGCTCGCCCATACAATCAGGATCTAGGTTTCCATAAGTAAAACCTTCCAAGTATACTTCACCAATCAACGGATCCAAAATGTCCGAATCAATCTCAAGATGAATAATGGATTTCGAGATGCTATATCCAGCTAAGAGGTCTTCTTTAGTCGATAAAATCAAATCCTTAAAGAAATACTTGATTCTAGATAAGTCTTCTTCGACGATCTAAAAACTGTCAATGAGGATAGACTTTAAATCTTGAGTCTAGTGGTTCGGCGGTCTTCAGACTTTGGCGAAAGAGTTTGCAAGTCTTCAGACTAGACTGATGGAAACGTTTTGTCAGCTTCAAAACACACAAGGAAGTTTTCTCCAACATCAGGGTCACCCTAAACTTCGCTAATGGCAAGACTAGCCACAAGGTGTCGCATCTCGCGCCCACCACATCCGCACTCAACAAATCTCCACACTATGGCCCTTAAAAAGGTTAGTCACGACATGATGAGATAAAATCTCAGCGAGTCAAAACCCTAAACCCCGATCATGACGTAAATTTGCCTCGAAGGCAATTCTAAACACACACCATACAGAACTTACCTCGCCTCGACGTGTACCTACACGTTAGCTCAACATATATACCATCATCAGTGCAGCAAGCGCGGTTTAATAATCAGAACACATCATTTCAATCACATAAGTCCTGATTATAAGGCCAAACTGTTATGACACGTCACATACCGTGCTACATAATTTTGTCCCATAATTAGGCGCAACTATCACAACCATACAAGCGTGTTCCAATTACTACGACCCAACGGCCACGACCAATTCAACAGTTGGCGGTCATCCAGCATAACTGGGCATCGTCCCGTTCTATCGAACATGGCATCATCCCGCATATTCATATGCATCAAGACGGCATTCCACACAGAAGCATCGGCCCGGCCTCCACGGTAATCGGCATCCGAACTTAATCAGGCATCATCCCGCATATTCATACACATCAGGACGGGTTCATTACCCCACATATTCATTCGCATCAGGGTATTAAGTGATCACACGAGTACACCCTCAATCAACCCATTTCTTATCTTCCTTATTAGCCAAGTATACCAAAAATTCCTTTTAAACCAATAAATCTTGCAATCCCTTTTTTTTTTCAAAATCTTCTGAAATAAATTTGTACGAGGTCACGTATTTGAAATTAACTCGCCAAACTTTGCAAACATCTAGTATAAAACCTCCTTGTTTTATTGAGCACATAAAATCTGGTGTTCAAACCCAACACCTTATTTATTTTCTATTTTATTTTCCAACTACCCCTTTTTGGAACTAAACTTTAGTAACCCCTTTTTTTTGTTCAAAACTCTTAGAAATAAATTCGTAGGTGCTCACGTACTCAAAATTAATTCGTCAAAATTTATACACACCTAGTTTAAAACCTCATTATTCTATTGGGAAAATAATTTTTGGCATCCAACCCTTTTTCTAATTAAAAGCTTATAAATTCACCTTTGGCAATAGTAATAAACAATCAACATAGAGTAATCAACCTCATGATGTCACACATGAGTTTTCGGCATGCCAAACATCAACCAAATCACAACATATTCATTTCCCAGCAAGTAAGTTATCAAAAACAACTACAAAACCACAATCAACCCTAACCGGCAGAAACCAGGCTACTCGCATGTCTCCAAATTTAAATCCAGAAACCTAACCAAATGAGTTCGGAAAATTCTAAAATTTGAATATGTTCTAAAGGACACTTAAAATAACATTTTTCATGAGACACCTTAACCTAGATCTTTCTAGATTAAGAGCATTAAATCACTCAAATTGTTACCAAAACTGTGTTTGTTTCCAGAAAGTCTGTTTTCCAAAATCGGTTTGGTTCGAGATCCAAAACTTGTTCATTTAATCTAAAATTTGTTTACGTTAAACTACAATATGTGATGAACAACTTTTGTAAAAAAATATTTTGAAAATCAAACCCTAAGAGTTAGTAAAAATCCTTTAAACACTAAAAGGTCATTGTTTCCAGCATAATCCGAGATTATGTTTTGCAAATAACGAAACTGAAATCTCATTCTTTTAAATCCCTAAAATCTTGAGTAAAATATATGTCATAGCTAAAGATATCTAGAATATTTTTCAAGGAAGAAACAACTTCAAAATTGTAGCACATTTTTCCCCACAAAAATGGCAAGCGGCGAGCGTCCAACAAACTGATCCGGGAGAAATTCATTAAACCAAGCTAAATCACCCTCATTAGTACTAATCCAACCAACTAGATCAATACCAATCCATCTTAAGGCTAATATAACTAAAATAGATTAACATTAATCCATCCTAAGGCTAATCTCACTTAATACTAATTTAACTAAACTAATTAACATTAATCTAACCCCATAAGCGCAATTAACAACCTAATCAATGATTAGGGAATTAACTCACTGAATTAGGGTGGCAGCAGGTTCACGGCGATGGAAGTGCGACGGCGGTGACAACCCAAGACTACCGTGTCTCCAACGTAAGCTTGGATCGGCAAGGAAACGACCTAACAAGCTCACAGCTAGGGGCACGGTTCTGCTTGGCTTGGTTGCGGGTCAATTGCTGGTGGTGGCGCTGGACATGAGGCGGGTGGCTGACGGTGAGGTGGTGGCTATGGTTGCTGGCCGCGGACTGGTGGTGTGAGGCAAAGATGGCTGTAGGGTGGTGTTGGCACTGGTGAAGTTGGCGCTGGAAAGTGGCATTGGGGTTGGGTCGCTGGCTATGGTGAGGAGAAATGGAGGGTGCTAGACGATGTGGGATGGGGAAATGATGATGGTGGAATGGTGGGTTGATGGTGGTGATGTGGTGGAGATGATGGGGGGTTTCGGCTGCAGCAAAGGTGGAAGAGGAAATGGAGGTTGCGGCTGCAGGTGGCGTGAGAAATAGAAGAAGAGATGAAGGAGAAGAAGAGAAAGGAGTGGTCTGCTGATGGGCTAAACGTGCACATGAGTGGGGCGAGAAGGAGAGAGGAAAGAGAGAGAGAAGGGGGGGAGAGAAAGTCCAACCTTTGGCCAATTGGAAGCCTAATGAAATATCTAAGCACTCAAGGGAAAATGCCTCAAAAGTTTCATGCCAAAGGTCAAGGGGCCCTCCAATCACCATTTTCCCTTCAAATCCTCACAAATAAAATCCTTTTGGCAGCCAAATAACCCACTTAAAGAGCCCATCCGAATTTCACTTTCATTTTCCGATTTGTCCGAAATTCGATTTTCCGCAAAAATTCCAAACTCGTCGAAATTTCTCCGAAAGATGAGACAACGTCTTATAAATGAATCATGACACGCTCGAATGTCCGAATCCCGAAATCAAACTCAATTTCATGGTTAAAATCAACCGAATACAATTTTAGTACAACCTAACCTATCGGGTAGATTTTAGGGATTTTAGCATGTTTGACATGTGGTCGATAATTTTCAATCCATGTTTGTGCATCTTCAACTCGTCGGCGACTCTTGGTTGTCGTAAAAATTGCAAGGTTTCAATTATAGGCACCAAGTATAAAATCGACAAAAAATCGGGTTAGTGCCGTTCGACGTGAATTTCCCAATCATGCAGAATCACCCACAATTTAATTACGTGTTTTCGTCGAATCTACCTATATCGGATCACTAATCGATTATAATTGTGTCATATTGATCCTTGCCGATTATTACAGTTAAGCGATCGATTTCTGATCGAATTCTCAAATCTGTCACGTTTATATCCCTTAATGGCTTCATCTAATAAATTAGTTAACTCGTGAGTGACTAGCTCAAAATTATGACCATAAGCGCATCGATGAAATGCCCATTTTATATTATCGAGACGGGGTCGAATTTCAAGATGTCACAAAACTTGCTGATTTTGGGTTGTCAAAGCTAATTGATAAAGACTAAAGACATGTCATGACGACCATGCGAGGAACACCGGGTTACCTTGCTCCAGAGTGGTTGAGCTTTGTTATCATAGAAAAGGTAGATGTGTACAGTTTTGGCATTGTCATGTTAGAAGTCCTATGTGGGAGGAAAAATATTGACCGCTCTTTGCCCAGTGAAGAAGTGCATATGTTGACCCTTTTCAAGTGCAAAGCAGAACAAGAACAACTACTGGAGATGGTTGGTAAGTCCAATGGTGACATGCAACTACACGGCCAAGAAGATGATGAAAATCGCAGCATGGTGTTTGCAAGATGATGTAGCAAGAGGCCCCCCATGTCGCGAGTAGTTAAATGCTTGGAGGGCTCAGCTGATATAGAAGATTGCTTGAGACACAGCTTCTCAGTTCCTTCCGGTCACAGCGATCACAATGTTGATGATGCTACTCGGCTATTGCCCTCACAACTATCAGGTCCTAGGTGATGAACAAAACCAGCTTCGGACATGAACTCTGATGCTTAGATGGGATGACTTCTTTTGGCATTTCTGCCTTATTAATTTTCTGTCTCGTACTAGTACTTATGATCCCATAATTTTAATGAAATTCTAAAAGGCTTGTCATTTTCATTTAATTGATTGAAATCTCTTGGTACAAATAAAGATTCCAACCATAAACCAGTTGGCAGGAGACAATGCTCGATTCCATCACTCTTTCTTGTTGCGATCCAAATAAAGGATGGACATCAAGGCAACCTTTCTTGTAAGAGACCTTTCATAAATCACCATACAGTTTCTTGCTGTCATGACTACGGTATATGATATTTCTCATTTCCAAACAAAGCAGCAGGTCAACACACAAAGCACTATGTCCTGTTTGAAGTGTTTCCGGGCCTCGTCATATCAAAGATAGCGTAATATTACTCAAGATGTAAACTTCAAGTTTTTCTATACCAACCCTAGTGAACTAACACATGGTCAAATAGCAAAACATTCCTCTAAAGAAAGAAAGATCCTCTCTCTAAATCAAGATGTGTAACGCATCATATGTACTCATCAACATTTTGAACACCATAATTTGATTAAGAAGAAGTCTGACAGGATGGATCTGAAACTGTTTATAAAATGGGTTGCTAGTAAAAATTTCTACCACTCCCAACTTCAGAGATGCACCACATTAATAATTTCAATTCCAGAAAAGAGATGGGTAAATTTGGCTAGAATGGTGTGTGTAAGTTTTGCCAAAGGAAGGGATTTTCCAGAGGGAAGATGATTTTGCTCTTAGTTGGGGAGAGGAAGGAAGACTATCCTGAGCATAGAGTGGCTGAATTACAACCACAGGATCTACATAATTAGACCGCTAGAAAAGAACCAGGGGCAACATGCAAGGCGAAGATTAAAGCACGGTATGGAGCACATTGTTACTCGGGTGATCTTAACAGACCATCAGATGTAAAAAACTGAGCAGTTGTTAATGAGTCATCAAGGGCTGACATTGACTTGTGGAGTTGTGATATGAGCTTCTGCCTTCAGATCATACGTTATGCAGATGATGACAGAAGTAACCAAGTGGAGAAAAAGAAACTCGTCACCTTGAGGAGAAATGGGCATGTTTGGTGCGAGGCACTCGCCAAAAAGTCATGAACTTTCAGTGATTGAAGCTCAGAACATATTAAGGGATCTGTCCAGCCAAGAACGGAATCAGTCCGAGTTTGGAATTTATGGTTTAGCAATGAGGGAGACACACAATCATGCAAAAACACAGTCGAAACTCCTGGAGATGGTACTGTTGCTCTAGTCATAGCATGTGTATCATCTTCTCAAGCAAAAGATGAACAATTCGGTGAAGACATCAGAGAGATGGGAAGTCCTTAGAGTTAAGAAAAATGCCTTACTTGCATCCATCCACAGTCAAGCGAAGGAGGAGTTTCCTGAAGAAGCCGCGACATCAGGGAAGTTGTTGACGACACTAACTTATGCCGCAAGCTCGCGAGAGTTGACATGCGACGTGGCTGGGCAGAGATTGAATCCGATTCTTCCTCCTGCTCTTTCCCCCTTTTCCCCCCAAAAGAACTAGAAAGAACAGATTCTTTACTTCATATTGGCTGCATCTTCTTTATCTTCAAAGCACCAGCTACGCCAGAGGAAGAAAAAAAGCAGAGCATCAAAATGGCGGGGGCAGACAGAATCGCTTCGCTCTTTTGAATCAGACACGGACATATGTTTGACAATGGCAAAAGCAATTGCTACGCACTTATTCCCTCGAGCTTATATCCATCGCATTCGGACGCGGCCTCAAACGCAACAGATATAAAATTTCACGCTCATAAATGTGAAGTGAGCAAGCAAAGGAATATCAGAGCCGGCTGTGAACCACGGTTGGCGGACGCCATGAGCGGCCGCTCAAGTAATTTTGCTCCGGCACCGGCCCCTGAGCCATCTCAATGGGACTACTTCGATTTTGATCTTCTGAGCGATGATGAGCTTCCGAGTCCGCCTCCGCTTCCACGGGCTCTTTCGTATCAAACGATTCCACCAGTAAGTTAAAAAACTAAGAGATATACTGGCTTCGCGTGCATAGAATCTGGTGTTTTGAAGCCACACGTAACAAGTGTTTGGGTAATTGCCTGAGAGAGGCTTGAAGATGAGTGAAACCAGTATGCGTTCGTGCTTTTCATAGTCTTTGTGTGCTGAAATATGCAGGCGCCACCACCAACTCGGCCGTCTGTCCCGGAAAGAATGATGTCACGGCCAACTCCTTCTAATTTAGCTGGGTAAGAGCACGCCGGCAGAATCCATAGATCATCTTAGCTCTGGTATCTTGGAAGTGATTATCATGATTATGATGACAAGATACATTTGGATCATGCTCCCTCAAAACACATGCTAACCTCTCCAATTCAATTCAATCATGTTTTTTCTGTCGTCATCGTTGAGCATTAGGGACATGTGATCCTTGAGTTGTGATTTGTTGACAATTTCGAAACATGGCTTCATATGCAGCTTCACGACACCCATCTCGCCCCTCATGCTCCTCGAGAATGCCTACGGGAGGCCCAGAGGGATCGTCTATGACCCTCCTCCGAGACCCATCGGGCAGCCTAACGCCCAGGTCTTGTCTGAGCAAGGCCCCATGTCGACGGCTGATGAGCAGAAGGAGGCCTTAAGCAAGCTCAGGAAGGAGATTTACAAGGACCCCCTGCCAAAAAGGTTAGCCAGGAGAATAAGCCTGTACTATAGGGAAAATGCTAAGAACGGTCTCGGAAATCAGAGTAGGTACCATGACGATGATGATATCAAGAGATGCGCGGTATGCTTAGACGACTTTGAGGCCAGGCAAGAGGTGATGGTCACCCCTTGCGACCATATGTTCCATGAGGAGTGCATCGTGCCATGGCTGCAGGGTCACGGTCAGTGCCCCGTTTGCCGATTTTTGATCTATGAACAGAGGAGGCAAACTCAACCGCCTATTGCACCGATGGCAATCCAACCCTTGGGGACAATGTTTTATGTGCCTGAAACTGAAACGTTCTTCCGGTGGTAAGGATAGAGGAGAAAGGTTAGCACACTAATCCGATGTATATGAAGCTATGCAGACATAAACATCGCTTTTCTGTATTTTTCTATGTATTCATACTTGAGACCTCACCGCTATATCACAGATGATGCCTTTATTCCCTCGCTCAGATTCATTGGTTGTGGACTTCATGAATCGGGATGAAATGATTTCGCCCTAACAACTGATACAAGGAACTCGATGCTCGTGATGGGCCAAGCATTTGCCTTTCGAAATAGTTTCATCTTTCTTTCCTTGACTATCGTTAAACTAGCGAAAAATGATTAAAAAAAAATCACAACCTCTTAATTTGACCAATTTAATTTTAAATATCTTTAAATTGGTATCAATTCAATCTAGGCAGACAATTTAGATTGAAAATCGCTAACATAGACAATGGTCATCTTATGTGGCACAGTTAGTAGTTAGTACTGACATTGATATTTTATAATAATTTTTTTAATGATTTTTGAATTTTTATAATTTTTTCTTCTTTTTTCTTTTCTTTTTTATTATCACCCAATGGCAAAAAGGGAAAAAAATAAAAACCAAAGAAAACAAAAAATTTCTAAAAAAAAAAAAATATATATATTATAATATTTATTTAAAATATTCACGTGAATTCCCACCGTATGGACCCTCAGTAAACTTCCCGACTTCAGTTTAACCTTTTTATATGACTCCCGTGCGACTTATTTCAATACTTTTCATTTCAAGGTCGTGCTTTCCAGGCTAACTCAGGACCAAGTTTCTCATGTGGCTTCATGTGCTATGTGGACGGACGCTGCTATTTTCGCCTGCTTGTTTTCCAACCGACACAAGACATGGAAAACATAACGCCATCGTCAACTCGGTCGATTCCTCAGGAACAACCCATTAACGACACTTCGCAAATGTGACTCACCCAGGAGGGTGATTTAGTTTTACTGGGTGACGATGGAAAAAAAAAATGTGGTCCACAAATACTACTGGCAAGTCAGTGGTAGGCTTGAACTTGACAGAAGTTGTAAATCTCGTGCTCTACAACAGAAATGACTCCATCATTTGGCAGTCTTTCGATCACCCTGTAGACACAATACTTCCTGGACAAGAGCTACGTCCCAGCATACAACCAACAACAACATCAAGCGCACTTGATGGGACAGCGCGGGTCTACACGATCACCACTGATGATCAGAGAGGCTTTGTCGCATCCGTGAGGGTAGCCAATTCTCCCTAAATTTACTGCAAAACGGGGGATGTGCGGAAAACAAAGAGCGACAATGGACAGGTTGGAGCACTTTACAAGAATGGAACCTTCGGTGAGTTTGAATTTTCCCCATCATTGCCTCAGTTTATCCTTCTTGGGGGGGATGGGCATCTGTATCTTAATGTTTATGACAAGCATGTTTGATGCAAATTACGCAATCCCAAGATCTCCATAACCAGAACAAGAATATACATAAATGAACAAAAAGATTAACACACCTATTTTCGGATCCATTGTTCTTAAAGCGAAAGCGGAAAACCGATATTCTACGCGCAAGTCCTTCTTCTCTATTGCCATCCGTATCATTGGCTCAATGAGACGGCTCCCTCACTCTTTAGCGCTAGGTTAACGCTCCTTATGTGAGGATACACGTGAGAATTAGAATTAGATAAGAGACTTAAGCACTATTTATAGAGTTTTCAATTAGGCCCCCTCATGACGGACTAAGCTCAACTGGCCCACACTAACTAGTCACATATTAAATTAATTAAGAAACATTCTATTTCACTTTAGACCAACCCCGTTTTACAATAACAGTAAAACAGTAAATTATAATATCAATTAATGTAGTCCACATTAGGAAAACCCTTACATTCTCCCACTTGAACTATATTAATTGAAATTGTACTATATGTGCGCACATTGGTCTAGAGATAATTCTTAATAGTCAATCTTATCCCATAAAGTCTCAAACACCGAATCATGACGGTAACTGCATGTATACACACAAAGCCTTTCATGGTCACGAATATTCTCAACTTTATTGATATTGATTCAATATGGCAGTGTGTCAAATGGATAACATCTCTCATAGAGAGATCCCATTTGTCAGTCAACATTTTCTTACGTTAAGCATTACAAAAAACTTGTGCCACTAAAGAATATCTTTATGGTTCCAATGAATTCACATATGCATTATCCTTACAGTTAACATTTCTTTATATATAACAAGGCATGTGCACAAGGTTAATAACCGAATGCCCCTAACCTTCACTCAAGATTTATACAATACCTTGAGACTTTATCAATATGTATTCAACATAATAACAACACATTCAAAAAAATATTTTATTAAATGCAAAAGTTGATACATATCAAACCGTTACTAAGTGTAACGAACACAGATGTGAACTTTATTAGAGTAAAGCCAAAATAGCTCCCACTAAACAATAGCATCTCATGATACTCTTAAGCTCATATTAATGACATGTCATTCAAGAATAGAAGAGTGAAGTCCTTTAGTTAATGGATATACAACTACATCATCAGTGGAAATATACTATATTATAACGTCACCTTTTTGTACCGTTTCTTTATGGGAAAAAATTTGACTGCCAAATATTTAGACCTATTGAGACATCTGTTATTAATACTACAAATTTATTGTCTTAATACAATCGTATGGGTCAATCCATAAAATTAAAAACGATCAACTCTTTAATGAGGTTCCGGAGACTAATAGCCCAAGTAACAGTTTAAAAGAATGTTACAAACTCTGCTTCTATAGTATAAGATGACATAAAACTTTATTTACTGCACTTCCTACTAACATAAATATATATATTTATATATATATCCTAGCAGCCAGCAAAGTTTACATATAAATATCATACTAGCTGCAAGAATTGAACATATCTATATATTAACATATAATCTCTTGTCCTCTTTAAGTACCTTAAAACCTTCTTGGCAGCAACCCAATGATTGCGTCCTAAATTTGACTGATGTCTGCCTAAAAGTCCCATCGTAAAGACAATATTTAGTCTAGTGCAAATTCAAGCATATATTATACTTTTAAGTGCACTAACACAAGGTATACCCTTTAATTAGATTTTCTTAATATTTAAATAAGGACAATGTAATAGATTCGATCCATCACCCTTAACAACATGAGCACTTCCTGACTTGCATTGATGTATATTGAATATTTCCAAAATACGATCAGCAAATATCCTCTGAGATAAATCTAATAAAATATGACGAGAACAATTTTAACGGTCCTTAGTGCAAAGAACAAGAGATGCCTCAAGGTCACTACTTGCAAGCGAAATATCATGTACAAAGAGTATGGGAAAAATAAATTTCCTCCCACTAACCTCACAATATAATATCTACTGAATTACTTTGTTCCCAATTGAACGAAATAACAACACTATAAAACTTTAATAATATTATTTGGAAACTTGCTTAAGACCATGAATAAGACTTTTCAGTCTACACACAAGTTTACTTAAAACATGTGCTGCAAAATCTTCCGATTGCACTATATAGATTTTGTATTTATTTAGCGTAACTCTATATCAAAAATAAACTATTAATGTCACGTTCACTCTGAAAGAATCTTTAAAAGATATTAAAAAGAAATAATTATTTATTTACTATAAACTAACCACCCCTCTTTCAGAGTGAAGACTTTATCATCTTTTATGGCATCTAATCACATATTTGATTGAGAATAAGAAATGATATTTAAATATATATGTCGCTAAATCAATCATGTAGTGGATATTGTAATCATGCTCTCACAAATAGACTATGTAGTATGATGGTATAACCGATTGTCTTTCTCTAACAAATCTCCTGAGTAAAGTTACAACCACTTCATTCTGCACTTGAGAGGCTTGAGAAATTTCATCATAACTATATCAAGAATAGTACCCTGAATATCAACAAATTTAGTCTATGGTATAGGAGATTCCACAATTGTCTGTACCACAATTGTCTGCATAGGCAAAGACAAAGACACAGTGATCTTTCATCGCACCATTATCCTTAATAGTCTGAGAGCAGCTATCCTCTACAACTATGTTGAACTTTAGAAACCTTACTGTATGTAATTCCATAATTCTTATACCTTCATTAGGGTCATAAAATCAATACCCTTTTAAACAATCTGGGTAAGATATAAAATAATTTTAAGTGAATCTAAATTCCAACGCACTTAATATTAGATTAGATAACCTCACTTCTGCATGACACCTCTAAATTTAATATGATTTAAGTAATTTACGTCCAGTCCATAAATCAAAAAAAGTTTATGAAACAACTTTGGTAAGAAACATATTTTGTATGTGAAAAAGTTGCTTTCATAATATCAGCCCATAGAAGACCAGATAAATTAGTCTTACTAATCATACTCATCACCATGTTCATTATGATGCAATTATGCATTTTGGCCAAATCTTCTTGTCAGGATTTTCGGGCATAATAATTAAATTACCATCTCAGAATTTATCAAATATTTGAAATGACTCATTAAGCTATTCCGCATTGTCATACTTGCTCAAATACTCACTACAATTATTAAACTTGACAACCTTTAAGACTAATTCTGACCAATTTATTCTTTATCTCAGTCATTTTATTTCCACAATAATTTATAGGGAAAAAGCCACCAAAAACCTAAAACTTTACCTCGAGTGACAGATTTACCCCGAACTTTATTTTGTGGCGTGAAAAACTCCAAAGTTTGCTAACTGTGACACATTTACCCCATTAAGGGTATTTTTGTCTTATTTTTTTTGCTTTTTATTTTTCTTTTTTCTTTTTTATTTTTTTCTTCCTCTCTCTTCCCTCCGCCAACCATGGTGGAGCCGGCGGAGGGAAGCCGGCGTCCGGCGAGGGTAGCCCTCGCCGGCATCGAGGGCAGCCCTCCCGGCGTCGGCGAGGGTCGCCCTCACTTGGGCTGGCTAGGGCCGCCCTTGCGGCATCGGGCGAGGGAGGCCCTCGGACCGGGTCGAACGAGGGCCTCCCTCGCCCGACGCCGGCAAGGGGTGCCCTTGCCGGACCGGGCGAGGGTGCTCTCGCCGGCGTCGGGCGAGGGTGCCCTCGCCGACGCTAACGAGGGCCGCCCTCACTGCGTCGGCAAGGATACACTCGCCGGATGGCGGGAGGCTCTCGCCGACGAGGGCCGTCGGGCGGGTGCCCTCGCCGATCTAGCGAGGGTGCTCTCACCGGCGACGGGGAGGTGCCTCGCCGGCGAGGAAGGCTCTCGTCCGACGTCAACGAGGGCCGCCCCTCGCCTGCGTCGGGCGAGGATGCCTCGCCCGACGCTAACGAGGGCCACCCTCGCTTGCGTCGGGCGAGGGGTGCCCTCGCCAGCGTCCCCCTCGCCCAACGCAGGCAAGGGCGGCCCTTGCCGGACGCCGGCTTCCCTCCGCCATGGCTGGCAGAGGGAAGGAAGAAGAAGAAGAAAAAAAAAGAAAAAAAAAAGGAAAAAAGATTTTAAAAGTAAAAAGACCAAAACGCCCTTATGATTTAAATGTGTCATACAAATGAAAAATGATTTTTTGTGTCACAAATAAAAGTTTGGGGTAAATGTGTCACAGTTAGCAAACTTCAGGGTTTTTCACGTCACAAAATAAAGTTTGGGGTAAATCTGTCACTTGAGGCAAAGTTTGGGATTTTTGGTGGCTTTTTTCCTAATTTATAAAAGTCTTTAGATAACCGTTAAGAGTAGACAGAATATCAACATTATCAATTTTTCTACTATTTCTTTAGACATGTGTGAAATTATTCCTTAGATAGAAAACTTTTGGAAACAACTTTTTCAACCTTATATGAGACGTATATATTATTAAAATTTAAACACATAATTTCACAACAATAAGGCTTCCATCATCTTTTAGCATTGCAGTTAGTTGGTAAACCACTTTTCAAGTATTCCAGAATGAAACGCTTCATGAACAGTAAGCAAATTCTATTGCTATTTTCCCAAGCAACAAAGCATATGTCCACAACTTAAAATTTGAAGTAATAAAAATCTCAATAATAGTAGAGTTATTAATTACAGAAAAGGTAATTGAAAAACAAGCAATGTATATAATTAGCATCATGTGAGCACTATATAACTTGATGTACAAGTACACATCAGAGAGTTACATGCATAATCATATAATCACATTTGGGCATAATACATGAGATGCAGTTGTACACTCTCCACATTATAACGGTTATGAGAATATATTCTAATCTTCATGAATTCATCACCTTTGGGCATATAAACCACTAGAATCAGTTACTCATCCACTACACCATCATGTATCTCTCCATGAACTAATACACAATCATCTCCCTTGGGAGTATGACTACGCATTAGACTAGGAGACATCACAATCAATATACGAGACCGATATTTTTCAAACCCAATCAAGCATACCACTTTGGCGGTCACGACTCAATTAAATCCTTGAAACTCTCTCATACCAGAGATATAAAATTTAATTCTCACATACATCATATACATGTGATTTTAACTTTAGTGATAAGGGCAATAAATCACCAAAATCACATATCATGCTAATTACACTGCTTTATTCAATCATAATATTGTTATTCATTAATAAAAATTAAACTTGATATGTATGTGTATATATATATTATCAATGAATCACACTTTTATAATGTTTATTTGATAACATAATTGTAACCCAGCACTCGTATTTCCAAAATCATGGAAAAATATAAGAAAAATACGCGAAAAATACACTAAAAATACCCGTATTTAAGGTTTCATATGTACTTTCACATTTATAAAATCATCAAACGTGTAAAATAAACATACCACAACATAGAGGATGAACATACCAGTCAAACGCCACCAACCACATGCCGATCGAAGCTCCCACGCGCTCGCACACGCCGCCTGAGTGCGCGACGTGCAGGCATAAAGGCTGGTCAAAAACCGATCTGACCAATAGCGGTCCGACCGTCCCGACTCGACCACCCAATCCAACCGGCTAACTAGTTCGGTCCACCGTTGACCGGGTTGGGTCGGGTTAACAGTAACGGGTCGGGTCACGGGTCAGATAGCTAACGTCATCGTGACGTCATCCTATGCATGTGCGACGCATGCATGAGCCACGCCCTACGCATGGGGGCGCGTGCTCGACGCCCTGGCGGCACATGGCTGCATGTGGGTGTGCATGTGGCCCTCTCCGGCAACGCGCCAACCATGGATCTGCTCGTCTCATCGAGTCCATTCTGAATTTGTGATTTAATTGTATTTTTATTGATAAAAAAATCACGAAAATCACAAAATTATGGCAAAATTCTATGTGTTTGAGTTTTAGGGCTATGGAAGCTCTGATACCACATGATATATGCAAATTACGCAATCCCAATATCTCCATAACTAGAATAAGAACATGCATAATTAAGCAGAACGATTAACGCACCTATTTTCGAATCCATTGTTCTTGAAGCGAAAGCGGAAAACCGATATTCCACGAGCAAGTTATTCTCCTCTATTGCCCTCCGTATCACTAACTCAATGAAACGGTCTCTCACTCTTTAGCGCTAGGTTAACGCTCCTTATGTGAGGATACATGTGAAAATTAGGATTAGAGGAGAGACTTGAACACTATTTATAGAGTTTCCAATTAGGCCCTCTCATTACAAACTAGGCTCAACTCAGCTTACACTAACCAGCTTCATATTAGACTAATTAAGAAACGTTCTATCTCACTTTAGACCAATCCTTTTTTACAATAACCATAAAACGGTAAATTACAATATCAATTAATGTAGTCCATATTAGGAAAACTCTTACAGAGCACTCCCTTGATTGGAAGATGATAGATCTTCTTGAGGATCGAGCTATTGCTTGTGCCTATCCATTCGCATGTGGTAGTTATGGCATTTGTTCATATGCCTCTCATGGCTATGATTGTGGGTGTCCAAACGGGACACAGCCAATTGTGAGGGCTTCGTCCAATGGTTGCAATCGCACCTCCCCATTCTCTTGTGATTCACATGATAACACTTTCATAGAAGTTGAGAACGTCACCTTCTTTGCTTCTTCGTACAATAATATTAGTGCAAACATCTCGGACACAACTGTGGAGAGTTGCAAGGAAGAGTGTTTGAAGAAAGGGTGCTCATGCACAATGGCACTATTTCAAAATCAAGCCAATTTTTTTGGTGGAGACTGCTTTTTATTATCAGATTTATTCTCCCTCGTAGACAACTCATACGAGGGGTATTCTACCTTAGCATTTATCAAAGTCAACCATAGTTCAAACACACCGATACCGTCAAGAAAGAGAAGGGGACAAACGGTGTTAATCCTAGGGACTACTATTGGAGCAGTTTCTATGGCCTTAGTAAGCATATTTGGGATTTATATTTTAAGCAAGGTGAGAAGAAACGATGTCAAGGATGATGATCTAGACTTACCAAGGCTTCAGATAACTAGATTCCCTATGAGGACTTGAAGGCCATGGCAGGAGATTTCAACATCAAGCTTGGGGAAGGAGGATTTGGCTCAGTGTTTCTAGGAACTTTACCCAGTGGTGTTAGGATAGCAATCAAGCGCCTTGATGGTTTTGGTCAAATGAAGAAGTCATTCTTGGTCGAGGCCGAAACCATTGGCACAATCCATCATGTTAATTTGGTAAGGCTACTTGGATTTTGTGCTGAAAAATCACATAGGCTTTTAGTGTACGAGTACATGTGCAATGGTTCTCTTGATAAATGGATCTTCCATAATGATCAAGAGTTTGATGTCTGTTGGCAAGTGAGGAGAAAGATTATCCTCGACATCACCAAAGGACTAGCCTATCTCCATGGGGAATGCCATCAGAAAATAATTCACTTGGACATCAAGCCCCAAAATATTCTTTTGGATGAACATTTCAATGTGAAGCTTGCTGATTTTGGGCTGTCAAAGCTTATCAATAAGGACCAAAGCCATGTCATGACGACTATGCGAGGAACTCCAAGTTACCTTGCTCCAAAGTGGCTAAGCTCTGTTATCACGAAAAAAGTAGACGTGTATAGTTTTGGCATTGTCATGTTAGAAGTCCTATGTGGGAGGAAATATGTGGACCGCTCTTTGCTGAGTGATGAAGTGCATATGTTGACCTTTTCAAGTGCAAAGCAGAACAAGAACAACTACTGGAGATGGTTGATAAGTCCAGTGGTGACATGCAACTACACGGCCAAGAAGCTGTCAAGATGATGAAAATCGCAGCATGGTGTTTGCAAGATGATAGTAGCATGAGGCCTCCCATGTCGTAAGTGGTTAAATGCTTGGAGGGCTCAGCTGATATAGAAGATGGCTTGAGATATAGCTTCTAAGTTTCTTCCGGTCACGGCGATCACAGTGTCGATGATGCTACTTGGCTATTGCCCTCACAATTATCAGGTCCTAGGTGAACAAAACCAGCTTTGGACATAAACTCCGATGCTTGGATGGGTTGACTTCTTTTGGCGTTTCTGCCATACAAATTTTTTTGTCTCGTAGTCATTCTTATGATCCCATAATTTGAATGAAATTCTAAGTCGCTTGTCATTTTCGTTTAGTTGGGTGAACGGTCATGGTACAAATAAAGAATCCAACCATAAATTAGTTTGCAAGAGACAAGGCTCAATTCCATCACTCTTTTTCGTTGCGATCCAAACACGGGACGGACATCACGGCAACCTTTCTTGTAAGATACCTTTTTGTAAATCACCATACTATTTCTTGCTTTCATGACTACAGTTTATAATATTTCTCATTTCCAAACAAAGCAGCAGGTCGACACACAAAGCACTGTGTCCTGTTTGAAGTGTGTCTAGGCCTGAAAGATGTAAACTGCAAGTTTTTCTATACCAGCCCCATTAAACTAATACACTATCGAATAAGCAAAATGTTCCTCTAAAAGAAAGAAAGATTCTCTCTGGAAATCAAGACGTGTAACGCCTCAGATGTATGAACACGATAATTTAAGAAGAAGTCTGACAGGATGGATCTGAAACTGTTTATAAAATGGGTTGCTAGTAAAAATTGCTATAACACCCAACTTCATAGATGTACCACATTAATAATTTAGATTCCAGAAGAGAATAGGTAAATTTGGCAAGAATGGTGTATGTAAGTTTCGCCAAACGAAGGGAGAGAATATGATTTTGCTCTCAACTGGGGAGAGGAATGAATAATATCCTAAGCTTAGATTGGAAGAATTACAACTAGAGGATCTACATTCTTAGACCATCAGAAAAGATCTATGGGTAACATACAAGGTGAAGATTAAAGCACATTACAGATCACATAATCGGCCATCAGACATAGTAAGAAAACTGAGAAGCTGTTAACAAGGAGTCGTCAAGGGCTGACATTGACTCGTGGAGTTGTTATATGAGCTTTCTGCCTTCAGATTATACGTTATGCAGACGATGACAGAAGTAACCAAGTGGAGAAAAGGAAACTCATTACCTTGAGGAGAAAAGGGTATGTTTGGCGCGAGGCACTCGCCAAAAAGTAGTGAACTTTCAGTGAATGAAGCTCAGAACATAATAAAGGATCCGTCCAGCCAAGAACAGAATCAGTCCAAGTTTGGAATTTATGGTTTAGCAATCAGGATGACACACACAATCATGCGAAAACACAATCAAGCTCCTGGAGATGCTACTGTTGCTTAGTCCCAGCAGGCGTATCAAAGGAGACATTTAAATCCTCTTGTCATGTAAAATATAATCAATTCAGTGAAGACATCGCAGAGATGGGAAGTCCTTCGAGTTAAGAAAATTGCCTCACTTGCATCCATCGACCGTCAAGCCAAGGGCGACGTTGCGAAGTTGCTGACGACGCTAACTAATGCCACAAGCTCGCGAGAGTTGACGTGTGACATGGCTGGGCAGAGATTGAATCCGATTCTTCCTCCTGCTCTTTCCCCCTTTTGCCCCCAAAAAGAACTAGAAAGAACAGATTCTTTACTTCAAATTGGCTGCATCTTCTTTATCTTCAAAGCACCAGCTACGCCAGAGGAAGAAAAGAAGCAGAGCATCAAATGGCGGGGACAGACAGAATCGCTTCGCTCTTTTGAATCAGACACGGACATAAGTTTGACAATGGCAAAAGCAATTGCTACGCACTTATTCCCTCGAGCTTATATCCATCGCATTCGGACGCGGCCTCGAATGCAAAAGCTATAAAATTTCACGCTCGTAAATGTGAAGTGAGCAAGCAAAGGATCATCGTAGTCGGCCGTGAACTACGGTCGGCAGAAGCCATGAGCAGCCGCGCAAGTAATTTTGCTCCAGCGCCGGCCCCTGAGCCATCTCAATGGGACTACTTCGATTTTGATCTTCTGAGCGATGATGAGCTTCCGAGTCCGCCTCCGCTTCCACGGGCTCTTTCGTATCGAACGATTCCACCAGTAAGTTAAAAAACTAAGAGATATACTGGCTTCGCGTGCATAGAATCTGGTGTTTTGAAGCCACAAGTAACAATTGTTTGGGTAATTGCCTGAGAGAGGCTTGAAGATGAGTGAAACCAGTATGCGTTCGTGCTTTTCATAGTCTTTGACTCTTTGTGTGCTGAAATGTGCAGGCGCCACCACCGACTCGGCCGTCTGTCCCAGAAAGAATGATGTCGCGGCCAACTCCTTCTAGTTTAGCTGGGTAAGAGCACGCCAGCAGAATCCGTAGATCATCTTAGCTCTGGTATCTTGGAAGTGATTATAATGATTATGATGACAAGATACATTCGGAGGATCATGCTCCCTTGAAACACATGCTAACCTTTCCAATTCAATTCACATGTTTTCTCTGTCGTCATCGTCGAGCATTAGGGACGTGTGATCCTTGAGCTGTGATCTGTTGACAATTCCGAAACATGGCTTCATATGCAGCTTCACGACACCCATCTCGCCCCTCATACTCCTCGAGAGTGCCTACGGGAGGCCCAGAGGGATCGTCTATGACCCTCCTCCGAGACCCATCGGGCAGCCTAACGCCCAGGTCTTGTCTGAGCAAGGCCCCATGTCGACGGCTGATGAGCAGAAGGAGGCCTTAAGCAAGCTCAGGAAGGAGATTTACAACCCCCTGCCAAAAAGGTTCTCCAGGAAAGTAAGCCTGTACTATAGGGAAAATGCTAAGAACGGTCTCGGAAATCAGAGTAGGCACCATGACGATGATGATATCAAGAGATGCGCGGTATGCTTAGACGACTTCGAGCCCAGGAAAGAGGTGATGGTCACCCCTTGCGACCATATGTTCCATGAGGAGTGCATCGTGCCATGGCTGCAGGGTCACGGTCAGTGCCCCGTTTGCCGATTTTCAATCTATGAACAGAAAAGGCAAACTCAACCGCCTATTGCGCCGGCAGCAATCCAACCCTTGGGGACAATGTTTTATGTGCCTGAAACTGAAACGTTCTTCCGGTGGTAAGGATAGAGGAGAAAGGTCTGCACACTAATCCGATGTATATGAAGCTATGCAGACATAAACATCGCTTTTCTGTATTTTTCTATGTATTCATACTTGAGACCTCACCGCTATATCACAGATGATGCCTTTATTCCCTCGCTCAGATTCATTGGTTGCGGAGTTCATGAATCGGGATGCAATGATTTCGCCCTAACGACTGATACAAGGAACTCGATGCTCGCGATGGGCCAAGCATTTTGCCTTTCAAAATAGCTTCATCTTTCTTTCTTGATTATCGTTAAACTGGCAAAAAATGGCCAAAAAAATCCCAAACCTATCGTATTGATACAAATTCGGCTATAAACCTTTTAAATTGATCAATTTAATTCTAAACATATCAAATTTGTACCAATTCAATCTAGGCAACTAATTTAGATTGAAAATTACTAACGTGGACAGCAGGTGTCTTATGTGGCACAATCAATAGTAACGTAGATATTTTATAATAATTTTTTAATAATTTTTTAATTTTTATGCTTATTTTTTCTTTTTTATTATCACCCAATGGCGGAAAGGAAAAAGAAAAAAATAACAAACCAAAGAAAACAAAAAATTTATAAAAATCAAAAAATATTATAATATTTATTTAAAATATTCATGTGAACACCCGTAGGTCTGACAATTAGATCCATGTTAGTGACTTGAGTCTAAATTGGTCGAATTGACTAAATCGTTGCCATTATGAAGAGATTTAGATTAATTTAGGACTTAGGAATTAATACAATAAATTTAGGATTTTTTTAAGTAGTTTTTCCGTTAAATTGGTGAGCAATCTTGTTCCATGAACAATTGCTTTGACAGCCCCTCCGGACAAAGCTTTCCATCGTTCATTTGTTCTTTTTTTCTGTAACATGAACTTACGTTGCAGGAAATCGATGATTTTACTCATTGAAAGAGGAAACATACGTAGCTTTAAACTCTGTACCTCAACATCAGGAACACCTCCAAGGAAAATGTCCCTCTCCAATCTCTCCACCAGTCGTGCAAGCTGAAAGGCAAGGGTACCGTGACGCGGTGTCCATCTAGGCTCCACGAGTCGTGCATAGTGGTAGCCTCCCATTTCGATTCCCATCCAAGGAAGAGGTTCGAACACGAGGCCCAAGTGCAATTTCCAAAATTTTCCTCTCTAGTCAAAGGATGAAGAGAGAGAATCTCACTTTCCCATTGCTCAGTCAAGAGAAAGTATAATTTAGAAAAAAGAAATAGCAGTTCTTTTTATTAGGATGGAATTCCATTACGTAACTACTCAGCACAAATCCGATCAATGCAAAATACTTAGAATTGGATGCGGCAATTTGAATAATGCCCAAGATAATAAAATAAGAAAAAAGGGTTGCAATGTTTTGACATAAAGACCGAATATGTCAAAAGGTGTGACACATATATTCTCGAAAATTGTAAAGATTCATTTGAAATCAATCATCACCAACGTGTTAGGTCTAATGAAAAGCTTGTGAAGCTGCATATGAAGCCACATCTCGGAATATGTAAAAGGCATGTGTATAAATTTATTATTCGTGTATTAATTTGAAATTTTTCGTGATATTAAATTTTTATTAATAATATATTGATGGAATGGAGAGCCAAAGAAAAAAACATTGGGCAAGCAAAATCATCAAGAAACAAAAAAAGAGAGAAAAATCTGGGAAGAAGGAGACAAAGAAGAGGGAAGGAGCCATTGCAGAGGAGCCACGTCTGCGGTTCCCGAACCACATCCGCTCCCTCTAAAGTTCCCCGCTCCCTCCATTTCTGTCTATTCTCCTCTCGGCATAAGGCAGAGGTCGTCTCTGATTCCATCCTCCGTTCCACCACGACGATTCTTCTCTGCCCCGTTCGAGGTAAGCCCTTTTGCTCTCTCTCTCTCTCTCCCATGCACTGTTTCGTTTCGCATCTTGAATTGCAACGGTGGCTCGGCTCGGCTAGGCTCGGCTCCGACGGTGGTCGTCGCTTGCTGTCGCTGATGCTTCGCCCGACGGTGGTCGTGCGCGCGATTGTCGAGTGCCGGAAGCTGCTGAGCTGGAGCTGCGCTCGTGGGTCGTTCTGGTTTTGCTTTGGTTTGGGACGAGCATGATGAGTATTTTTTTTTTAAAAAAAATCATTGCACGTATTGAAGCAATTAGCCGTTGCTATAAAGATTGGATTTTGAGAGAGTGCGAGTTTTCGGTTGGGCTTCGGTAATGCGGAAGCGGTTTTCGAGTGCTTCATCGTGCGGCGGATTAGAGCTTTTTCCTCTTCAATCATAAGCTACGTCTGAAATTCAGCTCGAATTCTTTCTTCCTTGTTCTTTTCAATTGAGAAACGTGATTTTTCTTCGGGTTTTTGTTCATTTTTCATTGGAGTCCGTTCGGTTTGCTAGTTGTTCTGCAGGCTTGATGCGGGAACTGAATTAATCGAACCTTTCGTTGAGCTGGTAATTTCAGCTAAGTTAGGACTTCAATCAGTACTGCGCATTTATGGTTAATCCGAAAGATAACTCATTTGACGAGATTCGCTCTTTTTAACCTCATGCGTGAGTCTTAATTTGTTGATGGAAACCCGTCCAGTACCATAATTGTAGGTGAGCAACTGGGAGTGGTCTTAGATCAATTGATTTTCTTTTTCAGTTTCATGGTTCGTATCGGTAGATTATGCTTCATTAGGGATTGTACTACTGCGTGCATATGTGGAGCTCCTCATTGCAGATTGCACTTCAAATAGGGAGATGATTACATCATGTTAAATCTAACTGAGGATACGTGCGATATAGATTCTTCCTGGATGCGGTGTACTTACCAACTTATTTATTCTACTTTTATGCAAACAGAATATAGTCCCATGGCTTCATCAATGTCATGCCTTGTGGCTAACAGTCTAACTACAAGCGGTACTAAATCAAATTTGACCAAGGACTTCTATGGTCAGCGGATTCTCCCTACATCTTCCCTTTCATTATGGAGAAAGGATGCGAAAGCTGTTTTGGTAAAAGCATCTCTGGACCAGCAACGTGGAGGCAGGAGGAAGCTTCTGAAGTTGCTAGGAAATGTGGGACTAGCAGCACCTGCACTGTTGAGTGGTGGGAAAGCTTTGGCTGATGAGCAAGGTGTTTCTTCTTCAAGAATGTCTTACTCCAGGTTTTTGGAATATCTGGATAAGGACAGGGTGAAGAAGGTAGATTTATTTGAAAATGGGACCATCGCTATTGTTGAGGCGGTTTCTCCTGAGTTGGGTAACAGGGTCCAACGAGTCCGTGTGCAGCTCCCAGGACTGAGCCAAGAGCTCCTTCAGAAGTTCAGAGAGAAGAACATTGATTTTGCAGCCCATAACGCTCAAGAGGACTCAGGCTCCCTACTATTTAACTTGATAGGAAATCTAGCCTTCCCATTGATCCTTATTGGTGGTTTATTTCTTCTATCAAGACGCTCTTCTGGAGGAATGGGTGGGCCTGGTGGGCCTGGCTTTCCTCTCGCATTTGGTCAATCCAAAGCCAAGTTCCAGATGGAACCTAACACTGGGGTGACATTTGATGATGTTGCTGGTGTTGATGAGGCCAAGCAGGACTTCATGGAAGTGGTGGAGTTTCTAAAGAAACCTGAGAGGTTTACTGCAATTGGGGCTCGTATCCCTAAGGGTGTCCTTCTAGTTGGTCCTCCAGGAACTGGAAAAACGCTGCTTGCAAAGGCAATTGCTGGTGAAGCAGGTGTTCCATTTTTCTCCATTTCAGGTTCTGAGTTCGTAGAGATGTTTGTTGGTGTTGGTGCTTCTAGAGTTCGCGATCTTTTCAAGAAGGCCAAAGAGAATGCTCCCTGCATTGTGTTTGTTGATGAAATTGATGCCGTGGGCCGGCAGAGAGGAACTGGAATTGGAGGAGGAAATGATGAAAGGGAGCAGACCCTTAATCAGCTGTTGACAGAAATGGATGGTTTTGAAGGAAATACGGGTATCATTGTTGTTGCAGCAACTAACCGTGCAGACATTCTGGACTCTGCTTTGCTTAGGCCTGGAAGATTTGACAGACAGGTATGTATGTTTTATTCTTAGCTAGTGAGTCTTGATATTGTTGGTGGAACAGTCAGTCTTGTGTTGCATATGCTTACTTATAGTATTGACGTAGGTAACTGTTGATGTTCCTGATATCCGGGGTAGAACAGAAATTTTGAAGGTGCATGCCAGCAATAAGAAGTTTGATGCAGATGTATCCCTAGATGTTATAGCTATGAGAACTCCTGGATTTAGCGGAGCAGATCTTGCCAACCTCTTGAATGAGGCTGCCATATTGGCTGGCCGTCGCGGTAAGACAGCAATCTCTTCAAAGGAGGTTGATGATTCAATTGACAGGATTGTTGCTGGGATGGAAGGAACCGTGATGACAGATGGAAAGAGTAAGAGTCTGGTGGCATACCATGAAGTTGGCCATGCCATTTGTGGGTGAGTGAGAGTGCCAGCAACTACTCTTTCTTCTGATTCTTCCCACCTTTTGTTGGGCAACTTGTTCGCATGATTATCTCCTGTTTGTGATATTTAAATTTCAGTGCGCATTTGATTTTTGTTTATTTAGATTGCTGAGATATTGTTATTATCTACTTCCATTGATATGCAGGGATTCTCGATTGTCGATGATACCTTATAAATGTCAATAGGGTTTTTTAGTCACCTATATAGTTGGGCTTGCACTAAATGCATGTATCCATATTTGTGTACATGTTAATTTCTGTGATTACATATCAAAGGAGCTTAGGTTGTTTGGCTGATATCTTTGCTGTCTCTTTCTTTTCAGTACTTTGACCCCAGGGCATGATGCAGTTCAAAAGGTCACCCTCGTACCACGTGGTCAGGCACGAGGTCTTACCTGGTTCATTCCTTCTGATGACCCAACCTTGATCTCTAAGCAGCAACTCTTTGCAAGAATTGTTGGTGGATTGGGTGGCAGAGCAGCTGAGGAAGTGATTTTTGGGGAGCCTGAGGTTACTACAGGTGCAGTGGGCGATTTGCAGCAGATCACTGGCCTGGCAAAACAGGTGATTTGAGCAACTCACCATTTCATTAACACTTCTTTTAAAATGTCAATAAATATCCAAACAATTTCTGAAGGGTCAAGGGGGCTGGCCCTCTAATTTAGTCCGTAAAATTATAAGTTGCTCCAAAGTCCCCTGCGCATTAGAGCAGAAGACTCTGCCTACTTACTTGTGAGGACCTTCCATTTAGGTCATTTTTTCACAAAGTTTTCATGCTCAGATTATTGTCAAACCACAACTCCAAGTTACCTTTATCGCCAGTTCTTCCCTCCATTAAAATGTAAAATGCTTAATGCTCAGTTAGTTGAAAGTGACATTGAACTGGTATTTAATTCATATGCAGATGGTGACCACATTTGGCATGTCTGAAATTGGCCCATGGTCACTCATGGACGCATCACAGAGTGGCGATGTCATCATGAGGATGATGGCCAGGAATTCAATGTCAGAAAAGCTTGCAGAAGACATTGATACTGCCGTGAAGAGAATTTCAGATAGTGCATATGAAATTGCACTGAGGCACATAAGGAATAACCGGGAGGCCCTAGACAAGATTGTGGAAGTCCTCCTCGAGAAAGAAACAATGACTGGGGATGAGTTCCGTGCTATCCTCTCGGAATTTGTTGAAATTCCTGTTGAGAACTGGGTTCCTCCTTCAGTTCCATCTCCTGTCTCTGTATAAAGTAGCATAATCTCCAGCCTGCGCATCCCTCAACGCTTGGTCATACATCTTCCACTGATTAGTGCATGGATCGTGACTTTGGCGCTTCAGCCAGAATTACACTAATCTGCTGTCCTGGACAACGGAAGATTCATATGTTGAGCTGTTGTTACATATTAATAGCCTGTATACTTTAGCATCAGATATGAACAGCTTACCTGTGATATAGGATTCCATAAATCATTGTATGTATACATGTGTATTTTTTCATCCGGTTAGGTGGAGCTTTTTCAGAAAAATGCTATGAAGTGTTTGAATGATGCCGCGCCTCTTGTGAAAAATGACCGAGTCTCTCTTGGCAACGCCTCACTACTGAGGCAGCAACCTAATTACTTGCGGCGAAGGTCTCGTCTTTATTTTCTCACGGACTCTTAACAGGATCCCAGAAGCTTGTCACGTTGACATCATCTATATGAGGAGGATGGCACGACCTTGTTTTGAGAGAGAAATTATTCTGTGGTTAGTAACCATGACACCATCAATTGGGCGTGCACGATTTCAGGTGGTTCCTCGCAAAGTGCATCATGTGTCTTCTGACTTGAGACTAAAGTCGGAGGCTTTCTTTTTCTCTCTCCTCTGTTCAAGAATTGGCCACAACAGACTTCATTAGGGTTCCTCAAGAGACCAACACAAGCGTGTAGACCTTATGCTTGATCGCTGCGTCGAAAACAGCGAAAGGCGGAGGGGGCTCGAGATCCAATAATTGCGACCATTGGGGCTTATGGGGAGGTGGAGGCCGTTGGACACGTTGGAGGAAGAAAGAGAGAGTGTGACTAGGTTGTTCTTCTCTAAGAGAGAACGTAAAATGCCCTTGAAAATTGAAAGGAGGGGAGAGAGTTTTTTTAAACGGGAGTTCTAAGAATTTATTATCCTCAATTCTTACTAATAGAGGAGAGAGAGAAAAAAACCCTCTTATCTTAGTATTTTCTAGTCGTCCTATGAGTAGAGCCACCTAAGATCATACACGTCATGTAGGCTAATAACGTGGTGGTTACAAAGCACCGAGTATTTTCTCACTTTGAAGCCTCCTCTGGCTTCAAATCACCGTGTTTTCTTTCACAGCATGTGTGTCCAATGTGCTAATTTTCCCGATATAAGGTTGGAGTGGTGCTACGGAACACTGCTTAAACAAGTTTTTCTTCATACCAGTACTCAACGAGATCCCTGTCAGGGTCGTGCTGTTTCCACGTCTTTAAGGGCTGTGATCCCAGCCACTTTAAGTACTCCGACCAAAACGCTGTCGAGTTGAACGTCTTTAGACGTCAGAAGCCCGCAAGGAAAGCGCCCTGAAACCGGAACGCGCGACCGAGCGAACGATCCTCGTACTTACCTGCGACAGGACATATACGTCGGACGGAAACTAGGTGGCTCCTCGATGCCACCAAGATGTATGGGAAAATTCTCTAGCTCATTTCCCTTCTCGCTAGACATCAGGAGATTCCCAAGCTCGCGCTTCTTTTCGTCGAACACTTTTGAGCTCACCAACTGCGCTCCGTCAGCTGCGGAGTTCGTGGCTCTTTGCTCGAGCGGACGCCTCAAGGAAGCCTTCCAGAACTTCACATCTGAAATATGGTCCGACCCCCGTTTGTTTTCCCACCTCCTCCGGGCATGTGGACCCAGAAATTCGCTTCCTTTGGGGCGACAGATTCATTCTCTGGTGATCACTTCAGGGTGCTCGGACAGGTTCGTGTCCAACCATTTGCTGAACATGTACTCCAAGTGCGGAGAGCTGCAGACTGCTCTGAAGTTGTTCGACCGCATTCCTTGGGCGAATATCATGTCTCGCAACATTCTAATCAACGGGTACTTGAATATTGGTGATTTGGAGGGTGCCCGGAAAGTGTTCGAGGAAATGCCTGAGCGAAATGTTGCCACTTGGAATGCAATGGTGACTGGTCTTGTAAAATTTGAGTGTAATGAGGACGGGTTGGGTTTGTTCAAAGAGATGCATGAGGCGGGTTTCTTGCCTGATGAGTTCGCTTTGGGGAGTGTTCTCAGGGGTTGTGCTAGTTTGAGAGCACTGCATGCAGGGCAGCAGATCCATGCTTGCGCAGTGAAGAGTGGGTTTGAACTCAATTTGGTGGTTGGGAGTTCATTGGCTCATATGTACATGAAGTGCGGAAGCTTGGAAGAAGGCGAAGGGATAATCAGCTCTATGCCGATTCGCAACGTGGTTGCTTGGAATACTCTTATTGCAGGGAAAGCCCAACATGGGTCACCTGAGGGAGTTTTAGATCAGTACAATATGATGAAAATAGCAGCTGTGAAACCTGATAGGATCACTTACGTGAGTGTGATTACTGCGTGTTCAGATCTGGCAACGCTAGGTCAGGGTCAACAAATTCATGCAGAAGTGATGAAAGTCGGGGCTACTTCAGCAGTTAGCATCGTAAGTTCTTTGATTAGCATGTATTCAAAGTGCGGGTGTTTAGAGGATTCTTTGAGGGCTTTCACAGAATGTGTGGATGCGGAGGCAGATGGCGTACTTTGGAGCTCGATGATTGCAGCATATGGATTTCATGGGCAAGGAGAGAGAGCTGTTGAGTTGTTTAAACAAATGGAGATTGAAGGAGTGGAGGTAAATGATGTAACATATTTGAGTTTGCTGTATGCTTGCAGTCATCGTGGCTTGAAGGATGAGGGGCTTAAGTTTTTCGACTCTATGGTGGAGAAGCATGGGGTGAATCCCCGGTTGGAACATTATACATGCATGGTTGATCTCCTGGGACGTTCGGGTTGTCTGAAGGAAGCGGAGGTGATGATTAGATCCATGCAATTGAAAGCAGACGCTGTAATATGGAAAACTTTGTTATCTGCATGCAAAGTCCACAAGAATGCAGACATGGCAAGAAGAGCTGCAGAGGAAGTTCTTAAGATTGATCCACAGGATTCAGCTTCTTACGTGCTCCTTTCGAATATACACGCTTCTGCTAAGAGATGGCAAGATGTTTCCACGGTCAGAAAATCCATGAGAGAGAAGCAAGTGAAGAAGGAACCGGGGTGAGTTGGGTGGAGCTCAAGAATCAAGTTCATCAGTTCGTGATGGGCGACAAGTCCCATCAATACTCAAAGGAGATAAATGCGTATCTGAAAGAGCTCACTGTGGAGATGAAGCTGCGCGGCTATGTCCCCGATATGGGCTCGGTTTTGCAAGATATGGATGATGAGGATAAAGAATATAGCTTGGCACACCATAGTGAGAAGTTGGCCATTGCGTTTGCTCTGATGAACTCTGCCTCAGATGCACCAATCAGAGTGATGAAAAACTTGCGGGTCTGCAGTGACTGTCATGTCGCAATAAAGTACATATCAGAGATTAAAAACCGAGAAATTATTGTGCGGGATGCAAGTAGATTTCATCATTTTAAGAATGGCCAATGCTCATGTGGGGATTACTGGTAAAACACCATTTTTGTTGATTCATTCATTTCTTGGAGAGATTCTAATTTGCGAATAGATTACTCATCATTCAATTGTCCCTCACAATTTCAACTCATAATTGTATTGGTTGTTCACGATGAATCCACCCTTTCGTGATCAAGTGCATTTCTTAAAAGAAACTTCGTTCAGGATTTATGAGATATGATCCACAAACATCAGTTCAAATTTCTGAAACCCGAACGAGTCTGCCAAGCTTAGATTTGGAAAAAATCTTAGGTTATCGGATAGAATAAGTCGGTGAATGGTCCTAATTCACGACAATTTACTGTAATAGAATATTATACAAAACTTCCAATTGTACTGCATGTAATTAGGATGATCTTATTTTGCATAGTTTTTGCAGCCTGATATGCATAAGTCTGAGCCTATAGAGCTAGCATGAGTCAATACAAAACTAAACGGGTATAGAAGAGTCAAATGAGACTTTATAATATAATGGAAAGAAATTTTTCAAATAATACAATGAGAACGAACTATATAAAAATATGTTGGATTCTTTTTTACGAAGGTCATTGTGGGATAAGAAGTATTCAAATTTTAAAATTGAGAATGTGCCAACAAGGTGCCTCTCGTGACCACCACTCTTGCCGAGGTGCGCAAACTGGAGGAAATGGCTGAGCTCCTGCCAAGGCACCAGCTGAACCTCGGTGTTGGATCGGTCGATCTCAACTGCATTGAGTATTGATTTCTGTAGGAATTGTGATGATCGGAGCGATGGAAAAGCTTGGCGGTGCTAGCACATGGATATCTATTAACCACATGATTCAGCAATAAGAAGCACCAACATGAGCATGGAATAGCTATCATTACCTGCGGTAGTTCCCCCGTTGCAGGTCATGAGCAACTAAAAGAGTCTGATGGATCAACAAAATTGGCTTCTCACTGAGAACATGATGATATAGTCCTTGTCTCAGACCAGCCGAATTTCATGAACATGCAGCTCTCTTGTAATTTGCCTCCGATTCAAGTACACAAGTCCAATCTCTTGCAAAATTTTTCGTCTTTCACCATATTCCTCTAACAAAGAACAAGAAGAAAATTTATTTGTCCTAGTTTCGTCTTGCAAGGGAAAAGAATGAGCTACAAATGGAGAAAAAAAGAAAAACTTGTGGCAAAAATGATTGAAGATCCTAACAAGTTCGATGAGGGCTCTGCAATCCCTCCTGCTCTTCTTCTTCTTGGGTAGGTGAAGAATCAGAAGCTCCGGCGAGAGACTCTAGCATGTTCCTCACTTCAGATGTGTCATCTAAGTAATACCTGGCTTTGCTAGGCTTTTGACCCACCGTGCAAGCAAACACTGCGGTGTTGGAGGAAAGAGTATCTCTCGATACCGCACTGCTGATTATTTCGAACATATCCTCGTCTGATCGATCGTCTCCAATGCACAAAACAAAGTCAGCCTGTTTTCCGTTCTCAGCCATAGCTGTGAATACCTTTTCAGCTACAGCGCCCTTAGTAGCTCCCTGGAAATCAGAAGGAGGGGGAAAAAATTATCACTAGTGCTCGTCGGTTGACGGTCTGTTGGCCACAAGAACAATTGGAACAGAAACACGAACTATAAAATCTAAAGCTAGATTCCACTATTTTACCTGGGGCTTGACTTCCACGATGAAATGTCCACTTTTCACGGACACTGGCTCGTTTGCTAAAACACTCTCGAGATGGTCTAACATTTCCTTGGCTTGAGAGGATCCAAATCCCGGGTCCGCATCACGGTATTGCCATACCAAAGCACTTTCTTTGGCTTCGATTGAAGAACCATCGGTGGCTTCCGTATATAGTTGCATTACAGGTTCAGTTATGTGCATCCACCCAAAGTCTGAGTTTTGACCGCAGACTTCCCACTCTTCTTTTTGTGACCACCTAGGATGCAGCAGATTAACAATTTAACATAGAAGACTCATGGTTTAGCACATTAAAAGGAAAACGACAGAAAATGATTGGAGGCAAGGGGAATAGAAACTTAAGAAAGAGCCCCTTCCCATAAGCTTCCAGTGGCAAAAAGAATTGTTCATCCTGCATTTCAACATTTAAACTCGAAACAAAGAACTACTTAAGAAGTTTCCAAGCAGATCAACAATGCTAGGAGTATCGTGCATGCATTCGTACCTTCCGATTACAGGTACCAACACTCCTAATGGTTCTATCTGTCTCATTAATCATGCAATGAAGGATTGATAAGGAGGGATAGGTAATTCAACGACAAAGTGCAGTCACCACTGGGTAAATATGGCATGTTAAGTGACCAAAAACAGCATTCTGGTTTATACTTAAGATCCAGCAAGTTAGTTTGCACTTCCAAAGTATGAAGTCACATACTGGACCTGTGCATTGGAAGCGAAACATAAAACTATATCCAGGTACATATGCCGGCCGATGCATTGGCATGAGCATATATATACAGAAGACAAGAATTAGGACCTAAGTTTCTGCATGTAAATTCGTAACAATTGAGAGGGGAAAGGACACAGCAGAAGGACGGTAAGGAACATACCTCAAGAAGTATCCATGTTCTGCTGCAATACCGAGCTTTTCACAAGGAGAGAACCACTTGCTCAAGATTTCCTTGGTTCTTCCACTTACAATAAAGACTGTATTCTTAGGGTCAGCACATAGTGTATTCAAAATTGATACCACGTCTTCACTTGGCGCCTTCATAATAGAGCTCTGCGCCTTGACTGTGCCATCATAATCTAACAATATGGCCCTAGCTTTTGCCCGGGTGTAATCTGACAGTATTTTAGCTATTGAAAGCTTTCTGAAATTAGGATCAAGTGCCACAACTCTGAATCCGAAGCCAAAGCCAATTCCCCAGCATCTTTTCCTGAAATGTTCAGCACATATTCGCCCCATGTCTTGCAAGAAGCTACGGGACCAGTAAGCCACATCATGCTTACTAACATACCGATGATGCTTCTCATGTCGCAACTGCTTTTCAGAATCATTTGCTGCAATGGCCTCATTCATAGCCTCTGCAGTGGCTTCAACATTCCATGGATTGACACGAATTGCCCCACTGAGCGATGGAGAGCAACCAATAAATTCAGATATTACCAACATACTCTTTTTAGGCCCTTCTAAACTTAAAGACGACTCTGCATCAGAATATCCTTGTCTACAAGCGACATACTCATAAGGAGTGAGGTTCATTCCATCCCTTAAAGCTGTGACAACAACGCACTCAGCAATGCTATAGTAAGCAACCCTTTCACTCGCCAGAACAGGCCTATTGATAAAGATGATTGGCTGATAACCCGGTTGGCCATACTCCTTGTTTATCCGTCTGCAATTTTTTTGTATTTCAGCCATTACTTGATCTATGTTTATTCCTCTCCCTCTTGCAGGATTAACAATCTGGATCAGAACTGCCTTTCCCTTCCACTTTGGGTGCTGCTTGAGCATCTGCTCCATTGCTAAAATTTTCAAGTCGACACCTTTAAAAATATCCAGGTCATCAACACCAAGCAAAACTGTTTTCCCGTTAAACTTCTCTCTCAGCTCCTCTACCCCATGCTCCTCTTCTGCTTGCTTCATCAATGATTCCATACGACGCATATGAACACCAACTGGCATAATCTTGATCCCAATAGTCCTCCCATAGTACTCCAGTCCTATGTAACCTCTCTTTGATTGGTACTCTAAACCTAACATCCTACTGCAACAAGAAAGAAAATGCCGTGCATAATCGAAGGTGTGAAACCCAATCACATCAGAGTTAAGTAAAGCCTTCAGTATCTCGTCCCTCACGGGGAGTGTCCTATAGATCTCAGACGAGGGGAACGGGCTGTGAAGGAAAAAACCCATTCTTACACGGTTGAATCGCCTTCTCAAGAATGTTGGCAGCACCATCAAATGGTAGTCATGTATCCAGATGTAATCATCATCAGGATTTAACACCTCAACCACTTTCTGAGCAAACAACTTATTCGCAGAAATGTAAGCTTCCCATGAGGACCGATCAAAATGGCCCCCTCTTTCTGCTGAGAAGGGCAACATGTAATGAAAGAGTGGCCACAACTGCCTCTTGCAGAAGCCATCATAGAATTTTGAGAAGATATCAGACGGAAGAAACGTGGGGACGCATTTAAATTTTTCCAACAGTGTCTGAGAAACATCGTCCTGCTCACTTGGATCGACACTGACTTTCAACAAACCGACGTAGAAAACCTCCATATCATCTGCAAAACCATCCTTAAGCTGCAGGAGCAAAGAATCCTCATTCCAACTAAAGCTCCATCCTGTGTCATCTGGCCTTCGTGTTGCTTTCAGCGGAAGCTGGTTACCTACTATAATCATCCGATCAGAAGTAACAGAAGAGGGGTTTTCAGATGTCACGCTATATGCTTGGTCATCATCAAGCTCCGCAATATTCCCTGGGACAGTCATTGTCCGTGGAAACCGCTTCTTTTCCTTTCCCATCGCGGGGAAATTCCCTGTAGCTAAATCCACGAGATTGGTATAAGACCGTGACATCATCTTGTCGCCCTTTTCTTTAGCAGCTGATGATAAGAAAGAAAATGTCTGATCAGAAGTTGGGTGATTGCGAACATAACGGTCTAAAGCCAAGCCTTTTTCACCTGACTTGCGAGACAGATGGAAACTGAAACACATAGAGATAAAACGTGTCAAACATTGTTTAAGAGCCTAGCTAAATTGTGCCAACTAAAACACGCAACTTTAAAATCATCTCACAGAAATGCTTACTGAACATCCGCCAGAGTGACCGAAGTTCCAACAAACCAAGATGCCAAGAAGCTATCAACAAGAACCCAAAGTGGGCGATTGGAAAACTTCTCGCTTACATCAATACAATCTAGAAACCGCAACATTTCGCAAAACCAATGCACTACATCAATATAAACGGCAATGCGGGCTCGACATTATCCATCCTAGAAACCCCTGGTCGACGTACAGGAAGATCAAGAACACGCAGGACAATGACCCTGTTCGTCAAGTTCAGATCCACGAGGATGCAAAACCACGATTTGGAGATCAAACGTGTCTCCGTACAAAATCCATATCAACGTCTGTACACTAAAAGAAACAAGCAAGAGGGCGGAAGCTGCGGAACCACCCACCTCACACATTGCATTTTACAGTGAGAAAACGTACGAACAAGAATTGCCCCACTTGCCAAGAAATAGAAATTCCACGCCCCCGATCGCATCGATCGTCATGCAAAGACAACCAGCCGCATACGGAATTCATAAACGAAAAGGAAGAACAGGGAATTCAACGCACACTGCCCGGATCTTTCTCCCTCACGATGCAGTATCTCCCGAAATCGAGAACGTCGAATGCATGGCCCGAGCTCGCGGGAACGAGGCGTAGGAGACCTTCTAGGGCCGCGCGGAAGGATTCGTCCCACGAAGTTAACGTGGTGTTATCCCGTGCAAAAAAACGGAAGGAGGAAGATGAATCTTTTCGTTGATTCACAGATGCTAAAGTTTTGGAGATAATCCGGCGGGTCAAATTTATAATATTTCCAAAAAAAATAAGAAATGAGAACTTGGGGAACGTGGCAGGATGCGGTGTTAGAGTAACTGGGGATCCCTTTTCGGCACGTGACGGAATTGGATCGGGTACGATGATTATAATCGTCTGCCTGCGCCCGTGCGGGTGACACACGGTCGCGGGGGTTTTTTGCCCTTTTACGTGACCGCCCCGTCGCTATAGCTCTTCCCCCCGCTTCGCGACTGAGAGAAACGGATAAGGCTTTCGTAGAGAGAAGCCGACATTTCGGGGAATGCCAGGTTTTTTTCTTTTTTTTCTTTTTTTTCTTTTTTTGGGTAGGAAGGAAGTGGGGCTTCGTGCGGCGAAACGGCACGCGCCGCCCGCGAGAGCGACATGTGGAGCGGCGCGCGCATGGTGGGCCCCACGTGGGGGGTGGGAGAGGGACTGTACGGACGGGTGGGGGCCACCCCAGTCGGGTGCCCGACGGGTGGGACCCGCGGGGGTTGGGGAGGGGAGGCGGGCCGTCGGTGGGGCGGGGACCTGAAATCGGGCGGGGTCTGTTGCGCCATTTTCAAAAAGGAAGAGCGGCGGTTCACCGAGAATCGAGTAGGCCGTCGCAATTTCACCGGATTTCTTGTTAAATTATGACTCGAATTTTCGCTGGAAAAGAGGAAATATAAAATAAAATATATTTAAAGAAAATTTCCTCTTGTGGAAACTTGCGGAATCCGAATTGAAGAAGAAGAATGAAGCGGTGAAGCCTCTGGACGTGGATGATTAATGGTGGGGCCCAAGGTCAAAGGTTTGACCTTGGGCACACTCGCACACACACGTTCGGCGTGAAGTACTCCATGCGTAGGAATTCAAAAGTGGTGGTGGGCCTTTGACTTGGGCCCACATATATAAAAGAAGCAGAGAGTTTTCTTCCTTGTTTAGGGTTCTGCACGTACGAGCATCCAACGAAGAACGAAGCCGCACAAGAGAACCCACGTTCACGCGTACGTCCGCCGAAGAGAAGCCGCACGTCAAAGTGACGATTGAGCCGTGCGCTTGTTATACTTCGAGGCAAGGGATGTACGGTAATTTGTCTTAGTGAGTTTATTCCCAATTGAGTTGTTATTTATACATTTAGGGTTTGGGGTTAAATCTAGGTGTGGGAAACACTGGCGATTGAACGATTAGTAAACTCGATTCTCCGATTTTAGTGGATTATTTCTTTTGGGCTCTCCGTGGACGTAGGTACCGATCTCGGACCGAACCACGTAAATTTCTCGGTGTCCTTGATTTTCTCGTTTAATTCTCTAGCGATTTCGCGTTGACGTAATTGCAAAGATCCTATCGTTTTGCGTATTATATCCCAACAATTGGTATCAGAGCGAGGTTGGATTTCTTGATTATGATTTGGGGCTTTTGCTTGTCGATTATTATCTGGAAATTCTATTATTGCAATTATGTCGAGAGGAAATCGAGATTGAGAAGTTTGATGGGAGAAATAACTTTGTGTTATGGAGCATCAAGATGCGGGCTTTATTGACAACACAAGGTTTGGCCAAGGCATTGGATGGTGAGGATGAGTTGCCGATTATAATGAAAGCCTCAGAGAGGGTAGAGCTTATGCAAAAAGCAAAGAGCATAATCCTGTTAAATTTGTCGGATGAGGTATTACTAGAGGTTATTGAGGAGAAGGATGCCGCATCATTATGGGCAAAACTTCAAACATTCTATGTGAAGACAGGTTTGAACAATCGCTTGTATATGCTAAAGAAGATGTTTCAATTTAGATATATTAAAGGTACGTCTATCAGAACCCACCTAGATGAATTTAATAAACTCATGTTGGATCTGAAGAACGTCGGTAAAATACTTGATGATGAAGAGCAAGGCATGATGTTGTTAGCCTCTTTACCAGAGTCATGGGAGCACTTTACTGATTCGCTGTTGCAGGGGCGCACTACTATTACCTCAGAGGAGGTAAAGTCCGCCTTATTCTCTAAAAAGTGGCAAAGAAAGTTGCGAGATGACGGTTTGGCGAAAGGAGCAGCGCAAGCACTGACGATTCGGGGTAGAGAACAACATCGAGAGCCTAGTAGCAGCAGAGGTAAAAGCATATCAAAATCACGCAATAGAAAGTCTAAAGGACGTGTGAAGTGCTTTGAGTGTCACGAGGAGGGGCACATTATGAGAGATTGTCTAAAGCGGAGAAATAAAGTTGATAAGCAGAATTGGCAAACGTTGCTGAGGGGAGCAATAGGGATGCAGAAGCTATCTTATGTGTGACTGCTACTTCGTCAGGAGACGAATGGTTGCTAGATTCGGGGTGTTCTTATCACATGACGCATCATAAGAATTGGTTTACTACTTACCAAGCTGCAGATGGTGGTAGGGTTCTTTTGGGGAATAATGCGTACGCAAGGCGTGGGGATAGGGACAATTCGGATCCGGATGCACGATGGGGTGGTTCGCACATTGACAGATGTGAGGCATGTACCGGAGCTCAAGAAGAACCTTATTTCTCTAGGGACACTCGATGACATCGGGTGCAGGTACGCCGCTGAAGGTGGAGTGCGAAGGTCTCTCGAGGTGCTATGACAGTGATGAAAGGGAAGAAAGTGAATACTCTCTATCATCTACTGGGAGAGACCGTGACTGGAAGTGCTGCTGTTTCATCAAGTGAGTCAGACTCTAACTTGACTCAATTATGGCATATGTGTTTTTGGGCACATGAGTGAAGCAGGTATGACGATGCTGAGTGAAAGGGGGTTGTTGAGTGGTCAGAAAACAGGAAATCTGGACTTATGTGAGCACTGCATCTATGGGAAGCAGCACCGAGTTAAGTTTACAACAGCTATTCATTCGACCAAACGACCAGTTGAATATATTCATTCAGACGTCTGGGGCCCGTCTTCGGTTCCTTCGAAAGGAGGTGCTCGATATATGCTGACTTTTATAGACGATTATTCGAGGAAGGTATGGGTATACTTTCTAAAGCACAAATATGACGTATTTGATCGGTTCAAGAAATTTAAGGCATTGATTGAGAAGCAGTCAGATAAGCAAATCAAGTGCCTGAGAACCGATAATGGCATGGAATTCTGTGGTAAAGATTTTACCGAGTTCTGCGAGAAAAAAGGTATTGTAAGACACCGAACGGTGCACGGGACACCACGAGAATGGCGTCGCGAACGGAAAAACAGAATCTTGCTTGAGCGAGCTCGATGCATGCTTTCGCATGCGGGACTTGGCAAGGAATTTTGGGCTGAAGCGGTGAACATGTCGTGTTACCACGGTAAATCGATCTCCATCGTACGCTATCGAGTGGAAGACTCCGAGGAAGTATGGTCGGGGAAACTGTTGATTATTCCGGATTACGAATATTCGGATGTCCGTGTATGCTCATGCGAGTGATGGTAAGCTTGAGCCGAGGGCAAAGAAGTGCATATTTCGGGTTATGCACAAGGGGTAAAAGGCTACCGGCGTGGTGCACCGATCCCGGATCACCCGGTTTTCTAATCGCGAGAGATGTGATCTTCGACGAAAGCGCAATGCTTCAACGGAGAGGAGTTTCGAGACACAACCAGCAGAGAAGACAGATCATGGTGTCATAAGTGAGGTGGAGCCTCAGGTGGAGACTCCGAAGACCTCAAAGGTAACAGAGGTTGAGACTGCAGATGAAGCTGCAATTCCTGAAGTCGGTGATAGTGAACAATCAGCAAAGCCGCAGCAGACTATAGCCACGAGATAGAGAGAGAAGGCAAATTAAACCACCAAAGACGTTATGGTTATACGAGATATTGCTTATGCATTGACGTAGGTGATGAGGTGGAGACGAGATGAGCCTTCGTGTTACTCTGAGGCGATGGCTAGTTCAGAGTCGTCGCAGTGGCTAGGAGCTATGAGTGAAGAGATGGAATCTCTCCATCGAAATCAAACATGGGAGCTGGTCAAAGTACCAAAGAGCCAAAAGATCGTCGGAAGTAAATGGGTCTTCAAACGGAAAGAGGGCATTCTTGGTGTTGAGGCAGCGAGGTATAAGGCGAGACTTGTGGCGAAAGGGTATACATAACGTGAGGGCATTGACTACAATGAGGTGTTCTCTCCGTGGTAAGACACACTTCTATTCGTGTTTTACTTGCCTTAGTTGCTTCGCGGGATCTCGAGTTAGAGCGGCTAGATGTGAAAACTGCGTTTCTTCACGGTGAGTTGGAGGAGCAGATTTACATGAGACAACTGAGAGGGATTTGCTATTCCGGGTAAGGAAGATCATGTTTGCTTGTTAAAGAAATCTTTGTATGGGATGAAACAATCTCCTAGGCAGTGGTATAAACGTTTTGATGCTTTTATGGCTAGTCAAGACTACTTGAAAAGTCAGATGGACAGCTGCGTTTACTTTAGGAGATTGGAGAATGGTTCTTTGATTTATCTACTCTTATATGTTGATGATATGCTGATAGCAGCTAATAATATGTCTGATATTGATGTGCTGAAGAGGCAGTTAAATGCTAAATTTGAGATGAAAGATTTAGGTGCAGCAAATAAAATTTTGGGTATGGAGATTTTGCGTGACAGGACTGCAGGAGTTTTACGTCTGTCTCAAAAGAAATACATTGAGAAGATTGTGGCGCGTTTTAACATGCAGTCAGCGAAATCTATAAGTACACCTTTAACGAAGCACTTTAAACTTTCAGAAAAATTATCACCGCAGACTGAAGAGGAGGAGGAGCATATGTCCCGTGTTCCTTATTCTAGTGCCGTGGGTAGTATTATGTATGCTATGGTGTGCACTAGGCCTGATATTTCACAAGCTGTGAGCGTGGTTAGTCGCTATATGAAGCGTCCTGGTAAAGCTCATTGGGAAGCTGTGAAGTGAATCCTCAGATATTTGAAAGGGACAACAGACGTGGGTATTGTATACCAGAGGGACAGCAATAGCAGTGAGACCACTGGTTATGTGGATTCGGATCACGCCGGTGACTTGAATAATTGCAGATCTTTAGCAGGGTACGTGTTTACACTAGCAGGTGGTGCAGTTAGTTGGAAGGCATCCTTACAGGATCACATTGCCTTGTCTTCGACTGAGGCAGAGTACATGACACTAACCTTTGTAGCGAAGGAGGCGATATGGTTACAAAGTTTGCTCTTAGACTTTGGGTTAGAATAGAAAAGTGTGGATATACACTGTGATAACCAAGGTGCGATATATTTGGCGTATAATCCAGTTTATCACGAGCGAACGAAGCATATTAACGTTAGGTACCACTTTATCCGAGATGTCTTAGCTAAGGGTATTATTATTGTTAAAAAGATTGCTACAGCAGATAACCCGGCAGACATGATGACTAAGTCTGTTCCTGTGACGAAGCTCAAGCTTTGCTTGAGCTCTATTGGCGTCTGTGGAGAGTGAGCGCCCGTCGGGGCGTTGGGAGAGCAGCATGGGTGATTAGCATTATAACTTGGCTTCAAACATCGAGCCAAGGTGGAGAATTGTTAAATTATGACTCGAGTTTTCGCTGGAAAAGAGGAAATATAAAATAAAATATATTTAAGGAAAATTTCCTCTTGCGGAAACTTGCGGAATCCGAATTGAAGAAGAAGAATGAAGCGGTGAAGCCTCTGGACGTGGATGATTAATGGTGGGGCCCAAGGTCAAAGGTTTGACCTTGGGCACACTCGCACACACACACGTTCGGCGTGAAGTACTCCATGCGTAGGAATTCAAAAGTGGTGGTGGGCCTTTGACTTGGGCCCACATATATAAAAGAAGCAGAGAGTTTTCTTCCTTGTTTAGGGTTCTGCACGTACGAGCATCCAACGAAGAACGAAGCCGCACAAGAGAACCCACGTTCACGCGTACGTCCGCCGAAGAGAAGCCGCACGTCAAAGTGACGATTGAGCCGTGCGCTTGTTATACTTCGAGGCAAGGGATGTACGGTAATTTGTCTTAGTGAGTTTATTCCCAATCGATTTATTATTTATACATTTAGGGTTTTGGGTTAAATCAGGTGTGGAAACACTTCGAGCGATTTGAAATTATCAGAACTCGATTCTCCGATTTTAGTGGATTATTTTTGCTGCTCTGGCCCCGTGAACGTAGGTGATGATACTCGGACGAATCACGTAAATTTCGGTGTCCTTGATTTTCTCGTTTAATTTCTAAGCGATTTGGCGCCGAGCGTAATTTGCAAAATCCTATCGTTTCCGCGTATTATATCCCAACATTTCTCACCAAATAATCGTCAGCACAGCAGTATACCCGTTCTTGTATTAAATACTGAAGCAATGTAATTTGCGACAATCGATATATCAACATTGGCAGTCATGCCCGTTAAAATATTCACTGGAATTTTAGCGGCGGACTCAGCCGATCCACGAAAGGATTGAACATTTCATCACGGATGTACATACAGCTATCATAAGTGCAGTATCCACAATCTTCTTTGGGCAATGTTGCATTCACTCCATAGTTTAGCCTGTTTGGTTCGGTTTTGAAGAAATAATTTTGGAAAAATATAAATACCTTTGAAGTAAAAGAATTTTTCGAAATACTACATTGTTTAGTACATTGTAATCTCAAATATCATTGGAAAATTACTTTAATATAAATACCGTTCGGTAAAATCCACATTTACAAAGGACTTCTATTTTTTTTTTTATCTTTTTTTAGTCTGAAAATTAACTTCGATGTAGGTTAAAGGTTAACCGCTGACCAATCACCAAACGGCCAGATCAAGCAGCAGTGGCAATCAAAGAAGCCCAACTCTTAGTTGGCAAATCAGGAAAGACAAAAATGAATGCAAATTGGGAAAGACAAAAATGAATGGAGAAGAAGATGATCAGTGATGCAAATGAACGATGAACTTAAATTTCCAAAATGCTAAAAGCTAAAAGCAGATCTAAACCTACATTGGGCTTTCAACATTCCAACATTTGACTAATGGATTTCCAAAAATATTTACAAAATGGCTATTATTTTTTCCAAGGGGCTTTGACCTTGGAAAACTTAACCAAACAGGCCTAAGCCAAGTTATATAAGCAGGGACGATGCTGGGATTCATTCACTTCGTTAAAAGGGATTTGTTCATATTGATCAGGTCGGATTAGGGTTCCCGACGCAAAAATAGTTCGTTCGGCCATTTTTAGCCAAAGGCACGGGTTGTAGTTTTGCGCAAAGAGATCCCACTTAGACCATCGAAAGCTGAGCATGAAGCAATGAAAGAGGTGGGCACAAAAACATGTTCTTCATGAGCAAAACTGATACATATAAAAATAAACCTGTTCCTGAGCAAAACTGAAGATGAGATCCTAATTTGCAGCTCAAACAAATAAAAGCGGGGCAAGGAGACTTCTCAGAATCTAAGAGCCTAGCCGGTGATATTCTGGGACTTGTTAAGGATGACACCTTCGTATTTAACCTGGAACCACTTCATGGCGTCCTCCTTGGTAACCCTGTGCTGGATCCCAACACGAGACTTGCACCTCCGACGACGGCCAACTCTGTAACCAGGCCGTTCCAGCACAATGTAGAAATCCATTCCATAAATACCAGTCGAAGGGTCATACCTAGGAAAGAAGGTAACACGATTGTTCAGCAAACAATGCATGAATTATATTATTATGGAAAGTTAAAGAACTGGAAAGCAAGAGTTTCGACAAGTATATCCTGATATAAAAGCAGCTATTGATGTTTTCCTCGGCATTTTATTTAGAAAATTAGAGAGGTAAAGTAATGCTTGACCAAGTGAAGCATGCAGAGAGTGCTCGACAGACTGAATGAACTCACTGGCCGCTGGCAGACCAAAATCAACTATTAAGTAGAGGCTACTATAAGGACAACTCAGGAGATGGAAGTCTCATGCAATCTGGGATGTTAATTGTGCACTATGCCACACTTCCAAGGATGTTGAAGATGCAAATACCCAATCGAAATTAGGTGGGTTGGATTGACTTACTTAATACCAAGATCAATGTGCTCCTGGATACCAAAACCAAAGCAACCAGTGTCACTAAAGTTCCTTCGCAGAAGCTCATATTCCTTCACCTTCAAACCACTCTCCAGAAGCTGCATCGCCTTTTCACCCCTGACAGTGACGTAGCATGCGATCTTCTCATTACGCCTGATTCCAAAAGAACGAACAGTGTACCTAGCTACAGAACAAAACATCGGATAACAGAAAATGTACATCAGATTACACTCTACATAATCAACAAAACAAGTCATAAGGTCCCAATAAAAGGACCATTAGCTTATTGCATACAATGTGTACTAATTTCATATATGGCATGCATGCATTGACATGGACATTTGGGGAAAAAACAGACCATTGTAAATTTAGGTAATTAATGTGCTTGCACTCTCCAGAAACAGTGGTCCGAGAGTAATAACACCAATGACAGTGTAATGGAGTTATAACATGGAGTTTAGAACCTCCATTGCAGTTCAAGTGATCTCCATTTCATCACACACAACAGCATTTCTTTAAACTCTCATTCGCTGTTAAAGACTTTCTGAGCAAATTTACATGTATTATCAAGCCAAACATTCATAACTATGACACATCTGCATCATCTAAAAGGGACGAATCTACTGCATTAATGCTTGGGAACCCATTCCTAGTCCTCTACTTCAGAACCTTAGCTATTAACTAATCTCAGAAGCAGCAAAATCTAAAACTTTTTCTCTGTTTTCAGAGATTCTCCATGAAACCAAGGAAAAACTCGGGGGCACCCTTTGGATAAAAGGACTCATTGTACGCTCTCCTCGCCCAACTTCAAGGGAGTAAAAGTAAAACCGACCCAACTGATCCTGATTGGTCAAGGGCATTTTCAGCGAGCGTCAACCCAACATATATCTGTATTTAGAATAGCTCTTGTTACATCCTTCCCAAAGTCAATATTCAGCTCAATACAAGTCAAGCGCAAAAACTCAATACATCAACTCTTAACCAATGCCACGGAAAACAAAAATCCATTGGACCCGAATTTCCCTAATTACTACAATCGACATCAGAGACGCAAAAACAAATGACGGGTAATCGAATCGAGTGCGAATCGGGGTAAAGGACCAACCTTTGGAGAAGACAGGGCTCTGGCCGCTGAGCTGCTCCAACACCTGAGCCCCATCAAGTGGCGAAAACCCGAATCAGCACCGGACAGATTATTCATGATAAAAATCCAACCAAACCGCAACAGACGGATACAGAAGTTCGCTCGGGTGCGCGCGCGAACGGAGACGATTTACCTTGGCCGCCCTGGTGAGGCGATCTCCGCTCTCGCCGACGGAGATGTTGAGGACGAGCTTCTGGACCTTGATTTCCCTCATGGGGTTCGACAGCTTCTTCTCCGACGCCTGCTCCGATTCAGACATTTTCGAGGAACGCGAAGGAAAGACAAGAACTTGCTGAGTATCAACTATCAACCAGACATCTAAAGATGAATGTCTGAACTTGGGTCGAGAAGGAGAGAGACTCACCATTGGAACGTCACACCGGCGGCGGCGGCGGCGGCGGCGGCGGCAAACGAAGCGGAATGGAGGTGAAGGGGAGAGAGAGACGGCGTATGAGAATGGCCAGGAACCTTAATTCAGCTCTTCTAGGGTTTTCAGTGGAAGGACTCTTGTAGAGTGTCAATGCCTAAGTGGGCTTCTACGACCATTTCTGGCCCATGATTTTTTTTCATTAGGCCCATGAAAGCTGTCGGAAGATTTTCCTAGCACAAGCAAAATGCCACGAAGAGATTTCGACGTACTAGCAGTTCTACTATTTATATAATTATATATATAACTATAAAAGTTAATATCGGGTTTGAGAGAATGATCGATCCAGTGCTCATCATGCGGTATTTCATTTGTCGTCTATGACTGTCATGCAACATGATTTTCCCATATAAATCATATTCAATCAATAAGTCCCACATCTATCGATTTTCCATCTTTAAACTTTCACCTCTCATTCAACTTAAAATTTCAAAAAATGAATAAGGAGGAGATGTTTCGCTGTAGAGTCTTAAATGAAATGACTAACTCAAGACATCGAGATTAAACTCTTCTTCTTTATGGGAATCGTAGCCCTCTTGACGTTCAAATAAACAATAACACTATTCAGCTCTTTACTTATCCGTTGCTCTCTTTCTCATAGCTTCTCTTATTTTTCTTTTTCGTGAATACATGATGGAATTTTTTTGGGTTTTCTAATTAATGACAATACCAAAATTAGCGTGCTAACAAGGGGATGAAGAGTGTTATTGACATAAGGACTTGATTGCACAAATTATACAAGCTTAAAATTTGAAGGGCTCAATTGGACAACAGACATAAGTTTAAGGACTAAAATGAATATGTTATTTACTTCTTTTATACTTCTTATGTAATGAAGGGCGTTCCAAATTACCAAAAAAAAAAAAAAAATCAACATTTGCAAAAGAAATAATTAACTAGATCATCTTGGGATATTGCCTGTCAAATGATAGCCGCTTCTCCCCAAAAGGTTGTCGCATTAACGGATGAGCCATTAAGGGGAAATATTTGGTAATCTTGGATATTGTTGCTGCAACACCCGAGGAAAATACGAAGAGTCAGTATTCGTCTCACTAGTCAGCAAAAGCATCGATAACTCCAGGAGCCTCATGGAAGGTAATAAAATTGAATTGGCTCAAAATGGTGCTAACCACTTCATTGGGACAAATGATAGCGGCTTCTCCTCGATGATCAGTGTGAGCTGAGAGGGGAAATTGCATCGCTAGCATAGGAATTCCTCGGGTAAGGCCAAACTGGGGAGCGCAGAATCGAGGTGATCAACCTCGAATCTTGGGTAGAAACGATCATTCTTTTGATGCTATTGATAAAAGGAGATTATGGCAAGAAGAACTCGATCTTCCGTTAAATTTTGTCGCGTCCTGGTACATTTTTAGGCGCTTTAATGATCTTTGGCATTATGAAGGTAATGGCCGCCTGTAGTTGTCTTTATGACTAGTTGATCCTTGGCCCATACTTCAAGTTGCTTCCTTTCTCCTTCTAAGTTCATTGAATGTTTTTTTCTCGATATTATATTGATCTTCTCCTAATCAACTGTGATTTCATCTGTGATCTCATTTAGTCCGCCCCTAACTATCTATCTAACTCTTTTCTTCCTTTGATGAGCAATTCTTCGATGATAATTGAGGCTTGAGACATGGCCAGTCTGGCGCCAAGCTAAAATTGAGTTGGCCTTGAAATTCTGTTGCCTGTTTTTTAATCCTACTAATCTCAACTTCATTGGTACTCGTTTCTTGTCTCGTTGGTGGCTGTTTTTTCCTTTCTAGTGGACTGATAACTGTTACCTCACTGAACGTGTTGGCTCTAACCGGTTTTGCCCTGTTAAGGAACATTCTAAACTTGATGTAAATCCTTGCCCGCACTTTCATAGCTCAGCTTGTCTTGACCTTCCCTATGAGGCTTTTCTTGACAAATTTACTAAACCTCATGGGGAAATTACTTCCGAGGAACGTGTTGCTTTCTTCCTTTATAGGCCTCACGATATGTCTTTTATCGTCCTCCTTCAATTGCATCTAAAGCATTTATCAATATAGCGTATGCCCTCTCTTGGTCTCAATGACGGTCTCAGTTGAATATTTATAGGGCCTTGTTTGATATGCGAGCTTTCCTCTTTAGTGTGCATCATAATCCCTACTTTGAGCCTTTGTGGATTCTTCAAGGATGGATACAGTTGTATTTTCCTAGGTTTTTCTTGATGAATGTTTCCTTCCACCTTGCTTAGCCGAAGTTAGTTCTTGGTGGATCAAGTCCAATTTGAACATTGAAAGTATTGTCGCCACTAAACCCTTTGAGTGTACTCTAAGGCACTTATTATCTTTGACGGACTTCAACCTCTATTCAATTGGCATAAACGATGTAAAAAAAAAAGATCATGCTTTTGATGCTATCGACTTCGATATGTTCTTGAAAAGTATTCTGACTTTAGTGACATCGATATGTTCTGGAAGAGAATCCTAACTTCAATGGACTTGGTGTTACATCCAGATTTTTCATATTAATATTTATGTGACATTAGGAATTTTTGGTGTCCAATAATAATATTTAGTTTATAAGGCTAAGTACTATTTGGCTTAGAAATCAAGTGGACGTGTAGAAATAGTAATTGGATCATAAATTTTGCAAGGTATGGAAAAATACAAAGAATGATTTTTATGACCTTGATTGTCATTGATTTGATTAAATTAGTAAATGTTGATGTGCTCGCGGATGGCAACGATAGATAATTTACCGTCATCCTAGTTGTCAAGGGGAACGGATATTTTTTGAGTTACAATGATTATAGAGTTTAAATTTACCAAATCAAGGATTCTGTAGCATTAGGTATGAGTTACTAATTCAAGTGTTATGGATTATATTATTTATGTTTAACTTTAGTAAAGTAATACCAACCATCATTTACTTACATTAATATAGACTCACTATGTGACCGAAGGAGGAGAATTTTTTTCTCAGTATAAAGTATTTTAATCATTCTTAGTAAGGCCACTTGTTTCTTTCAAGAGGAGATACGTACATGCTTCTTGACACCTAAATCATGAGTCACCATGTCCTATCTATCTTATCAAGACACATCATGCCCACTTGTCTCTTAAAAGACTGTATTGACCATTTGGTAACAATTCTATTTTTGAAAATAATTTTTACTTAGAAATAACTTTTTCCAATTATGTTCCCTACACAAGTTTTGAGTATTCGAAAACTTTTGATAACTGTACAAATTTTTTATTCCCAAAATAGAAATTTGTCTAGTACGACAATTAAATTTTTTTGTGACTTAGAATTTCTTTTAATTTTTTAACAATTTTATTACATTTTTCTTTTTTTTCTTTTTTCCTTTTCTTCTTCTTCTTCTTTGTCTAGCCTATGACCCTGACATGCCCCAGTACGGCCGAACCTTGCCCAACCACTAGAAGATTGGCCTTGCCATGGCCGGGTGACACCGACCTCGAGGTGGCTAAGGGAGGTCGAGCCTCACCGGAGGCTAGTCAAGCTCCAGTGAGGTTGCTAGCCATCAACAAGGCCAACAACCAACTAGAGAAAAAAGAATAAAAAAAAAATTATTGATTCGAGGATTGTTTCTAGAAACAAAGAAGTAACTTTTTTTTTAACTTCTTAATTTTGTTCCAAATCTATTCACGGAAATAAAAATATTACTAAACGCATTTCTTTTCTTTTTTTGTTCCAAGGAACAAAATAATAGAATTAGGCATTCTTTGGCACGTTACCAAATAGGCCCTAAATCTACGTTCTCGCATGTTTTGTGACACTTAAAAACTGAGGTATCATCACCGACTCTTTCCTCACATGGCTAGACATGTGCCTCTCTTAGACCCAAGCCTTAACCATAAACATGACACATACCTTTAAGCCATCATCAACATTCCATGCCGGTCTCTTCACAATTGTTCACATAACATGTTTAACTATGCTAGATGTAATTAGGAGGAAAGAACCAATGTGTATCTAAACTTATTACCCAAACAATCTCTCCATTAACCTTTGGGGAATGTTAAACTCAAAGTCTACCCAAACATATTATGCTATCTTCTACTTTTAGAAGCAAACTCTTCTTTTGTTCCTAATTCTTACGAGTCAGGAGAGGGTCACGACCATTGACTATTCAAATTTGTTCGTAGTAAGTGAAATTCTAGGCGTTAAGTTGGTTTTATTTACTAACCACTTTAGATTTAGTTGGTTATTGTGTGACTTTATTGAATAGTTGTGAGTTGATATATTGTGATGTTTTAATTTATTTTGATGAATGTTTACACATCTAACATGTGTTTGAGTTATTTTTTTAGGATATGGTAACACGTTGAATGTAGAAGGAATGAGTCTGAATTTGTCCACTTGTTGAATATGTCTATTTGTAAATTTGTCATTTGTTAAATCTATGTATTTATGAATTAGTCCATTTGTTGAATATGTCCATTTGATAAGTCTATTCATTTGTTGAATCTATTCGTTAGTTCTACTAAATTTTACTGAATCTAAATTTTCTCATCAATTTTACTAGATTTTACCTAAATCAAAATTTATTTATTCATTCTACTATATTTTTAATGAGTCAAAATTTGTTCATTAGATCTACGGTATTTTATTAAATCAAAATATGCTCATCAGTTCTATCAAATCTTACTAAGTCATCATATGTTCATTTGCTTAACTAGATTTTATTGAGTCTAAATTTGTTCATTCATTCTACTAGATTTTACTAAGTCAAAATATGTTCAAATATTTTATCAGATTTTTACTAAGCCTAAATCAGTTCATTTGTTCCACCAAATTTTACTAAGCCTATATCTATCTATTTGTTCAACCAGATTATATTGAATCTAGATATGTTCACTTGTACAATCAATTTTTATTGAGTCTAAATATGTTTACTTGCATGACTAGAATTTACTGACTATGTACATGTTCTTTGGTCCAATTAGATTTTACTAAGTTTGAACATATTCACTCGTCCGATCAGATTTTACTAAGTTTGCACAAGTTCATTTGTTCGATCAATTTTTGCTAAGTCTAGGCATGTTCCATTATTCGATCAAATTTTATTAGTGTGAACATGTTCAATTGTTCGGTTAGATTTTACTCAATTTGAATCTATTCATTAATTCTACCACGATATTACTAAGTCAGAATGTATTCACTAGTTCTACTTGATTTTACTGAGTCTAAATATATCCATAAATTCTACCAGATTTTTCTAAGTCTAGACATTTCTACTTGTTTACCCAAATTTTACTCGGTCTGAATATATTTATTTTCTCGATTTGGTTTGCATTCTGTATATGATTTTCATAAAGAATCCGATTACTTACTAATGAGATTTATGTTCTGAGTATGATTATAAATTGCTTCTTACCCAACTATGTGACTAGTGCATTTCATTGCTTTGGGGAACATGTGATGAAGTAAGAAGATGAATATGAGTTTTGGAATGCATGCAAAAGTTTACTTATCTTTGTAAAATAGAAGGATAAGCATGCTATTATGAATTGACCATTAGAATGAATGATAAGGAATGAGGTAAGGTAAGTTTATAATCATCATCCTCGACTTATGTAATTATGAAAAAGATAAGGCAATTATATGCATGAAAAGTGGTTATGCATTGGATGTTGACTGTTGTAATGAGTGTTTACTTCATAGTTGGTGCAAGAAAGATCAATGTTAATGTGTGCGTTGTGCATAAGAACAACATAATTCCATCACCCATAAATTACAAGATGACGATGCCTTGGAGTTGAGATACTTCATTGATTGGGATGCCCCATGTGGAGTTTGCGTGATGCTTTGGAGTTGAGATGCCGTATAGGTTGGGATGCCTCAAGAGTCAATATATCCCATTAGTCGGGATGCCCCAAAAGTGTTCGGAAGGAGAAATTAAAATGAATATAATGCATGTTCATGTGTATGTGTAGAATCATATGATGTTTAAACGGTTATCTTGCATCGGAACATATTATGCCATATGCATGAGTCTAGATTGAAATATTGTGGAGTGATGAATTCCATGGCATACCAAAATGATAAAGGTAAAGCATTAATCATGTTCTTTGCATGCTTTGTGGTTTGTTATGTACTCATGCTATCGTTAGTACCAAATTCAATAGTAAGATGATTTTCTAACTTAAACTAGGCTAGCTCATCTCTTATTTTTCAGTTTGTATGATATCCTCGGAATATGATGGTGGAATGAGTGAAACGATACCTAAGACCATCAATCCGTGAGTTGGATGGTGGCTCACTTATAAGATAGTATGGAGTAGAGACGCTAGTAGGCTCGACCCTTTTCCATTTTGTATTTGCTCGAATGATGTGTGAAAATTGCAACACCGGTGTTTATATAAATGAAAATCATATTTACGTTTAATTCGTGCGATTTCTTGTATAAGATTTTTTATTAAGTTTCTGCATGCCATTAATAATTAAAAGATAATATTAGAAAGGACACATGTTGCTCATGACAATCTAGGGCATCATAATCGGCATGTCCATAACATCAAAAGCAGGATCGTTTTCTACATAGTCAATGCGATTGAACAATGAGAGTCCGTCTTCGGATTACGCTCGCTCTGTCGCTTCACTGCACTCCACATTTAAATCAAAATCCAAATAATTCAAGAACTAGGGTTTGGAAAACAAATTCGACACAAATAAAGAGGCAAGGTGATGAGTTGTTTTTTTGAAGTCCGTCAGAGATAGTTATTAGTCTAATAAAAAAAAAAAAAAAAAAAAGCAATGTCACAAAGGAGACTAGAAACAACAAAAATTATTGGTGAAGAGGATTAAAAGTCAGGCAACAGAATTTCAAGGCTGACTCAATTTTTGCTTAGTGCAAAAAACTCTTAATGGAAAGAGCTAAATCAACAGTTAGGGATGGACCAGACGAGATCATAGATGAAATCACAGTTGATTGGGAGAACTTCCGTATAATATATTATCGAGGGAAACATTTAATGAACTTAGAAGGAAAAGGAAGCGACTTGAAGTATGGGCCAAGGATCCTCCAATATGTTATTATTCGTAAAAGATAAAAACAGGCGACCGTTTCTTCTTAATGATGAAGATTGTTCAAGTGCCTTAAAAACGTATCGAGATGAGTGGCAGAATTCACGGAAGATTGAGTTCTTCCTGCCATAATTTATTTGAAAACATTTATTTTAGTTTTCAGTAAAATTTACCGACTCATTTGAACTGGTTTCATTTTTTCTTGACATTCTCTATGTTTACCAAGCCGAGTGGAGCGGTAAGTACTATATAGACGTTGTCTAGCCTCGGAGTTCATTACTTTTCATTTTTATTTTTGCATCACTGACACATGGTGACATCGAACGCCTGCATATGGACAATCCGATATCATCCAGTAGTTTCTTCCTCCGAAATGTTGAGACAAATTCTCAAATATTCTGATTGTGTCAATGACCGCATCATGCCATCTGACCTAAAATTGGCATGCAACTCAGCAACCAATTTACACAATTTGATAAATTAAACAGGAAAAGGGAATGTCCTTTTCTGATGAATGACACATAACAAATAGACATAAGATTACGCATAAAATTGATTGCACGTTTCCTCGGTGGTATCTGTAAAAATGGCACATTAAATTAGCACTACATACATGCATTAGTTGAAGGAAACAAAGACCTACAATATCGACCACTCCAAAATAACTCGAGCACAAATATCATCAAAACAATACTCTTCCATCATCTTAAACTGCAATCCTGGTGGATTTCATTCTCTAGAAAGTGATCATATATTTCGCCACTGTGTAATAACGATGAGTTCTATTTTGCCCAATTGAATCAATTCTCCCTTCAGTAAAGTCCATGATTCTGCCCAACATCAAATGTATTTTTCCACACATAAGATCGCACACCAAAATGAAGGATCAGTTAAAAAACAAAACCCTTGTGTTCTAAGTAGATGCGAGGCACATTAAAATAGAATAAACCCCATTACCACTTTGAATGTGATTTTCAAGGTATGGTTCTTGCACAACGCCCTGGTCAACTGCTAATACTAGTATTCGCAAGATTGAACTAATCATCCCTCTCTTGAGTAATATGGACAGAACAATAACACATATTATGAATGGTGAAATCTCTCTAATATCCCAACATTGATCTTTTAAGTTCTAAGTCAATATCAACTCCTCCATTAGCGTATCTTGCTAAGCTTGATGCAATTCATGCCAAGTCAAATCCAGCACAAACCAGAATCAACAAAGTCAAGCGAAAACAAATGAGTTTGAAATTTGGCGTGCAACCTTGTAACCAAATTACACGATTTAATAGATTAAACGAGAAAAGGAAATGCCCATTTCTCACCCGCTAGACGTGACCCTCCGAGACTTGAAACAGGACCAGCTCGATAGCCGTTCGTCGGTGTCCTTCGAGCTATAGTAACCCTTAGATCCCGACTCTCTTTCTATCTTTTCTACAGAGAGAGAGAGAGAGAGAGAGAGAGAGAGAGAGAGAGAGAGAGAGAGATTGATGCTCAGATCAGATGATGAAGTACTCTGAATTTTCATTTTAAGCTGATTGTAAAAGAAAAGGCGATGCTTCAGAATGTGGTTGGCAGTTGGTGAGAAGCTCGGGTTCATAGGGATTTTTGTTGTTTCGATCGAAGGTCACGGGAAAAGCACGTTGTTTGTCAAATCCTATATAAACTCTGATTCATGTATATAAGTGCAACACAAATTAACACATGCATTTCAGACTAACAATTCAATTGTCATCTTTCCTAGTTCGTTTTAAAATTTGTCCTTGAGAAATTTAAAGTTTAAAGCTCTTTTCGTATGGAATTAATCAAAAGCAATGTGTTTGTGTGTGTGTGTGTGTATATATGTATGTATATATATGCTTCTTCGTCAAAATTCTAAATCTTGTTTTAAAGACTAATAAAAGATAGGTAGGAGGGAATTCCTTCTAATCAGAGAGATAGCAAAGAATAATATTCTTTGTCTTTATTCGTATTCAAACGTCCACTAGAAATCCCACAAGGAAAATGAAGTCAAGATCGTCTTGCAAGACGAAGGAAAAGAGTTCGTGTATTTGAGAGAATCCTCTCTTAGGGATACGCCAATTTGCCATGCCGAGCAATTACAGAGGGAAGAGAATCCTCGTCGCATGTCTATGAATGTGATTAGCCAGGTGGTCAAAACTTTTTGAGTGTAAATGGTACATGACTCAAACCCCTTGACATATTATATACATACATGCATGTGTCACGGGCCAATCGATTGGGATCGTGATCGCGCGGCGACTTGGGCAACTTCGGATCACCCAAGTCAAGTCTTGCTCGATCGAACGCTTACCCGCTCGCTTACCCGGATCGTTGAGAGAGAAAGTTTAGAGAGAGGAGCTCTGAAAGGAAAGGAACTTTGTATTACTGAAATGGTGGGTGATTACAAATGAATGAGGACACCCCTTTTTATAGTTGAGGGCCTCGGATTACAACCGTTGATCTACTTTTTATCCAACGAGCAAGATTGCACCGCCTCAACTACCGACATAATGTCAACTACCATCTACCGACATAAATAACGGAACAGAAATCTAGAATGTGACTCAATGACGGTTTCGCCCGCCCTTGGAAACTTCGGGTAGAAGGCTCGATGGGAATCCGAGTGAGAGCAGGAGGTCCACGGGTGAGTTGGGGTCGACTCTGGGGAACCTCTCGGGTCGTCCATCTTTTGGTCCGTGACATTCTCCCCCACTCAATTGAGCGACGTCCTCATCGCTCTCAGCTTGACGGGCAATCTTGCGGGCTTTGGCACGAGCTTTCCTGTTCTTGTTTCTCTTCGCTCAAACGCTCATGAACGAAGGACCACAACCTTCGATGATGAAGTCAGACTTGGTACGTGGCTCGGTCTTCGGCTTGGATGGAGCACGTGGCGCGCACTCAACCTTGGGGAAGAGCGTTTGGATGGGCATGGCGTGTGTTGGAGTAGGATCCAACTTGACCTTTGGCTTCACCTCGGACAGCTTATTGATGCGCATGATGGCCTTCAAGCTCTTGTCGAGGCGTCGGATCGACGCAATGGTCTTGGTGTCGACCACTCCCTTGATCATGGGGATCATCGACAGGCATTTTTGGTCGAGGATCATCATGCACTTGGTCCTCATGTCGATCATGGCTCCCACGCTTTCAAAGAATTGCATGCCAAGAATGAGATCATAATCGTCAAGAGAGATTACCTCGAACGCTATCTTGCCTTTCCATCCGCCAATCTTTACGTCCACGTCGGGTGTTGCTCCTACACCATGGAAGTCGCCCGAATTGATGGGTTTGTACGACTTCCCGGATGGTTCCACGTGAAGTCCCAAGGCCCTTGCAATCTCGGTCGACATGAACATGTTGGATGCGCCGGTGTCGACCAAAGCGTAAAGTGTTTGGCTGCACACTTCGACCTCCACGAAGAACATGTCCGTGTTTGGTGCGATTTCTTCTTTGGTCGGTGATCGGGCTTGGACTGAGTTGATCATCCTCACAACTCCAATCCGAATCTGCCGCTTATCTTCTTTGGACTCCTCCTTTTCTTCCTCGATGGCAAGGAGGGCGTTGATTCGGCCCTTCTTCGGGCACTTTTGGGTCCAGTGCGGACCTTGGCAAATGAAACAAGGAGAAGGTGGGGGTTGATCGAACCTGCTCGCGTAGTCCGTTGGTGGTCGACCCCTTTGGAAGGCTGGTTTGGAAGACCCTTCTCCCCATGCTTTGGCTCGGCCGCTTTGCTCATGCGTGACTCGGGGAGTGTTTCTTCCAGCTTCATCCTCGCAATGTCAATCCGACCTCCAATCCTTTGCTCGACTCCTTGGTTCGGTCTTGGTGAGGTCGATGAGTGACTCGGCCACGCTTAGCGCTCGCACAAGACTACTCACGTCTCGTCTCTTGAGCTCAAGAAGTGCCCACGGCTTTAACCCATCCATGAACGCTCCGAGAATCTCCTTTTCGCTTAGGTTGCGAATCTGGAGTTTGAGCTCCATGAACTCCTTCACATACTCTCAGATCATGCCTCTTTGCTCGAGGCGATAGAGCTTGCTACGGGCTTCTTGCTGAGCGAACTCGAGGAAAAAGTAGTCCCGGAACTCTCTCACGAAGTTGTCCCATGTGCACACGGGATCGGCGCCGCATCTAACCTCATCACACCTATTACGCCACCAAAGCATTGCCATATCGACAAGAACATGGAAGCGGTTCGTACCTTGGTCGTCTCGTCGTGCATGTTGACGGCGCTGAAGTATTGTTCCATGCTCCAGACGAAGTTGTCCACCTCCTTGGCGGATCGTTCGCCTTTGAACTCTTTTGGCTTTGGCACCTCAATTTTGGGCACCGCTTGGTTTGGCACAGCACCATTGGTGATGCTCAGCTTGCACAGGGCAAGCTCGGTCTTGAGCTCTTAGATCTCGACCTTCATGACTTCGACCTCGTCCCTACACAGAGCTTCTTCCTCGACCATTTGGACACGCTCCTTCAAGACATCGATCGATGCTTCAAGGGCTTCGTCCTTGTCATGCAATGCGCGCAAAGAGCTTCGTTGAGGCATGACGTGAAGTCTTCACGGAGCGAACTCTCAACCTCCATGATCCGGTCTCGTGCATCGTCAAGACCTTCCATGAGTTCGAGCACGGCGCTCCGATCCTTCCCGATCTTCTCATCGAACGCAGCTATGACGTCCATTGAGGCGTCTCTTCTCTTTCCACGGCCGCGGTTCTCTTGCACAACCTCTCCATCCATGACAGCTTCTTGGTTCAACATTCCTTCGAACAGTTGGCGCTCCTTGGTCTCTCGAACGGATCTCTCTTTTGCTCTGATACCACTTGTCACGGGCCGATCGATTGGGATCGTGACCGCACGGCGACTCGGGCAACTTTGGATCACCCAAGCCAAGCCTTGCTCGATCGAACGCTCACTCGCTCGCCTTACCCGGATCGTAGAGAGAGAAAGTTAGAGAGAGGAGCTCTGAAAGGAAAGGAACTTTGTATTACTGAAATGGTGGGTGATTACAAATGAAGGAGGAAACCCATTTTTATAGTTAAGGGCCTCGAATTACAACCGTTGATCTACTTTTTATCTGACGGGTGAGATTGCACCGCCTCAACTACCGACATAATGTCAACTACTATCTACCGACATAAATAACGGAACAGAAATCTAGAATGTGACTCAATGACGGTTTCGCCCGCCCTTGGAAACTTCGGGTAGAAGGCTCGGTGGGAATCCAAGTGAGAGCAGGAGGTCCACAGGCGAGTTAGGGTCGACTCTGGGGAACCTCTCGAGTCGTCCATCTTTTGACCCGTGACACATGCATATACATATACAGACACATACATACACACAAGAGGTTATTGGAGGCAGATTTGGGACCCATGCTCGGATATTTTATGTCTTTGTTCTCAAGAGAAATTTTGGACGAAGGCTTAATGAGGTAAATTTGGGATTCAAATAAAAGTTGGTGGCTTTTTAATAAGACAAAAATAAGTTTAGAATAGAAATGGGACTAAACTTAAAGTTGGAGGGTTTTTAGGATATTTGGCCAACTTTCATGAGGGCGTCCACTCGGTCCTTCTCTCGCATACGTGTAAGTACTGGTCGTCATATTCGAATGCTTCATGTCACATACAATACGTGGACCTACAGTCCTGAATAAATAATAATGAGTTCCTTCGAGTGCAGCCCATTAGAAAATGCGACGACTCCCATATTTAAATATCCTACACGTTACTATTAGTGACTATAATTATTATTATTCCCATGGTTTCAAACCACCCACGCCCCCCCGGGGAGAATGTTGAGATACAATATTGCCCGTTATAGTGTTTAGGTGAGCAAAAGAAAATTTTGTTTTTTTTTTTTTTCCTTTTAATAGTTCCACCAATCTCCTTGCATATATGCGGGCGACATCCCCCGCATGGTTCCATTAAGCTATTCCAGCGCTCACATCACAACAACAGCGGCGCGCGGTACTACTAGTTAAATATGATGGAGTTATACCAATCATGTTCATGGTTCAGCTATTATTGATTGCATCATTCCTAAGAAGGATAAAGACTTTGGCTCCGTTTATTTCGCAAAAAATGAATAATTCTAAAAATATTTTCATAATAATGATCGCTTGTATCACTTGAAATAATTAACTAATGAAAAGTATTCTCATTATCATTAATAAATTTATGTCTAAATATTTTCCACAAACAATGAAAAAAATTCATTCATTCATTTTTATTAGTGATATAAGTGATCGTGTTCAAGAATATGTTTTCCAAATAATTTATTTTTTGCAAAACAAATGGAGCTTTATATATTGAGCAATGCGCTCTTACTTTTGCTCTTTTAGCCAAAAGGAAATCAAAACACGGTGTGATGCCACCTTTATTTTTTTCTTCCTATGCGGATAAAGGATAAATCTATTAAAGATAATATCAATTGGAACCAATTATGGTAAATCAGATATATGCACTATCGAAATAGATATATGCATTCCTAGGGGAGATATGGAGAATCCCCTAATTAATTATGGAAAAAGATAAGAATATGCAAGGGAGAATTACATTATAAAAATTTTATTAAGACTCCATTTGTTTCACGAAAAATGTGGCGTTTCTGGAAAATGTTTTCTAGAAAGTCGTTTTCCATAAAAATAACAATATTTTTCGGCGCTAGGCCAAAATTTAAAAATGAACTTGGAAAATAATTTTCATTGTTTGGTATGGAAAATCCAATTTGATTTTCCTTTGTACACTCCTTTAAATATTTTAACATAATTTTTATTTTTTAAAAAATTGAAATTTTAATTTTTTTATTTTTTATTTTCTTTCTACTTTTTTTCTTCTTATTTTTTTTTCCATCTTCTTCTTCTTCTTCTTTCGCCAGTCGCCGGCCATGGAGACAACCAATAATTTGCCAAAGGCGAGCTCAAGCTTGCTCAAGACCAATGTCAATGAGCCTCGAGCTCGCTTGTGGCCTATCACTAGCCATTGCCAAAAGTGAAAGGAAAAAAAGAAAAAGAGAATAAAGAATAAGAAGAGAAAAATAATTAAAAATTCAATTTCTAAAAAAGAAAAAGAGGGGCTGGTAGGATATGAGATAAGAGATAGTAAGTGAGGAAAAAATGCTTTCCCCTACTTTAGAAGACTTTTTTCCAATAATGGAAAATATTTTCTCCAACCAATTCATTTTCCATGAAACAAATCCTTGAAAATCCAAAAAACATTTCTTGGAAGTTGTTTTTCGTGACATGAATGAAGCCTAAGGCTTGGTAACCAATATGTTCCCAGAAATAATTTATGCTCCGAAATTTTTTTTTTTTTTGTTCCCTAGACGAGTTTTCAAGCATACGAAGGCATTTGGTAATTATCCAAAATTTCTATTTCTAGAATAGAAATCCTTTTGAACATTCAAATTCTTTTGTGACTTAAAATTTCTTTTAATTTTTTAATAATTTGTTTGCATTTTTCTCTTTTTTTCTTTTTCTTTTCTTTTTTCCTTATGAGGAATAAGAAGAAAAAAACAAAAAGAAAACAGAAAAAAAAATGATTTGGGCTTGATTCTAGAGTTGTTCTTGGAAACAAAGAAATAACTTTTTTTTTTTTTTTTTACTTTTTTTTTTGTTCTAAATCTACTCCTGAGAAGAAAAAAAAATGCAAAATGAATTTCTGTTATTTTTCTGTTTTGAAAACAAAATAATAAAATCAGGTACTATTTAGCACGTTACTAAATAGGCTCTTATTTGCCATAGAGTCCAACTCTTCCTAGTCCTAGAAACTCTTGATTACAATAATAACCCCAGGTGATTAATATATTTAAAAAAAAAAGAATCCTTGATTCAGTTGTCGTATCCCATGTTAAAAAAACATATGAGAATCTCTCTTCTTGAAAGATAATGTGGTATCCGAGTCCGAGTCACCCCAGTGGACAATTTTGGCATTGTCCAAACTATAATTTATACTAATAACAATCTTGTCGATAGACTTGTCAAAATTAATCATAAACCCATTTTTTTAACCAATATTAAATGGGCTGAGTCATTATATGGGTTAGTTATATTTAGGGTATGAATGGGAACCCTAAAAATATATGGATGTTAAATGGGTTTAGTATGACTCAATTCACCTTTGTAACTCTCTTTTCACCATTTATGAGAAAATAATAAAGTCCAAAGAAGTCTCTGTGGGCTCAAAAGATAAGCTTGACTTTACCCATATTAAAAATATCAAGACGGCTTCTTCTTTTTCCTTATTATCTTTTATTTTTATTAATCTTGTAAGTTTTGTCTATTAGTTATTGGGGGTATGCCTCTCGTTGGTTGCATTTAGTGTTGTTATTTTCATATAATATTCTAATCTTAGTTCTATTTGTCATTGCAATCCATGGTCAGCATAAATCATCTTCAACAATATATCGCATTCCATTTAATTAAAATTAAAATTTCTCCACATTATTTGTTGCTGAAATTTTATAAATTCACTACTAAGTACCTCTCTTTATTTTCCATTGTGATCAATACAAAAATTGAAATCTCTGGGGACGAGCCTCAACTCCAATGACATTCTACGGACCTTTAATTACTTTCAGTTGATAAATATAACAGCTACGTTGGACTGTTGAGGGGCCTCCAACTAATCCTCGCCCTTTTGCTCGAGTCGACCACGTCCCATGAATTCTAATCTTGTGTCGGCAAAAGACATCAAAATCTGCTTTGGCGTGAGCTTGTGAGAACTCCGAATTCTATGTTGATTTGAATATTTGAAGTATTAATCACCCCAAAGTGACAAACAGATAAAACAACCAAATATAACCACTGTTATCACTTTGGCTTGTGATTCCTTCTTGTGTTTTAGGCAAATCTTATTCTTTTCCCGTTCGCTTAGTTGATCTGTCTGTCGTAGACAATCTGAAGAGGGCAAGAACATGCTGCTTTTGAAATTCTCTGAATCTTAATTCGACAATCTTATAACTACTGATGGGCGAAGTTATAGGACGGACGTGCCCACGTGTCTTCATGATCCAAGCCATGCAAACATGCTGTTTCATGGACCATATCGAAGATTTTGAGTTGCTTAATTGGGTCTGCACACACCTAAGTAACGGCACGCATTTGGTCGGCTGTGAAATCAAGGGAAAAAAGAACGAACTGTTCAAGATGAGTCTACTCCTATGTGCCTACCACTATCGATCACTATAAATCACTCGCGATTTGTTGTGTCTATGTCCTGTTGATACTGCTTCAAGAAGAAAGAGAGACTAGAAGCATGGCAGTTTAAAAACATAAAAACTTTGAAGCAGCATAAAAGTACATCAGATTGATCAGCAAGCTATATAGCAGAAAACATCAAATAGTTAAAATGAACTATCCTCCGGAGAAGCAAGCTCATCATATACTGCGCTCATGCTATAACCTCACAAGAGATTGTGGTTTCGATCTGGTCTTCCATCCGAGCTTCCCAGGAACGTCACATGAAAAGATAAGAATAATTTCTGAACACGCCCATCCCGTCCATCCGAGCTTCCCATGAACGCCGCATGGAACGATAAGAAGAAAATCTGAACACGTCCAGCCGAGCAGCCCAGGAAAGCCGCGAAAGATAGGAAGAGAATCAGACAAAAGCAGGTGGCTCCCTTTGCTGCGTGCATCGCTGGTAGCTTGGGAAAATCAAAGAAAGTGGCGGTTTATTGAGTAGAGGACTGGCCGGTAACGAGGAAGTGATTTGTATCAGGTGTGTTAATCATGAGCAGTCCTAATTTATAGGAGAATCGGACCATTTCTTTATTATTTAGATGAGCACATAAACCAACGGAGCATTTAATCGTGGCCATCATCAGAAAGTTATTAACTTACTAGGATTAATTTCCTTTGAATAAATATAGAGTTCAATTGTTGACCAGCCACCAGCCTATTATGGCTTTTGTCCGTTTAGGTGGGAATCATCTACGATATTTTTCATCACCCATAGATATTCATTTAGAGGCTTATAGGGCTTAACAAGACTAAACATCCTGTCCTCGCCTCTCATCACCATCTTTCTCCCTTTGCTCGTTCCGTAGGTCGCGGCACGGGATCGGCACCAAGCGACCTGTCACCACTGCCACGACAAATGAAACCCTACTTCTCTCTCTCTCTCTCTCTCTCTCTCTCTCTCTCTCTCTCTCTCTCTCATGCACTTGGCACAAACAACTCATGGATGCTGTTGGCATTGTCATTAATGAGCAGATCAGAGGGAGAGAGACGCACACATACATATGGCATACACACGTCATAGATATTGTTTGAAATATCCCGCGTGGATTGACTATAGAATTTATATGCATTTTGTATACATATGATGTCCTTCCATTAGGGTGATCGGTTATTTGTCCAATCTAGTCCTAATCCGAAATCAAGAATCAAACCAAGGGGATCAATTTCCATTTTCTGAAATCGGAGACTGGACTGCACCAACCAACATGATCCGGTCCAATGGAACTGGTTGAGTTCAAATAAGAGAATACCTTGAACTTTATGAGAGATGAAGGTGACCTATAGAAAGTGAAAGATCGAAAGAGTAGAGAAGACGTGCATGAAAGATTTAAAAAAAAAAAAAAATTGATTCGAGGGCTCCAATTTCCCCCTTTGGCGCTCTAGGAAATCGGACCCAACCATCTAGTTTAGTTTGATCTGGGTGTTTCATGGTTTAGTCAGTCCATCTGACTCACTCATACCCTTCACCTATCAACTTAAGCTTGTTAGGTTGGATTGTCAAATATGGTATCAAAATCAGTTTTATTCCAGTTTATTTCATGCATGTGTCCACACCATTCGTCAAATTGTCACATCCACCTAAGCATTTCAAAGATGTTTTCTTCAAACTCCAATTGACTTCTTTTACATTAAGGGAACGTTAGAATTATATACATATATATAGGAGATTTTGTACATATTCCTTAATTTTGCATATCTCTTAGAATTATGCATTATCTTCTTTTGATTGTGGATACTTTTAATTGACCCCATTTTATTGTCATTGATATTGTAATTTTTTGTCACTTTACTGATAAGCCTATAGATATATTAATGTATTCTTTTTCTATTTCACAATTCTCTTTTTCACTTGATATGGATCCATTATGATGACAGCTCAACAATAGTTTCCGGGTTCAATTGAGAACGGTTTCTAATCTGAGATAGAGAGAGAGCTATCCTTGTACGAGCTACCTAACTCCAATCAATCTAACTTTAAGTGCTAAACTGTAAATTAACGTACAAATATTTGTTTTACGTGATTAATTGGATTTTGTAACAATCAATTATACAATTCCGCACTTAGAGATAGACTACCGGAGTTAGGTATCTCCCACTAGGGTAGGATCACCTATGAGATTCTTTTTAACTGTATAGGCCCTTCTCTCTCTCTCTCTCTCTCTCTCTCTCTCTCTCTCTCTCGATAAAATACTAGGTACACGCATACACGACCAAGTTTTAAAAGAAAGGAATATAAGAAGCAAAGAAAAATCACATACGGCAGATCTCTCAAGGATTTGCTGTTTTCCATGGCAATCTCTTTCGTTCCCTTCCCTAATGAGACGGAAAGGTTTCATTGACCACATGAGAATGTCCACGGGGTCCCTGTCCACAATATAATACATCCTTAACCTTATTTACCTTTTTTATGCAACTGGCATCCTTTGGAGACTCATAAAGAAATTGAGAAAAGCAACGGGGAATTGAACAAGAGTGCTTTGGCTGGCGATCACCAATTCTCGATGTTGGAGAATCTCAAAAAGATATTCCGGTGGACTATGATAATTCAACTCTTCACCACGTCAACTCCAGTAGGGACCATGCATGTGACATTTTATGTGAAGGATCTCTTTCCTATCGTGTGAAAAAAATGGTAGAAAGAGTTTTTATACTCTACTTTTTATGCAACTCGACTCTGCTTACTTTAAACATAGATAATTAAGTTCCTTAAAGTTAATTAATCATCGAGATCAATAGTGTTAAAAGTGACTTGAATAGAAAAAAGATTGCAAACCTACATACCATATGGAAATCATAGCAAGCACCACAAACCCAACGGATTGATATTATCCACTGTTTAATTAGCGGTCATTCGCAATTTTGAACTTGCTATCCTTGCTTTTTATAATACACTTTAGTTTTTGGTAAAATGTATCATGTTATCATGTAACGTAGTAATTCTCTATCCAACTTTGTGCTCACTAATTAAATAATGTTGGGACACAAACGCAGTCGTCAAATAAATGACTAGCGGAATCACATGATAGAGAATCAAGTTAGCGGATCACAACAGAAGTTCATGCACTCCCAACTTTAATAGTCCATAATCTTTTAATTGAATGGAGACATGTGAATAAAAAGACACAACTTATCACTCAGGGAACTGTTTTAACAGTATTTCGACTATAAAATCTAATTTTGACCTATTTATTTCTCTCAAGTAAAATATGCTTATCGTTTTGTTTCGGTGTATATATTCCTTGATTCCATATATAGTCCTTATTGTTAAGTTTTGTTCCTTTCAACACACACATGTATGTGTGCATTTTATTTTTTGTAGAATAACTATTTCTCTCTGCACTCAACTAAAAAGTTTGAGATTTTCACTTCTTTTCCACTCTAGGGAGTATATATAACCGTGCCTCGTGGTCCTAAGTTTGCGCATTGACGGTGGGATTGAAGAAGCCCGTAGTGGGTGTCCGCCATGCGAAACCCTAGCGACAGAGTTTTGATGCTCCTTGTCGCATTCACCCAACCAAGGAGAACAGCAGAAAAAAAATAATCCACATGATCGAAAGATACGTGACTTTTGCGATTGTTTCCACAAGGTACAAATTAGAATCCACCTCCATTCCATTTATGTCGGTCGATTGGAACTATCATAATGTTGACTGAGAAAGGCAGGGTGCCCAGTTTAGGAAGGTTTATAACATGATTAAAGTGGGGAGCATCCAGGGGAATATCCATTAACTACCTGGCCAGTTATGTAGGCCAAAGGTGGTAGTCAATGGTGTTTTCATCAATGAGGGCTGTCCTCGATAGTCTCCCAGCGGAGCGCCCAGCAGAACTGCATTCTTTATTTTTACTTGTCAATGCCCGCAAGCCTCACTCCCCCTCGTTGAAAGTGAATATTTTTATTCCTCTCTACCAAGGATTACCAATAATTTTACACTAAAGACATGCTAAACATTGGCAACACCTCTCTTCAAATCATCCCTACACCAAGTGTTCCTGAAGGATCATTTAATGTGTGATTGGAACTATCATGATGTTGATTGAGAAAGAGAAGGTGCCCGGCTTAGGTAGGTTTATAATATGATTAAAGGCCCCTCCAAAAGTTAGCTCAGATGTATTGCTTGAAATTACAATGTCCTTAAAATTTATGAATATTATTAGCCACAACTTTTAATGTTGCTCTTGGCGGTGGCACAATTGATGGTTTGATCTTCATTAAAATATGTCGCTATTAAAGAGTAAAAATATGAAGGGTTTTGGATTCTTTCTTCTTTTCTTGTTTCAAGGGTTACACCTAGCATAAATTAATCAAGAAAATACTAGGGGCAACTAGGGTAGCCACCTCAGCAATACACAGTCCATTCCACGAACAACATGTATCCCTCGCGGGCCCACTTTTAAGAAAAGCTACAAGTGCCTTGCTTTTCCTCTGGTTTTTCTCTCTTCTTCACCATTTCTCTCTTCCTTTTTCTTTTTGCCTTGTGTAGCCATGGACGATGCTTGATTGCAGTGGCCGGCCATGGACAAACTGCTCACGAGCATGCCAACTTTCATCCATGGCCATCGTCAGCATCGTTCGGGCATGCTATCGATCCCTGGGTATCCATCTTTCCCATCTAGCCATGCACAACGCTCACAGCTAGCCATGGATGACTAGCACACAAGTGACATCGATGCTCATCACAAGTTGTCCACCGCCCCGAAACCTCACCAAATCCAACAACTGTCACCTCCCAAAACCCTGCCAAATTCAATGAAGGCCACCCTCACCCTAGCAATGAGAGTCCAGCCCTCGCCAAATCCAACTAAAGCGACCTTCGCCGGCCCTCACTTGTGGCCAATTGCGATCACAGGCCAAAGGAAGAAACCAAAAAAAAAAAAAAATACAAAGATAGAGAAAGAAACGTTGAAGAAGAGAGAAACGAAGAAGAGAGATGAGACTCACAACCTTTCTTAAAAGTGAACCCACGAGCGACATTTGTGGCTCACAAAATGAACCAGTGTATAGTAGGAGTGTGCATGGTCCGGGTGGGTGGTTCCCGACAGAAAAATTAAAACTAGGAACCACTCTCTAGTTGCATGGATCCACCCAGGAACCGGACCACCGGTCGGATCTGGTTCCCGAGTTGATCCATAGAACCGAGTCTAACCTCCACGCCTTCCCCTTTTCACCCTCCTCACATCTACTTTTTTTGGATCTCCCGACCATGGTAGCTTTATTCTCCTCAAGTATTAGCGCCATGGTGATGGTGGTCCCAACCCTCACACCACTTCCGTCCCGATCACCACCACCATCTTCACCACTGCCTCCGCCTCTGCCGTCTCTTGCTCCTCCCTCGAGACCGACAATGAGGAGGTAACAGGGATGGTGAGCCATTCTAAGATCTGGAGTTCGCCCTTGTCCCCAAAAATGAGGACGATGGGAGGAGGCCTGAGGAGGGGGAGGAGGAAGAGGGGAGATAGAATCTAGACGAGCCCAACAACGAAGAGGACAATAGTGATAGTGAATGCGGAGGTGGCGACAAGGATGGCGACGACATGGAGAGAGAGTTCAAGTTTGAGGTGAGGAAAGAGAATCAACTCACTATTTCGCCGAGTTCGGACTAGGACTCGAAGGGAGATGAATAAATCCGAAGGTGAATTGGAGAGGAAGAGGGAGCTTGGGGAGATTTTGAACTAAGAGAGATGAGATGGAGTAGGAGAGTAGTAAATTGAGACAAGATGGTGACTAAAGCCCTAAATTTTAAATTTGCTAATTTCGAATTTTTTTAAATATTAAAAATTAATATATTATTATAATAAAACCGTTCCAGTCCGAGATGGGACCGGGATTTGGACTGATACCCACCAGTTCCTATAAATTGGAGCCGGGAACCGGACTGGTTCCCTTAAGAACCATCGGTTCCGGGTGGTTCCGGTCTAGTTCCGGGCAGTCCAGGCAGGTCCCAGTTCTTTTGCATACCCCTAGTGTATAGCCACCTCTATTACACTCAATATTTTCTTTAGACTAGTCCATGACATCGCTAAGGAAGTGAACCACTTGTTTAGGAGAGAGCTCTACTCGTGATGGGAAGTGGCCACATGTGATGGTACAGGAACTGCAACATTCGATTTTATTAAAAACACCACAAAAAATATGTCTTGTCAAAAGTATTGATGGTGTTACCCACCCAAGCGTTCATTTGTTTTGCAGAAAATAATTTTTTGAAAAATATTTTCATTTGTTGACGTTTGATTCATTTAGGATACATGTATGATAACGTTTCTTTCCTCATGAATAATTTTTGTTCAAAAATAATTATTTTTTATTTATATTCCCTGGACAAGTTTTTCAGCAAGGTACAACCCTTAAATTTTTTTTATAACTTGGAATTTCTTTTTATTTGTTTATTAATTTTATTACATTTTTCTCTTTTTTACTTTCTTTTTTCCTTTTTTTTTTCTTCTTCCTCTACCAGCGAGCTTCACGGTGGTTGGGGAAGCTCGACCTCACATAGCCAAGGTGAGGCTCCAGTGACCAGCCAGAGGAACAAGAGAGGAGGAAGAGAAAAGGAAAGATAGAAAAGAGGGAAAAAAAAAATTGTTTGAGCTTAATTTTTGAGTTGTTCTAGGGACAAAAGAATAATTTTTTCTACTTCTTGATTATGTTCCAAATCTATTGTCGAAAAAAAAAAAAACATACACCAACATCTATTTCGAGGAATAAAAAACAAAAAAGCTGAGATATAGATGCATTGCCAAATGTGCCCTTAGAAAAATAAGTCAACAGAAATTGATTTCCTAATCAATGAACAAGATTTTCCTACCAAAACGTAAATATGGGATAATGATTTCCCCTTTGAAAGATTTAAAAAATTTCAAAATATTTTCCTAGTCTTTGGGTCCCTTTTTTTTTTTTTTTTTTTTGGTCTATCTTTGGGTCCTTGATTAATGAAACTTTTTGTCTTATAATTTTTTTTAAACAATTGATATTTTAAATTTTTATTTTTTCTAAATCGATTTTTTTCTTTTCTTTCTTTTTATTTTCTTTTCTTTTTTTCTTATCTTCTCTTTTATTTCTTTTTCCTTCTCCTTCTTCTTCTGCCAACCATGTGCCTAAGTGACAATTGGCGGCCTGGTGAGCTTGAGGCTGCCAATCCAAGTGAACTTCTGCTTGTTGATCAAGGCCACCAAGCGAGAGGCTCGCCAAATCCAAGCAAGCTTGTGGCTTGGCCAAGGCCAGCAAGCTTCAACTCGCTTGTGGCCATCGCTAATCAATCGCGACAAAGGAAGTCAAAAAAAGAAAAGGAAAGAAATAAAAAGAAAAAAGAAAATTTAAAAATAATTAGAAATTCAATTTTAAAAAATAAAAAGAGAAAAAAGTAAATAATTGAAAATTCAATTTAAAAAAATAAATTATTTAAAATTCAAAAAAAATTGCTTGAAATAAAGTCATGTGATTGAAATCATTTTCCGATAAGGTCTAAACTTCCAAAAATATTTTCAATCATATATCACCAAATAAAAAACCAATCGTATTCCTAAAAAAGACTTTTCAATAAAGTCTTTTCCTTTATCATTGAATTTTTCACGAAATAAACGGGCCTTAAGAGAATATATTAAAGCAAAGCCCCCAAGGCTTGTCTATAGAGCGTTGAAGGGGCTATCCTCACCTCTGAAATTAATTTTCTGTCTCCATCCTCAACCCATCCATAATTCTGGGGTCAAATAAATTAAACGGCTCAAAACTATGAGTTTTCATCTACAAACAACTGGAGCTTGATCTATCCAACAATCAAACCAAAGTAGAGGATCTATAATCTACGTTGAAGGCCAAAACCCTAAATTGAGAACTACTCAATTAGCATAACATCAAAAGATTTAAGAGCAAAATTCAAAGGTGTAGGACTAGATTAGCCAAAGTGCAATAGATTTAGGATTTTTTAGACAATTTTTCTCTAAATTCATGCACCCCCAACTTTAATAATCCATAAACATTTAATTGAATGGAGATATGTAAATAAAAAGACACCAACGCGTATTGCTTGGGGAAGTCTTCATTGAAAAAAATAAATTACTTATTGGAGGAAAAATACGCAATATTGTTTATTGTAATTATAAAATTAATAATTCCAGAAAAGTGATAACAAAAAATAAATAACAACTAAGTATAGTGACAATTTTGGTGACTGATTGGATACACAATGGTCCACTTCTCCTTGTCACCTTCACCCAACCAAAGAGAAAAGCAGGAAAAACAGTCCAGATACATAATATTTGCTTGTCCACGAGGTGCCAGTTAGAACCCACCTCGATTCCCTTACGTAGGTCGTTACATCAATGGACTGGGATGTTATGATGTCTAGGCTTAGATCACTTAGACATAGTTAAACCTAGATTACACAAACCAACTTAAATACTGAGAAAGCGACGTTAGTGGATCAAAGGCTTAGTGGCATTACTTCCGCCTTACAAAGGTAAGAGTCCTAAAAAAAATTAATAATAATTTCTCTCCTCATGAAATTAGCTAGGAAACGACGCGAGTCTCAGTCAGCATAGAGCCTCACTGGATAATCTTGATTCGCCCCGTACAATGCAACGCCACTTTCCTTTTGACCATCCTACTGAGTCATCCAAAGGCCGCTTTCTATGGCCTTTGGAAGAGATGATAATTCCGGGGCCATGACCGGGTCACTCTGTCTTCATTCTAGATTTGAAGATGCAGCCATATGGAAATTTGAAGTCACCTTTTCTTTTTTTAGGTAAATAATTTAAAGTTACTTAGGCGACGAGAGTTGGCAAAAGGTAATTAGTTGGAGAATTGAGGCAGTTAAAGTGCACCCAACAATATTATGATGTGACAGGTACTGTTGACCTTTTCAGATCTTGAAATGCTTTTATTATTTAAAAAAAAAGAAAAGGTTTTCAACTTTGCCGCTGGCATACGATTCCAGTCAAGTTGTGTTCGATCTTAATTGGGCTTGATGGGTTAGTGGTCTAGTCCGATCAGTTCACCTGAAGATCTTATAAAATATGCTGGGAAATTCGTTAAATAATTTTTTAATTTTTAAATTTATTATATAACAGCCAATTCAGTTATAAATTTTTCGATTGAATCGAAATAGTCATTTTAATCAATTTTAAAAAGAAATCACTAACATAAGTATCCGCCATTCTACATGAAATAACCAACGTTGACGTAACTAACTTTTCTAACTTTTTATAACTTTTTTACTTTTTCATGTTTATTCTTTTCTTTTTTACTTTTTTTTTCCTTATTTCTCTCTATACATCGCCGGGCTTTGGCAATGGCCAATGGAGGTCAATAACCGCTAGCGAGGACCAAGACACCCTTTTCGACGCCTGACAATAGATGGAGGGAAATAAGGGGAAAAAAAGAGAGAACGAAAAAAAAAAAGATGAAAAGATGAAAGAAAAAGAGGAAAAAAGATAAAATCAGAAAATTTTAAAATATATATGAAAAAAATCATCTACATCAGCAATAGTCGTGCCAAGTTGAATGGTCAGCACTAACTAAATCATTACGTTAGCGACTTTTGATCAAAATTAGATGGAAAAACTATTTTGACAATTTGTTAAAATGTTTATGATTATATTGACAAGTCGTCAAATGGTTTAAGACTAAAGTTGGCATAATTGAAAAGTTTAAAATTGAATTAACCACCTTATAATAGGTTTAGAATTCTTCGAATGATTATCCCAAAATATGTATGAACGATGAAAAGGGTATGCGCTCGAGTTCTCAAATTACTCGTCTAAGACTAGCTGATCTAAAGAGTTCAAACGCACTAAATTCAAATCTATCAATTCGGACAAGAAATTTTCAAATACCCAATTACACAAAGCAACTCCAGACATGACAAGATCATATGTGCATAACTAGCTGGGAAAATGTCACAAATGGTCTCTGAACTTTCATCTAATGTTCAAATTCATCATTGAGCTTTCGATTTGCTCAATTTGGTCCATGAACTTTCATCTAATGCTCAATTTCATCCCCAAGCTTTTGATTTACTCAATTTGGTTCCTGACCTTTCATCTAATGTTCCATCTAGTCCCTAACTATTTGAAAATTGACCAATTTTCCTTTTTTTTTATAATAACAAACTGTTTTTTTATAAATAAAAAATAATAAATTGGGTTTTTTTGGTAAAAAAAACCATATTTATGCAAAGTAATAAAGGTCAATATTTATTTCCTTTCTTCATATTAAAAAAAAATGGAAAAAGGGACAATAATAATAAATAAAGGTGAATCTTGCATTTTGATTTCTTTTTTGTATATGCAAATTACTTGAATAATGTACAAAAGCCCATCAATTGATTTTTCCCTTTTTAGTGAAGTCCATAAAAAAAAAAAACAATTAATGGGCTTTTGTACATTATTCAAGTAATTTACATATGCAAAAAAGAATCAGAATGCAAGATTCGCTTTTGTTTATTATCACTGTCCCTTTTTTTCCATTTGTTTTTAATATGAAGAAAGGAAAGAAATATTTACCTTTATTACTTTGCATAAATGTGGTACTTCTTCGACCAAAAAAAAAAAAAACCCAGTTTGGCATTTTTTATATATAAAAAAAACAGTTTGGTATTAAAAAAAAAGGGAAATTGGTCAATTTTCAAATAGTTAGGGGCTAGTTGGAACATTAAATGAAAGTTCAGATACCAAATTGAGCAAATCGAAAGATCAGGATGAAATTGAACATTATATGAAAATTCAGAGACCAAATTGAGTAAATCAAAAGTCCAGAGATGAAATTGAACATTAAATGAAAGTTCAGACCATTTGTAATATTTTCCCTAACTACCCTTTACTCAAAACCCTACTGTGAGTAAAATAAAATGCATCTTATTGTAACCAATTAAGAGAAAACTAGCGAAAGTGTTTTCTAATGGTTTTCTAGTTTCCATTACAATTTAAGCTGAAAGATGAAAATTTGTCGAAAACTGAAAGAAGATCCTTACCGATTAAAATGCTCTAAGGTGGACATTTTAAAAAGGCAAAGAGCCCAAAAAGCCGATTGACGGATGGACCTTATTGCCCCGAGAATGAGTTTTTTTGAGCAAACATTATTTATCTTTGGAATAATTGTACTGAAAGTTATAAAATTTATCATAAAATTACAATTAAGACTTACAACTTACAAAAATGCAATCATATCCTAAAATTTGTCAAATTAGTGCAATCTAATCATTCTGTTAACTCTATTCAATTTGATTGATAGAAAATGCTAACGTGGCTTTTTTATTATTTTCTCTATCATACGTGGCAGCAACATAGTAAAACAACATCATTTTAATTCAAATTAGATTTTTAACACTAATTTTATTAAAATTAAAATTAAAATGAAATAAATAAATAAATAAATAAAAGGAAAAGTGGTGGAGCACCATCACCGAGAAGGGCCCACAAGGGTAAGGGTGGTTGGTGGGGGTTTCAGGCCTTGGCCAAATGGCAGATGACCCTTTGCCGATCTAAGTTCCGTGACCCTTGATGGCCAGAATTAAGGGAGAAGAAAGAAAATAACAATTTAAAAAAATAAAAGAATAAAATTTATTTAAAATTTAAAAATATCATTAAAAATTGTCAGCATATCACTAGATTATTCATTTAAGGCACGTGAATTACCCAATCACATTTTATACATTTTACAAGTGATCGAAAGGTCATTTCCTTGGAACTCATCTCTAGTCATGTGATCTTTCACGAACATTGTTCAAAAGAATCAAAACCCTTTTGATCATCTTGATATAGAGGGTTCACCCTGGGATCCAGGACTCAAACAATCTTAGTTTAAGCCCTCTCGGCTCTAGCTACTTTGAAGACCTCCGCATGAGAGGCTTGAAGTGCAGAGGGAGCACTCACAGAGCAATCGGTTACCAATTGTCCTGCCTTGGAGTGACAGGTTTTGATACACAATCAAACGTTTGGGAGAGAGGGACAGGCTAATAAACTTTTCCTATGTGGACGTATATACAATTGTAGCCTCCCTTAGAAAGTCTCTAACTCCTTTTTGACCATGTTGCATCCACTTACACAGCTTGCGGCAGCCACATTAGCAGGGAGGAAGTTGGGATTCATTCACTCCGTCAAAAGAAATTGCTCGCGATTATCAAGTAATCGATCGCTTACATGAAACTTGCTTCGCGTATGATAAAATAGCTCAAATCATCAATTCAATGTGTTAAACATGAAACTTGTCAGTGGGGTTCGGATGGCAGATTGTCGAATAGAGATTGGTCGCATTAGGGTACGACGCATTGGCTGAGAACGTATCTTTGCACGCCCGTGGACTAAGATATACTAGCAGAACCCGATGCAAAAATAGCTCGTTCGGCCTTTTTTCCCACAGCTACAGGTTCTAGTTTTGCGAAAAGAGATCCACTTAGACATGGAGCGACAAGGACTACAACATAAATGTGTGTGAAACAATGGAAAAAGGTGACACAAAAACAAAGTCTTCCCAAGCAAAACCAATACATTAAAACACCTGTTCCCGAGCAAAAATGAAGGCAATATCCTAATTTAGGACTTCAACATATAAAGGGAAGGCGAGCAGACTTCTTAGAACCTAAGAACTTAGCCGGTGATATTCTGGGACTTGTTAAGGATAACACCTTCGTATTTAACCTGGAACCACTTCATGGCGTCCTCCTTGGTGACCCTGTGCTGGATCCCAACACGGGACTTGCACCTCCGACGACGGCCAACTCTATAACCAGGTCGTTCCAGCACAACATAGAAGTCCATACCATAAATACCAGTCGAAGGGTCATACCTAGGAAAGGAGGAAACACGGATGTTCAGCAAGCAAAGATGAAATAGATTATTATGGAAAGTTGAAGACAGAAAGCAACTGTTGGACCGGTAGTCCTGATGTCAAAGCAGCTACTGATGCTTTCCTTGGCATTTTATTTGAAGAAATTAGAGAGATAAATTAATGCTCGACCAAGTGAAACATGCAAATGTGCTCATCAGACCGTATGAACTGACTGGCCACCGGCCAACTCAAATTTGACTGTTAAGTTAAGGCTAGTACAAGTACAACTCAGAAGATAGAAGCCTCATGCAAACTCTAATTTACTTTCTCATGTAATGTTGTGTTAAACTCCTTGAGTAAGTGCATGCTGAGATGGTAATAATCGCACACTATGAAGCGCTTCAGAGAATGATGAAGACAAAACTTTCCACAAAGTTCTAATTGAAATTAGGTGGGTTGGATTGACTTACTTGATACCAAGATCAATGTGCTCCTGGATACCAAAACCAAAGCAACCGGTGTCACTGAAGTTCCTTCGCAGCAGCTCATATTCCTTAACCTTCAAACCACTCTCCAGAAGCTGCATTGCTTTTTCACCCCTGACAGTCACATAACATGCGATCTTCTCATTACGTCTGATTCCAAAAGAACGAACGGTGTACCTAGCTATAGTATAAAACATCAGATAACAGAAGATGTACATCAGATGACAGATGAATACTCCACATAATCAACAAAACAATAGAAAAGGTCCCAACAAAGGACAAGTAGCATACTGCATCTAATGCATACTAATTTCATTTATGGCATGCATGCATTAACATTTGCATACAAGGAAAATACAGAGCATCGAAAATTTAGTTAATAATGTGCATTCACTCTCAAAAAACACAGTTGTCATACAGCCGCCTCTGAATCTCAAGTAAGAGAGATGACACCAATAACATGTGTAACAAAGCAATCTGAAGGAGTTAGGACCGCCAACACAGTTCAAGTGGTTACCATTTCAGCACACGCATGCGCATCAGCTTTTTTCTAAGCTCTCAGGCAGTATCAAAGACTTTCTGAATAAATTAACATCTATCATCAAGCCATATATTTATACTTATACCACGTAGATATGCACCATCTATCAGGGACATCCACTGCATTACCACTGCTTGGGAAGCAATTCCAAATTCTCTACTTCGGAGCCTAATTAGCTATTAACTCATCTCAAAGTCAGGAGCAAAATCTCAACCTTCTCTCTCTTTCCAGCAAGTTTCAAAACCAATAAGAAACCAGGGGACACCATTCAGACAAAAGGACTCTTAACAAAATGTTCTCCTCGCCCAACTTTGAGCGAGTCAGAGTAAAAAGAACCCGACTTTCCCTAATTAAGCAAGAGCATTTCGGTAGTTAGAAAAGCCGTTCTTACATGTGTCCCAAAGTCAGTATTCAGCTCAAAATCCATTAATTGTTAACGGAGGACGGGACAAGGAAAATAAAAATCTAATGGACTCGGACTTCCTTAGTTCCTACAATCGAGATCAGAGACACGAAAACAACTGACGGAGAACCGAATCCAAAGCGAACCGCGAAAAAGGACCAACCTTTGGAGAACACAGGGCTCTGGCCGCTGAGCTGCTCCAACACCTGAGCCCCCATCAAGTGGCGAAAACCCGAATCAGCACCGGACAGATTATTCATGATAAAAATCCAACCAAACCGCAACAGACGGATACAGAAGTTCGCTCGGGTGTGCGCGCGAATGGACACAGTTTTACCTTGGCGGCTCTGGTGAGGCGATCTCCGCTCTCGCCGACGGAGATGTTGAGGACGAGCTTCTGGACCTTGATTTCCCTCATGGGGTTCGACAGCTTCTTCTCCGCAGCCTGCTCGGATTCGGGCATTTTCGAGGAACGCAAAGGAAAGGCGGGAACTTGTTGAGTATCAGCCGGACATCCAGAAGCGAACGTGATGAACGCAAGGATTGAGAGGGAGAGGGGCTCACCATTGGAACGTCACACAGCGGTGGCAGCGGCGGCAGCAGAAGCGAGGGGCGGCGGCGGCGGTGGGGAGGTGAGAGCGCTCGAGAGAAGGCCAAGAACCCTAGAGCTCGGCTCTTGCGGGGCTTTTAATGGAGGGGCTCTGGTGGGCTTCGACGCCGCTAAGCGGGCTGCGATGACCCATTTAGAGAGGCCCATCTCTTTGGCCCAAGAAAACTGGGTGATGATTTTCTTTGGATTAGCCCCGCTCGTATCCCAAAAAAGGGAGGAGAGAGAGAGAGAGAGAGAGAGAGAGAGGGAGCGCAATTTAGTGAACTTTCCTAGGATCAAATCTCAATTTTTAACTCAAAAGTATTATACACACCTCTATAAAGTGGACAAGACAATTGGTGGGAGGTTTTCATTTCCTATTACCGGTATGTATCAGTAATATATCATAATTACATATAGACTCATCAAAATAGATCATATTTTAAACCCATATTTGATAGATTGAGTTGTTAAATGGATTGATTGTATTCAGTAAATGGATTTATAATGGTAAAATTCAAAATAATATGAGTGTTGAATGGATTAACAACTTATTTAGACTTAATTCACCTCTACAACTCTTCCTGTGCTCACTCACTCTACTCTCAACTTAGTTTAGGTATGAGTTTTTTGTATATTTGATTAAATATATAATTATTTCAGTAATATAGGTACAGTGTGAGTTATTAGATTTATATTGTATGAAAATTAGTCAAAATAGCTTTACCAAAAAAAAAAATTAGTCAAAATAGGTTGCATATGTCAATTTTGGATAGATCATTTTTTATCCTACCCAATCCACCTATTTAACAAATCGAGTTACAAATCCTTGAACTTATTTTATTTTCATCCTTTGCACTATGCTCTTAAATAATTAATCGATTATTTTATTCTTTAAGGATATAAAGTGTCAATAATGAAATGACTCAGTTGCATGAATTAAGGGTGGATTTGGTTCAATTTGCAAATAGGTTTTTGGTGTAATGCAAATGCAAAAAACCAAAGCCCTTTAAAGAAATATAAATTTTTTATGGTAAAAACTATTTACAAAGGGAATTTGGATTTAAGTAGCGTTTGGCAAAAAAGAACTTTTGCAATGGGCTTTAATTGTATTTTTATATTTTTCTATTAGAAAAGAACTCAAATCATTCGCCAGCTATAGCCATTTGTGAGCTAGATCTAGCGCCAACAACGATCAATTCAAGTGACCTCTAAAGAGAGTCACACAACCCAAGCAACAATCACCTCAGTTGCATGAGCCTCATCTGCCACTCGCTATCTTTTCGTCAACTAGATCAAGCCCAGTATGCCTTTTTAGCCCTGTCAACGGCCCTTACACAAAGAAGATAAACAGTTAGAAGGAGGAGCAAGATTGAAAAACTTAGAAATTGGTGAGGTTAGCTTGAAAGGAAAAAAAAAAAATTCAATTTCAACATTCCACAAATGTTACTCCACAATGCTGAATGGGAGTAACATTGGACTTTCAGTATTTCCAAGGTTAGCATTTGGTTGAAAATTATTTTAAAATGCTTGTCAAATGCTTCGGTATTTCTTCAAAGGATTAAAAAGGTGAACCAAATATCCCATTATTTAAATGATCATAAATATAATTATCACTAGGGTACTCTTATCATGGGAAAGGAGATGTGGGAATTCGAATCTCCACATTTATAGGGGATTTGAGTGAGGAAAATTTAACTTCAGGTGTAAATTTTGACTCTTACGGCAAGTAAGGAGGGGTAGAACAAGAAGTAAAGTATAATTGAAAAAAAAAAAGTAAAAAAAAGAGGTGTGCGGACCATCTAGAGGGAGAGCAATCCTCGGCCACGCGCCCTTTCGGACAGCCCGCCGCGCAGCACAGTCAGCACACACAGCAACAAATCCACCAACCTGCGACAAAAGAACTCCAAAATTCAATTTCGAAAAAATAAAAGTAAAAAGGAGCATCCGAACCTATGAAGACTGTCAAGAGAAACGTCAAGTGGCGAGATCACAAGACACGCACTTCGAGGCCATCAATAAAAAGATAAAACCCAGAACTTTCATTGCGTGATCGATTCGCTGCCTCTCTCTCGAGCTCTCACCCCTCTCCGTCCATTTCCTCTCTCTCCGCCGCTCGACAGCTCATCCCCCTCTCCATGGCGGCGGCGGCGGTTCGCGCCGGCGTTTCCGGCCGGATCCTGGGCCGGGGCTCCGCGGTCGGGGCGAGATCCATGTCGTCGTGGTGGCGGGGCGTGGAGCCGGCACCCAAGGACCCGATCCTCGGCGTCACCGAGGCCTTCCTCGCCGACCCCAGCCCCGACAAAGTGAACGTCGGCGTTGTAAGCAAAGCGCTCTCTCTCTCTCTCTCTCTCTCTCTCTCTCTCTCTCTCTCTCTCTAATGCTCCATCGTTTCTTGTTCTTGGGTTTTCCTTCGATGCCTCGTTCTGTTTGGTTCCTCTCATCGTGCTGGCTCGATCTTTTTTCTGGGGGTGATGGGATCAACTGGGATTGCTGATTCGAATGCACCTCCTGTTCTCGCATGTTTTTGAAGGCCGGGAGTGGAATACGATTCTTTTCTTGAAATTCGATTGCTTTCTTGTTCCGCAAATATGGAGAGGAAATGGTTCTTTTGTCGATCGATCGTGTTTTACTTTGGCTCTGCCCCAGTAGTTTAGTTAGTTGCTGGCACTGCGAAAGCAGGGCTTCGGCAGCCTGCTCTTTGGTGATTGATTTGGCTTTATTTCATTCGAAATCGTCGAGTGCTGGTGTTTCGGCGTCCTAGGAGCTCAAATTGCGTGCCGTGCCTCGATTTTTCTTTTAATGTTTTCGTGCTATGCCCATTTGATTTGTATTGAATGGCATGACTGTGAAGGGTGCTTACCGTGATGATAATGGGAAGCCGGTTGTTCTTGAGTGCGTTAGAGAAGCAGAGCGGAGAATTGCTGGGAACCAGAACATGTGAGTTCGTCTATTTCCAGTCCTTGTATTACGGAACAAATTAATTTGGGTTCACTTTCGTTGTTGGACCATAGTCAAATTTTCAATTAATGTCGTCACTATGTGTGCTTATTTCTATGGTGAAAATGTGAAAGGGACATTTTCAGTATGTTGCAGAATTATTATGGTGGTCCATCAAACTCACCTTTACTTTCAGCCTCCACTGATCACCTTGATTCCTTTTCCATGGTCTTTATCCTTATTGTTGGGAATCATTTCGGTGTTGGTATCTGAAGATAACCTTACTTTTCAACTTTTACCACTTGGTCCAGATTCCTGCTCTAAACTATCTACTCTATAACCTTACTTTTCAACTTTTACCACTTATTCCAGATTCCTGCTCTAAACTATCTACTCTACTGGATCATGTATTTGATGATAAAGTAATTATCACAGTGTTGATGCTGATTAAAAGACACCGGTGCAAGTGATTGAAGCAAAAGGCTATAGAAAAAGTGGACATGTCTAATTATCTTTTTCTTGCAAAAGTTGTGGCCAATGCCATTCCAGTGTGTAACTGATGGTGGTGAAATATTTTTGAAGTAAATTTTTTGCTTTTCCTTGTTTAACTTTTTGAAATATATGTCTTTTTAAGCTGGACCATTGTTAAATAGATTGCTTGCCTTATTTAAAATCCTATTGATGCTCATAGTTCCACAAGCTACATGTAGAGTTCATTTGGCAAAGTGTCAGGATTCAGTTTCTGTTCGTAATGTCTAAACATATAGCTCTAATTTGATAAAAAATATTCTTTAGCCAGTGCTAGCAATAATATTTTGAATAAAAGTGAAAGGAAGATTCAAGTTTAAATAAATAAGTGGTGCTTGCCTCTCATTGGTCGAGTTGAACCAGTCACATTGTGAAAAACGGCAGCTTGTTGTGTTAGTTTCAATGGATTTGATGTCTATGTGATATTCAATTAATTAATCTATGGAGACAAGAATGTTTGAAGGTGGATGTTTGCTGAGAGCATATATTCTCTTAGTCTTAGACCATTTTCTCTCTGTTTTTCAATTAGAAGCAAGTTTTAACTGAATTTCAGTCAGAACTCCTGAGTCTGCTTAAAATTTTAATTTTCCTCAACGAATTGTCCTTGTTACTATTGAGTAATTGCATGTTGACTGCACAAACCTACTTGTAGGATTCTTCATTGATTAGATAAAATGAACTCGAGGAGTGGCTGGTTGATTTTTTCTGGACAGGGAATACCTTCCAATGGGTGGCAGTGTGAAGATGGTGGAGGAAACATTGAAGTTGGCATATGGTGAGGACTCTGAGTTCATCAAAGACAAAAGAATAGCAGCAGTGCAAGCTCTTTCTGGGACAGGTGCATGCCGCCTTTTTGCTGACTTCCAGAAGCGCTTTAGTCCTGATTCCCAGATTTATATACCTGTCCCAACCTGGGCTAAGTGAGCTCCCTCCCTCCCTCCCTCCCTCCCTCCCTCCCTATCTATCTCCCCCACCCCACCCCTCTCTCTCTCTCACACGCACATGCAGGCACGCATGTTTTCGCATTTTAAGTTGTGCATTACACTATGACTAATGTGAGCTGTTTATTATTGTAATCAGCCACCATAACATCTGGAGAGATGCCCATGTTCCTCAGAGGACTTATCATTACTACCACCCTGAATCTAAGGGTTTAGATTTTGCGGCACTAATGGATGACGTCAAGGTGAGTTTGGGCACATTTTGACTCTTGAAGTGTATTCTTCCAATGATGATGACTCCTTCGTCTCTTGTTGATGATTTTGTCTAATTTTCTTGTTGCTGACACTTGGTACCTGTTCTCTGGGTTTGCAATGGACGATCATCAGAATGCACCGAATGGTTCCTTCTTTCTACTTCATGCATGTGCTCATAATCCTACTGGGGTGGATCCCTCAGAGGACCAGTGGAGAGAGATTTCTTATCAAATTAAGGTATAGTTTCAGGAAATGCTGACTACAAACATTCACCAATTAGTTCTGTGACCGAAAATTGTATCTCATTCACCAATTAGTTCTGTGACCGAAATATGATACAATTTTCAGGTGAAAGGTCATTTTCCTTTCTTTGACATGGCATATCAAGGATTTGCTAGTGGTGATCCAGAAAGAGATGCAAAGGCCATCAGGATCTTTCTTGAGGATGGTCATGCAATTGGAATTGCTCAATCTTATGCAAAGAACATGGGACTGTATGGTCAGAGAGTGGGTTGCCTCAGGTAATTATTCTGTCTAATACTGTAGCTGTTCCACTATTTGTTTGGGGTATTTTGACTATATTGGGTATTGGGATGGAAATTTTGTGCTTGCCTTGCTGTAAGTTTTAGGGCCAATTATTTAGTATTACCTTTCCTACTTGGTAAAAGGAACTCTTCTCGAAACTCTTAACTGAAGCATATTTTCACTGGGACCTTTGCAGATCCCTCTGAAGCAGAGGGAGGAAATGTTTTCAAATGAGATGATGCTTTTGTGCTAAATGAAAACGTGGACATGCATTCTCTTTCCTATCATATCTTCCTCAACATTATCATGGGCATGAAGCAAATGGAGTTTCCTTCGGTTTCTTTATCAAAATTTTGAGCAAACTGTGATTATAGTCAAAAAGATCTTCCCCAAGAAATTGTACAAGCAAGCATCCTCAAGACAATTCATAAGCCAAAATTCAATTGTCATTCATTCTGGAGTGAAAAGAAACTCATGCTTTATCTGCTTATTGATGGCTGTCCAGTGTTCTTTGTGAAGATGAAAAACAAGCAATAGCCGTGAAAAGTCAGTTGCAGCAGCTTGCCAGACCCATGTACAGCAATCCACCTGTGCATGGTGCCCTGATAGTGTCAACTATTCTTGGCAATCCAGAATTGAAGAGTTTGTGGCTCAAGGAAGTTAAGGTAGTTTTTTTTTTATTTCATATGTGGTAACTCATTCCTTGATAATCCAACAAAGAAGCAATCATTTGTATTGTATCTACTTAAACTGGGTCGGAGTTTTGGCTGATTGGGAGAAGAACTAATTATGGTGCAAAGTTTGTTCTGTTGGCTTTCCTAGTTGGTTGGACCCTTATTGTTTTAGCTGCCCTTTTGTTTTAGCTGCTTCTCTCACATTCTGAAAATCTGTTGGATATAGAAGTGCCATAAGAAATTAATATGAACATGAATCACCCTCCCCTGTCGAGAAGTAAATTGACATTAACCCTTGTAACTTTTCAGGTAATGGCTGACCGAATAATCGGGATGCGTACTGCCTTGCGAGAAAACCTTGAAAAGCTTGGGTCGCCATTATCGTGGAAGCACATAACCGAACAGGTATGGTCCAATTTCATTCCATTGGCAATCTTTTTAGCATTGGTTATGCACAATTTCCTGTTCTTGACAGTCTTTTCCCCCAGCAGATTGGTATGTTCTGCTACAGTGGGATGACTCCAGAGCAGGTTGATCAGTTGACAAAAGAATATCACATTTACATGACTCGTAATGGCCGTATAAGGTAAATAACTCCACCACATAGGTATCTGGCGGAATCGCCTCCTTTTGTTGATCTACTCTTCTCACATGCGAACCTTTCTTACAGTATGGCAGGTGTAACCACTGGTAATGTTGGATACCTTGCTAATGCCATCAACGAGGTCACGAAATCTTCTTAGTACCTAATCGAGGAGGCGTCAAACCTTTGAATAAAGCTACTCTCGATTTGCATTTTCCATGAAGTATAGGTCGCTGTGTCATCATGAGGGTCATGAGATTTTCTTTCAGTTCCCATCTTGTTGCAGCTAGGAAGATGGGCAATAACATGCGCGTGATTTAGAGCGCCCCGTTGTTTCTTGACTTGTTACATTCTTTTCCCCGTGAAAATTGGGGATTGCAACTTTAACAGTTACAGGTGACCTATCAAATAAAATCCATACGTTTCCAACTGTTGCTGGGAATGCTTCTCCCCGGTCAGGTTCAGAGGTCCAAGCTGTGTACTAAAGCATGTGTTTCGCCGGTGTGAAAGCGTACGTGGTAAGGTCTTGGCAAATGATTGTCTACTGCATGCTGTAACTTTGTGTCGGGGATATTTATTCTTTGGTTTGGTGGAATTTGAGCCCGTGATTAGGGGGGAAAAAGATATCTACTTTGCCTCTTTATCGACTATTCGTATTTGAAACTAAACATCATTATCTCGTCCAGTTCTTTTATCTCCAAGCCGCATGCTCAATAGGTAAACCGGTTTTATTAACACCGACACTTGTTGTTGGGTTCTTCATAGGAGGTTTCAAATCTTCCAAAGGGCTTTGCTGAGACGTCATGGCATTTTAAAAAAAAAAAACTTAAAAAATGACCCTTAGGAGAAGACATGGAGGATCCAAAGTAATGTGGGACCTCGTAAAAAGGGGGAGGGGAAATTTTTTTTACTTTGTGTCTTTATTTGACTTCCCGCATTTGAAATTAAACGTCATTGTCCAAACCAATTCAATTTTCTTACTGCCAACTGCGTACCTTGTATGTAGATCGATTTGATTAACACTGACACTTGGTATGTTTTTCATAAGATATTTTAGATTCCAATTTGTCGAGACATTAAGGGCGCATTTGATAACGTCTCTATTTAAAAATTGTTTAAGGGAACAGAAATAAAAAAAAAAAGTATTTTTATTCCGTGAAACAATTTTTGACCAGAAACACGCGTTTGGTATACTTGTTCCGGGAATAAAAAATAAATAGAAACACGTTTGGTAGATTATATTCTTTTTTTTTGTTTTTTAATTTTTTAATTTTTTAATTTTATTTTTCCTTTTTTTCCTTTATTTTTTATTTTTTCTTCTTTTGGCCGGTCGCCAGCCTCCGGTGACCGACCGACGGAACCGGCGATCTCGCCTAGCCACGGCGATGCTCGGCCTCGCCGGGGGCCGACGACGCTCCGGCGAGGTCACCGACCCTCGACGGCGTCGCCGGCCATGGCCGAGGCTGGCGACCGGCCAAAGAAAAAAGAAGAAGAAAAGAAGAAGAAAAAAAGAGAGAGAAGAAGTGTTTCTTCAAAATTGTTTCTAGAATAAGAAACAATTTTTTTTTTGTTTCTCATTTTTGTTCTTTTCACGTTCCGGGAACAAAAAATCAGATTTTGAACAAAAACGCAAACAAACGCGTTTATGTTCTTTTTTTGTTCACGGAAACAAAAAAACAAAATTTCTATTCTTAAACGGAAAAAAGAAACAAAAACATGCAGCCCCTAAAAAATTTATAACTTTGCCTCTTTATTTGACTACCTACATCTGAAACTAAAAATCACCGTCCCATCCAATTTTCTTACCACCACTTGCATGCATTATAGGCAGACTAATTTGATTAACACCACACTTGTTGTTACGTTTTTTATAAGATATTTCAGATTCCAATTAGTTGCGACATTAAAAAAAAATGAAAAAGGACTCTTAGGAGATGATGGGGAGGATCCGAAGTAAAGTGGGACTTGGTAAAAAGTGAGAGGGGAAAAAAATAGAAGATCGGGTTATCTCGTGAATTAATTTCTTTCTTTATATTGGAAAATAATAAAACTTAAATTAGTCGAAAGACAATTGTTTCATTTGAAGAACGAAAGTTCTCAAACTCCTTGCGTTGCGCTCTCTTTTTGCCTATTGTTGTTGGACCTGAAGTAGCACGTGATCATTGGCATTCCCAAGTTCCCACGAGGTGGGTATGTTGTAAATTCTTCTTTAGACTCTTGTCTCACATATCTTTTTTTTTTTTTTTTTATTTATTTATTTAAGTAAGACATTAGTATATCATTATCAACCCTTTTCTTTACATTTAATAAAGTAGAAAAGTAGGAGTTCGTCGATATCAAAACATCTATTAATGAAAAAGAAAAATGTGGTGATTGAACGAGAATGAGGCAAACTTTTAAAAAAAAATGTTGTGGTTCATTAAAGAAAATCATTTCATTTTTCCCAATGTCCACTAGTGCTATAAATACTAAAAAGCATGTTGGATTTTCACCTCGTTATTAACATATTTACCACAAAAACTAAGCTATTCTACTACGACTGAGTTAGGTTGCCACATTATTGGACTTTCTTTTTTTTTTTTCTACCACATCGTACAAGTGTTTTTTTTTTTAGTAGAAAAAAATTGCTAGGACATCGCATGTTTCTATTTGGGATAAGTGCACTAGAGTTCTAAAACTTGTCAGAAAATACAATTAAGTTTTAAAATTTTCAAAAAATACAATAAAATCCTAGAACTTGTCAAGAAATTGCAATTGAGTGTTAAAACTTTCGAAAAATGCAATGAAATCTCAAAACTGCAATCGAGTCCTTAGATTTTTAAAAATTGCAATTAATGGACAGACTTGATTAGATCAATTTGATAACTTTTAAAACTCGATTGCACTTTTTGAAAATTTTAGGACTTCGATTTTACTTTCATGATAAATTTTAAGACTTGATTGTAATTTATGATGAGTTTTAGGACTTTCAATGAGGAAATGTTAGATCCTTTGACAACTATTTTTAAAGAGCTTTCGAGTAAAAGTTAGTATTGAAAAGGTTGAAAACTTAATGTTCAATGCTAGTCTACTAGCATTGGACTTTTAGCATTTGGCAAAATACTAAAATTCATTTTTTTCTTTCAAAACTATCTTCATCAATTATTTAAATTTCCAATTTTGTCCATTGTTAATTTTTTTATTGATTTTTTCAATTTTTATTTCTTTAAAAAAGGAGAAGATTAAACCCTTCACCAATGAGCCAGATTTGGTGCCGGCGGCCGTTGATTGAGGTCGCCGAGGTCGGGTGACCCAAAGGATGCGTGACTTAGGCGACCACCGCTTGGGTCTCTCGACCTCAGGCGGCCCTCACTTTGGGCTCGCGAGGGTTATGCGGCTTTAGGCGGCATCTCCTGGGTCGTGTCATCGAACCAGCAACCGTAGCCCTTTGTCGGATCGGCGAAGGGTTTAGTCTTCTCTCTCTCTCTCTCTCTTAAATATTTATATATATATACATTATTTTTTCAATTTTAATAAATATTTTTTTAAATTAATATTAATCATCCAAATGACTTTTTCAAATGTGTTTTCTACCAAACCGTATTTATCTTAAAGTTACTTTTTAAAACGTAATTTATGAAATGGTTTTTGCATATGCCTAAGGCTCTTCAGGCTATTCTATTTTGTATTTCTCGAACGAACTTTTGAAATGCTAAACCAAACACATCTTTATTATACATAGACTCCACATTACTTGAATGGAAGCTTAATGACCCAAGTCGCAGTGCATCCCAATTCTCATAGTGGTTGCAGCTGTCAATCCGGCCCCGGATGGCCATCCCCTCCTCCTTGCGGCACGTGCTGCCATCACTCTCCCCCTTCGGGCGTCGCTTGTGGCCCTCCCTCGTCGGGCGCTGCTCGTCGCCGTCCGGGAATTTCTTCAACTGCTTGCTCGGCGGCGAGGTGGTTGCGGTGCGATCGGCCATGGTCGAGCAAGCGTTGCCGAGGGAAGGCCAAGTCAATGGGGAAAGACACACGTTCAACCCGGAAAAAATAAAGAAGTTGGAAAGACACGATTTGGGAAACCAACGAGAGCAAATTGTAGCAGTAGTAGAAAGCCCAAAGCTGGAGGCCGAAAGGGTCACGAGATCAAAAATCAAATCTTGTCATGTGATTTCAAATTGAACCGACATAATCTTTTTTGTTATTATAGGAGCTGCGCTTTCTATTTCTCATTTGATATTGACAACTTTTACAGTTTACTGACCGTATTACCTCTTTTTTTTTCCCCGGAAGGTACCTGCAAAGAATTAAGAGAGAGGCATATTTGTGATTTTTTTATTCGTTTTCCTATATCTTCCACTTTCCTTATCTGACAATCTTGCGGTCTCCCGTGATGCTTCCTTGACGAGAGTCGAGCTTTATTCGTTTTCCTATATCCTCTTCATGTTCAAATCTTTACTCACGTTGCTTGTGAGCTCGAGTACCCCGATCATTCGATTATGATTTTTAGAAATCATTGCTAGAATTAAAAAATCTCCATAAAGAATTACATATTGAGGAAGATTGTGCCAGCATAGAGATGGTTTAGCTAAACATGCCAAGGGTTTGCCGGCAAGGCACTTCAAATTAAATCTATATATATATTTCGTTATATAAAGTTGTGCTTTTTTCACTCCTCATTTGACTTTAACAACTTTTACGGTGTGTTCACTATATTTACCTCGTTTTTTCCATACTTTGCCTACAGAGTCAAAATGAGGCATATTTGGGTTTAGTTTTCTCTTTTATTGGGTCTGTCGTCTACGTATGCTTCAAGAGCCACATCGTGCTGGCACAATCGCAAATGGATGAGCTGGCGGTCGGGCTGGAGCGGAGCGAGGTCAGATTCATCCTGTGCACGAGGCAATCGGCCAGGGGAGGGCACGTGGTGGCGGGGGATCCCAGGGCGGTTCTCGAGGACTTCGAAGCACGGGTGGCCGGGCGGGGCCTCGTGATTAGGGGCTGGGCCCCGTAGGTGGCGATACTGAGGCACCAGGCCGTGGGTGCGTTCCTGACTCACTGCAGGTGGAACTCGACCTTGGAGGGGTTTAGTGCAGGGGTGGTGATGCTGACGTGGCCGATGTTTGCGGACCAATCCGTGAATGCCAAGCTGCTGGTGGATGAGCTGGGCGTGGGGATCCGGGTCGGCGAAGGGTTTGAGAAGATACCGGAGGCGGCAGAGTTGCCCCGGGTTTTGGCCAAGTCATGAGGGGCAATCTACCCCAAAGGGTTCAAGCCAAGGAGATAAGCAGTGCCGGTCGAGATGCAATCAACAGAGGGAGCTCAGATAAATTTTTTGAGCGACTTCGTGAGGTGCGTGGACGAGCAAAGGAGGAGCAAAATGCAAACTTCTTAGCAACTCACCGCGAACGGTGTCAAGAGAACAAAACGATGATTTACATAATGTGTGAATTTTTAGGAACTGCAAGTGACTTGGACTCCCACAAATTAAGATGTTTGTTACGAATTGCTCGAGACAAATCGAGTTCTTGCGAACTTGCCTTTCTCTTAGATCTTTGCAAACTTGTGATCTTGTAAAATTAGCAAGAAAATACTATGAAGAAAATATTAAGGATAGCATTTTTTCACTCCTCATTTGGTTTAAACACTTCCTTTTATATAGTATTAACCATATTACTCTTCATTTTCTCCTTTAAATGCCAAACCCTACATGGTCAAGGTGCGGGGCTCGTGTGGGGTCCTTTCTCAAATTTGTTTCTTCTATTCCTTCCGCTTTCCTTTTTCTTGTTCTCGCTTTTGTTGAAGCGCATTGCCGGCACTTCTTCATTTCCCTCTTCCGACACCTCCGTGCACACCAATAATCGGGCGATCTCGCAAAGCCTCACAAGCTTCCTCTCTATCTTACCATCACCCCTCACAAACCCTTGGCATGTCTAGCAAAATCACCCTCATACAGACACAATCTTACTTAATATGTAATTCTCGGTAGCGATCCTTTGATTCTTACGATGATTTCTAAGAATCAAAATAGAATGATCGAGGTGCTTAAGCTTATGAGCAATGTGACCAACGAACTGAACATGAAGAGAATAACTCCGATGTATCTACAACTAGCCAACCAGAAGAATAAAGAGCTCAACACTCTCATCAAGAAAGCATTGCGAGAGACGGCAACATCGTCAAATAGGAAAGTGGAAGAAAAAGAAGAAATGAATAAAATAAAATAAAATTCTAAATATGCCTCATTTTGACTCTTTGCAGGTAAAGTATGAAAAAAACGATGGGTAATATAGTCAGCACATTGTAAATGTTGTCAAAATCAAATAAGGAGTGAAAAAAGCTCGACTCTATATAACAAGAAAAAAGATTATGTCGGTTTAATTTGAAGCGCATTGTTGGGGCTTCTTCATCTTCCCCTTTGACACCTTTTTGCACACCAACAACCAAGCGATCTTGCAAAGCCTCACAAACTTCCTATCTTATCATAGTCCCTCACAAACCCTTGGCATATCTAGCTAAACCATTGCTTGTCGAGGCGATCTTCCTTAAGATATAATTCTCTACGGCAATCCTTTAATTCTTGCGATGATTTCTGAAAATCGGAATAGAATGATCAAGTTACTTGAGCTTACAAGCAACGTGATAAAGACTTGAACATGAAGATAATAACTTCGATGCATCTATAATTGGCCACCCAGAAGAATAAAGAGATCAACACTCACATCAAGAAAGCACCGAGGGCAACAGCAACATGGTCAGATGGGGAAAGTGGAAGAAAGAGAAGAAACGAATAAAAAAAAAATCCCAAATATGTCTCATTTTGACCCTTTGTGAATAAAGTATGGAAAAATCGAGGGGTAACAAAGTCAACCCATTGTAAAAGTTGTCAAAATCAAACGATGAGTGGAAAAAGTGCAACTCTATATAACAAGAAAAAAGATTATGTCGGTTCAATTTGAAGCGCATTGCCGGTGCTTCTTCATCTTCCTCCTTTGACACCTCCGTGCACACCAACAACCAAGTGATCTCACAAAGCCTCACAAGCTTCCTCTCTATCTTACCACTGCCCCTAACCAATCCTTGCCATGTCTAGCTAAACCACCCCCTATGCCGGCACAATCTTCCTCAAGATGTAATTCTCTAAGGCGATCCTTTAATTCTTTCGATGATTTCTAAAAATTGGAATAGAATGATCAAGGTACTCGAGCCTATGAGCAACACGAGCAAAGACTTGAACATGAAGAGAATAACTCCGATGCATCTACCATTGGCCACCCAGAAAGAATAAAGAGCTCGACACAATCATCATGATAATAATATTATTATTGATATAAAAAAAATAATATTATTGCACGTCCAATTTAAGTATTTTCTATCTAGACATGGTGCAATTTCTCCGGTTAAAATTCTAATTTTTGGTACTTGTGGAAGAGGGGAGTTTCGAACATTAAATTATGATATTTTAGAGTAGTGGTTCCAATTAGGCCAATGGATGAGTATAGGTTTTGATGAAATTGTGTTCGATGCTAGTTAATTAAAATTTTAATGACGTATACAAGTAAAATGGATCAATCTATTTTATCACCTAACATGACTCTCTCATTTGCCACTTTTTAGTACCGATGAATTGGGAAGGACAAATAAACCTATTAAGCCACCAGAGGGTGAGCTTTGGCATTCAAAAGCTTTTGATAGCCTGAAATCACTTCATAAATAGCATATAAATTGATATAAAAATTATTCATGAATTAAACATTAGTGTCATGACCTACCCTCAGGGGAGGAAACAGATGAAACAAATTTAGGAGTATTGCCTAAAAGAGGGGCTTATGGCCCCTAATTAAGGGCGAGCTCTCCCAAGCTCATGCCCCGTGTGACGTTGGGATATTCTTAAAAATTTTGCAAAAATGAGTCATTACTAGCCTATTGGGATTAGCTAGAAAGCAAGCGAGGCATGGAGTATACATCGCTTCTTACGCAACCAAAGAATCTAAGATCAGTGACTTGATTACACCAATTGACCAATTAGTACCCTTTCGATACTTAATCTTGTTCATTTTAAAAGAAATGATTTTTGTTAAGCAATTTGGATTGATTTTATACCTATCCACTAACATATGAGATTATTATGCAAGTGCGTAATCATTAAAATAACAATCATAATTACCAATATTCTAATTGCAATAAAATTAAACACATGCAATTAAACATAATTATATATGGAAATTAAACTTACAATATAATCAAAATACGAGCAAATAAAGGCCTAATTACACTAAGAAGGCAATATATGACAATTCCTAACCAAATTCCATCATTTTTGGATTTTAGAAATTTTTAATTTTTTTAATTTTTTTAAAAAATTAATTAAGTTTGGCATATATGCAATACAAGTCCTAAAACTTACAATGAAAGTGCAATCAAGTTCTAAAACTTACAAAAAAATGCAATCAAGTCCTAAAACTTATCAAATTGGCTCAATTGAATCCTAAATTTAACACCGTCAGATTTACAAACGGGAAAACGCTAACATGACATTGACGTATCATTTTAAATGATTTTTTTATTATACACGTGGTTTTTAACATTATTTTTATTTTTGTTTAAATTAGATTTAAAAACAACAAAAAAGGAAAAGCTAAATTTATTTAAAAAAAAAATTATGCAAAAAAAAAAATAAAGGCATCGTGGTGCTTCCACCGCCACCCATCGTCGGTGATGGCCTGCCCTCGCCTAGGCGAGGCCTCGCCGGCCCCAAGCAAGGGTCAACCACCCTCACTAGGTCGGGCGAGGACGACCCAGATCTAGGCACGTCGGCCCTCACAAGGGGTCGGCGACCATCGCCCTCCCTATGGGAGGCCTCGCCGGCCCTCACGGGGGGCCAGCGACCATCACCCGCCCTAGGCAAGGCCTCACCAGCCCTCGCCTGGGGTCGGCGATGCTTGCCCAAATCTAGGCATCCCGGACGCAAGATCGGGTGGAGTCGTTAGTGGCGGCTAGGTGACGATGGTAGTCCAATGCAGGGGTCAGCGGAAGGACGTCGGGGAACAGTAGCAACCTAGCACCACAAAGGGTCACGGCTGGTTTGCTGGGGACGGCATCAGGGCTACGGCGACAGAACCCCTGCCCTCCGGAACCCACTCTCTCAGTCAGGGCACAACGTCGGGAGTGCGACGGAGCTGAATCGAAACACCCAAATCTGGGCGAGCATCGCCAACCCTAGGCGAGGACGGCGTGCCCAGATCTGGGCATCCTCTCCCAACTTGGCGGGAGTGGTCGGGCCTCGCCTGGGCGAGCCCAAGGCCGACAATCGTCGCCGACCCCTCCGGTGATGGGCGATGGCTGCGAAAGTATTTTTTTTTTAACGGTTTTTTTTAAATAAATTTTAGTTTTTCGTTTTTAGTTTTTAAATCTAATTTTTAAAATTTTTGAATAAAAATAACTTTAAAAAGCTACATGGAAAATATAAATTCATTTAAAACTTGACATCAACACCACGTTAACATTCAATTGAACCAATTTGATAAATTTTAAAACTTGATTATATTGTAAGTTTTATAACTCAATTACACTTTCCTTGTAAGTTTTATGACTTGTGTTGCATATATTCCATTAATTTTTTTAATTTTTTATATATTTTTTAAAAATAAATTTTAATTTTAAAAAATTAGGCGAACCGGGTCGGGTCTGATCTAGCCCGACCCGGGTTCGGCCCAATCGGCACGGGTTGGGTCCGGTCGGAGGTTCTATCCAGCAGGCCCGGGTGGGCCCGAAGCGTGGGCCCAGCCCAAGAGGTCCCCCTCTTCTCTTTTTAAAACAAACCAGGCCCACAAGGTGAAACAGGCCCCCTAGGCAAGATCAGCCCACGCGCGACTGGGCCCATTTGGCCCGAATCAGCGAAGGCCCGACTCGGATTTGTGACTCAGGCCCGACCCGGATCTGGTCGAAACCCTACCCGATTGGGGGTTCTCGTCCGACCCAGTTCGGACCCGCTTCTAACCTTCTTCTCAGGCTTCTTGGCGGCGGTGGCGCGACGGCAACGACGGTTGGGACGCGGCGGGTGACGGCACGGTGGCGGGGGCTCAGCGCCGACTCGGGCGGCCTGGCGGAGCGCTGGTGGTAGGCGTTCGGACGCGCGGCAACCGGCTCAGGATCTGCCGGCGTCGGGGTCGGAGCGCGGTGGCACGATGGCGGCAGCGAGGGTTATCAGTGGCGGCACGGCTCGAGGGAGCGCGGACCGGCGGTGTCGTCGGTGGCTGAGGAAGGCCGGGCTCGTCACAACGCAACTGCGCCAGGCAGCGTCGGTGCTGCGAGACCTACGGAAACGGCGGCGGGCGACAGCAGCAGCAGCAGGAACGGCAACGGCGAGTCTCCTCCGTCCAGATCTGGCTTACTCGGACGGTTCGCAGCCTGCTCTCTCTTCCGGTCGTCTTCGGCTGCTACTGCTGGTCTCCCATCTCCACGCGGCGCCTCTGCTCCAGATCTCGGATGTAGCTCGGGAAAACAAGGACAGCAGGCCTGAGGGTGCGTCAGGGAGCCGTCCAGCGAGCTTCGGGCGTGGCCGGACGGCCGGAGGACATCTTTTCCCCCGGGTCTCTCGTTTCTCCCTCAAGCTCTCTCTCTCGAGCTGCCCCTCTCCCCGAGCTCTCTGTGTTGCTGTGATGTGGGTTCCGGTTGGGGTTGGAGGCGGTCGGCAACTCCGATGGCGATCGACGGCAGCAATCGACGGCCCAGGGGTGTCTCCTTCTCTCTCGCTTCCTCTGCTGCACCTCCGCTCCCCTTTCTCTCGGTCTCCCTCCCCTTTTCAGCTCTCTTCTCGCCAATAGGGTTTCACATGCGAAGATGGACCGAGGAGGAAGAAGCTGGGCGGGGCCCCGCGCGCAAGAGAGAGGGGTAAAAAGGAGGGCCGGGTTGGGCCAAGGCCAGATTCGGCCCGACCCGGCCCCTCACGCGTCCCCCTTTTTTTTGTTTTTTTGTTTTTGTTTTTTTTTAATGACTAATTCCTAATTTTGTATGCAATTAAGTTTTAAATAAAATAGTAAAATTTAGGTATCAACAATTAGGATCGTCCTCTGATTTCTACACTTACTGAAATCACTTTGACCTCCATTCAATGTCAAAATCAACTTAAGAACACATACACATAAAAGCTTTATATTTGTAAGTGATAGAGAAAATTGTGTAATTTCTTTATATATCCACGAAGAGTACTTATTTATTGACTTGATAAGATGACCTTCAAGTGCAACTATATATTATAATATTGATTATGATTGATCAGGGATATGCACAGTGAAAACATGCACTTGAGAGATACGTTTCTAACAAATTATCATTATAAATATCAAGAAATCCATGTATTCAATGGTAGAATTTAATTTCAAAGTAACGCAAAATCTAAATTCAATTTAAGCTACCATCTTAATACTCAAATAAATGCATCAATATAGGACCATTACTCTCTTGCCCTTGTACATATTATACATCATATTACATTCATTATTGCTACAATATCTCAACCTTCCTTCTATATGAATCAATAACGTTGCATTGACTTATTCAAAATCTAACTCCAATTTAAGCTACCGTTAATATTTGGATAAGTATGTATAGAAATAGGACCGTTACTCTCTTGCCATTATCACATTCCCTTTTGTTTGTTTTTTTTTCTTATATAAATAGGTAAACCATATCACATTCCTTATTGCTATAAAAAATCCCAAACCCCCTTTGTCACCTTTTGTTTGTTTTTTTTTTCTTATATAAATAGGTAAACCATATCACATTCCTTATTACTATAAAAAATCCCAAACCCCCTTTATCACCGTCGCCAAACTTCTACATAAGTCCCCTCATCGTATCATGGGGAGAACTGTGCGCGCTCTCGCTCTCTTGACGATCCTATTGCTCGTGGCTTTATATCAGTGTCAGTCTCTCTCAGTCTCTCTCGCTTCGCACAGCGTAGAACCGGCACATCTCTCTCGCTTCGCACAGCATAGAACCGGCACATTTAACCAATATCCCTAGTTCTAGACACTGCAAATCACATACTTATGTGCATGTTTGCGACGTGTGATGATACAATTTTTTATTTGTGTGGTATTTTCAGGGACATCAAGCGCGGATGAAACTGGAAGCAGCCTGGCTTCTAAGGAAACTCCTTGGGACGATTACCCTTGCGCCAAGTCCGAAGACTGCAAGGGGCAATGCTACCGATTTGGGTGCCTCAATGGAGGTTGTCATAAAGGGTTGTGCAAGTGTATATGCATTTTTGATTGATTATTATTTGATGAAACAAAAATAAAATAAGGAAGACAAGTCTTCTTTCCTTTGCCTCCTTGATTGGTTGTTTGGCATTAAATATTCCTTTCGCAAGGACAAAGAAAAAAAAAGGGATGAAGAATAAAAAAAGAAACTAGATATTGAGATTTCCCGGCTCCCTCCGTAAAGAAAGCATTTCCCATCTTTTTTACTCGGTATGCCCAATTAAAAGAAAGGCTAGAAACTTGTCGTTTATAGCAAAATGTAAGTTTTTTTTTTTTTGGCACGAATAAAGTTAAATATTACATTTTCCAACTAAGGTTAAATATTATATAAGAAAAATTGCTTGATCAACATTGATTATTCAAATATTTGCAGGACCCTATTTGTCTCCCCAAGTAATATTTCCAAACTTTTGGTTGAGGTCAACTTCAACCTATTCGTGGGGAGTGTTGGAGTGCCTTCATCCAAATTGACTCCCTATTGTCATGTAGCCATTTGAGAACGATTAGATTTGTGCCTGACACATGATAGTACTGAGTCAAATCATAGTCATCTACGATCGGTGCATGATTGAGCAGAGTTTTGCGATTGGAACATGACTATCGCGATCTCACCTCGAGTGAACCACCTAAGGTTTGGCTAATGGATTACTAAATCTAAACTTAACTCGAGCTCTCCCAAACCCATACCAATTCACGACTTATATTCAATTAACATGCAAATGATTTTTCAATTAGGAGTCGCCACTAATCTATTTTTTGGTGGGTCGATTAGAAACCCAAGTAAAGTAACTGGAGATTTACTTTACTCCTACGAACCAGAGATTTATGAGTTCGAGGACTTGGTTATACTAGATTTCTCTAACACCATTTCGGTACGCTTCTCTTTTTATTTTGAAAAAAAAAATGTTTGGCAAGCAGCTTCAATTGATTTCAATTTATTTTTGTAACATGTGAGGTGCGGGTGCACAAACCACCAATTTAACACTCAAATAAAGTATTGAATAAATTGCAAGACTTATTTCATAGCAACGAAAGCATTTGCAGTGTCAATTCTAAATATGATTTTTAATTAACATACTTTTTTTTTGTATTCACTTATTTAATAAACTCTAATCTATATGCAATGTCATCTAGCCAAATGACCTAATTCTAATGACATATAATTTCTAACTAAATGGACCTAGCAACAATCATTAAATGACATGCATTTCATGAATCTAATTGTATATGACATGCACATGATATTTTTCATTTTCTTAATAAGCATGCAATCTATCCTAGAGAATGAAACTAATTTATTCTAAGATAATTTTTTGGTATTTTCCATGAAATTCGAAATTAGAAAAATGCGAAAATTATCTATGCAAGTTAAGATATCATCCAATTTGTATTAGGAATTAGGTTAAGCCAAATCCCAATTTAAACTAGAACATTGTCTTAACCAAGTAATCTTAAAATGCAACCTATCTAGGAGAAATTATCTAAACCTATAATTAATTAAAAAATATATCTATTGGATGTTGAAACGGATGAGAATTGTGCATTTAGTAATCGAACACCTCTCATTATTACGTTGCATGTCGTTTCAATTTATGATTGAGCGAATTGGAATTGGCAAATCCACCTGTGCATGGGGATTGCAACTTTAACAGTTACAGGTGACTTGTGCGTGATTTAGAGCGCCCCGTTGTTTCTTGACTTGTTCCATTCTTTTCCCCGTGAGAATTGGGGATTGCAACTTTAACAGTTACAGGTGACCTATCAAATAAAATCCATATGTTTCCAACTGTTGCTGGGAATGCTTCTTCCGGGTCAGGTTCAGAGGTCCAAGCTGTGTACTAAAGCATGTGTCTTGCTGGTGTGAAAGCGTACGTGGTAAGGACTTGGCAAATGATTGTCCACTGCATGCTGTAACTTTGTGTCGGGGATATTTTTTCTTTGGTTTGGTGGAATTTGAGCCCGTGATTAGGGAACTCGATCTTGGCCTGCCGATGTACTACAGATTACCCAACAAGGTGTCGAAATAATTAAAGTTCTCTATGCCTCCGCTGTGCCGCTCTGATTATTTCCGAGATCCACCTATATTTTCCCTAATCCAATGAAAACTGCAAGAACTGTTGGGGGGGTCAGGTTCGATGTGTAGTTTAGTTTATTGGAAAGAGTTGTTACGAGCTCACCCAGTTTGTTTCCAAATGGCTCACATCACTGGAAGGATCCTATCTTCTGTTATTATGGATCCAGCATTACATATCTCGGATATAGATTGATATCCGCCGATCACGCATGCTAAAAAATAAATGCATACATGATAAAGCATAAATAAATGACTATGCTAGCTAAACCAAACCATTACGGGAGGGACTACTTAGGTGATAAACACGCATTTGATCCATCGAACTATGGGACATTTAATTTCTATTCCCTCACTGATTGCTTCTTATCTATTTCTCTCTTGCTCTTGGATGAAAGCAAGATAAGTAGTAAAGAATATCAATAGGTCTTGGAGGTGGTCAAAGTGAACAGTTTTTAACCGACATGGTACTTAACTAATTATAAAATAAAGAAGAAGGTTATGGCGCTTACCATGACAAAGTTATGTCACCAGTATCTTTTGGCCTGCATTCTGATAATGAAAGTGAAGAGAATCAAAGCAAAAAGGGAGAGATTTCGGTCATGTGAGTATGCAAAATAGATATTCAATTTTTGCTCTTTGGTTGCTGAGATGAACAAAATTAAAAGAGAAGAGGAATGGGGTTCACACTCGTTACAATGATGCCAAAAGAATAAGCATGCTTACGCTAACGTTTTGACTTTTCTTGGGAATGCTTCGCTCCTGCTTTTTGTTACATTAGGCTTGAGAGGTCCAAACTGTAAATTAAAGCATGTTTCTTTGCTGGGGTGAAAACGGTCATGGTTAAATCTTGACAAATGATTCTGTCCACCTAATGCCGTATCTTTGTGTCGGGCAGTTGGCTTGGTGGACTTCCAGCCTTCGCGTGAGAAAGTCAAATGTCGGTCGACGTCGTACCTCAATTTTCCTGACACAAAAGTTGTTCCATCCCCCACTGGTTAATTGCTTCTTTGGTTGGCTTGGTGGCGGTTCTCTTTCGGTTGCCGGTTCATTTCGGCTTCCTTGGTTTCCATTGTTTTTCTTTTCTTTTACTTCAGCTCCCTTTCACTCTTTTTAGCTCATGCATTTTGGCGCCGGATTTTTGTAAAGTCAGCTTTTGCTCTATATATTCTTACCTTACCAAAAAAAAAAAGAAAGAAAGAAGCTACTTCTGCAGCTGTTGAAGCCTCTTTCTTTAAAATGGTTGTGTATCCTGCCTACTTCATCAGACAGATCCTGAACTTTTTATCTAATTTGAGATTTTTCATGCAATTAAGTTATTTGTAGAGATTCATTCGTCGCTTCAATCAAATCATGTCCGAGTGAAACCATTAACTAGAAAGACATCATAACTCGTTCCGTGATATAATTTAAACAATCAAATAAGCTGACACTAGCTTAAATATCAAGAGCCCTGCAAAGGGAAAATGTTGGCACTGGCATCTGGAAACAATATTCAGCTCGTATCATCAAGCAACGCCGTTCCAAGATCGATAGCAAGTCCAGGTCAACAGTCAGTCAAGAATCACCATGCCTGTGCAAGACCGCCTGAAAGTTATTCAACTCATCTCCAGCTTCACTCTGATTAATCTCCTCCTGTAAATGCAACTTTGCACAAAAGAGATGACAAGGATGCATCTAGCCGCTACGGGGTGGATAGACAAGTGATCTATATTTCTATCCATGGAGCGAAAGAGTCATTGAATTCCATGAAAGAAGACAAAATGGAACAAACTTGGACCAAGATCTCGATGCCCCACAGTAGTTAATGATGGCACCCAGTCACAGGCTGGAAACAAACACCACATTCTTCTTCAACATATAAAAAGAAGGAAGCCATACTAACTTAAATGAGCTTCTTAAGCTCCTTTTTGGGTCTGTAACGCCCCTACATAACTAGACATAAATAGCATCACATTTTTATACTCCTAAGGTTTCTAGAGTTTAGGATCAAAACGATGTACATCCAAGGAAATACTATCTTTCTTCGCTAGAACGACAAGAGAAGACAGTCAACCGCTTTCCATGTTAAAAGCTGAGATATCACCATTTCCACATCTTGCAGGGCGAGAAAAGCCGATTGCAGTGCTGAAACCGCAGAACACATAGATTGTCCTCAGTTATGTTCACTTCCATCAAGTACTAGATGATTGACTCCTCGTTTTGCATTCTACGCTTATGTACTAGCCAGATGAGGGAAATTGAGAATATTCTGCTTCCTCACATGCTCTGGAATCAGCCTGTTAATCAATTCAGGTGATGCCCCAGCCAACTGTAGACACATTCAGACCAATCTTAGTTAGATGGTAACCTTCCACAAGAAAAAAAGAAATTGTCAACTGGCCAACACGAGATTTGACAAAGTTCAACTAACACTGTTGAAAGATACTTAAAATTTTAAACCGTAAAATATGAACCACAACCAGGACAAATCTAATGCATCCAACCAAACAAAAGTTGATTCTGATTTTATGGACCAGCCAAGACAGTTAATAGGCCATCTGAATTCAATTGGCCTTCCACTTGAGAGAATGAGCAAGCAAACCATGCATGTCATGGAGTCATGAGTTGTATGTGAGCAAGGCGGACCTACTAATAGAGACAACCAATACTAGTCGCATATACATGGATGCTTCATAACAAGATATTCAGTGCACAGCCATGACACAAAAATCAGGCCAACATGAAAATGCACTAACAGCTCAAATTTTAGCAAAACTTATATTAGTTACCAGTCAGACTATAAACAGACCAGGATGAGAGGCCAAAAACAGTAACTGAGGAGGTATAAATCCACTAAGGCAAAGCAACAGTCAATCAGATACTGCCCATAAAAAAAACGAAGACATAACTTTCATGGAAGAGGCAGAGAGACAATTGATATGGGATGCCCAGGGAATATAAGATACACATTCTGCCTCATGATTCTAGGACATTGCAAAGTCCATATCCCAATTCGTACCCAGATATAGGTTTCCCAAACAGTGACTCTAGGAGGTGACATAAAAATCTAATAAACCCCAAATCACATTTAATTTGTCATTAGTAGTTCACAAATGAATGCAATCATTTGTCTCTCTGTCCCTTCTGGTGAAGCGGCAGCTGATGGAACAAATGGTAGATGATCCTACATTGATTAATGATTGCCTAGACATTAAAAAGAAGAGTAAGAGGAGCTCTATTTCCATCCATCTGTGAGACGAAATCCATGATTGTCCCACAAAGAAAAGCAGCAATGAAATGCAACTATACTCTCATAAACAGGGATCATGAAAAGCCAAGAATTATGCATTTCTATGTATTTCATGTAGATTAAGAAAAAAAAGGCTGATTGCATACTTCTTGTTTAAAGTTGAATAGAGGCGGAAAAGGCCGACCATTAGGAAGCCGTGCATTTGGCTCACGCAACTCATCAAAGAAAGGATGGGCACATGCCTCCAGCTGCAAAGCAATCAAGGAGAATTCAGCGATAATGTGATGGAAGAGATAAAAACTTCAACTGATACATTTAAGACCATAAATCAATGGTTCATTTGACAGAAAGATGATTCCACCGCTACAAACAACATGAGATCTAGATTTGCAGCTAAGATGTTGAACATTGTCATTCTGTTAATGCAGAGAGTCCTCAGACCATGGTTGCAATTTATCCAATACAAAGATCAGAATAGAGTTCACCCACCGCAGTGCAGCGAAGACTTGGTGAATACTGAAGCAGTCGTGATGCAAGGTCAATCGCTTCAGGAGGCATCCTCTTGTGAAATACCTAAAAGTATACATCATAGAAATTAATGAAAAGAAGTCCACAATGGCAGAACTATCGAACAATTAAAAATCTATGATAGACAAGCGGAGAGGGCACCTCATTTCAGACATCAGAGAAAACCCCACATGCAAATTATCACCAGTCATATTTTAATTGGATGCATATTAAGTATCTGATCTTCAATGGGAGAAACTGTGTTTTCTTCAGTAGAGGATCATGATGTCCCATTTCAACAACATTAATATCATCAGATGCCTTCTAAGGCATCTTCACACTTTATAAGTTCCAAACAGACTAAACAAAAACAGAATGCACATGTGACTATAGATGCAGCTCGGTCACCACCAAAATTAGTGAGACATTATAGACAACACCGTTTGAACCAAAATTAAGTCACAAAATCAGAAGGCTGACAGAACAACATCTACAATACTTATATAAAATGAAAGCTAACCTTGTGCCAAGGATGAGCCTTGATTTGGGGAAATCTGAAGTCTGTGTAGTTTGGATTCATGCATCGAATTTCTTCTCGAGTGGGTGTACCGAGAACCTGAAACATTACGTCAAATATATGGTCAAATAGTACCAAAGAGACTACCTAATCAGTACTGGTGGAGAGGCTCACCTTGATAATCTCTACAAGTTGGTCTACCGCATTTTCCCCAGGAAATAATGGCTACAAAAGCAATAGAAATCAAACGGTGACTTTCAGTAGCAAATTACAAAGCCGACATAGATTACTTATAACTTTGCACCGAACATGACTAACCTGACCAAGGAGAAGCTCAGCAAGAACACAGCCCGCTGACCAAATGTCAATTGATGTCGTGTATTCTGTCGCACCAAATATAAGCTCCGGAGCCCGATAGTAGCGAGAGCATATGTATGATATATTAGTTTCGCCCTTAACCTGATGGAATCTTAAAACTCTTAAAATGATGCATTAACCAAAAGATTCGATGTAACTATTGCAACCAATGTTTACATATTGAATAAGTCAAGCAAATAGAGAAAATAGAAAGGAAGAGTAATTACAAGAACTTTTGCGCTCCCAAAATCACAGAGTTTGACTTGGTGGGTCACAGTATCAACCTGCACGGTATCAATAACAATGATGTCCAGACAAAGACTACATTTTTTCGAAAGATGAGAAAGTTATGCTGCAGAATACCAGAAGGTTTTGTGGCTTCACATCCCTGTGACAAACCGCTGGAACGTTATGAATGTATGCTAGCCCTCGAAATATCTGTTAAAAAGTTTCTGTTAAATATGACTGAATGAGGAAAGATATCAAATTTATGCCAAACAAGGAATAACAATCCCTAATTTCCAATTTTACCAAAAAAAGAGACAACAGTCCATACTTGATATGTATAGAGTTTCACATAAAGAAGGGGCATCCTCTGGTTCATACTGCTGTAATGCTTCAGAACCCGATACATATTTTCGGGTACGTACTCCATGACCAAATTCAGAAACAACTCATCTCTACTAGTAGTAGAGAAGAAGCAATGTTTCAAAGAAACCACATTTGGGTGATCCATTAGACGCATTAGCTGCAGCTCTCGATTTTTATAGCGTCTGTCCTGCAAAACCTTCTTTATGGCAACCATTTCTCCAGTTTCCAAGCACTTTGCCTGAGAAAAGTGATAGCATATTAGTAAGGTTGAAACAACAAGGTGGTGTTTGATTTAAGGAATCAAACAATGTACCTGGAAAACTACTCCAAAAGATCCAGTGCCAACAACACGTTCCGCCTTATAGCTGATGGTCTACAAGAAGCATTGAAGGATAACACTTGAGCTTTGGAGGACTACATGGTACTCAATGACTAACTGAAACAAATTCCAACTTTGATGCGTATTTTCTTGAATAAGCAGGTGCCACCTCTCGGAGGCAAATCTTGAAATATTAGTTGGACTGCACTTTTACTTGGCTTTATATGACATGCAACTCAATGCCTCTTTAACAGAGCTGTAGCTTATTTCAACGGCAAGAAGAATGCGAAGACTACATCTAGATACCACCAGGGCCATGGAAAATACAGCTATTGTTACCTGCTTGGGTTCGCCATTTTTCCCACCGATTGTGGTTGAAATAATCTGACCAGTGACAGCCTCATTATTCTCAATAATAGAGGGTGACGCTTCCTGTAGTGAAAATGGCATGCAGGGTTAATAGAGAAATTTCAAGATTCCAATAAATTTGAGTAACAGATCATAATTAAACTGGCAAAGCAGTTATTACGAACAACGTCAGTCTCGTTAAATTTTGAATTTTAGTACACCGTCAAATCTTCAGCAGTCATAACACTTGAAAACTATAGATTCTAACAGATTCATCAAAGTACGACACGTAAGTAACACGTGTTCAGCACAAAGCGTGAGAAGACATTATATCGTCATCTGCGTCAAGGAGGTTCCACGATCTCGCCTGATTTTGTGTTGAAATTAATTGATGGATTACTTACATTCAAACAGAAAAAAGACAAGCTCATTCAAAGAGCAAAACCAAGATGCCTGAGAACTCTCCTTTTCTTTTTTTTTATCGGTAGCAACAACAAATCTACCACCACGGGGTTAAAAAAAAAACCGGTAGACGATGAGTTGCAGCGGTGAGGCTGGGTAAAGATGAATTTGAAGATCCCAAATTTAAGAGTTCAAGAAGCAAATCTCATCACCTCAACCTACACACTAAAAGACAGAATCAAGATACATCTTTAACCCAAAGCAATCAAAAGAAAGCACCCTGAGAACAAAAAAAAAAGCAAAAGCCAGTCAGATGATTATCTTTAATAAGTTAATTGAGATCAAAAAGTGGGAATTCTCCGATGATCCTCATGACAAATGGCAGAAAGATAAAATCGAGTCAACGTTGAGGAATCTCGAACAAACTTAAGCATGTATGAAATTCCACAAAAGGGGTTACAAGAGCAAATCCCACTGCGAAACCCTAATTCTGGCCACCAATAATGCCAGTGAAGTGAAAACATTCACATCTGCAAATCACTGAGATTGCCAAGTCTTCAGCAACTACAAGTGAAGAAAATCAAAACTCAGCTCAACAGAGCTCGCACCAACTGATTCCTCTCGCGGTCATCCTCCTTATCCCTTTTCTCTCCATCTTCAATCGCAATCAAGAAAACACTCAGGAAAGAACTCCAAATCATCCTAACTTTCCCTCGCGTTTTTCTCCTTCCAAGAGCTAAAGAAAAAAAGCGAATGCGCCCAAAAAGCAAGGCCGGACCGACAGATCGGATCTTCGCCACGAAAACCAAGCTCGGACATACGAACGCGTTAAGGAGAAGAGACGCACCGAGCGACCCTAGAACGCACACAGACCGAACCGCCGCCAACGGTAAGAGCTTCAGAAGCCCCAGACAAGCGAGCTCAGATCTCCGGCGAAGGGAAGCGAAACCCTACAAGACGCGAGGATCGCTCCAGAATTCGAGCAGCAGACGGAGACTACGGAGCTGGATCGTCCCGAGATCGCGATCTCCGAAACCGCCACGCCCAACCAGTCACCACGACCTAAACCACGCGTCCAGCGCCCCCGCGCGCGCGAGCGCGAGCGAGTGAGCGAGCGAGAGACAGAGAGAAGAGAAGAGAGGAGAGACCAGACCTTATCGGTGTCCATTGGATCATGCTGCCGCGGGGCGAGCTTCGGCGGGTCGTTCTCCGGCCGCAGCGGCGGCGCCGGTTGGTGGTGGTGGAGGAGGTGGTGGTGGTGAGGCCCCGAGGGCATGGAGGCCATGTGAGCAACAACGCAGCACAAGCACGCCCTCTCTCTCTCTCTAGCTCTCTCTCTCTCTCTCTCTCTCTCTATACTTTCACACTCTTTCCCTCACTCTCTCTCTCTCTCTCTAAATACGATTTTCTCTCTCTTCTGGCTCGATGAGGGAATAAGAACGAGCGAGGAAGAGAGAGGGAGGATGGGTGGGGTTAGACCCACGCGCAAGATCAGGAGAGTGACGACGACGCTCCAATCATTTTAATAAATTTCAATTTATTAAAATAATCGGGAAAAAAGAAAGAAAAACGGCTCTCTAATCTTCCTCCTTATCTATCTGTCGGGAAATGCGTACTGTTCTTCCTCGTCGAAACCCCGTGCCTACACAAAAATATAGCGCATAAATTTTATCTTTTTTTCATGGGGCCCCAAACCTCATCCTGAAAAAGATTTTCTTCTTTTTTTTTGGATCATTTTTATAATTTTTTGATAAAGTGGAATAAATAAAATATATATGAGTCTTGTTAATGAGCGATCCATAAGGACGATTGAAAAAATAAAAATATAATATATCAACGCTTTTTGAAAATTCAGCGATGATTCATTTTGAAAAAAAGCCACATGCATCAAATAGAATTGTTGGTCTTTCTCAAAACACGATTGACCGTATCTAAATGGATGCTAAAGGCACTCTCTTTAGCATTTTTGCAATGGTAGAGCTTGTTAGCCTTAGCAATTAGCCCTTTGCAATTAGGCCCTCTTTGTAACATAATTGGTAATTCGAAAGTAGAATCTAAATGAAGATCTTTGAACTATAACATAGTTAATTTAATATTTTGACCTATTTGCATCCCATGTAGTAATTCCGATACTTTCCTTATATATTTACATGTAAAAGTATTGATTTCCTTCCTCTGCATGGAATTAACATATCATGATAATGCAATATGGTAACCGAATTCATATAAGGTAATTGGACACGTCATGTGACACGTGGAGTGACCTACTCAAATAGAATTATCGTTGTTTTCCCAAAAATACCATTGGCCAAATTTAAACAAATGCTTAGGCCACTCCCTTTTAACATGTTTGCAAAGACAGCTTGTTAACCTTTGCAATTAGCCTCTTTGTGTAACAAAATTGGCAACTTTGAAGTAGCACTTGAATGAAGATCTTTGAATTATGACGTAGATAATTTAAGTAGCACCTAAATGATTTTGATACTTTTCCGATATATCAAGATATAAAATTATTGATTTCCTTCCTCTGCATGGAATCCACGTGTCCCAATCATGCGATATGACAATCGAATTCATGTAGGGAATTGGACACGTCAAGTGACGTGTGGAGTGACATGCTCAGTTATTAAAAAAGTTTTTGACGCGCGCCGTTTCTCTATCGCGTGATGTTTGAAGAGTCAGTTGACGAATATCTTTCTATTCAAGATGAGGAAGGAGCAGGAGGGGAAAATGGAGCATGTCATCTAGAAGGATGGTTGAAACCCAAAACGACTTTTGAACATATTACCATGGTAAAAATCGCATCGCCGACCTTTTTGCAGCCTACAAAGTCCACGTTCCAATCTCAGTCGAAATCAAGACTTTCGAGTTCTTCTTAAACGAGAACAGTCCCCAATTCCATGCCCTCTTCCTTATTCATGTGCTTCTTGGGCACTCTCTCAAGTTCCACCATCGATCTTACTAGTCTCCACGACCAATTCGAACGACTGGGGATCGATCCATGTGGAAGCGACGAGAACCTTCATCCTAAATTGCATTGTCTAACTGACAATCTTATAATGAAATATCATTCTAAAACCGAGGGGATTTCAAGCAACCATGTTAGAATGGCATGCTTAAAATCAAGGGATAAACATATTAAAAGTTTTAAAACTTGTTACGAGAGGTGCAATTATGTGATAAAATTTTTAGAAAATGTAATTAAATCATAAAACTTATTAAATTAATCCAATCATGACCTTATGTTAATTACACTTTTTGAAAATTTTAAACTTAATTGCACTTCGACTCGATTGCACTTTTACGATAAGTTTTAGAACTTAATTATACTTTCAAAAAACTATAGGACTCAATTGCACTTTTAAGTGTTAGTTTTGGAACTTTGAGTGTACTTATCCTAAAATCAATCTCAATGATCTCCCATGGACTTTTAAGACATGACAAGAGGTGGAGTGGAATCTATGGGCGGGAGGGACAAGGAGTTACTTTCGGCTTTTCGACTTTCAGCAATGTGTCTTCCAATCTGGACCGAGGCCTACCCAGCTTTGGGACAGCATCCCACGTCCCCATGTTTGCTTCCTTTTAGGTAGAGAATCTTTCGGAATTAGAATGGTGAGTTTGGGATTACACATGCGAGAGGGGGAAAAGGAAATCACCATGTCGTCCTGGAGAACGCACAAAGCCCTCTATTGCGGCGTCTCGGCACCTCAACTGAAAACGACATAGACGACGACATGAAATATAGTAGCGAAACAGAGGAGCTTTTGTTCGCAGTATTGCATGGACGTACTTGTATAGACTGGATCCAAAGACCAGCGGATCATTTCAATCGTCGAACTACAGGAGAGTCTTTGGGTGGGAAACTTCATGGTGTTTATGAATTAATCGGTTTCTCCGAAATTTCAGACAAGTACTCTTCTCTTTTATTTTTGAACAAACTCCTAATTTCGTGTCCCTCTGATTTATTTTCCCCCTCTCAAAAGTAGGCGACATGAATGAACCCAATCTCAGCAAAAGAAGTCCAAGTTCTCTGCCTTAAAAACCCACCAAATGGAAAAAGGATCCTTCTCTTTTCTGGCCAAATGATGGCAGTGACCCCTCCACATAGACCCCACTTTGAAAGCGAATTTCTTCTTGGATCATTCCTAGAGCTATAATAGAAGCTGACCTCGGAGTAACTTTGCATCCTGGTCCTACCAAGAGCCATCATTGGAGGCCGATTCTCTGATTACCATCCACAGGGAGGATGGACAGTGTTTTTTCAATTTAGCTAATCACAAAAGCATAAACCCATGTCTTGAAATAAAATAAAGTTTCCCATTTTCAGAGTGGCATGAATGATATGGGGTGTCCTGCAGCCGACGCCGTTCTTCTCTTTAGATAAACCGACCAATTGAGCGAAGGAATCTAAATGGACCATACAGGGAAAATTTAGTAGGGAGGGTGGACATTGAGAGCTTCTGGTCCTCAGTGCCTGGGGCCTTGCTGGTGCCAGCGATCAGTCTTATCCCCATGAAAGGAACATTGAAGCTCAAAGGATAGAAATCTAGTGGACCAAAAGCGAAAATGGCCCTTCATACCTGACTCATAGATAGGTAAAAAAGAGAAAAAGGGATTCCTCTCACCCTGCGGAGATGTAGCTGAAACTCTGGAGCTGCATGAACAGAGCTTTTGCATAGTCTAAAATGGAGTTCTGGAGCCAATCAGTGATTCAGTGGGGTCCGAATCCAAGCATTTTCTTAAGGAATTACAGCATTGTGTTCTCATGTGCCGAGTCCTAGTCTGGCCATTTCTGGCCCATGCCCACCTTTTTCTTCAGACCCAAAAAGGGAAGGGAAAGGGTAAATCTTCCTGATTGAAAAAGGATGAACATCAGCATTTTTTCAAGAGAAGCATGGAAACTAGGCCAAAGTAAAGTGTTCTAAGGGGGGCTCCAGCAGAAATATAATAAGAGTTAAGCAGGTTAAAAGGTGATTTTGGCCCAACAGCAAAGTAGGTTAAAGCAGATATATGTATTAATGCAACATCCACAAACCGAACAAAATCATTCTTCGACGCACTTGCTCAACAGGAAACAAAGATTCCCAGTTCAACCATGAGAAGCGAGAAAGCAAAATAGCTCCTCAAAGGATAAGGATTAAGGAGACCAGCAAAGACAAAAAAGGGCCCAAAAATTACCCCATCAAACTTGACCGCGAACGATAAAATTCAATCATGTGCCAGCTTTTATAGATTCGTTCCGGTCAAATTCAGGAGGGCATAATTGAAATGGACCGGAGAAATTCTCGCTTAAGAAGGAGAGAACGGATCAGCATCCTATCTCAGGACTGTGACCAAAATAGTTAATCAGTCTCATGTCAAAGCCACAGGTTCTCTGGCCCTCTGGGTATGAAGCGACACACACTACTTCTCTTCTGCCAATGATATCTCATCTTCATTCAGGCGAAGAAGGTGCAGAGTGGACATCTGATTAATCCGAACTGCTTTTTTGTTGCGTTCCTGCTTTCAGTGCCTGTCGGCAAAGAAAGTGCCGTGTAACAGAATCGCTAATCCTCTTCCACCATAAGCCAGGTCATGCACTTCCTGTCCTGTCCTATCCTTCACCTGTAGCACATGAAGAGTTTCAACCATCTCCAAGTTCCAGCACATGTCAACTATTTCATTGATCAGGGTTCAAATCATCAAATCATCCATTTCTTAAAGTAACAATCTAGAAAGATGAAAGATATCTTTTGCTCCAGTAGTGATAGCAGAGGTATCAAAATCTACGAGATTTAGATTCTCTTCCCTTTTCTCCCATGAACAAGTTACAAATTAAATCTGGCTGCATAGCAGAGTTATCATGCAGGACTGCATGCATACATGACGTATAGCTGCTACATCAGAGACATGAGTTATTTCTATTTTCCAGACCAAGAGTGCAGAGGATGGTTTCTTTGATGGTGATGGATGCAGAAATGACCATCATTATCTATTGAGAGTTTAACAATTTATGAACGTTTGTGAAGAGATATCAAACAGACTCCACCATGAAAAATATCTTACTTTCCTCTTACAACAATGATATGCATGGCTAAGGTACCTTTTTCCTGGTCCAGTTAGCAAAGAAACTATCCAAACAGAAGCACTGCAATGGTGTGACATAATCATAGTTTGCACCACGAAAAAAAGAGCTCGACCAAGCACAATGAAAACGAGATTATTTCGGACTGCACACTGGAAACCTGTGCACTGCCACATATGAGATGCATGGTTATTAACATGTGAATGCAAGAGTCAACTAACAGTGTTCCCAACTGTACAAGTCAATGACTAAATAAAATATGTGTTTCTCAACAAAGACCTTGTTAAGGAAACATACAATCTAATTTCTTATTGAAATTTCACAAGTGTCAAGAATACAAGACTTGAACAAAGAATTGTTCCTTCAGTCTAATTCCTAATTCTCAGCTAACTTGAAGAAATATGAAAAGCAATCATCTCCGATATGCCTACAAGATGTACTATAGACAGGCAAAGTTTACAGTCTTCATCTATATATTGAAAGCCACTACTGTAGCAACACACTTCTTGTGAAGCAAACTCATTAAAATTAAGGGAAAAACATTGATCTACCACTGGTTTGGGAAAGCCTCTCTATAACATGAATCTTCATCCGACCTCAGTTGCCTGATTGTTGCATCTGCTGTACGGGCATTCAGTAGTCTCTCAGACAATCTATCTTTCGCCGTCACTTTTTTGCGCAGCATGGATGCAAGTGTTTCTTTCTTTTTTCTGGATGATAGTTTATCAGTACTATCAATGTCTTCTGCAATAGCTGCAGATCTTGAAGTGGAAGCCAACGCAGCTTCACGAAGAACTGCTTCATTGTGTTCTCGAATTTTAGCTAGCTTTGCACGTTTCAAAGATTGCTTGTCATGCATTCTCTTCCCTATTTCTTCTCTATCTCGAGTCCTGACATTCTTCACTGCTTGTTTTGCCAACTGCTTCGCTACATCAGTCTCCAGGCCACAAGTTCTACCATCTGCAGAGACATTCTGGTCAAGTGGATGACCAGCGCTATCACGAGGAATAATGGGTCCATGGAAAGGGCAAACTTTTAAATCTCTTCTCTGACAGAGGCCCCCACTGCTTAAAGGAGCATTGCATGGTTTGATATTTACTTGCTCTTCCTCGTAGAGAGTTGCCTGAACAGTCAGCTCTGCAATTTTTTCTGCTGGAATAACAGCATCATGGTCTACCCGACCCCAATGGCTTTCCAGATCCAATCCCCTCTGATTAGCCAGGACACCACTATTTGAACCCCAATTATCCAAGTAAGGGCCCCATCTCATTACTGGAGCTTTTAACAAGAGCTTAGTCTTCGCAGGATTTTTTCCATCGTCTGATTCATTGGAGGCCTTAATGCTAACAGATTCTCCAACACTGCATCCAGAAGTCATGCTTTTCAACCCACTTGTTGATGGAACAGAGGGATTTTCATATTGGTCTCTCAGTGTTGTTGAAGACCCATTATCACTTGGTTCAATCTTTCCCTCTTCCCAGATATCTTCTTCCTCTTCTAGGTCATGCTTTGCAGTAGTTGGTAAAGCAGAAACTAGTTCTTCACATTTCCTCTTCATTAACTGAATCTTATTTTGAATGTTGATTAACTCCTTCAAAATCGAATCTCTCAGCCTGTTATCTGTTGCATCTACTTTAACAACAACAGTGATCCATTGTTGTACAGAAACTAAATGCCTGGTCACCAGAAGTCTGTACAGCTCCCTCAACGCATCAAACAAAACTTTGTTATCCACATCCTCATGAACCTTTTCTGCTTCTTTCAATGATGCAAGACGTAGCTGCAGGATTTCATGGGAACGAAAATCATCACAATCTTCATCATCAAGGGGGACAAGTGGCACTGGCTCCTCCTTAGTAGTAACTATATCCAGACATTCCTCAATCTCATTCACTGTGGACTGTATTTCTTCCTTTATCAAGGGAAAACTTTCCTTGAGAGTTTCGAATTTTTTGCGTAAAATTTCTTGAGTTCTAATCTCCCTTTCCCTTCTCTCCTGTTGAATCCTAGCTGCATTTCCCTGTCTATCGGGGAACTGCAACCTAAGGTTGTTTTTGCAGTAATCGAATCCTAATCTAAGCTGCCTGTAATGAACACCAAAAGAAGCATTCCACTTCTCCAAAAACTCAATGGCCTTGGAATGCAAACGAGATGCAACTGCCTGAGGTGCTGGCAGCGGCATATTCTTCCGGAAGCCCATGCTGAAACTCAACAACTGATCCAAGTTCTCAACAATAAGGGTTCTGAACAGCTTTGATCGCATAAAGAGCTCATCAATTATAAGCAGAGACATGTACCGCACCTGAGAAATATCAAGCGTGAGAATGCAATCTACAGTAGACATATATCTAAGACCAAAAAAGAGAGAGAAAAAAAACAACCCCCCATAAGCCAACATGATGGGTCTATGCCATCGAAGAAGCATTATGCACTCAAATGCTCTGTCGCATCACATATACTTTCAAACTCATCCCACGATGTGTACTTAGACCCTACATCTTCAAGCAACAGGTGAGCCCGATTGATTGAGCTATAAACACTATAGTCCCAAGCACCAACATAAATTTAACATAACTAAAAGTTACACATGCCAGCTCTTTTTTGATGCTTAAGGCCGGAAATCTCATACTAACCAAGATATCAACCTTCCTCATCCCCTATTGAAACTCTCAAGGCAATAACAAAATCCTACCACATCTCAAGGACTTCCACCAAAACCAGGAAACAGCCCAGCCAATACGCTTTCGGCCGAAAGGAAACAACCGATTGAATTCCCAAACCGGCAAGCAATACGCCTAAATAAAACCCATCTACGTCGCCCCCTCATCCTAATCACCATCCCGCACAGCCACGAAACGCAGCACGCATGCGCGGCATTAACATCGAACATCAAATTCGGAAAGAAAAATAAAAATCGAAGCCACGGGGCGATATGTCGCGGACCTGAGAGTGGTTCCGCTTCATGAGGGACATGAGGGTTTGCGCGGCGGTCCGGAGCTCCGAATCGGAGTGCCGGACGGCGGACTTGATGGCCTTGAGGAGGCGAGGGTCGACCTCCGCGGCGGTCGTGTCGGTCGCCTTCTCGATCAGCTGCCTCACCCTGCCCACCTCCTCCTCTTCCATCGTCCAGAATCGGTCGACCGGTTGCTGGATTTTGTGTCAAAGCGAGGGGACCGACGAACGATTCGAATCGAAGCTGAGCCGATCACGGCCGCATGCGTTCGAATCGAAGAGCTGCGATTGGGGAGAAGAAGAAGGGGAACGCCGCCATGCGGGCACGCGAGCTTGGATTTGCAGAAGAAGTTCTTCGAAACTGCAATTGCTGCTTCGGATATTGGGCAAGCACGAAGGTCGGTTTATTTCGTAAAAAAACACATAATCCCTTTTTTTTTTCCCTTCTTTTATTTGACTTTTGCATATTTAAGTGAAACTCAACTCAAGCATGAATTCCAACAAAATCCTATACATTTGAAGCCTCTCGTGTTTTATGACCCAAAAAAAAAAAATGGAGAGGGATGGTCGGGATAATAAGTAATAAAATCACGCGCACTTAAATTACTGAATACATGTAAGGTGATTTATAATTGAGTGGTTGGTAATTATTCTCCTTTTCAATATTAATGTCGATTATTTTTTGGATTCCAAGTAAAAAGAGTCTGTAAGCTAGAGTGAGATCCCACTTGAAAATGTATGGTAAAAGAATTTACAAAAGAATTGTTTGAATTTTGTTTTATTGGTAACTTGTGTGTAATTTGCCAATATTCTTTTGAGATTGCTAACTTATTTTTACAATTTATAATTGCCAACTTTTCTTGTCTTTTTACTAATTTGTATTTGTCTTTCTCACAATTCTTAAAGTTAACCTACTTTTATATGAATGTACCAATTTTTTATTTGAGTACCAACTTCTTTATGATGATTCGATCAACTAGTTTCTAACATCAATTCTTATTTAAGTTACTTACAAACCTAGTTATGAACAAAATTTGCAAGTTGTGGACCTTAGAGTACCATAACTTAACAGAAAATGGCACTTATATACTTAATTGCCAAAATTGGAGCAAAATAGATCACTTGAATGTCAATCCGGCCAAAATCCAGCCAAATTGCATACGTGGCATTTTTCTGGCGTGATCTTTTTTCCTTTTGAAAGATAGAGGAGCGAAACAATCAACCTATTGATATTGGAAGACCCAACCTATTGATATTGCACGCTAACGTGGCCAAATAATGTAAAAAAACGATGTTGTTTTGGCTGACATGATAAAAAAATATAAAAAATAATTAAATTAAATTTAGTTAAAATATTAAAAATAATAATTTTAAAATTAAATTTACTTAACATATTAAAAATAATAATTAAAAAAAAAAGGAGGCAATGGTTGAGGGCTACCTCCCCCGTCGCCGGAAAGGGCTAATGACGAAGGGGGAAGGGTTGGTCGGGGTCTCCAAACCCTAACTAGGGGCCGGTGACCCTAGCGGACCGACGGCGAGGGCTGCAAGCCCTCCCCCGGATCGGGGCAAGGGTTGCAGCCCTCACCCGCCGACCCTTGCCGGCCGAGCCAAGGGCTGGCGCTCACCGGGCGATCCCTAGCGAGTGGCAACCCTTGGCCGGCGGCGGCGAGGGTCGTCGACCCTGCGGATTTGGGCAAGAGCCGTGACCCCTCCTACTCACCACAGATCGGGCGAGGGCGCTAACCCTCAGCCCCGATCTAGGGCAAGGGCTAGCGAGCCCTCGCCGCCGTCGGCCGAGGTCATCGGCCCTTGACCGGGGGCCTAGAGACCCCGGCCAACCCTCCCCCTTCCGCCGCCAGCCCTTCCGGCGACAATAGTGGCTAAGGGGCCCCCCCTTTTTTTTTTTTAAATTGTAAATTTTTATTTTTGTAAATATTTTAACTAAATTTAATTTTAAATTAATTTAACTAAATGTTATATTAAAATTTTTTAAAAATATTTTAACAAAATTTTAACTTTAAATTATTTTTTTATTTTTTAATTAAATTTAATTTTCAATTAATTTTTATATTATTTTTTATCACGTTATTTATGTCGGTGTGCAAAACGGTGTCATTTTTCACTCGGAAAAATACCACGTCAAGCATTTTGATCGGACTTTAGTCAGGGTGGCACTTAAGTAATCCGTTTTTCTTCGAATATGGCACTTAAGTATATATTTCGTAAGTTATGGCACTTTAAATGTCTCTTTGTGTTAAGTTATGGTACTTGAGGTATACTTTTGCCCAAAGTTTGCGTTACTAGCTCTTATTTGAGTTATTTACCAACATTTATTTGGTATTCGATCACTAGCTTTCCTTATTTCTAGTTATTCTTGTCTCGTACAAACTTGTATTCATATTCATATCAATTCCCTAAATGTATCAACCATTATATGAATTTCAATTTATATGTAACCAAGTTGTCATTTTTCTTAAATAGGATACCAAGTAGCTTTTTCGTTGCCAACTCTCATTTACGTTACTTATTACTAGTATTTATTTGCTTTTCTTTAATTTAAGTATTATTCTATTGAGTTACCACTTTTATTTTATTATTTGTCAATTCAATTTACCTACTTCCTTTAGAAATTACCAACTTTTTAGAGTAGCAAAATCAACTTTTTCTAATTAAATTACCAACTAATTGTGTGTTACTAAATCCTATTTGAGTTGGTTAATAATGTTTTTAGTTTTTAAATATCAGCTTTTCCTATGTTTGACAAAGAAAAGCTTATGATTATTGTCCTATCGAAAATTTCGAATAAGGGTCGAAAGTGTTCTTATATTCTTAAATAAGAGCATGAAATTGATCTTATTTCAAATAAAAATCTAAAATAACTATATTAATGTCAAAGAAGGGCCTAAAGTATTTATGGCTATTTCAAATAAGAGCCTACCCTCGTTCGGTTGGCAAAAAATTCCAATCAATCATAAATATTTTTGTCCAAACACAATTTAAATTAAATTAGATTAGATGTTAAATTTTTTTTAAAAATGGCAAAATTATAGGCAAAAGGGCTCTTGCCTTCCTGTGGCCATTGCCCCATAACTGATGGGGTTTCTGGTGCTTGGGTGAGGGTTGACAACTCCATAGCCCCATCGAGCAATGGGTTGGTGGCCACAGATAGTATTTTTTAAAAAAATTTTTTTTTTTAGTTTTTTTATGGAAAGAAAAATAGAAAAAAAGAAAGAAATTAAAAAAATTTAAAAGATGAAGTTGCCCATCACAAATGATGAATCTAGGCCATTCTTTAAGACAAATATGAGTATTTTATGTCCTTATTTAAGAAAATGAGGGTGTATTCTACCATCATTCAAAACAATGTCAATTTCATGATCTTTATTTGAGAGAATGATAACATTTTAAGGCATTATTTGGAATTTTCCTTGTCTTATTTATCTTTAAATATATTGACTATTATTTGAAATTATCAATCATTATTTGGTTATGAACTCACATTTGAGTTGCTTCTTATCATTTATCTTTTTTTTTTATAACAAATTTACTATTTTATTAGTTTCCCACTTTTAATTGCCTTACTTGCCTATTTTTTTGAATTCACCAACCATTTGGAAACTTTTTTACTATTTTATTAGAACATTTAATTGCCTTATTTACATACTTTTTGAATTTACCTACCATTTGGAGAATTAATAATCTAAACTAGAATGATTAGCAACTTTTTTTTCCAATTATGATACCTCTATAATAATAGAGTTATTGTACCTATTTTAGACAATAAATATAGTTCTTTATAATGCAATATTTTGTTAGAAAATATTTGGATTTCCTTCTATTTATCCAAATCTTCCTTTTTTATATAGAATAATTAGATATGGAGAAAACAAGGAAAAAATGGCAAAAAGAAGGAAAGGAAAATTCTGTGATTTAGGAATTTAAATAAAAAAGAGTTGGAAGGTGGATACCAAACCAAAGATTCTACAATTTATTTCCTGATTTTATGCGAAAAAATAAGCAATTGCATTGTGTTAGGATTCTTGAATATATCCTATAAATAGGATAATATAGATAGCTTGGCATTTTTTAGATTGTTTTTCATTGTTTTGGAATTTTTTCAAGTATTTTGTAGAGAAGACAAATGTGGTGACAAAATTTTTATTCTTTGATTTAAGATGCTAGATTTAATTTATATTTTCATTTCTTCTTCTACTATGTTCTAATTTTCTTTTGTTAGAGCTACGATATAACCAAACCATGGTAATAGGAATTTCATGACTTATGTTTTGCAAGTGATTCCATTTGTGTGAGTTATATATTATTGTGATTAATTCTTTTAAGTTATTGCCTATCACTTAAATGATCTAATATGTATGTTTGAGACTGAGGAGTGATAATGTGCAATTGTTCATTATAATATTTAACCATAAATTAAACATGGATATAAATATACCGCACTATTTATGTAGTTTTCGATAACAAGAGACTCATTATAAGTCAAGAATATTCATAAATTTTAATGTATTTATGTTTATTTAAATTTACATAAAGATATAGTAAATTAATAAAAAGTAGGTTTACTATACTTAGAAATAGGATAGTAAATAAATCAAGAAATTATGCTATCATATGTTTGATATCGTTCTTGTACACGTAATAATTTGAAATTTATATCTAGTGGTTATGGTAAAATCAAATATTCTAACATATTTATCTAATTGATTTATTGCATTTAGTTTTCAAATTTTCCTTTAATATTTTCAGTTTTAGTTTATTCTCAATTTTATTTTGATCTATTAGATAAATTTTAGAATTAATATTTTTTTAGTATTTAATTGATTTGTTATTCATCAATCTCTATGGGACAATAATATTTTTTATCATTATATTACTTGATTAACACATTCACTTGCATTTAAAATTTTAAGTTGGATTTAAAACTTTTATGTAGTTTTTGTTTATAAGTTCATAAATTATTTTCTCTTAGATAAACAAAATATATTTTCTTATATTTTATCAACTTTTTTTTTTTTTTAACTTTCTTCACAATGCTATTGATAATTTCACATAAGAATTAATTAATTCAAAAGATTAGTAAGCTATCCAAACAAAACTTGGTAAGAAAATCCACAAGTTGCAAATTTACAAACTTCATATTAGAGTAGGTAATGTCACAATTACGATGATGCCTTCAAAAAGTCACTAATCATTTTTTTTTCAAATAATTTATTTGGGCACTTACCACAATTATTGAGATTTACGGGCACAAAAAAAATGTATTTTTAAGCATGGAAAAATAGAATTCTACATAACGTATGGGTCAATGAATGGAACATAATATTTTTTTTTTTGTCAGTTTTACTCATTCTTACTTTAATGCTTACTCTCAAACTTTTGTCATGTTTCATTGCATAGCGTAGGAGTCGAAACTTACTCTTGAAACTATATCATTCCCACCTCTAACCCCCTTAAGAAGGTGGGGATTCGAACTCCTCACCTCCCTATTTCATATTGGAAGGGTGGCCACTAGGGCGAAATGGAACATAGTATGAATGCCATAATTTTCACATATAGTTCACTTGAAAGCCATATATTTTTTGTTGCACACTTTAGTGTCATATCGGAGTAAAATTAATTATTTGAGTGACATTTCCAACAAATTGTTTCACATGGATTTTTTGCTTTTTTTTAATTGATTTTTAATTTTTATTTTTTAATTTTACTTCCTATTTTTGTCGTGTGTGGATTGCAAAAGCCTCACCCTCAATAGGTAGGGCCACTATAATTGCGCCACTAACAAAGTGGCTGATTGGTTAGCCAAAGCCCATCGTATGGGCTATCTACCTAGGAACTAGAGTACTAATCCCCGTATGCTCTTTTGGATTTGCTTTGTACTAATGCTCATGCTGCATTTGCTTGGAATCTCAATTAGTAATGAATGCATTTTTTTTAGTCAAAAAAAAAAAAAAATAGGTAGGGCCACAAAGGCCCTTGGTCGCCCAGTGGCCTTGCCCATGGCCATTGCAGCCTCGTTGGCCGTGGTCCCTTGCCAAATTTGAACAAGGCTAATCTTGGATTTTTCAGTCAGGCAAATTATGACGCTTAAATAATTGATTTTTCAAATTTGTTGCATTTAATTGAGTGAAAAAATTACTAAAATTGTTTATTAGCGCCATTGGAGACATGTAGGATGATCAACATTCATGTATATTTTCCAGCAAGACAAATTGTTGATGATACTCAAGTGATCGATTTTTAAATTTGTAACACTTAATTGAGCGAAAAACTCCAGCTATACGTGTCCGGTCATTGAATTGATGGAGCTATAAGCCTACAACATGATAGTGCTAAGAGAAATCCAAGAAGAAGCGGGAATAAGTCATGGACGTAGCAGCAAAAGAAATGGATTCGCCCCAATTCGATTATCTCCTTTAAATTGAACTGCACAGCGCTATGTTTTTGAACCGGTGACGGTGAGTATTCTCGAAACTCAAGCTCGAGCTCAACTCGAGTATAGACTTACAGGAATCACTGACCAATACAGTCAAGCTTGAACTCATGAAAAAGGACACAAATCGGAGTAGACTCGAGTCCGAGCTGAAGCTAGTGTCCAGAATAACAGGTAAGACTCCTCAATCACTAGATTCAACTTGAGGCTCTGAGAAACTTGTCTAGAGCTCAATTTGAGCCCTAAACATTTCGACTCTGGTCGGATTCGATTTGATTGGATTACACCCACACCCTGATAATCTGCCACAATTTAATTTCTTTTGGGCCTTAGCGGCTCCCTCAACTACCGCAACCTAATGCCTGACCTACCAACAGAATTTCTGCACTCAGGCACGACGAAAGTTTTTTTTTTTAAATATATAATTTACCATTGATTTCATTGATACCCCGCATTTTTTAATGAATCATTAAATCCCCTGCCAAAGAAAGTATACCCTTGACATGAAAGCGAAGTTGGATTAGATCGACCGACGCTGCAACCGGGGAAAAAAAGCGCCCACAATGAGTAAACTATCCCCCCAAAAGATAGCCCAAGCCCCAGCATCATTCGCTTTCTGGAAATAGGCTCTGAAAAGGAGAGATTGACAAGACCGCTCCCACCAAAAGCATAAAAGATGATGAGCTCGCTGGCTCATCCATTATGGAAGGTTCAGGCGTATATCGGGGAGGGTTCGTCCGGTGAACACCACCCGAAACCTGCTTATCGGCTTTCCCGCTACACAGGACGTACAGAGCCGGTTGATGTGAAAAGAAGAATGGGGAGCACCGTCCTCCAATCGGGTTTGACCGCGTGTTATTGGTTTCGCTAGATATCACTGAATAAAAGACACGACGAGGACGGATTACATGGATGAAAACGCGATACACGCGTGGATCAAACAAGGTAAAACGCCCCCACAAGGAAAATGAAGGAAGGGGAAAGAAAGGGTGGAATCTCAATTCACGTGGGTCGACCATCCAACCCGAGAGGAAAGGCAGCTCAGCAACCACCAAAAAGAACGGAAAAACACTAAAAAACGGATGATGGAACGCGAGCGCATTCAAGAGGGTTCGTCGCCATTTTCCTACCCTAAATAAAACCAAGTTGTCAACATCTTGCTCCGGACGAAAACCCAAAACCCCGTCCCGACATCATCGAACGACCGAGGCAGCAAGAAGCATCCTAAGCACAATAAACATAAACCACAATATAAGTCATTTTCCTAATGTTAATGCGCTCATGTTCGTTGTATATTTCTTATATGCCGAGCTTAATTTTAAATAAAGTAATCACTTCCCACCGGTCTAAATACTGCTAATCGTGCTTTAAACCAATGGGAAGTTGACCCATCGGATGGATGCCCCCGGTTGACCAAGACAACGCGTTCCTTCCTATTCAGACACTATCGGTAGGGTCGCGCGGGGCGAGATAGAGCGCACCACCACCACCACAGATTTCAATCCAATCTCTCCATCACTTTCCCTTGGCCGCGTTACCTGTTCCTCCTTCCCTAGCCCCCATCACTCGCTGTAATGAACCACATTACAAACCTCCTCCAGCACCACCATCTCCACCTCCACCACCACGAGCACCAGCGGCGGCAGCAGACGGCCGGAATGACCACCGCGGCGGGGGAGGAGCGGGAGCCGACGTGGGCGGAGCTGCTGGGGAGCGGGGACTGGGAGGGCCTGCTGGAGCCCCTCGACATGGGGCTCCGGCGGCTGGTCCTCCGGTGCGGCGACTTCATACAGGCCACCTACGACACCTTCATCAACGACGAGAACTCCAAGTACTGCGGATGCAGCCGCTACGGCAAGGCCGACTTCTTCCAGAAGGTCATGATGGAGAACGGATCTGACTACGAGGTAAAAGTAATTCCGTCCCGAATAATTTCTACTGATTACCTCCTTGTCTGGCCTCGATTATTATTCCTCCTGCTGAGAGATTTCAAATGCTGGATGTGCTGTAGTATGAGGATTAGCCGACCAAACTGTTCATTTCTCTGAGATTTTGCGAATTCAAGAACCTCTTTTTATGATCTTTCGCTTTCGATTCGTCGGATATTATCTTGGATGGTCGATCGGTCCAATTATGAGCCGGAGTCTAGTCGAGAATTTCGCAGTAATGGGTATAGGTGTTGTGTTCCGCAAGAGCAGGTCGTGGCCTTCCTCTACGGGACGGCACGGGTCAGCTCCAAGGAGTACTTCCTGTTCCACTCGCAGTCGCGGGAGGCGTGGGACCGCGAGTCCAACTGGATCGGCTACATCGCCGTGACCACCGACGAGGTCAGCGCTCAACTGGGTCGCCGCGAAATCTACATCGCATGGCGAGGCACGACGCGGAACTACGAGTGGATTAACATCCTCGGCGCCAAGCGCAAGTCCATCGAGTCGCTCCTCAGCACGAACGGCGAGGGCGGAAATGAGCCCGGAGAAGAGGAGGCCAGGAACGACTCCAGCAGCAGCGACGACGATGACCGCGACGACGACAAAGTCCCGAAAGTCATGCTGGGTTGGTACACGATCTACACGACGGACGACCCGAGGTCGCCCTTCACGAAGCTGAGCGCGAGGACGCAGCTCTTGACCAAGATCAACGAGCTGCGAGAGAAGTACGAGGGCGAGGATCTGAGCATCACCTTCACCGGCCACAGCCTCGGCGCGAGCCTGTCCATCTTGGCCGCGTTCGACATCGTCGAGAACGGGGTCCGGGACATCCCCGTCTCGGCCTTCGTCTTCGGGTCCCCCCAGGTGGGGAACAAGGCCTTTGCCGAGCGGTGCGAGAGCTACCCGAACCTTAAGTTCCTGCACATCAGGAACACCATAGACCTCATCCCGCACTACCCGAGCAAGCTCCTGGGGTACGTCTACTCGGGGGTCGAGCTCGAGATCGACACCCGGAAGTCGCCGTCCCTGAAGGACTCGAAGAACCCGAGCGACTGGCACAACCTGCAGGCGATGCTGCACATCGTGGCGGGCTGGAACGGCGAGGACGGCGAGTTCGAGCTCAAGGTGAAGCGGAGCTTGGCCTTGGTGAACAAGTCGTGCGACTTCCTAAAGCCCGAGTGCCTGGTGCCCCCGTCGTGGTGGGTGGAGAAGAACAAGGGGATGGTGCTCGACGAGGACGGTGAGTGGGTGATGGGGTCGCTGGCCGAGGAGGACCTGCCCGTCCCCGAGTTTTGAGCAGCGGCCGGCTGGCCGGCCGGCAGTCACCGTTAACTAATTCTATTTAAGTCTTGAAAAGTTGGTCACTATCCATGTCCTCTGTCATGTGTCGATTTGGATGTTTGATTAAATTATAGTGATTTTGATGCGCCATGATAAATCTATGGCATTTGCCGTTGTAGATTTAGTTAAGGACGGTTCCGTTGATTCATGTGCAGCTTTGGTTAGTGGCTACACCGTGTTGAACATTCAACTCATAGGACTAAGTTTTTCTTTAAAGGTTGGTGACGTACGACGCAAATTTAGTGAACGTGTCTCGGCTATAATGGGGGGACCATAGATTGTTTCCTGGCGTATTTAATGTATCTATAATATATTTTAGTTGCAGAACATGTTTAGGCCGTGATAGGGGGGCCAGTGTTGTGGAGTTCATCGATTATGGGTTAACGGCAATACGACGCACTAGCGGTGCACCTGTTAAGATCGAATTGGCATCCTTGACCATTGGTCCGAATTTCATGTGTGAGATATTAATGTTAAAGACATTTAAAAAGCTTTGGAAAATTTGAGGATAAAATTCACTGTAGGAGCACTATTCAACATAATCAAAGACGAAGATAAGAAAATAATGCAAGCTTACACTAGTTGTGGTCATTGTGATAAGGATACTGTAAGTATCATAACTTTTTTTATGGTTTTCATTCGAGCACCATAACTTCTTTTCGACCACTCAGGTCCGTTTGGTAATATTCATATTTCTCCAAATTTTTATTCTTTTATTTCCTGGAATAAAAAAGAACATAAATTCGTTTGGTAATGTCAATTAATTTTTATATTTCTCAGAATAAAAAGGTAACTGGAAAATAGATTTGGAACAGAAATAAAAAATATAAAAAAATAACTTCTTATTCCCGAGATCAATCTCTAGAAATGAGTCATTTTATTTATTTATTTATTTTTTCCTTCTTCTTCCTGACCGCTTACTGTCGCTCATTGTCTGCTGCCCCTACCACCACTAGATGTTGCCGCTGCCAGTTAGAGGAGGAGTAAGAAGAAGATGAGAGGGAAAAAAGAAAAGTCTAAAAAATTATTAAAAAATTAAAAAAATTTACTTTACAAAAAAAATTCTGAGTCGTATCATACGCATTATTTTACTCATAAAGTATTCTAGAAATTGTTCCACAATGCACCCTTAAATGTCATAACTTCTAAAAACACGTTTACTTGAGTGTCATAATTTTCAATTGATCACTTAAGTGCTAAATTTTTTGGAAAATGTTCACCAAGTACTAAAAATCTAATATGGTATAATACTTGTGATAAACGCTTCCAAAAAAGTTATGGTATTCAAGTAATCAATTGAAAAATTATATAACATTCAAGTGATCAAAAAAAAAAAAAAAGTGATGATACTCAAGGAGTGACGTATGTAAGTTATGGCACTAAAAAAGATATGACACTTAAGTGAACACTATATAAAAGTTATGACATTTATGATGTCATTTTTTTCTTGTGGCCAGTCATGGGTGAGAATAGTATATTAAGTGTCTAAACCACGTGGAATTGTCCCTAAAACATACTCAAGATAGTATTGGAACACAATATTTTCAATATTAAACCTGACAAAAAGTAAAATAACCGAGCAATCAAATTAATTACATAATTTCAAGTTGGAATATGAGAGAGAGAGAGAGCTGATGCCACACGATAGAAGGTTCTTCATGAGGTCAGCCAGGTCATGCCTTAATAAGTAAATCCAAATTAAGAAACATGGGCCAAAAAAAAAAAAAAAAGCAATGGGGAGACAATTTGGATGATCCTTTGATGTTCAGATTCAAAACTTACGGCGACTAATTTAATCATAAAATTTTTAATTACATTAATTCAGTCATAAATATCTGATTATGTTGATTTAATCCAAAACATTTTAACTATTTGTCAAATTAATTATAAACTATTTAACAAATTGTCAATTTAATCACTCCGCCTAATTTTGATTAGATATTGTAGATGTGGTGGTCTAATTAGCATTCACTATCTTATGTGGTGTAACCGACGTTGACACGAGCAATTTTTTATTTTTTACTTAAATTTTACAAATTTGTATTATTATATTTTATCGATTTGTATATATTTTCTTTTCTTTTCTTTTTTCCCATCTTTTTACACCTTAGCCCTTAGGCGAGCACCGTGGCCTTCATCGGCCATAGAGAGGGCTATGACGACCTCATTGTGGCCCACGAAGGCCCAAGGAAGGGCTTGCAACTCTCTCGCCGATCACAATAAGGACTTGTGAGCCCTTGCTTGATTTGGTAAGGCAAGGGCGTCACAGACCTTGTCCAGGCCCTTGTTGACCATAGCAAGGGTGGGCTAACCCGCAGTCGGCAAGGACATTGCTTCCCTTGCATAGTGACCGGTAAAAAGAGGAAAAAAATAAATAAAAGAAAACGTATATAATAATAATAATAATAATAATAATAATAATAATAATAATAATAATAATAATAATAAACTTAATAAAAAAATTTTCGTGTCAATGTCCCACACCATATAGAATGATTGACACTGACTAGACTTTCACGTCAATAATATCCAGGTAAAATTAGTTGAAATGACTAAATTAATAATTCACTAAAAGATTTAGCACTAGTTTGGCAAATTATTAAAAATGTTATCACTAAATTGACATAATAAAATGTTTATAACTAAATTGATGAGTTGTCAAAGGCTTTATAATTGAATAGGCAAATTGAAATATTTAGGATTGAATTGTCCATTATATAATAGATTTAAGATTTTTTGGATAATTTTCACTCAATTTCAAATTTCTGGATTCTTCTCATTTAATTTAATTTTTGAACTTAAATCCGCTTCATTTAATCTGTTCAAATATATCGGATCAAAATAATAGCACGGATTGTCGTTTTCCCAGACCAGCGAACGTCTCTTTTTCTTCCCTTTTCTTCTTTCTTTTTGGACCACAATAGCGAGAGAGATATGACGTGCAAGCTAGGTTGGACGCCAACATGACGATCGGACATGAAGTTGACGGAAATCATGGCCATGTCAACCAACGACGTTGGAAGAATGATTGGTTTGATTGAATGTCTGCACTAGTGCCTGGTGCCCCCGTTGTGCCGGGTCGAGAAGAACAAGGGGATGGTGCTCGACGAGGACGGCGAGCGGGTGATGTGGTCACTGGCCGACGAGGACCTATGTCCTCGAGTTTTGAACGGCTGGGAATGGCCGGCCGGTGTCGGTGATGTCAGCCATATTGAAGCCTTGAAAAGTTGTTCATTGTCCATGTCATATGTGGTGTGTCGATTTTTGTATTTGATTAAATTAGTGATTTTGAAGCGCCATGAGAGATCTGCGGGACTTGTCGTTGTTGATTTAGTTAAGGACGGCTCTCTTGCTTCATGTGCGAGGTTGATTGATGGCTACACCGGTTGAAATTTCAACTTATAGGACTAAGCTTTTCTTTAAAGGATGGTGACGTACGAGGCAAGTCTAGTGAACATCTTTCGGCTGTGATAGGGGGATCATAGATTGTTGGCATATTTAATGTATCTATAATATATTTTATTACAGAACACACTTAGGCCATGATAGGGAGACCAAAGATTGCGGAGTATACCACCGCCTGCGGTGGCCGCGCGGTTAAGGCTTGGTACCCTCCACACTAAGGGAAAGAGTTCGAGACTTCGTGAACGCAGTGCTTCAATGCTCAACGCGCGACTTACCCGGGTATGGAGTCAGCGGTGGGGGCCCCGACGCTCCAGGGTTTACTCTCCGCTGCGAAGAGGTAGAGCGGAGGTTCCTTGGGTTATCAAAAAAAAAAAAAGATTGCGGAGTATATATAATAATCAACGATTATGGGATAGTAGAGATGCGACGCCTTAGCGGTCCATGCACCAATTAAGATCGAATAGGCATCCTTCGAGTTTCGTGTGTGAGATATTAACTTTAAAGATATAAAAAAAGATTTAGATAATTTGGGGATAAGATTCGCTGGAGGAACTCTATTCAACGCAATCAAAGACGAAGATAAGAAAATAATGCGAGTTTATAACACTAGTTGTGGCTATGGGGATAGGGACACCATGAGTATCATAACCTAAATAAGCATGGTAACTTTTCTTTTGACAACTTAAGTGTCATAACTTCTATAAAATGTTTACTTAAATATTATAACTTTCAATTGATTATTTGAGTGTCAAATTTTTTAAAAATGTTCACGAGAGTGCCAAAAATCCGATGTGATATGTACTTGTGCTAAACATATCTAAACAATTATAGCATTTAAGTGATCACTTGAAAGTTTATGGCACTTAAGTGATTAAAAAAAAAAACGACGACACTCAAGATGCATTGTACATATGTTATGACATTCAAGTAATCGAAAAAAAAATTATGACACTTAAGTCAACGTTGTATGAAAGTTATGACTTTTTTTATGTCATTTTTTACTTGTGGTCAGTCATGGATGGGAATAGTGTATTGGAATATAATATACGGAAACGATAGGATTTTGTAATTTATGTCAATGCAAAATTACCAGAGAAATAAACAAGAAATAATAAGGACACCGGGATTGACGTGATTTGGTCTGAGTATCGGTATCTATGTCCACAGGAAGAGCCAACAGCAAATAATCCATTATAATCGGAGAATCAGAGTTTACAATCGTTTACAGGCTCGAGTGTTTCCCACACCTAAATTTAGTCCAAAACTCAAAGTATTTATAAATAAACAATTCTCTTGGACATAAACTCACGACACAAAAATTACCACTCGTTCAAGCTCAAAGTAGAACGCATCACGTACATTGAAATAAAGAATTCAAGCGCGGCTCTCTTCAGATTGACATGTGCGGCTTCTACATGCAGCTCCTTTTTCTTTCGTGGGGTTTTCAGTCGCTACACGCACACACGAAAGGAAACTTGCGTTCTGTTCTTATATATGTGCCTAGAGTCAAAAGTGTTCCAAACCGCGTCCAATCGTCCCTAAAACATGCTCAAGACAAAATCGGAACACAATATTTTCCATTTAAAACCCGACAAAAAGTCAACTAACCGAGCAATTAAATTAATTAGATAATTTCAAGTTGGAATATGAGGGAGAGAGCTGATGCCGCACGAAAGAAGGTCCTTTACGAGGTCAGCTGGGCTATGCCTTAAGTAAAATCGAATTAAGAAACGTGGGCCATAACACAAAAAGCAACGGCGAGACAATATGGATGATCCTTCGATGTTCAGATCCAAAAGTTTGAATTTTAAATTATATTGATTCAGTCATAATTTCTAATCATATTGATTTAATTTTAACCCTTTTAACTATTTACTAAATTAATCATAAATTATTTAACAAATTATCAATTTAGTCATTTTAACTAATTTGGCCGAATATCATAGATCTGGCTATCTAACTAGCATTGGCTATCCAACGTAGTGCGGTCGACATTAACATAGACATTTTTTTTTGAAATTTTTTGAAAATTTTGAAAATTTAATTATTTTTATTCTTTTTTATTCTTCTTTTTTCCCCTCTTTTTACACCATCGGCTCCCGGGCAAGCATTATGGCCCTCGCCGGCCACAGAGAGGGTTGTGACGACCTTGCTGTGGCCTATAGTGGCTTAGGAGGGGCTCACAACTCCCTCCTAGTCATAGCAAGGGCTTGTGAGTCCTCGCGAGATTTGGTAAGCAAGGGTGTCATGGACCTTGGCCAAGCCCTCGTTGACCATAGTGAGGGTGGGCCCTTGCCTGCGCCCGGTAAGGATATCGCTTCCCTTGCATGGTGAAGGGCAAATGGCGCTGGCCTTGTATAAATAGAGGAAAAAAAAGAAAAGAAAAAGCAAAAAAAAAAAATCAATGGAACTTAAGACAAATAATTCTTCATGTCACCATTGGTCACATCACATAGAATGAATTGAAATTGATTTGACCGTCACGTCAATATTATCAAATAAAAATTAATTAAAATGACTAAATCGGCAATTCATTGAAAGATTTAGCACTAATTTAGTAAATTATGTAAAATATTATGACTAAATTAACATAATTGAATAGTTTAGTACTAAATCGGTAAGCTGTCAAAATGTTTATAATTGAATAGATAAATTGAAAAAATTATGAATGAACTGACTGCCATATAATAGTTTGGGATTTCTTTAGATAATTTTCTCTCAATTTCAAATTTTTGGATTTTTCTCATTTAATTTAATTTTTGAACTTAAAAAATCCAGTCCATATAATTTTTCCAAATATATCATCACATCAAGGCGTGATCTGTCGGATTAGGGCGCGCATGTTTTTATTTCTGTTCCTTTTTTGTTCCCGGGAACAGAAATAAAAAAAAGTGTTTCTGTTCCGGGGAATGGTTTTTGAACAAAAGAACGCGTTTGGTAACGTTTGTTCCGGAAATAAAAAATGAATAGAAATACGTTTGGTAAATTTTATTCTTTTTTTGTTTCTTTTAATTTTTTAATATTTTTATTTTATTTTTCATTTTTTCTTTCTTTTTTATTTTTTATTTTTTGGCGCGGCCTCGCCCGGCCACGGCGGGGCTCGTCGGCCCCGGCGAGGCTCCGGCGAGGTCGCCGACCCTCGACGGCGTCGCCGGCCCTCGACGGCCGGTCGCCGGCCATGGCCGAGGCCGGCGACCGGCGAAAGAAAAAAGAAGAAAAAAAAAGAAGAAAAAAAGAAGAAGAGAAGAAGAAGAGAGAGAAGAGAAACGTTTCTTCATTTTTGTTTCTGGAAACAGAAGTAAAAATTTTTTGTTTCTTTTTTTTTTGTTCCTATTTTGTTCGGGAACAAAAAAACAAAAAAAGTGTTCAAGAACAGAAATAAATAACAAAAATATGCAGGCCCTTAGCGTCTTTCCTTTTTTGGTCTAAATCAAATTAGCTTTTTTTGGGACCAAAATAATGGTATGGATTGTCGTTTTCCCAAACCAGCAAATATCTCTTTTTCTCCCCTTTCTTCTTTCTTAACGGGCCACAATAGTGAGAGAGATATAACATGCAAGCTAGGGGCGCGCATGTTTTTATTTTTGTTCCTTTGCTGTTCCCGAGAACATAAATAAAAAAAAGTGTTTCTGTTCCGGGGAACGGTTTTTGAACAAAAGAACGCGTTTGGTAACGTTTGTTCCGAGAATAAAAAATGAATAAACACGTTTGGTAAATTTTATTCTTTTTTTGTTTCTTCTAATTTTTTATTATTTTTATTTTATTTTTCATTTTTTCTTTCTTTTTTATTTTTTCTTTTTTCAGCCGGTTGCTGGCCTCTAGCGACCGGCCGGCTGGCGGCGGCCTCGCCCGGCCATGGCGAGGCTCGCCGGATTTGGGCGAGCCCGAGCTCGCCCAGCCAAGGCGAGGCTGAGCCTCGCCGGGGGCCGGCAACGCTCGGCCTCGCCGGCGAGGGCGAGGCTCCGGCGAGGTTGCCGACCCTCGACGGCGTCGCCGGCCCTCGACGGCCGGACCGGCGAAAGAAAAAAGAAGAAGAAAAGAAGAAGAGAAGAAGAATAGAGAAAATAGAAACGTTTCTTCATTTTTGTTTCTGAAACAAAAAGTAAAAATTTTTTGTTTTTTTTTTTGGTTCCTATTTTGTTCCGGGAACAAAAAAACAAAAAAAGTGTTCAAGAACAGAAATAAAGAACAGAAACATACAGGCCCTAGGTGGACCGCAACATGACGATCCAACATAGAGTTGACGGAAATTATGGCCATGTGAGCCAACGACGTTGGAAAAATGGTTGCTTTGATTGGATGTTTGAACTTTGAAGTTCAAGAGCTGGATCGAGAAACAAAAAAGTTTTAAAGACCGTATTGAACTTTGAAGAAAAATTTATAGGTCACACGCGGCATCGTCCAAAGTAACGAGATACTAGTAGCAAATCGCACACGATAACCTTTCATCACCAAAGGGGAGTAACTAGATTCAAGTGCAATTTTCTACATAGACGTGCTCCGGTCGTGCTCCGGTGACGCCTTGATCTGGATGCATGGGCACGAGAGATCGTATGCTCAGTTATCTGCTTCAACTCTCAGCAGCAGGTTTTTTTGATCGGCCACGACGGCCGCCCGGCAGTGATCGTTGGCCAATTCATTCGAAGTCTTGAAAAGTTGTTTGCCGTCCATGTCATATGTTGTGTGTCTGTTTGGGTGTTTGATTAAGTGATTTTGATGCGCCGTGAGAGATCTACGGGACTTGTCGTTGTTGATTTAGTCGAGGACGGTTCTACTGCTCCATGCGCAAGGTTGATTGAGTGGCTTTACCGTGTTGGAATTTCGACTTATAGGACCGAGGTTTTCTTCAAAGGATGGTGGCGTACAAGGCAAATTTAGTGAACATGTTTCGCCTACGATAGTGGGGAACATTGATTTTTTCTTGGCATATTTATATGTATCTATAATATATTTAATTACAGAACATGTCTAGGCCATGATAGGATAAAGGTGATGCGAAGCATTGTCCAAATTTCATGTGTGAGATACTAACGTTGAAGACATTAACAAATGCTTTGGAAAATTGATATTCGAGATAGCGTGTCGGTAAATTGTAGGGGATGGTTAAAGAAGAATTGGAAATGAGGATTGAACCCGCTTTTGGGGAAACTGACGAAGAAAATAAGTAAGTATTGCAGGTTTCTAATTGGAGAGACTTGGTACAGGTAATCAAGCATCATCTCTTAGTAAGTGATTAATGGTAAGCGTACACATTGGTAATACCAATCTATAGTTAGCAACTTTGAGGACAATGTTCAATTGAAGAACCTATTTTTCGCAATCAAAGACGAAGAAAGTAAGTATTGCAGGTTTTCAACATTAGTTGTGGCCAGTTATGGGTGGGAATATTGTATTAAGTGTTCACACCGTGCTGAATCGTTCCTAAAACAAGCTCAGGACAAAGTTTGGAACACAATATCTTCCATATGAAACCAGACAAAAGTCAAATGACCGAGCAATTAGACTAATTCAATGCATTCAGGTTGGAAATTGGAGAGAGAGCCGGTGCCACACGAAAGACGGCTCTTCATGAGGTCAGCTAGGCTATGCCTTAGGTAAAATCAAATGAAGAAACATGGGTCGAAAGACAAGAAGCAATGGCGAGACAATACAGATGATCCTTCGATGTTCAGTTTCTAGGAAAATTGTCCAGAAACTAATAAATCTATTGTATAACGGCCAATTCAATTTTAAACTTTTCAATTGTGCTACAATCTTATACTTTTTTATGACGCCACACTAGATCTAAACTTTTTAACAAGTTGTCAATCTAATCATTCATATTAATTTGGCAGAGGTTGCTGATGCGGCGCAATCGACAATGATATGGATAATTTTATTTTTAAATTTTTTTCTGAATTTATTATCATTTTTTTGGGTTAAATTTTGTAAAATTACAATTAACTGTTCTAAAAGCTTAATTTGCTAGATGAAAACGTGACTTAATATTTAATTACAATTAATTGTGAACATATTTAATTAGAGAGGCAAATGGAACTTGGAAATATTTGAACTCAGAACCTTCAACTCTAACTCTATATTAAGTTTCATGGGACCACAATCAATTGTTATAAAAATTTAAATTGTTAGATGAATGTATGATTTAATATTTAATTACGCTAACATATTTATTCTTTTTCTTCCCTCTTTTCCCTTTTTTTTATAGGGTCAACAGGATTGTTGTTTGTTGAGCAAGGGCCGACGACCTTGTCGAACCATAGGCAAGTGCTAGCGGGGGTCGTAAAGCTCTCGCCAACGGCGGGTGAGGTTTGCAGCCCTTGCTAGGGCCTATGAGGGCGCCACGGCCCTCACCTAGGCCTTTGCTGGCAACAACAAAAGCGGGTGAGGGCCGTGACGCCCTCATTTTGGCTCGTGGTGGCCTAGGCTAGTCTAGAGCTTGCAACTCCCTCACAAGCCACATTGAGCACTCCCAGATTTGACTGGGGCTACAATGCCCTCTCCAAGGGCTCTCAATGCCCTCGCCTAGTGACTAGTGGAGGTCATCAACACTCAACATTGTTGGCCTAAAAGAGGAAAAAAAAAAGAAAAAAAATCAATAAGAATTAAAAAATTTAAAATTATCCACATTAGCACTAACCACGCCATTTAGGACAGCTGATGCTAACTAAACTGTGACATCAACAATATCTAGTTAAAATTAGTTGAGACGACTAAATTTGCAATTTGTTAATAAGGTTTAGGACTAGTCTGATAAATTGTTAAAAGATTTAAGATTAAATTGGCTCAATTGAAAAATTTAGAATTAAATTGGTAAGTTGTCAAAAGGTTTAAAATTGAATCGACAAATCAAAAGATTTGTAACTGAACCGGTTGCTTTACAATAAATTCATGACTTTTTAGATAATTTTTCGTCAATTTCTAATTTCTAGATTTTTCTTGTTCAATTTAATTTTAGAGCCTTTAAAAATCCTGTCCATGTAATATTTTCAAATATATCGTCACATCATAGACTCTTATTTGACATGATCTGTTAGGATGCGTTTGGTAATGTTTCTGTTAAAAAATTATTCCAGGGAATAGAAATATAAAAAACTATTTCTGTTCCGAGGAACATGCGTTTAGTAACTGTACAAAATTTCTGTTCCTAGATTAAAAAAAGAGCGAAATACGTTTGATAAACTTGTATAATTTTTTTTGTTTCTTTTAATTTTTAAATGTTTTTATTTTATTTTTTATTTTTATTTTTTTCTTTGGAGATCTCGGCCACCGTTGTGGCAGCGACCGGCTAGGCGACGTTCGACAAGCTTGCTGGCCCTCGCCCTGGCCTGGCGAGATCGCCGTTGGCCGGGCGAGCCTTGCCAAGCCGTCGACAAGGCTTGGCCTCGCGCCAGTTGGGGAGGCCGAGCCGAGCACGGGCTGGGTGAGGCCAACCTCGCTTGGGCTAGGCGAGGCAAACCTTGCCGGGCCATCGCCAGGCGACACCGTCCTGGAGGTGGCCCGGCGAGACCAAGCCTCGCCCTTGGCTTGGTGAGATCGGCCTCGCCGAATTTGGGCGAGCTCAAGCTAGCCCAGCCAAGGTGAGGCCGAGTCTCGCCGGGGGTCGGCGACACTCCGGCGAGGTTGCTAGCCCTCGACAGCCAATCGCCGGCCATGATCGAGGTTTGCGACCGGCCAAAGAAAAAAGAAATAAGTTTTGTGTTTTTTTTTTTTCTTCAAAAAGTGTTCCCTGGAACTAGAAACAAATTTTCTTGTTTTTTGATTCTGTTCCAAATTTGTTCCATGGAACAAAAACAAGTTCTGGGAATAAAAACGTAAACAAACTCGTTTTTGTTCTTTTTTTGTTCCCATGAATAAAAGAATAGAAATTATGTTCCGGGGAACAAAAAAAGAACACAAACAAACGCACCCTTAGATGACCGTTTACTAGACCAAAATAATAATATGGACTGTCGTTTTCTTAGGTCTGCAAATATTTCTTTTTCTTCCTTTTTCTTCTTTCTTTTTGGGCCACACTAGTGAGAGACGTATGGCGTGCAAGCTAGGTGGACGCCAACATAACAATCCGACATGAAGTTGACGGAAATTATGGCCATATCAGCCAACGACGTTGGAACTTTTAATAGAATGATTGCTTTGATTGAATGTTTGGAAGTTCAAGAGCTTGATCGAGCGCCAAAAAAAAAGGGGGTTTTTGGACTATATTCAACATTAAAGAAAAGTCCGTAAATCACCCGTGTCATTGTCCAAACTAATGTAAAAGTAGTAGCAAAGGGCGTTTTTGGACTATATTCAACATTAAAGAAAAGTCCATAAATCACCCGTGTCATTGTCCAAACTAATGTAAAAGTGTAGCAAATTACACACAGCGACCTATCATCGCCAAGGGGGTAAGTAGATTAAAGTGCAATTACCTGCATGGACGTGCTCCGGTAATCACCTTGATTTGGATGCATGGGCACGAGAGACTGCATACTCAGTTTTCTGCTTAAACTCTTAGCGCAGGTTTTCTTTGTAAGGCTGATGATTTTTATTCTTCTCGCTCGACATCAAACTTTCTCGAGGTTGTGACGGTGTAACAGAGAACCGGATTCACATTGAGCTGCTCTGTAGGTCCTCATTAGTTAATAAGCCAGTTGTTAAACTATCCTTGATAAACAAACTGATGAAAAGCGAATTAGGACAGCAAAATTTTGGATTTTTCGTTTAGGTGCTGGTTTCGAGCAGAACCGATTGCTCTTGTTCGGTGGTAAATTTTAGTTAGACTAATCCCCCAGAAATTGGCGTGCTTTCTGAATTGTATCGAGATATGTGAACTGGGTGTACGTAATATTCTGAGTGGGAAGTTTGTCCCAATCTTTTTCTTGCGAAATTTATATTCTCAAGATCTGTTCTTATATAAGTTGGAAAAGTATGGCCTCTGTAACAGTAATTGATAAATAAGTTGTTGTGCTTGCCAGTTCAATGCCTTATTATAAAAAGAGGCTTTGCAAACTCTGCAAGGCACCATCTTTGCCGGATGGACCTGTCTAACATGAAGCTCTCGAAAGAGATAACACCGGGCCACGTACGAAACGATATTTTCCAGTGACTTATGCACTCATTCTGAGCCAATTAATGCATAGACGCTTCTTCCTTTTCTTTCAGCTGAATACTTAACTTACTGACCAAATTTAGATGTTGATCTGCATTGCTGTACTATGGCAATGGCTATTTCCCAGAAATGAACTATGACTTACTTCACGAGCATTGCAGTGTGTCTAATTTGAATTGAAGGGAATCAAATATAACATGCTAGCCTGAATGTAGAAACTTCGACTAGAACCGGCAACAGGATGCAGTATATATCAGCCCAGTTTTGTTCTATATTAAGCTGGTCAAGTCCACCGTTTTCACCCCAGGGAAGAAGTTAAGCACGAATGTCTGAAGCATACAATAGTGTGTGTCTGCAGCTTTATCTTTTGGGATTCTAGGGACAGTTCACTGGGAGTGTGATTACTGGAGGAACACTGCATTTGCGACTCTATCCAAGCAGAAGTGGCAAAATCTTGGCCTCTTTTAAGTAGTAAATCTTATTCATGTCCAATTCTTGGTTGGACTTTCATTTTATTACAAAACTTCTTATGATGACATTACAAGGATAGAGGAATTTATTGAAGTTTTGGCATTCTTGGATGTTGTATTGTTGTTTCTACCATACACTGATGAGAGTTTCTTAAGCTGCAATTTAATTCAAAATCAACGACATCTCCATCTGATTGTCAGGAGTGCTTCATCACCAATCCCTTAGTAGAGCCTTTGGCTGAATGCATTATTCTGTAATCGGATATCTGCCAAGATTTTGCATTAGTGGGTCTCTCTAGAACATTAAGATATGATGCATTTCTTGGTGGCAATGGTGAGTTTTTTCCTGTCATCTTTTGGGTCCCTGTCCTTACTTCCTCTATTGTTTGCTGGACTCAATTCTGTCCGTGTTCTTGTATGAACTGTCATAACTAAGTCACAAAAGGTGGAGATGACAATCTTTCTCTGCAAAAACCGAGTTTCCCGTGACGTGAACAAGTATTGGATTTTACTGCTCGGAGGATATCCAAGATGCTTTTTTTTTTTTTTTTTTGCTCATTCCAAGAGAAACGGTGGATTTTATGTGTCCAGTGCTCTTAGAGCTAAAAATTTGTCCTTGGGCTCCAGACATCCAAACAATTGCGGCCGGTGTTTTACATGATACCCCTCTCTTTTGCTGAAGCTTATTGGGTGTCAATGTGGTTGGAAACAGTTTTACATCCATAGGAAGTTTTAGTTGCCTCTCAATTTCACCGATCAAATATCAGCATTTACATGAATCTGATGGCTTCTGTGTGAGAATCTGCATTGCATTGTCCACCATTATTCTTTAGTTTTGATATGGTATATACCTGCTTTTAGAGATGAACAACTTGAATTTGCAGGCACATTCTGCTGTTTTTGAGCCATATCCACATTCTAGCTGCTTTTGTCTCGTGCAGATTGGAATCTTTTGCATGCCACCATCCTTAATCATCCTGGAGTTACTGCTCAGCAAGCTTGTTTAGGAGGCTATGCACGTAAATTCACTGATTGGATTGACTGAGTTGCACATGTTGATCCATCGGAAGGTTTGTGTTTGTGTAAATCTTCATCTTAACTGCTTAAGTTTATTCTTGTTTTAAAGTCCTTCTGGAAGTATGCTTGCAAATTTGGGACCTTTTCTTCTCCATGTTTGTTAGTGGATATCAATGTCTATGCAGGTTACAAAAGGAGCTGAGTGAGCGTCAATTCACACATGCCTATAATCAGACATGCATTTAGACCTTGTCTTTTCATTTTGGTCTTATTGATTTAGTTAGGAAATTTTTTGAGGTAATCTGTTGACTAAAGATATCTGATATGTGAAAATGGGTGCATGATTCATCTTTAGGCGATTGGAGGAGTAAACTGAGTAACACAGAATGCAGTTTCGATAAAAATTTCAAGGAAAAGGAGAAGATTTAGTTACAAGCATTGAACAGTGATTAGTTCCACCCTGAAGTCATTTTCTATTTCTAACTGGATCGCTTTCTCTCTTTTTGGATAGAAATGGGCTCCTAGATGTTAAATGTATGTTACTGCATCCTGATGTATGAAAGGGGAAGCGCATGGATCGTAGAACGTGTTTTGAGTATGGACGAAAATAATTTCATGAGAGATCATTGGATAGGCCTGGAAGTCGACAGACATCCCGTGGAGGAGATGAAAGTGAGTTGTGACGCTTCGTTTTACATCAAAGTCTGCACCGACGCAGCAGCATGAGGGTTCTCTGACTGATAATCTAATCCAACAAAGTGGACTACTTTTTAGGCCAGCAGTGGATTCCTTGTTTAAGGTTTGAGTTTTTAATGGTATTTTAGGCTTGCTATCTATTAAAAAGACAAAGCAGACGTCTTATATCTTCATGTAATGGGGAGATTGCTAAAATGCTCTGCCTGAAGGAGTTGATTTTCTCCCTCGTTTTTGTTTTCCTAAAAGCAGTATATGCTACAAGAGTACAAGGTTGGTGCCATTGTTTTTCCTTAGAATTTCATGAAGAGGTATCTCACCGTTAGAACAACTGAACAGCGACAAGGGTGACCAAATATTTGTGAGCCTTGGGAAGATAGTTTAATGTGTTCCCCTTACTGATGTGACTCGACCTACAGCCAGTGATACCGGCACCGTCGAGAAGCATATCTATATGCAATCTCAAGTTCTTTTCTTAGGCTTTATCTCTCTGGGTGAAGCTGGAATTGCTTCTTGCATGCACGTGGCTGAGGGAGAGAGATTTCACAGTTTCAGCTTCACCGTCAAACATATTCTGCTTTTACTGAGGATTTGATGCCGAACATGTTAGACTGCCTTCCATGGGTGATGAAGAATCCCCTTTTTGAGTCTTACATTGTGCTTACTGCATGGCATGTTAACTGCATTTCCTTGTTGCACATGTTAATTGCAATTCCTTGTCCATTATACAAGCCAAGGTGCTAGCTATGGTTAGCACATTCCTGAGGACGTATTCTAAGATAATGTCGCAATCTGGACAATGCTTTAAAACAAATGCAACTCACCATCCTTACCTGGAGATTATTGGATAGCTCTGAAATGAATGCAATCTGTAATGCTTCTCTTGGATGCAGAGAAAGTCAAAAGAATAAATAGTCGATGCCTTTGCTTTATTTATTTGTCATGTCCATTTTTGTTATTAATGATCTCCCCCTTGAGGGAATTGGTGATGATTCTTTTAACTTAGGAACAGGACCCTTTCTGCAGCAAGACCAGCAAAGCCTGTCAAAGATGCTGAGATGGCCACACCACAGCTAACAACCATTCTTTAAACCACAAGGGGAGGCAATATTCATTTCTTTCATTGGACGATGGCCCCCAATATAATTTGGTTAGAAGAATTCCAACCCCCTGATAACTCTAACTCAGAGACAGCTGAGGTCCTGTCATTAAAATATGACATTCTTCAGGCAGTGTACCCCAAGTTTTCACGTTTTCTTGTATCTTTCTGGGAAACATAGAGGCAAAAGCCGTGTCGCTATCGTTTCCTGTCGCTAACCAACAGTCGAGCTGCTTGAGGTGGTGTGTATGGACAAAAGCAATGTGCTCTGATTTTCTGACCTCAGTTCCTAGTATGTAATATCCAACTATTCAGGTTGGAGCAAATCATTTACAACTGACGACTAAGAAAACAGTCATGGCAAAGTCTGTTTGGTGTCTTTGTGAGAGATCCTAATTCGAGGCCCGTTTGATTATTTCAGCCCATGGAAGAGAGGCTAATGCCCTTCTCTTTAGCGCATCATTTCCCAAATTGCTTTGTGTGCTGGCTTACAGGTTACGCTCTCTTGTTTCCACATGCATATTCTGTCTCCGGCAATCTGTGACAGAGCTTTCACCATGCATGCCACAGCTTCTTAACACCTTAAAACCTTTTCGCTATCATGGATAATGTGAGGATGTGAGATTGCGGATCAACAGATTCAGTGTTTAAGAGTTACACTACATCGAGCTTCTTCATGTTGTCTTCTCACAAGAAGTTTTCGTGCTCCCTTTCACAAAAACAATTCTCTATTGAAGTGACCAATTTGCCTTTTCATGTTAGCTACAATGGTCCTACTTTTGTTCCGCCTGGACAAAATGTATGATGAACGAGGTTGTAGTTTATCACGGTGGTGCAATGAGACAATTGCAAGAGCCTTGCCTCGGTTTTACCCAGGACTAAGGACAACAGGCAAAATTAGCCAGTTAACATACTTCCACAGAAGGAAAACATGATGGTTAAGACTTTCATACATGTGACAATTAACTTTCTTTTGAAATTAGATTGGAACGGATCCCATCTACCACCTTCGGAGGGTAAGCATTGACGTTATTCACAATGGTTCTACTTTTTGTGTGGACAGGGTTTTGCATTATGTTCTTTACTCTCTGAAAATCAGGACGGCTGTGCTTCTTGAGGGAAGGACCGTCTGACAGACATTATGTTTGACAAGGAGAATGGATCATTAGCTGTGCTTCTCGTTTCCACTATGAGGTCCAAGCCCAGCTCTCCTTGTTGACTCTGGCGTTGTTCCTTTGTCTTTCGTCCTTGTCGATGGCCTCGAGCAGTTAAAGTCTCATTTTTGGGCTGTTTTGGGCTGTTGATCTCTTGTCTGTATGGGCTTGGATAAGCCTTGGGTATTGGGTAGTTTGTTTGATGAAAGGATTTGTACGGGTCTGATTCCTTTGGTCCTATAAGCTGGTCCAGCATGGATCTTACCCCAGAGTAGCATATTCCCCCAAACTGATTTCAGGAGTCTTCTCCTCTTACAAAGTGAACTGACAAGCACCATCGAGAGAGAGGGACCAGCGGTGGGGGTGGCTACTGATTAAGGCGGAGGAGAATTTTTCGAGACGCTAAAGGGGTGAATATACAAATGGGTTGGAGTTGGATCATGCGAACGCAAGCAAACTTACATGAAGATTCCGAAGGGAGAGAATTGTTGCGCCTTCAGATGGCACCAAATCCCACTCTCCGTTCGCTCTCTAAGATCCCTTACTCCGTAAAACATGGACATGTGACCTTACAACGCATACATATTCCCTCTCTCTCTCTCTCTCTCTCTCTCTCTGCTACAGTGACTGAGGGAGATCGCATGTGTAGCCTACGTTCGCGGCGACTCTTTTGCCGACGCAGCCAATAGTGCGCACAGAGAGAGAAGGGGAGAGAGAGGACTCTTTTGCCGACGCAGCCAATAGTGCGCAGAGAGAGAGAGAAGGGGAGAGAGAGAGAGAGAGAGAGAGAGAGAGAGAGAGTTGAGGTCTAGATCTTTGAACCGCATTTTAGTGAACCCAACCACTCCAAATATCATAATTATTTTTCACATCTATATTCTCAAACTCTACCTGCTCTCAGATCGAACTCTTGAAATCTGCAAATCTACATGCCGACACATTTAAGTCTCCTTGGGCATTTCACTCTTTCAGGGGTTTAGTCTCTAATCTCCATGATTATCATTGACCCCCCCCCCCCCCCCCCCCACCCCCCCCCCCCCACCCAAAAAAACACCCTTCTCTCTCTGGGGTCTGCGTTGCACAGTGGGAATTTTGACCCCATATTCCTTCGTTGCGTGGGCATTTAACTCGCTGTTCCTCATGGAAGCTCGTGAAGAACACGAGCACACGCGTGCTCAATCTTTTTTCGTAGTTACACATCAAGGTGATGAGCAGGCCGTTCCCCTTATTCGCCTCGACCTCAATTCAGCCAGCCCTTCTTAGATTTACCCACGGAGCTATCATACTTAGTACTTTTAGATTGCTTTCTACTTTTAGATTGCTTTCTATATATATGTGTCACAGTTGGTAATTCTCAAGTACTCATAAACCCTTTGATAAAGCTAGTATGAACACTTAGAGGTGGGTGAATAGGTGTTTAAATAAATTTTTGACAAATAAATGCGGAATAGAATAAGTCAAGATCAAAGTCTAAATAAAGATCAAAATCTATTATGTGAAATAGACTTCTGAAATAACCTGTAAATGTACAATAAACCTAAGTAAAATGAGTTAAGGGAATAGAAAATTGCACACAAGTTTTATAGTAGTTCGTCTTAGATCAGGTCTACGTCCATCCTCCTATATTGATAGTCTATAGGCTGGATTTCACTATTGGATCAACAAAAAATTACAAAGATGAGCACAAACATTCAGTGATAGATCGCACTAACACACTAAATCACACTTTTAGTGTTTCTCTCTTTCAATCACAACTTGTAAAGCTCACAGAAGAAGACAAGTATATTGAGATGAGTTCCAGACTTTGGAGTTTTAGGTTCACATCTCTATCTCCTTGTTAATCTCCTTAAATACTCCTCAATTTTGCACTAACTGCTAGCCAATTATCGGAAGATTTTCTTCCAATTTGCCCATCGAATAGAATAATTTTTATGGCCGTTGAAGACAGAGAGAATCTCCACTTGATTTTGGTTGCCCATACAATTAGGATCTGGGTTTCTATAAGTGTAGCTTCCTCATTTATCTCCATGATTGATTTCATACAATTAGTGATTGACTCAATCAATATATATTTATGCAAAGTGAAATTGATGCAAGCCTAGGGGAGGCTTTCTCAAACAATAGGATCGGGAGAGTGACTCGCGCACAAGAAACGGGACGAACAGTAATTTCAGCACTGCGCAAGCTCAGGAGAACAGTCGTATCTTTGTCGATACAGATCGGATCGACCTGATTCCAAAGCCAAATGAACAAAGACTTCTGGATCTACAATTTCTGTGTTTTGGGTTTTCTGAAATAAGCACTGTAAGATAGTCGAAATTGGGTTGGAAGTAACGAACAGAAAAGGAAAAGATAGGAACTTCGTTGGTTGCTCTTCTAGGCCTCCAAGGAAGTTGAAAGGGACACCGATTCTTCTAGATCGATGACTGCAACTCTTCAAGGATGCAGATTTTGAAAGCTCCGACTCTTCAAGGACGGAGTGAAAACTCTTCTAGGTTTTCAAGGGTTGAACTCTTCAAGGTTCATGATACTTGCTTCAAGCAAAGCTTTTCATTAATCAAAAGTTGTCTGTCTTCTACAAGGGATTGGATGGCTTATATCATCAAAGAAATAAAAACAGAGCATAGAAACTTGAAAGCATTAAAGAGCCTAGAAACTAGAAAAATAATAAAGAGCCTAGGAACTAGAAACTAGTAAAAGAGCATGGAAACTATAAGCTAGTAAATGCGTCACGCGAGCTTCCAAGTGTCTTTCAAGCTTCCGGGATGGACTCGAGATGTCGTTATGGCTTCTCGGTTTCGTCGAGCTTTAATGCGGGCCGATTTTCTTGGTCGAGGGAGCCGGTCTTCAATGTGGGCTGCATCATCCTCCCCATCTTTAAAAGAATTCGTCCTCGAATTCTTGCCATCATCATCAGAAGAATCTCCCACCTTACTAGGTGTCAACGTAATCTTCTTGCCTCCAAATTCAAAAGAATATGTATTTCGATAACCGTCATGCATAGTCCTTCTATCGAATTGCCATGGTCGACCAAGAATAATGTGACTAGCATCCATCGGTAGAACATCACACCATATCTTGTCACTATAAACAGAACCAATGGACAAATTAACAAGGCATCGTTTGGAAATAGTTACCTCGTGCCTTTCTTCAACCACGACATTTTATAAGGCGTAGGGTGCGTTTTTAATTCCAACTTCAGCTTGTTTGCCGCTACTTCAGAAATTATATTCTCACAACAACCAGAGTCAATAATTAATTGACACATATTTCCCATGATTGTGCAAGCAGAATGAAAAATATTGGTACGCAACCACCTATCTCTAGTGTCGTCTCGAGGAGTAAGAAAATTTTTCCTCACCATAGTGTCGTCTCGAGGAGTAAGAAAATTTTTCCTCACCATAAGAAGTTCGCCAGTGTCAGCATGCACTATTTGTTCATCATCCGCTTCTTCATCATTTTTCAACTCCTCTTCAAGTGGATTCTCAGCATTCTCATCAGAATCATCATCCACCAAAAAGGCTTTACCGGTTGGTCGATTCTTATTGATTCGACAATTGCTAGCACGATGACCCAACTCCCCACAAGAATAGCAACGTATTTCGGATGTAGCAGGTTGATTCGAAACATGGGGTTGAGTAGAAGGCTTACTAGCAGATTGCTGTCTCCGAGAATGAGAGCGCTCCATTTTGAGTGCCCGTTGGTGTGCATCTCCTAAGTCCCAAATGTCGAGGACTTCCAAGGCGTCTTGAATGTAAAATTGAAGACCATTCAAGTATTTGTTCACAAGCACATCCTCTGGGTCCTGGATATTGTTACGGATCACCAACTCATTGAATTCATTGGTGTATTGGTCCACCGTTCGCGTACCTTGTTTTAGATTTTGGTACCGTTGGTAGAGCTCTCTCTTATATCCTTTGGGGAGAAAATATTTTTGAATCTTGCCCTCCATCTTTCTCCACGAAGTGATTGGTGCTTTGCCAACGGATTGGCGAGTTTGTTTTTCACGTCTCCACCAAGCAATCGCCTTGCCTTGGAATCGCATAGCAATGATCCCAACGCGACGATTCTCTGGAACATTCCGATGCTCAAACACCTCATTCACAAGTGTCAGCCAATCAACAATTTCATCAGGAGACTCAGTACCTGTAAATTCTGGAACATCTTTCTTGACTTCCTTTTCCCAATCGGGCTCACGAATATGTTGTAAACGATGTCGAACATGCCTCCGACCGTGAATAGATTGAACACTCTCCGAAGAGGAAGAGTCACCACGGGAATTTTCAGTCCTGGAACGGGGTGGAGAATTATTTGCTTCAGCCCTCAATCGCTGAACTTCTTGCGTCAGTTCGTCAATTTGTTGTTGCATATTCTCAGCGAGTGTGTGCAATTCATTGAGGGGAACGGTTCTGCCGCCACGACGCCTTGCTTGTCTTGGAGGCATTGTCCTCTCCTCCAAAGCTCTGATACCAAATGATGCAAGCCTAGGGGAGGCTTTCTCAAACAATAGGATCGGGAGAGTGACTCGCGCACAAGAAACGGGACGAACAGTAATTTCAGCACTGCGCAAGCTCAGGAGAACAGTCGTATCTTTGTCGATACAGATCGGATCGACCTGATTCCAAAGCCAAATGAACAAAGACTTCTGGATCTACAATTTCTGTGTTTTGGGTTTTCTGAAATAAGCACTGTAGGATAGTCGAAATTGGGTTGGAAATAACGAACAGAAAAGGAAAAGATAGGAACTTCGTTGGTTGCTCTTCTAGGCCTCCAAGGAAGTTGAAAGGGACACCGATTCTTCTAGATCGATGACTGCAACTCTTCAAGGATGCAGATTTTGAAAGCTCCGACTCTTCAAGGACGAAGTGAAAACTCTTCTAGGTTTTCAAGGGTTGAACTCTTCAAGGTTCATGATACTTGCTTCAAGCAAAGCTTTTCATTAATCAAAAGTTGTCTGTCTTCTACAAGGGATTGGATGGCTTATATCATCAAAGAAATAAAAACAGAGCATAGAAACTTGAAAGCATTAAAGAGCCTGGAAACTAGAAAAATAATAAAGAGCCTAGGAACTAGAAACTAGTAAAAGAGCATGGAAACTATAAGCTAGTAAATGCGTCACGCGAGCTTCCAAGTGTCTTTCAAGCTTCCGGGATGGACTCGAGATGTCGTTATGGCTTCTCGGTTTCGTCGAGCTTTAATGCGGGCCGATTTTCTTGGTCGAGGGAGCCGGTCTTCAATGTGGGCTGCATCGAAATCCTTAACTAGATCATTAGCCGTTACTGATTACATTCTAAATTTGTCTCGTTCTGGTCTTATGTCAAGTTCTCGATAAGTCTCATTCTAGACTTACTTTGTTCTGGCTTTGTCACGTTCTGGACCCGTCAAAGTAGTATAATTACTTGGATTGTATATGAGTTTTCTGGAATAGAATAGACTTTACATAAAGTCCTTGAAAGTTGCTCAAAATGATATATGCTTGTTCCAACACTTGTTCTAACATAAACATTAGAATTAGAAGGTTGACAAAACTTCAAAATTTAGATGGAGTTTTCTCAACACCCTTATGAGTGGAGCATGGGGTTATTGGGTGAAGAGTGAGTGATGTGGAGGGAACGAACACAACTGGTCCATCGGAATGACATCAAGACAGTTGGTGTTAGGAGTTTTAAATAAAAAGATTATGTTACTTAGGAGCTCTAAATGCAAGGTTAGCCTTTCATGTACAAACAAGGTGAGAGCTAATGTTGCTCTTCTTATGAGGTCCTGACAGGCTGAAATCAATTATCAAACCTAATATGATCTGTTGTTTCGCTTGATATACTAGATGCCAGAATTAAGCTGGCGTGGTACGATTTTATATGAGGAAACTATTCATCATATTGTTCTCTAGAACAATTATTGAACAAAGGTCAGCCTAGTAAATTTTGCTCATCAGGCGCTACATGGGCTATTCGGCGGCCAAAGATTTGCCAGCCCGTGACACATGCAAGCATTTGCTTAAGCATCATATCCAACACTAAGTCATCAGCAATTTAGCTGTGGGATTGCTTTCCCCTATTCATGTGGAGATATGCAAGGACTCGGGTTTAATGTAATCAGTTCTTCTGTAGCGGATTCGATATTTGCCTACCAGCATATATAAAACATGTTCTTACACCATGACTATATTCTATATATACGTGACATTGACTTTTATGTAAGTGAAATAGATATGTGTGCATCGATAGATCTCTATAAATCGGATTTCTATATGAAGATAGATAACTTCTGCCCCTATAAGTCAAACTGGTAATAAAGTGAGAAATTACGTGCATTAGAAATCGGTTTATGGAATGATCGCTTCTGTATCTATTCTTAAACTGAGACATACGTATCCATTTAATTATGCATATAAATAATTATACACATTATACTCACCTGTTTCGCCAACCATACAATAATGAAGTGAAAAATCATGTGCCTCATTGGAATGAGTCAACAGAGTTCTTTCGTCCAATTGACACGTCCTCAAAGCGAAAACCATATGCCCCCTCTGTAGAGCTAATTGCGTGCGTGGCAGATGGTGTACATGTCGATCTCCTACTCCATTTTAATATGTTCTAATTATAAGAACCAGCAGGGACACCTAATCATTTGCATAGCATAGCGAATATCACCAACAACAATCTCTGCATCTTGAAGCAACTGAAAGTGATTGAGCAACCCCCACCGCCCTGCGAGGAATATTAGCGCTCGATGGGGCCCCAAAACTTCCGCGCTATATTCAATTTTCTTGACGTGGAGTAATAAGTTTTGACCGATTTCAAGCCCTTGTGTTATAAATGAATATTCCATGTGTGAAAGCTTCTGCTGCGTTGCGTGGAAGCGTCGTGAAATCTTGGACAAATGGCATTCTCTTAATTAGTTTAGATTTGTATACACCCACACGTATTCCTCCAAAGACCTAATTTGGCGTGTAATGAACCGAGGAGAGCATGTGTATGGTGAGTCTGCATTGAGGAAACCTACTACCTTCGTCCTTCTTTTGTTTAAATTAGAGGGCTCAATCATGCAGAACCCGCAATTCTAGTTGGGTTAGCTTAAGGAAACTTGCAAATATTTATTTCCCTCTAAGGCAATATTATTCTGTAAGTTCCCCAATTGGATAAGAAAGACATTCCTTGATTTTGTTGGATGACAGTCCTCTCAATTTAGGGTAGCCTAATCAATTTACCAACTTGAAGAGGATGTGATATCAGCACTAGTAACTTTCAGAGCCTGGGATTTATCTCGGTTCTTTTATCTTTCATGTATTTTGTGGTTTTGCTTCATTTTTTCCTCCATCGTCCTATATTGATAATGTAAAGCACACCAGCTTGGCCTCCGACTATAACCACTGTCAACCTCAACGCCGTGGACCATCAAGGTCTCTTTGGAGATGGGTCACAATTGTGAACCCTGGACCATCCATTGCCCGGTTCAACGATTGCTGCAAGGAGGTAAACTGAAGACGTCCATTTAGGAGTGAATTGACATCATTTTACGATCTACAACTTCTTTCCTTCATGTATAACCTAAAGTCTTTATATGAACATTAACAGCCTTCTTGCCCAACAAGAAAAAAAAACATATACAGCTCCCTCGGCCCTTTTTCAGTGAACTAAATGTTCTTACTCAGAACTTAAACTAAATGTACGTGCATGGAATTTTCATTTAGATTAATCAACTTAAACAGATTCAATTGCGCTTGTTCCTTATCAAATGCCTCTGCGAACTTCACAAAGTTGCTAGTCTTTATATGTTTGAACAACCCCATTGTCTATAGTAATCGGAAATGAGTGAATAGTGGGTGATGCAATGATACATAATCAAAGACTGAGGTAGGACTTCACTGTCCGGCTTTAATATACAACGAGAGGACTAATTCTGAGAAAGATTCTTTGCCGCTGGTGCAACGTCATGGATCAGTGAAAATGTCAACCCCCATGCACAAGTAAAGACGGGACATGCAAGATATTATAATGGTACGTACGATTATTATTCATCTTCTTAAGTTCCTAACTACACAAGACCCCATGTATCCCTCTCTCTCTTCCCCTCTGTCCTATCCTCTTCCCCATCCAAATCATTACTTTAATCCTTCGAATATTTGTCCTCACCTCTTCGCTAGAATCTCTATCTCTCTCTCTCTCTCAAAAGACTTTTTGTTGACATATATTAATATGGAGGTCACAGATTTCTAGTCAATTTTGAGTGTCTTGCAGCTAAACCTAATCCTTGAATATGATTCCTTATGGGGACTGCTTCTCTTCCCAAAGACAGAAAAAGACTGGCTTTTCATGCATGGGACAAATTTTTCAAAATCTCTCTGAAATGCCTTGGAAAGTAAATCCTTGGAAGCTAGGGAAATAGGATGGTCAAAGTGGACAAAACCCCACCTACAATTTATATTTTGTGGGATTAAAATATTTATTCTTCAAGAACTCTCTTCCACTTTTCACCTTTTCTCTGTTCTAACTGTACTGTCCCCCTGTTTTTCGACCATATCATTTGAAAAAGAACCTTAATGAGCAGTTATGAAGGTGAAGAGGTAAGAGATTAGTCGCGCGCTTCAAAAGCTTAATCGAAAATTAACAGGTGATGTGCCCTTCGCAAGAAACCTAATAAATTAATGAATGGAAACATGAAAACTCGAAATGAGTAGGTAGATGAATGATTGCAAATTGCCAATCAAAAAGGGGAGCTCCCCTTTCGTAAAAGAGAGAAAAAAGTGAATCTTGAAACGAGAATCGAATAGACCACCCAATGTTATATGTTTGTGTTTCTGCAATCACAATTAGCTGAATGAAACTATTAATCTACTTCAATAAATCCACCCATCTTCAACCAAGAATAGCTATTGCTAGGAAGAAATCGAAAATTTTTGTTGGGTCGTACACAGAGATGGAGGAAGAAGAAGGAGTGTTTTTAGGGGCAACAAGAAATTCTTCTAGGTATGACTGTATGGCAATACCATAAGAGTCCTTGGCCCTAATTAGTCTCCTCCTCGTAGCAACAACTTGGTGGAGTTAAATCATTTGGGCAAAATGCTTACGTAAGTTAAGTTTGTTCTCAAGTTGGAATAATAGGGGTCATCTAACATTCATCAAGAAATTCCAGAAGAGTCTCAGTACCAACGCTTCATCCAAATTTAATTCTTTGTTTGGTAGGGGTTTACCTAACCTGGTAAATCTCACATACCACTTCCAATGTTTATTAATGAACCAATTATGGAAGAAAAAGGAGAAAAATATAAGATATCTGTTCCTTTGAGTTAGCTATGCAGCTCATTAGAATTTAAGGCTGGCGTGGAAGCGCCATCTATTGATGAAGAGATGCCGCAAGCGTTGATAGGGGCATGTGAACTGCCATTGCTAAACAAAAAGCTTACCATAACCGGTGAAAGTAACATGTTCATTTCTCAAAACTAGATTATGCATGTGCTACGTGCTCGCCGAATAACAATAACAGATCGTCGAGAACTGATTATGAGAGTAAAGGATAGATGGTTGTTGATAGTATAAATGACTAATCTCTCTTATCTTAGAACGAATGATATGGATCATTTCTTGAACTTCTTGTAGATAAGTGCATGATGGTGGATTAATTGAAACGTGGGAATGGAGGGAAAAGTGGGAGATGATCCTTTAGTTTTATAATTTCAACCTAATTTGAGATCTATTGCTTTATTCGCAGGTTTATTAAGGCTTTTTTAGAATTTTCTTTGACTGAAAAAAAAAATTGACTTTAACCATGAAGCAAAACACCTTTTTTGTTACGGCCATGATACATCATGTAATTACATCTTATATTAATATCTTAGCTGAATCACAACATACATACATGTTCTTGATTGCTATAAAGACAATTTTTCACCAACAAGATCTCAAATGAAGCTTACTCCACGAATGGATTTCTATATGGAATCCTCTAATTGAAACATCAATTTTTTCCTGAAGATGCATTTGTAGAGAATAATTGGTAAAGCGCTTGTGGTGGTTGGCGGATGAATGGACCTCCCCTTAGAAAATTCACTGCAAGGCTGGTCACAAAGCTCAAAGCTACTATCTGCGCCTTACATATTGAAGGCATATATATTTTCTTCATTTTGCACTATCTTTTTGTTAGCTAGTAAAATCACAATATATCGTAATCCTATATATAAGGATATTGTCCAAGCTTTTATATTTTGGCGTTTGTACGTTTGGCTAACCAACAAAACAGGGACCTCATTTTAAGGTTAATTTATGGTTCAATTACAAGAACAAGTAATAAAGTACAAGGAAAGAGTGTCAGATAAGAAAGAGAAACCAAAAAAGAAATTAGCGGGAGAAATGTAGGTCGGATCAAGCTCGCTATCCGAGAGTGCATCCAGTTCTTTAAGATCGTCGCATGTGTGCGTGATTCTTATCTTTTTCAACTTCGAGCAACTAAAATTAAATTTGATTCCCTTCTCAGTATTAATATAAGGTTGAAAAGGAACAAAGAGGAGAGCAGTCCCATGCAAAGAGTCAACCAATAAAGATCTTCACGGATGGGTAGGCAGAGACAGAGAAGGAAAGAGATAGGGAGCGAGGGCGAGAGAGCCCGAGCTGTAAAAGGAGGAATAAGAACGAGAAAGGGTTCAAAAAGTCACATGAGTTTCGACTCTGCCGCACAGGCACACGACAGATAGATGGAGGAGAAGGTTGTGGTTGTAGATGTAATCGTCAAAATAAGAGGGTGGAGAGAGAGAGAGAGAGAGAGAGAGAGAGAGAGAGAGAGAGAGAGAGCGCTTCGCTTTCCGACAATAGTCTTCGTCCATTTAATTATTTATCTAGCTAACGTGATATGCATATATTTTAAGTGTCTAGCTAGCTCAGGGAATATTTGAAATGCTGAGGACTTGCGAAAAACCCTCGAATTTTCATACAGACACGCTCTCTCTCATCTCTCCACTCACCAACGCAACTGTAATCTCTCTCTCTCTCTCTCTCTCTCTCTCTCTCTCTCTCTCTCTCTCTCTATGAGCTGTGTGTGCGTTCTTGCAGAATCTCTCTCTCTCTATGGGCTCGTGTGTGCGTTCTTGCAGAATTTTTGGTGCTTCTTGTTTGATTTTCATGTGTTAGGGTCTCTTCTGCAGGCAAAGCTTGAATTCAGGGTTTCTTCACTTTTTATTAGTTGTGTTGTTATGTCAGCTGTTTTAGTAACCATGATCTCTCTCTCTCTCTCTCTCTCTCTCTCTCTCTCTCTCTCTCTCTCTCTCTCTCTCTCTCTCTCTCTCTCTCTCTCTCTTTTGTGCAGGTTCCTGGCCAGCTTAATTTGGATCCGCATGTTGCTTGGATTGAACTCATGTGATTTTGTGGGTAAGTCCCCAGAAAGCTTCATGATCTTTGATCCGCATGGCTGGCTCTCTCTCTCTCTCTCTCTCTCTCTGTGGAGATTTTTTTTTTTTTTCCAAATGTTCTCTACTCTCTCATACTTCGACAACTGCTTCTAATTCTTCCCTAACTGATTTACACTTATAAATGAAGGACAACTATTTCATACTAAAGCTGTATATACACAGTAGCTTTCACGACTGAGATAATTGACATTGGATGGGTTTTTAGGTATTGGATCATTATGATATTTCGCATTTTATCATGAATGAAGAGTTTCGGGTAAGTTGATTGTGTGTCGTAATTAAACTACCGTTAAAAACTTTGTCAGTTATTCTCTGAAACAACTGGGTCTTAGACTTTTGTGGGCTATTCAGCAATTTGTTATTCTACCAAATTATGTCCTTGGTTTATATTAAAAACAATCGTCTAGGAATTCGTATCCCAAAGTTGCCGACATTGAGAAATCCTATATTTTGATTAGTGCAATTTCTCCCAATTGGCTATTTCTTAAAACCACTTATATCAATGTTTGTCAAGCTTTTGACTAAATTGAAATGTTAATTACGGGGCCCTTCTTATATTACAAAGAAAACAAGTCGTTTAGTTAACATTCAATGCCAAAATGAGTGCGCACAAAATGGCTAAACTGTAAGCAAGTAGTTGATTTAGTTGGCAAAAGTCATCCTAACTTAGTAACGATATATTGCTTCCAGCCTCACTAATCCCTCACTTAACTCGTGTTAGCAAAGAAAAGGTGTTGATCAAATTTTCGTTTTTGCCCCCGCTTCACAAGAATGTTCCTATAAAGTCATAGTACTTCAAAAGCATGCTAATAATGCTCATTATGTAAGTTGTTTCCTTCCATTACTTTCTTTTATCTACTTTATCTACTGATTCAGATTATTCCTATTAAGTAACTGAAATAATATCGAGAGGGAAGAAGAGGTTATAGATGACATAAATATGTCTCGCTAAATAAGCACTTCCTTGTAGATGACTAGATGTGTCTCGGTCTTGTACAAAAGAGAAGTCCATGGTAGCATACGGTAAAAATGTCTTGGCCCCTCTAAGTTCTTGAGCATTGAGGTTTTAAGGGTGATGGCTTTTCTTCTTTAACTCAAAGACCTCGAGAAAAAAGTTAGCAGAAGAACACTACTACCAGAACAAGGGGTCAGTAGGGAAAAATATAGAGCAATGTCATCGGCATGTTACGGGATTTTCAATGGGTAGTTTGAGCTCCTCCTTATAGGCAAGTGAATAAACTTGAATGACTATGGTCATCTAGCTCATCGAACTTAAATCTCCGTGCTATTTTTGAATTTTAGCACGTTATCTTGATCGTTCATGCACCATCTCTTGCTATTTATTTGTTGTTAATTTTGAACATATTATCACCTAGTATACCTGTTTCTCTTTCAACAGGTAAATAGCTGGCCCCGGAAGATAGGGTTCAAGCTAAACCTTGATCCTCTACCACAAATACACTTATACATACATAATTGTACCTACCAAACGTGTATCTAATAATGACTGACGATAGGATTGAAACATCAGATGAAGATAAGAGTGATGGAGGATTCAGTAATGTTCAATACAAGACCAACTCTTCAGACAGTTGTGATCAGAAATGCTTGTCATTTGACTTGAATGAAGCTGCAGATATAGAGAACGATGAGAATGGTCTCAGTGCTGATGAGGATGCTGATTCTTTGTCCAACAATGAAAATAATCTTGACGAGGCAGCATCATCAAAGATTGATTCTTCAAGCGGTAATAACAACTGCTCGAGCGACGAGGGAAAAGAGAGAACGACGACAGTTCGGCAATACATGCGGTCCAAAATGCCGAGGCTTCGTTGGACTCCAGAGCTCCACCTTGCTTTTGTGCATGCAGTTGAAAGGCTAGGAGGCCAAGAAAGTAAGTCTCATTTATTTAGCTTCCGTTTTCATGAATGAGTGGTTTTGAACTTTTAGTGGAAGATAGCAACTATGGGTGCATCTTCTTGTGTGGAACACAATTCTTGAAGATAAAACCTTATAATTTGGAAATACCAGTCCTAAATGGGGGAAAAAAAGAAGGTATATAGGAATGAGGAAGAGCAAACGGAGGCTAGGTTTTCCCTAGCTGGGACAAAGGGAAAGAACTCCACTAATAAGAGAACAATTTTTCAGATGTGATGACCAACTTTGATTACAAACAAATTCTTTAGTTTTTAACTGTGTGATTCTTCAGTGTAGGAACATATTGAACAGCTAGGGCCGTCGCCCTAACTCTAGAAAGGTTGCTACAGAAAAATTGGAACATTAATGAAGGAGATAGTTATAAGTCAGTAATTTATGGGATGGAATCATTCTATAAAATTTGATGGATGGACAAAGCTAATCATGATGATGAAAAAAATTCAAGCCCGATATTTCTTTTTCCTAGTAGTCTATTTTAGGTATCGTTGTTAAATAAGGTCAAATAAACTTCTTTAATGATCTTCTAAGTAGGTACATTTCCAAAAAGAAGAAGAGGAACCGAAGTAGTAAGAAATCCTTTGCTCGCAAATTGGACTAGATATACGTACATGAAAATTGCCTACAGTTAGACTTATTTTTCCTTCTCGTTTATAAGCATTATTTAAGTGGGTCATTATAGAGGGACTCTCGAAAACGGTCAAATAAATCGTGACCAAAACAAAAGAGGCACACAAACCCTAGCAATAGCAACTTCATCGGAAACTGTCTCGTTGCTATGTCCTAGGAGCCTGATTTGTATTTTTCTCCCTCTCTGTGCTGATGGGAACAGAAGCAACTCCAAAATTGGTGCTTCAGTTGATGAACGTGCGAGGACTAAGCATTGCCCATGTCAAGAGTCACTTGCAGGTACTCCAGGACAAAAATATGGACAAAGAAATTATTTTATCTTCTTAATTCGTGCCCTAAACCGAGTCCTTTTGCAATATATTGTTTTTCAACTTTCAAGGTCTTAACTTTCGAGTCCTGCAACCTTTTTCCCCTTTTATTTCAGATGTACCGAAGTAAGAAGCTCGACGATTCTGGGCAAGGTAAACCTGGAACTTTACTTGATTAGTAGTTTAATCTCTGCAACATAAACTGCACTCTCATAAGCATCACTCCTTTAAATTTGCTCAATCTTAGTATCTCTCTCTCTCTCTCTCTCTCTCTCTCTCTCTCTCTCTCTCTCTCTCTCTCTCTCTCTCTCTATCTCTCTGTGAAAATGCCTATGGTTGTGTCGTACTTTATGTTGCAAATTGTGCTGGTATTTCCCCTTTTATTTGCTTTACATCTGCATGTTCTAGTCGTTTCTTGAATCTCTGTTGTGCCTATGGTTTTGTCGTGCCTAGAAGGTACAATCTAGTCGCTGTTAAGTTACTAGTATAGGGTTTACTTCGGAACTTGTAGAAGGGACATACATTTTAAGCACGAACTGTAGTTTAGAATATTCCAAATAGGGGTCAAATAAGTCCGTAAGCTTTATAAGAATAGCGACAGCGTGGGTCGACATGAGTATGGTTGTCTGGGCAGGAATCAGGATTCAACCTGAAAGAAGCTCATCTTTAGCTTATAGTGAAGAAGTGGCCGCAACTAGAAGACGATTTCCCTTGGATGTGTTTTCAACTGGGACAGTGAGAAACGAGAGTTGAAAGAAAGAAGTGTTGTAAAGTAGATCTACCCAATGAGTCTGCTTTATCAGTTATTGTTCTATTTGTGTAAGCGAAAAGAAGGAAGTTATATTGGGTTGTCCCAAGCCTCTCTGACTCAAAGGCTCGTTTAAGAAGGTTTTCTCTCACTTTTAATAAACCAACCATCAGTCCACTAGCCCATTTCATAAAGGGATGTAGGATAAATCTCAATAATCTTCCTTGCATGGTCTTGGGCCCTCTCACCCTAAAGGTTAATTCAAGAGTCATATTTATAGACCGACCATCAGTCCTTTCACAAATGATGTGAAATAAATCTCAACAGATCACATCTTCAATCGACAAAATTTTTGATGTGATCTTATTTATGGATTTGAGCAAATAAAATCATCAAATCCTTAAGGCAATCTCCACTGTCATCCTTGCTATCTAAACATAGCAACGTTGACTTAATCAAGTGAAATTCAGTAAATATGTTCACAGAATGTAGTAATTATTAGAAACTCTGTGTTCAAGACTTCATTGACGCGAGCCCCTCCTTGGGCAGATTCCTCCTTTTGCTTCTTTCTTTACATTGTGAATGATCTTGTTAATCAGCTCTTAGTTCGGTTTAAGTACTAGGTGATTCTCGAGATCACGTCTACTCTAATCTGCTTAAATCTTTCATTCATCGTTGCGTTCCCACCAATCTTTTAAGCAGAGTAAATGATCGAACACTCTCTCACATCCTTCAGTCTTATAAGCAGTTCTATCTATAACAAGTGCGCTAGGAAGAGATCGTTACCAGCTTCAAGAAATCTATGGAAGACTCGGTGCTCACGAGAGCTACCGGAAGGACAGTCGAAGCCCTTTTCTCTCGCCATTTTTGAAGGACGCACTCGACTTCAAAGCAAACTCCTCTAGGTATATACTTATCAAAACCCTTCGCATTCCATAGTTCTAAACATCGACAAGTCCTTCAAGACCAAGAATAAGACTTCGTTACTTACTTTGCATTACTTAAAATTGTTAGACATTGCCAACAAATCGAACTAACATCTTTATTTCTTTTTGCCTTTCCTTCCTCTAGATATGCCCAACCGTGGGGTAATTTGGCCGACCAAATGACGAGCCCTACACTATTTGCAAGTTCAGCCTCTGCGTTTCAGAACAGGCACAAGTTGGATGGTTCAACGTCATCGTTGTTCAGCATGAAAGCCGATGGGTTAACGAGAAATAATATGAGGGGACTCATGAGACCAAGCAGGTTTCTTGAGGGGAAGAAATGGCCTCCGCGTGAATTCATCGGGAGCCATGTTACTAGAACAAGGAGTTGCTCAAACATTTATCCGGACAATGCTTATAATAGTAGTATTGCACAGCCGTGGAGCACCATGAACGAGTTCAACCAAATCAATTCATGCACTCACATGCACATCTCATCATCAGCTGGTGATATTGTTGGTGATTCTCAGCTTCAACCCTCATCCCGGCTTGAGGTAATCTTTTGTTACACTTGCTAATTTTCAAGTACTCCACCATATGTGAAATGCATAAATCTTTATTATCTTAGTCACAAGCAGTGAAAAAGTTGCATGTATAGTGGTAGATGTTAGCTAGATTCATCAACTATAGTTGTCAGATGTTGGCTAGATTCATCAACAATAGTTGTCATTCTCACAGCATAATGCTAGTCTTTTTTTGGGTAAAGAGCATAATGCTAGTCTTACTAGCAGGAAAAAATGATTATTTTCAGAAGATATAAAGTTCTACCTGGCATGGTAATCTACAAACATACTTTTACAACCTTTTGCATTAAACTAATGTACTGAAGGATATTTTGTTGTTTGAATTAATGAGAGTAACTGCCTCCTTCATTTTGTTCTTTCAAAAGTTTTGATGAGGCGCTTCTAAGTCTCATCCTGTGAAGATGACTTTCTAAAGTTGAGCCGTGAAGAGTTTTTTTTTTTTTTTTTTATCTCAAGATTATTAAATTGTGCCTTGTTTCGGCAATTTACGTATTGTAGATTGATTGATAACATACTGATCAATGTGGTTTCCGAGTTATTGAACAGTTCTGGAGATTGCAAGAGAGAAGAATGCAGCTCAATAATGAAGATGCAAGTCCGAGTTTGGAAAGAGTGAAAGAGAAGAAATGGCCGCCTGATCTACAGTTGAGTCTTAGCCGCAACGAGTTGGTCAGAAATTTAGACGAACTAAGAAGGAAAGAAGCAGATACGAATCTCTCGCTCTCCTTGGCTTCCCCGTGTTCGTCAAGTCAACAAAAAGTACTGTGAAGAATTACAAGTACTTATTTGTAATCTGTGAAGAAAAGCAAATTGATCGGATGCATGCTTTGGGCTGGCTTTTGAGTTGAGTACTCTGGATCTGACCATGTCAATGAGCAGAGGAGTGAGATCTTGTGTGGTACTCGAACTCAATGGCCAAAATATTGGAGAGTTACATTACATGCAATGTTCCCATTTAACGTCGTTTTAATTTCAGCATGTTTTATGTTGCTTCTTGTCCCTCCAGTTGACTTCTTAGGATAATCTAATGTCTATATTTTAATTTATATAATTCTTAGAGCTTCAGTGAATTTTGCGGGTTTCCAAGATACTCGACGACCTTCCTGGGCTAACCATATTTATTTCGTATATAAATAAATTCATCTGTTCAAGGCAAGAGCACTCTTGAAGTCAGTATCCTTCATACTGTCACGGTTCTAATACCTTCGACAGTCCAAGCTCTCTTAGGGAAAAGTTCTATGCCCTGCTTCAATATCAGTTAATGAGCTCATCTAGAAGGTAAACTAAGCAAGCGCTTATAGTAGTGTCATAACCAATATACAAGGTTTGCTGAAAGCTAGAATTACCAAACTGTACCCCGAGCCTACTTTGAAACCTAACAATAGACGTAATAAGACACTAAAACTGAATGATGCAAGGACTAAAGACCATTCAAGAGAATAAAAAGTGGCTTCGAAAATGAAAACCTGTTTATTTGTTCTGACATCCCAAAAAAGTGCAAGCCTATATATTAATTTAAGATTTTGGTATAAAAAGACCCCGAACTAAGTAAAGGAATAAGTGATTCTGTGTAAGTACCGCATCGCAAGGTAAACGAATAGGTATACAAGAGGAATTAAGCTCCTAACCCTAAGAACATAAGCTCAATTAAAGAAGCAGAGCCTACCACTGCCTTGCAACCAAAGAAATATTTCTTGATACATAATTTATTTGGCTTTGCCTTAGAAGAATGACTGTAGACAATAATATCTCACGATTGCGATACTTTAGTGCTAACAAACAATCGCACGATCATTCCAGGCAGATACCCTTCTGTTTAGAAACAATGGGTTCCCTTCCCACAGGCCAAAGCCCTCCTTGCATAAGTTACCCTGTAAATTCCAAGAATGTGATTCTCTCCAGGCAACTAGCGTTCGCCGCTCAATTGCACAAGGTAGTGGAGACATCAGGCTTTATATACACCAAGGTGGACAGCGAGCTCTGTAGATGGTTTTGCAGGAAGGAGTCTGCAAGATGAACACAACACCGAAAGAGAAATTTTGAGGATTGGCCTGAAACTCTTCTCACTTCACCTAAGCAAGCACAAACAAATATTGTAAATGAACCGGGCAGTACATTCTGGCCAGTTGATGCACCCAGTTTAATTGAAACATAGAAATCATTAACAATTTTATAGAGTAGAGCAACTAACTTGAGCGATAGGTCAGAGCAGGACATAGGCAGGATTGGGTCTTCAACGAGTGAGGCCACACTGAACAATGCATGCATGGAAATTAGATGAGGTCAACGTTTGCCTTGTGGCAAAAGCCCTGTAATTCCTGATGAAAGAAGGAATAGTACATGAACAAGAAAATGCACACGATAAAGCACGACTATAAACATCGACTGAAGTGCCCACCGTATGCTTTCTGAGAAGTTAAATGCCCCTCATTTGATCAGACTTTTTGACCGTTGTTTCCCACTTGGAACTAATATTACAGAAGTTGGAAGTTTTTGACCCGTCAGAATCAAGCAAACGTGGGGAAAATCGTGTAGGCGAGTTTCTAGAGTATGTAAACGGCAAGGTACGGTTTAGCCAAGACTCTGATGGGCACTGTGGCAATGGTGGGGATATGGGGAGATCTGAACCATTGTCACGAGAATTTTTAATGTCACCAGATCTCAAAGGAAAGTGGCATCCTAGATCATTCTTCCCATCACCACAGACTTCATAGGTTATTTTCACACCATTGCTCTGCCTGGACCTGTTGACATCAATTTGTGTATCCTCATTGAATCTATGGTAAGGAAAGAGTAATACGCTGTCGGTGGACTCTGATCTGTCATGCTCCGTCTCCGTTTCATCTAAAGCACTCGAATACTTGTCTTCCTCAGCTGAAAAGTCAACAGAGCGAGCTTCTTGGAACTTATAGTTCATTTCATCAGCTGCAAAATCATCTCGTCTGAAGTCAGGTATTCCGGTCTTATCAGAGGAACTTGTATCTGAATTACGAGATCCTATAACATGCACACGGTCAACATACAAAGTCTTCTCAACTGAGGGAGCTGTGAAGCCTGCATTCCCTGCATTATCCTCACTAATCAGAAATTCTCGAAAGCTGGGGAGAAATTTTCCTGGAGGAATGAAGCCATCCACCCTCGAGTTCTCAGTTGACCTAGGATTCCCAAAATAATTTCTCTCCTCTCGAAGAATTGGATGAGATGATTCAGTCTTGAAGTGTACACTGCTGACTCCTTGAAAATTCCTGCTCTCGAATGACCGATCTGCTCTTGGAGATTCTCTTACGCAAGTGATTTTGTTGACTGGGCTTGATTTGCTATTCAGCACAAGCTTATCATCTTGAGTCCCAGGCACTTGATGTCGATTGACGTATCTTTGCTGGCTTACTAAATCACAAGCGTGCTGCAATGGAGAGGACAGCCAACAACAAACAAACATTTTGAGTAGAGTCTATATGAAGAATTTCAACATGAAAAAGCCAAGAATGGTTCGTTTATACCTCACTGCTTCTTTCATTGCTAGAAGCATTACGTGAAGACTTGGCTTGCACCCTACGGGCTAATGAAACATGTCCAGCAGCCCGTGTCTTGACCCTCGGCACTGGGTTTAAGAGACAAAATGACTTCAGCCAAAAGCGATAAAGCAACCCACGGGCTTTGAAAGATGACTTTTCAGGCTCGTCATATTCACCATCGCCGTCGTCATCGTCGTCATCACCTCGGCTATCCAGACCAATTAATTCAGGGGCACAGTGGGATATAGCAGTTGGCCTATAATGCTGTTCTCGCTGCTGCTTAACCACATTTATAGCCCGCTTGACAAACTTTGGTTGCTCTCTTTTAGGTTGCTTCCTAGTAGGACGTGGAGGCGTTTCTGATGCCATTGCTTGCGCTGCAGACAAGAAACGATCCATCATGAAATCCTGCATTTCTGGATTCGTATAGAATTTCCCAGATACTCCATTGTCTAGACCATCCAACCCGCTTATACCACTGAGACTGCAGTTCAAAAAGAATGACTCAGTCCTAGAAAGAGTGTCCGGTGCGTCAACATATACCTCATCCCCTTCCTCTGAAACACCCTTCTTGGAGCCCTCGCATGCTGCTGCTGCTTCTCCCCCTTTAGATGCGTCATTTGGTAGGACATTTACTCTTTGGGATCGAACATTGCAGTTACTGTTGGAGACGTTGTCCAAGGACTGCTCTTTAACATTCATAGTTCTGCCTGAAGAAAGCTTGGGGTTGGCAGAAGGTGGTCTAAGAGTTTGGATCTGCATGGTGCGCTCATGTTTGGGCGTCCCGGGGCTCCATTCCCACGTAAATGGCACTGTTCCTGGACTACTTATCGGACCTGACTTTAGCTCTGATCTGTATGCAGGAGGAAGAGGAGGAAGTTTGGCGAGAGGATTGCCTGTTATGCGCTGATCTCTAGCTCCTCCGGAAAAAGTTGGCGTGGATGGGAACCGCCTCGTAGAAAGGAGCGGCCGGTTGTAATTCAGTTGCCTATCTTCCATGACAATTTTCTATCCAGATATTTTTTCTGCAACTCGTTGATATGGAAATGAATGTCAAAGAGCTCACTGAAGACGCGAAATCAGACAAGCGGTGAATTAAAAAAAAAAAATAGACAAAGAAAGAAAGGACCGGAGACAAATGCAAACAACTTCTATGACTCAGGAAATGATGTTTCCAGACATTGACCTTTTTATGTTCTTCGGCAATTGGTATACATGAACAATTAACTGCACACTACGACCACCTCATCTCCAAACACATGTTAATGTTCCAGAAGCTCAACCAAAGCTCCGTTTGGTTTTGCAGGAAAAAGAACAAATTCATAGCAACAGTCAGCAGTATATCTGCACTTAGCAGAACAAGGTTATTAGAAAATACTGAATGGGACCCGAATCCTTTCTTACTGACCCGCATGCCTTTTTCATGAGCACATACAAAAAGTGTACGGTTTCAGCACAACAAAGTCCCAACCGATTCCATTTCAGGATTTTGTTTACAGGATGGGGTAAAGAAACATCCTAACTCCTTTCCCAAAACACCTAGTCCAGCATGAGCTGAGGAAACAATCGAATGGAAACGAAAAATCACTTTTTGAAGTCCACCCATTTGAACACAGAACCAGTTCAGCCCGCGAACGGCACAACCCCGAATCAAACCACGAATGCGACCAACGCCTTCTTCTCACATTCCCAGAAACGGAAAAGGAAAAAAAGAACAAGGCAGGACGTCGCCACGGCACACTCAACTCTATGAACAGTGAAGACATAAAGGAACAGACTAGCGGTCATCCCACCTGCGATTTACACATGAGAAGCAAAACTTGCTACGCAGCACATGCAGAGAAGGAAACTTAGGAAAATACCGTTGGGAGACGACGACCCAGCAGAGATGAAGTGCAGTTACTGCTTCCAGAGAACATGCATCAAATGAATGTGAGAGAGAGAGAGAGAGATGAACAGCGACATTAAAATACGGAGGTGGCAGCTTGCGTTTGCTTCGTTGCGTTCGATGGCATGGAATAGAATTCATGCCGAACCCGCGCTCCAGTGCAAAGTCAAAAGTCAACGCGTGGTAACGAATAAAACAATTAGAGATCTTGAACCGGAGAGAGAAATAGAAGGATGAATGAAGTAACTCGAGAGAGAGAGAGCTCACGTTCTCCTTATTTCCATCGGGTCGCGAGTTTAGGATCACGTGACGGCCGAATGTCAAGCGAGAAGGCGATTGGACAAGCTGGAATTGAACAGCTAATCACGCCCCCTTCGAGTCAACTCGGCATTTATTAGCGTTCAGACCGATGGATTGATGGATGGATGGATGGATGGGTTTGAGGTTGAGTCCCCCTTAAGTAATAAGTATAGGCCTCTGTCCTTGCACCCTATAAAATAAAAAATTGCACCCGAGCGCCTGTACCGAACGAGCAATTGATGTGGGCGGTTTTAATTGGTTCGACAGGCGCAACCGATCGATGATAAATGAGGTGAATGGGAGTCGGTGTGTTTATTAACAAAACCAAAAGATCGATACTTTGCCTAACCCATTTGGGCGCCGAGGCTCGTGGATTTTTCAGAGAATGGGAGAGCTCGAGTGCAATGGAGACAGACTTTACAAAAGTTAATCACTAGGAAATCATCGGAACCAATATGTTCGTGGAGATCCGGAGAGCAGGGTTCAAACCTTGAAGCTTACCATCTTCCTTGCCATTTTCCCAAGTCTGAAGAAGCATTTAAAGCTTATCTATTCCACTCAATTTGACCTAAAACTCACTAGTTTCAATCGGTGTGACCACCAATGAGATGGGACCATAAACTGACTAGAGACTAGGTGCTCAATTAGATATTTTCAATAGACAAGTCTGATTAAATATTCAAAATTAAGCAAGTATGAATTACGCATTGTCCATTATAAAACATGCTTGAAGTAAACTTACGGACCTAAGCCTTTTGGAAGAGGTTGAAAAAATTATGAAAATAAATATCATGTCTAATCAAAATAAATTATATTATGTCTAATCAAAACAAATTAAATAATATAATTTATATATGTAAATTTGGAGGTTAATTTTCACGGTAGAAATAATCAAAATAGATTTCAAGCGACCTAAAACAAAGTAAAGCTTTTGCCTCCACACTTTTCAGTAAGATCGACCAGTTCTGCCACGCGATTGAGCTTCCGTCCCGCCTGACGTCCTCAGCACGTCGCCGGCGAATGCTTGTAGACCAGATAGGCCGCGGGAGGGAGTTTCAAAATGAGAAATTCAAAACGTAAGCGCCAAACATCGCATGGGCTTTTTAGGCGTGGGCCGAATTGCAGTGGCAAGCAAAAGAAGCGAAGAAACCCATTATGGACAGCAAGCGCCAGATGCGCGCGTTGCGCTCACCTGGACTTGATTTTCAATAAAATCTCAAGAGCGAAAGCGAGTCTATTAATCTCGCCAGCAAGCTTAGGTTAAAATATTTTGATCGCGATGAGCGTATGATTAGTCAAAGCATAAACCAAATCGCGCAATAAACATTAACATTGGACGGCAGACATATCCTGCATAAGAATGGACAGAAATTCGTAATGGATGACATTTTTGTCCCAAGAGTGGATGGTGAGCTTTTTTCTTATCACATGTCGCGGCCACAATATATTGCCTGTCTTGAGAATTGTTCCATTCGGTTGAATATGAATTTGCAATTGTTGTTTTGAAGAGCTTGTGTGATTAACGAGTGTTGGATTACAAATCATGATTTTGAAAATTGTTGATTTGTTTAATATGCGTTGGATCCAAGATTGGTATTTGAATTAGATGTTATTTTCGATTAAGAACACGGAAAAAACACGGGACTGTTCAAAGGGCTTTCTCTTGTGATTTTTCCAACGTAAGTTGTTCCGGGCCGGGTCCAAAGTGAATTGATCCCACCCGGTAAAAAAGATACCGGGTCATTCTTTTTTATAAGAATATGAATTACACGTAATAAAATTTTATTTATAATGAAAATTACAATTTTTTATTTTCTAGTTCAATTTTTTATGGGATATTTATAATGGAAGTCCTAAAACTTATTCAAGTCATAAAACTTAAGGAAAAAACAATCAAGTTGTAAAACTTATTGAATTAGTACAATTGAGTCATCACATTAACTCCACCATTTAAACTAATGAAAAAGGCTAACATGGCTTTTCTTAAATATTTTCTTACCAACATGGTGATGGCATGAATTAAATACTAATTTTTAAAACCAAAATCTTAATAAAATAAAATAAAATATAAAACAAGTATTTAAAAAAAAAAACAAAAAGGGGGAAAAAAAAGCCATAGGCCATCCTTGTTGCTGTCTGCCTTTACCGTGGAAAGCATTACTGGAGGCTTGGTGACCCTCACCTAGTGCGGTTGACAAGCGTCTTTGGCCCTCACTAAACCCCTGCCAACCCAATCCGGCAATAGGGGCATTGATGGAGGCCCTTGTCCTAGCTCTCTCTCTGTTTTTTTTTTTTTTTAAATTATTAATTAAGATTTGAGTTAGTAGAATTGTAATTTAATCCAAAACAATATTGTTTTAGCCTCATGATTCATATTTTAGTCACGTTATCACCATATAAAAGAGATAAAATATTTAAAAAAAGTTACGTTAACACTTTCCATTAGTCTAACTTGATTCAATTGCATTTTTATGATGAGTTTTTAGCGCATGTATTCCATTTTTATAATTGTCGATCTTGTGAGCCACGAGGATTGCAATTTGATCAAGAACGTGGGGAGTTCTGCTGTTCCAGTCGCTGGGGTTGAATTGAACTGAAGTGGACTCACCAAGCAAAGGTCGCCACGCCCGCCTATCTCCACCACGTGGCCAACGTCGGCCCGAGTCAAACTCCCGTTACTTAACCGACGGTGGAGACGCACCCGGTCCGCTCACCGAACGCGGAAAGAAAGGCTTTTCTGAGTTAGCACCAGCAAACCGCAGAGCCGAGTCAACGGCCGGATTTAGGGCACGCCTCTTGTCTCAACGTCCGCAGCAATGCACGGGGGGAGGGAGTTCCACGCCATCGCGTTGCTGTAAAAGATTCCAATCTTTCTTTCTTCGGCGTCGTCTCTATGGAAAACAAAGGCCTCAAGTCCTTCGATCGCGCTTGTCTTTTCTCGTTGGAATGCGGGGGTGGGACGATCGGTGAGGGATGAGACGGAGAAAAGGTCACTGTTTCGTCCGAGTTTTGACCGATGAATTGGACTGCACTGAGCCAGTTTTTTGGATTATTTTAGAAGATGGGCGTGTCGCGTTTGACTCAGATCCAACGTGGTCGATCAGATTCAGATCCAATCATGGTAAAGCCGTAGAAGGAGACCGCCAGCCCCCCCCCCCCGGGGCCCCCTCGCCTCCTTTCCATCTTTTTGTATTTAAAACGAGGGTCATACGGATTCGTGCAATTATTGATTCGCGGCACTCGAAAACCGATTCAGAGGCCGTGTGCATTAAGATCTACTCGGAATGGGAGCGAGGACTTCGTCATTTTCGATTTCGAGTTTACTATGTAGACGGCGTCGAATTGCATTTGTTAAATTGCGAACTCGACAAGGATATGGTGAGAAACTTCTCATCGATTGTGAGGCGTGTCGAGCAATTAGGAGAAATTATTTTTTGGAGAGGTCCTTTGGTTGACTCTATCCTAGTCTTTGCACTCGGCAACGTGATTATCATCAGACGAGCTCTTGGTCTATCAGTCTAGAGATACGAGGGATCGTGAGTAGTGAATGAATGAAATATTGGTCATACATGTTGTTCCTTGGTCTTGGTATTTAGTGAAATGTACTCTAATTCAACTACTCTGGCATGCCTAATTGATTCCGAGTATGAGATTTGGCAAAATTTTGTTAGGAGACTGCATGCTCTTTTGGGGAATCCTTCTTGTGTACCTGGAAAAAGAGCATATCTCTATTATTAGTACAGTTATTGATGCATATGTCTAGTTCACATGAATACATTACTTACAACAACCAATCATTAGAAAGGATGTTGAAGAGGCTATAGGGCTATAAGCTATGTCCATTTCTCCTTTCTTATCACTCTCATGTAACTTTTGTACTCACCATTGTACCCTTTAAGATGTATCCATATTCCCACAACTCAAACAAGTTTTCCATTACTTTGGATATTGTCATTGCCAAAATAGCGATTTCTACCAATGAGGCCGGTTCATGAGGATACTCCGCTTATGCCGCGAGATCAATCTTTGCATGCATAGCAACTTTCAAGGATTTTTTCCAATCCGTAAAGGAAAAGGATAAGACATGGCGTGCTTGGGGTGAGCCCAACACTCCTAAAATTTCAAGCCACATTGGCCTCTACGATAGTCCTAACCAAGCAATTGAACATTTAATTACTTCAAAGAACAAAAAAGAAAAAGAAAAAAGAGTAGTGCCTCCAGCTTGGCACATGAGCCGACATGACTCGTCATTGCCACTTGCCATTTAATGCACGACCCATAAATTTTTGCTGAGTGAAAGCAAAAATACATCCATAAAAATGTGCCTCGTACTGCAACTGTTGAAGTCAAGCACGGTCGCCCGTCCCTGGCCCGCGGCCATCGCGAATGACAGTCTTGCAAGGAAAAAAGAATCGGAATTCCCCCACGTGCAATGGAATTGGGAAGAATTTTCAATGCATGGCGCCAAAACAGGCACAGCGACTCGAGCTGGTCCACCGTTTTGCCCGGGGTACGAAAACACCGTGCCCGCGACATCGACAGTGGAAAACACCTAACTCCGTTTTGTTTGGTTGTGGTTGGTGCCTGCGTTCGTTGGACGGAAGTCAAGAAACGAAGCGAACGGAAGTCAAGAAACGAAGCAAAGAAAACGGGGAATTTCGCAGCTCGTTTCAATGGCATGCATCTTTTTGGGTGCTGCACAGGCAGGATTCAGACGCTCGTACATACACGGTTTTCGATTCTCGTGGAATGTTAATTTGGAACATTGATAGGACATTAATATGGGATTTGTATCTCCTAAGAAAATGACTAACATCATGAAGAATTTTTAATTAATATATTTATGATAAATTTATCAAAAAAGAATTAAAATTAACTAAAATTCTTGAAGTGGTACATTTGTGATAAATTCACCATCAATTAATTTATGTTAAATTAGACTAATACCAAGAAAAAATAGTAAATTTGTATACCTATAATAAATGAAAAAATAAATTCCAATCTACCAATTATCATGCTTTGCCCAACTTAATAAGTTGGTGATAAAATTTAATCGAAATTAATGGAGGATAAATCAATTACGGGGTTATCAATTCGAGAAAATTGATTTTAGATAAATTTGTCATGTACGTATAAGTTTGGAGTTTTTCTTACGGTATTAACTTGAGGAAAAAATAAAGAGAAAACCAAATAATATTTTTCATTTTTTTTCATATTAAACTTACTCTATCCTCCGGCTGGAAAAAGGAAAACAGTGGCGGGGAGCGGGGTGTCTTTGTAGGTTTCACGCGGAAACGAAAAAGTGCCGAGTCGGTTGGGTGAGCCAACCCTTCGCCAGCTGGCTGTCGGAGAGTGGCCCCAGATCTCCCCCACGCTTTGCACGTGACTCTCTCCCCTCCCCCCCTCTCTCTCTCTCTATCTCTACACCCGTCTGCAAAGAGAGCAGGAGGAGGAGGAGAAAGAAAGAAAGAAAAAGGAAAAAGCCCATCCCTTTCCTCTTCATCCAGCAAGCAAATTTCATCCTTCACTAGCAAAAGCCCAAAAACCGAGCCCCTCGCCTCGTTTCCATCTCTCTTTTTAATTGCGCAACGCACGCACTTCCCCCCCTCTCTCTCTCTCCCTCTAATTCTCTCAATTCTCTCTCTCTCTACAGAGGAGACTCCCGAACCGAACCGAACCTGACCTCCGCAGCAGCATCGTCTCCAATATAATATCGATACGTTCGTTGCGCGTGACTCCCCTCCCTCCCTGTTCCATCCCTCCCCCCTCCTCGCGCTTCGGATTCGGGGGACCAGATTTGCTCCGCGCCGACCGCGATGCGCCGGTGACGGTTCAAATGGTCTTGGCCGGCGCGCCGCTGCCCCGCACTGCGAATGACCGGATCTGCCGGCGGTACAAATTCCCTCTCTCCTCTCTCTCCCTCTCTCCTCCGCGTCGGTGATGCGGCGGCTCGATCTCGCCGTCGTTCGTCGGATTGCGGACGGTTCTTCGGCGAGTCGAGGCCGTCCAATGCGATTGGCTCGGTTGCGAATTTCGAATGGCGAATTCCTCGTTCCTCGACGGATTGCGCATTGTGCGGGGGAGTGTGGGATATCCTGCTCCTGGAGATTTAGCCTGATTGGGCTTTTCGTCGAACTGGCGTCGCGGCGGATGTGATTCGAGGACTTTAGCTGGCTCTGTCGGTTGAGCATTCCGATGGATGTCGATGTGCTGAGCTCAATCTTTGTTTCGGTGCCGCGTGAGATCGTTGCAATGCTGATTGCTCGATTATATATAACCGCGCATCTCACGCCTACATTTTTCTATATGTCCTCAAATGTGGAATGTCTGTTGTCGGTGAATGCTCAAATCTAGTAATCTGAAGATGCTATAGTGGATGTGTCAGTTTGTTGGAGTTGGACTGATAAACCAGTCATTTCTTGATGTTTCTAGCAATCTTTGACAGTCAAAAGTTTTTGCAATGCTTCTTGCAACATGATAGATTCAAAATTGTTTGGACTGTTTGCACTTTATCACCATCCACCATGCTTGTTGTATATTATCAGCTTAAAGTTCTAATAAATGCACTTCACTGATGTTTATTTAAAACCAACCTTTGACAGTAAACTTCATCATATTGTTTGATGTGTGGTGCTGCAGCCACATGATCAATAACTACGCTGCGCATTTATGTTCCTTGATGTTAGTGTTGGTTTTACTTGCTGTCTGGTGATTGAACTAGACCGTTTGTTTTTCACTGACACCGCAGACCATCGTGGACTGTTGATATCAGTGAGAGAAAGCTAACTTAACTGGTGAACTAAGTATGAAGTCTACACCATGTCTCACCTGCAAAGTCTGCAGCGTAGTATATCGTCGTTTGCATTCATTGTAGTAATAGTCCCTTCACTACACCCTTTGAAGAATGTTCAGAGATCGATATTTTCAGAATTTCTGTTGTAGGGGCTCTGATGCCTCTTATTATTTTTCCTTTTTTAAACAAAATGTTTTACTTTATTTGGCAACTTAAAGATCCGGATGGAAGAAAGTCATTTACTATATTGGTTTTACTGTGCCGTTAAGTCTTAATTAGTCAAGCTATGATTTACTTGACCATCAGTTTTTTTGCTTCACACATTTGTCCATCTCTTAATAAAACATCCATTCTACTACTTTTTTGTCGTGCATAGATTTGATGTTCAAGGTGCAAACTGACATTTTTGAAGGAATGTGAGTTCAATCTACAGATAGTCATTATTGTGGGTATACTGTTATAAGTACATACAGGAATTTTTTGACTTTCTGACTTATGGATAAAAGAGGCTTAGGGATTGACACAACATGCTGCCGTGTACGTTGAGAGAATGTCAAAGGAACTGATCGGGGCATAAAACTCTTCACTAGATGCATGAAAAGGATGAGGGTGAAGGGAGTGCTCAAACTTGTTTTAGTTTGCTCAATTTACTCTAAATCATTCGTGCCTCTTCACTGCAACCTAGGTTGCCATGGGGCACCCCCAAGGCCGCTCTTCCTGCATCAGGAAGAGGGTAAGGCCTTCCTGTCTCAATATCTTCAACTATTTCTTCTCAATCTTTTCGTAGACGATGATTTGGGTTGACCCAGAAGTCAAGTAAGAAGGAATGGAACTGTACGAATAATGTCAGATGGTGATATAGGTCTTGGTTATTCAATATTTGCAATTTTCTAAGAGACACACATGGCAGAGCCCTTAGATCAAGCCAAGCAAACTGGACTTGTTTAGCCTATTTGGCATGAAGCTAATGATATTACTTTTGCTTGGGATTTTGCTACTTTTTGCTGCTGTTTTCTGCTTGGAGTTATTATGCTCACTTCAGTGTTGAACTCCATTGCTTCTCTGGATTCAAGGTGTTAAATATGATCTTTCCTTTGTCTATCTGTCAGGTCATATGGCCCCCAGCTCACTGAAGTTAGACCGAAAGATATGTATGAATCACTTTTCTGTTGTGTGAGAAGTACATTTAGCTAAAAAGCTTTTTCTATGGGGTAAGAAGTGGGCGAAATGCTTTTACATGTCAGAATTTCGAGGACATGGCAGAGACACGAGACGAGGCAGGGCCATCTGAGCAAGGGACTCCAACTGTTCCGTGGTGGCCTTCAGATTTTATGGAGAAGTTTGCATCTGTTTCCTTGGGTTCTCAAGAAGAAAGTTTAAGTAACAAAGAATCGCCTAGGAATACTGAGCAAGATGCATTGTCACCTCAGACAGCCTCTCAAATTCTTTGGAGTACCGGAATGCTTTCTGACCCGATTCCAAATGGATTTTATTCTGTCATTCCTGTAAGAACTAATTTTGATATTATTTGCCGTAGCTAATGGCCATCTGGTCTGAACTAGGGCTCATCATGTGTTTTCTGTTTTATTAGCTGCTGCTTGTGATTATGCTTGGGCTTCATTTTTTAAGCTTGATCTTATATGGTTGGTGTAGCTAATAGCCTACGTTTGCACATTTAATAGAATTGTCCTGACATTTGTTTGTGTTATACAATAGAGACAATGTGATTATCCTGACATTTTTCCCTTCTTTAAGAAGTATTGTGATTCAGCTGTCATTTGTTTGCATTTGACCTTGGAAACTAGAAAGTGCTCAATTTGCAGTGCACTTGACTCTAAATAGATTCATCTTTCATTTTCAAATGCTTTTGTTAGATGTAAATTTGGAAAGACGCATGAAACTCAGATTTACAAAATACAAGCACTGTGAAGTTTGGTCTATGAGATCCTACAAATCAGTCAGATCTGAAGCTGCGACTTTTCTATATGAAGCAAAGCTCCTCTAAGTCACTCTTCAAGTCCTTGCTCTTGCTAGGTTACGGTTAGTGAAAAGTGTATTGCTACATTTCTCAGTATTTTCTGGGAGCATCTTTGCTCCAGCTTTTTCTTCTTTTAATTAGAAGAGCTTTATTTTGTGGATTAATGGGATTGAAGCATGGGTAATGTCACTTCATGCTGCCTCTTGTTTTTTAATGTTTATCTGGTACCTTCTGCTGCTTTAATTTTACTTTGTTAGTGTCAGCCTTTGCAATGGTCAGGGCCAACTGAGGTTTCAGTTTCATTTCTATCCGCAATGTTATGTTTTGGATGATTTTTGGTAAACACAAGCTTAAGCATATTAGAAGGATTTCAACCAAATTTTGTTTAGAAAATGCAAAATTAGTTGACAAGTTTAGCTTTATCTTCCAGGTTTGGTGTGAAAATGATCCTCTAACTAAATGCAGTGCAAATAATGAAATATTTCATACCTCCACTAAAGAGTTCACTTGATATGAGCTTTATTATTCATGCAAGAGGAGTAATATAAAATGCTTCATTTCTGATTAAGTAAAATGTTAGATGCTTAATTTATTGGTTTTACCTAAAGAAGATTATTGTGTTCCCAACAATTTTGGATATTTTGCAATGCTGTTTGATGTACTTTTATCTTGGTTCGTTTCCTTGAAGTTTGCCAGATTCATACGACTTCTTATGGAACTGTAAATTTTCATTTTGGATATGGTTGAAAATTTGATCTTGGAACCATGAGCAGGAGAAACGGCTCAAAGAGCATTTTGATGACATTCCAACACTGGAAGAGCTTCATGCACTCGGTGCAGAAGGTGTCAGAGCTGATGTCATTCTGGTAGACTTTAAAAAGGATAGAAAGCTGACTATGCTAAAGCAGTTGATGCTAACTCTGGTCAAGGGAGCAAATTCAAATCCTGCTGCAACAATTAAGAAGATTGCTGGACTGGTGTGAACTTTTGACAGTTAGTGATTTATTATGCGAAATGCATTAGACATCCGTCCTCTGCAGCTCCTACAGTTTGCTGTTCCTCTCCCTGTCCTTCTCCCTCCATCCCCCTCCTCCTTTCCGATATGATGTAATCCCCGTGGTTGCTTTGTACAGGGTTTGTGGCAAACTACCTGCATCATATTTGGATCTGTCAATACTGTCTTCCATGGATAAACAATTGAAACAAAAAAACACAATACACATGCAAATACCCGTTTGAGCTTTTCTGGTTGTCCACCGTGAATGTAGTTTATCATTCTGATGTTATGTTGGCCACAGTAGCTTGGGTATCGTATTGTCATGTAGCTCCACTGTCTTATTGATCTTGTTATGTAACAAGTTGTCACGGATGCACTTTGAAACATTCACACAAACCCATGTATTTCTTTTGTTGAGGTCATGTATACTTTTTCTTATTGCAGAGAAAACTTATAGTTATTTGGCCACTGATGCTATTGCCTGAACAGGTTTCTGATGTTTATAAAAGGCCAAATGCGGAGAGTCCTGCAAAAGCTGCACTAGATGAGAGCTCCCTCATGTTTGAGAATCGCACTGTGCAGATGTTGGGGCAAATAAAGCAAGGTTCATGCCGTCATCGAGCTATTTTGTTTAAGGTTCTTGCAGATACAGTAGGTCTTGAAAGCAGGCTCATGGTGGTAAGTTTTCACTTGGAAATATGCTTTGTTTTAATTTTTGTAATTCACACAGAATTTTTACTTTTCAACTTATTAACTAGGTTCTTATAAATGATTCTCTCTTCAGGGTTTACCAAGTGAGGGGGGTGTTGAGTGTTTTGACTCATATAAGCACATGTCTGTGATGGTTACATTGAATTCGATGGAGCTGCTTGTAGATCTTATGCGATTTCCTGGCCAACTGATTCCCCGTTCAACTAAGGCCATCTTTATGAGCCATATTTCTGCAGCAGGGGAAAGTGATTCTGCAGAAAATGATTCCTGCGATTCACCGCTTGAACCAAATAGCCCACTCTATGGATATCCAGACAAAGTGGATCCTGAAAGGTTAGTGTTTTGTATTTAGTTCACTGAAGAAGAAATTGGTACCGGAAACTTCTATTGCTTGTGTAAGGTCATCATGGATATGCTTAATGAAAATCATTCTTTTCTTCTAACTTCCCAATTCATTTTATAGTGCTGACAAAGATGAAAGATTGCAATTCCATCGAAGATTAGAGGCCTCGAATATTTCTGGACGGTCCTTGAGAGATATGATGATCGACAGGAAGTTGAGGTGAACATCTCTCTCTCTCTCTCTCTCTCTCTCTCTCTCACCACACACACATGGGCATGCATGCACGAAACAAAAGCGTCATGCTAGTTTAATCAAATATAGTTTCCGGCTTGACTCCATGCTTGCTGCTAAAAACTCAACTGTAACTTGATTTAGTATGACTTTTTTGTCCTCCTGCTTGACTAGAAAAGAAAATAGAGGTTATCAGGTTGGACTTAGCTCTGCTCGACTTAAATTCTCTGAGTTGTTTTGACAAATATATTACCAAACACAAAGAGGGCCTCTAGAGGCTAGAAAAGTATCTAAAAAGATCAAAAGTGACTCAGTGTCAAAAGAGCTGCCACAACAATGCCAAAAACAATATGGTGGAAGGCCAACTATCTTGTGCTACACCAATGGAGCTTTCCCCATAATGAAAGATGCTGCCTACTACTTTCTTGATGTATGTCAAAAATTAAGCTGGGGATTAGAAACAAACCAGCTTTTCCTATATATACACCAACTCAGCCCAGACCGGGTTAAGAGTTTCTCTCCGAGAGACCTGGGACTACCCATCTAATTTGAAAAAGTGACAAAACTGTATTCTCAAGTCTTCAAACTTACAGGTGTCAAAGGAGTAGATGAGAAAAAGATTCTGATTGGGCTTACAAAGAAAATGCTAATGTTCAAATTTTACAAACAGCAATCAAATCAATGAGAGAGGGATCAAATACTTTTTCCCTGCTGTGCCACTTTCATGTTCAAACAAATGATGGAGCACCATAAAATTCAAGATGACCCAGTGATGTAAATTTTAGTCACCAACGAGTTGGAAACTGTCATCCTCAACAAAAGATTTTCCAGTCCAATGATCACTTATTGAAATAGATAATGAATAAAGAACAACAAAATGACATTCTATTTTGAGTGCCACCAACCAAAATATCTCCAGAAACAGTAATACAAAATTTGATTTTTATATTAACACTATGAAATCACAAATAGCTCATGAGTAGTTGGATCCACTTACATCCCTGGACTGTGCAACTGTTCAACTGCGAAAGTATAAGAGTTTAGATTTATCAAATCCTTTTTCTTTGTTCCTGTCAGCTTATCACAGAGTGAACCAAACATTGCAAACACATTCTGGAGACGTAGTCGGAGAAAGGTTGTTGCTGAACAAAGGACTGCTAGTTCAAGGTTTACGTTGCTTATTTATGCATATCTTGGTCATGTGTTAATAAATTCGTTCTGGTTGCATTGAGGATATATCGAACAGTGCTTAATTCCCATAGAAATTTCTTGGAAAAATTACAATTTCTTAACTAGCGGAGTTGTCTTTGTGTATTCTGGGCGTTCTTGTTGTCTGAAGTTATGCTATCCCGAGAGTTTTGGATAAATCAGAATATTTCATGTACTACATAGATATGAGGAATGGTGTGGCTTAAGTTGGCCTTGTGCACAGCCTGTCAGGGGGTCAGGTGTGCCATTGATCTCTCTGTGTAGGTTTCCCTATTTTACTTTGCTTATTTATACTTATCTTGGCTAGCTGTTGATAAGTCTCATTTCGGTTGCGTTTAGGATATAGCATATGGTCCTTCCCATAGAAATTGCTTGTGAGAAATAAGAGTGTCTTAACTTCTGGAATTGTCTTTCTGAATTCTGGACATTCTTTTGTTTGAAATTATGCTTTTCTAAGAAATTCAGATAAATGGGAATAGCTCACATGGTACATAAATACTAGGAAGGATGTTGTTTAAGAAGGCCTTCTGCATGGCCTGGCAGGGTGTCAAGTGTACCATTGATCTCTTTATATATGGTTCCCCTATTGTTCCATTTCTCTTCTGTGTAAGATTGTGTCAAGTGTACTATTGAGGACAGAGATTTAGACTCTGCTTTTACATGAGCATGGCTGAGCGGGGTGAGGGGGGTAGATAGGGGAAGAAGAAGTATGACATAGTGATCTGAGTGCTGACCAAGCCAAACTGAAAGTATAGGCTTGCAGGCTTTTGAATGGGCTCTGGCCTGAACCAAGCCAGCTTCTGTGAAATTAGTTGCAAATTATTTCTCTATGTGAACTAGTTTGCATATATGTACTTGGCAGTATACGTGAAACAAATTGTTGCTACTTGAATTGTTGTCTTTTTCATATTTTACCCAGTTGCGCGTCATCTCTAATCTTTTAAGTGCAAAGAATCACAAAATGGCATACACTAAGTTCCATACCTTTTAATCCTTTTTCTCTATGGTTCTAGTTAACTCTACTTGTCTATCTTATGCAAGTTTTCATTTAAGCAATTTGATTGTACAGACTCCAGAGCTGTTAGATGCTTCTGTGTATTTCCATTTCACCTGCCAATATCAAAGGACTTTTTTGGTCTATTTATAAACTATCATATATATATATATATATATATATATATACTTTCATAATTTGGAAGCTTACAATGGATATGTAATCTGGTCGGATTGGGATCGTTTAATTACAATCGAGTACAGATTCCAAACTCAACTGAAAGCCATGGAATTTGAGATCTCAATTCTCTCTCTACTAGTTTCAATTAGGCTGCAAAATTAGTGCATTCGATCTATGACAAATAAAAGCCCTAGAATTTGGGACTGGTTTCATCAAGTGGAGATACAAAATGCAAAACTAGTAAATTGCGGTAAATTTATAATAACACAAAACTGAGGGATAAGTGCACCTACTTTTTTGTTGGATGGCGCGGGTGGGTGATCATCTCTATTCATTGATAGTTTGGTCGAGCCTTTTCTTTTTTTTTCATCAGTAGGTGTACCTTAATACTATGCATGAGGAAAACTACTAAAATGTATTTTACATTACTTTTGTTTTTTCCAGCCCAGAGCATCCTTCTCTTCGAATTCGTGGACGGTCAATGCTAAGTGGTGATAGGAAGTTACATAGAGATTTTGTCAATGAAGCAACTTCATCAAGGTTACTATGTTCAGTAATGTCATCTTTTTCTTTTGCATTTTATTTAAGCAAGGAAGTATAACGTTAGTATGCATATTTGCTTGAAGCTCCCAAAGGATCTTAGGCATCGAAGAGCACAATAAAATCTTTTGCTTGAGTTTCTACCTTTGGTTCTATTCTTTTATTGTTACTGATGGTGTCTATAGTTTCTGGAACTTGGTCTTTGATGTGATTGTTAGTATTTGTTTTTACACAACCATAGGTGCTAACTGTGATTGTTTCTTGTGCTCTCTTCTTTGCCTAACGTCATGGTTTAAGAATTTATGGGTTGGATTGCATACAATTTATTAAATTTGCCGAATACTTGGTTTAGAAGATAAATGGCTGTTGGAACTTTCTTCTTTGTTAAATTTGCCTAACTGTGATTGTTTCTTGTGCTCTCTTCTTTGCCTAACGTCATGGTTTAAGAATTTATGGGTTGGATTGCATACAATTTATTAAATTTGCCTAATACTTGGTTTAGAAGATAAACGGCTGTTGGAACTTTCTTCTTTGTTAGATGTCATTTGGATTTCTCAAGTAAATAGCCTTTTTTATATTCCAAAAGAAAGGGGAAAGAAAGAAAAAAGAGAGGATAACTTTATAGTCAGCACTTCTGTATGGTTGGTTATACTTCCTGATTTTTCTTTATATATTGGAAATGCATTAAATTTTTTGAAGCTGCATCTTTTCATGGAAAAAAAAGGATCCTCATTCAGATTATCTGTTCTCCTTGTTACAACCAGTGAAGTTCTTTAAATCTTGGCTCGCCAATTGAAGAGATTAATTGCAGCAGCTAATTGTATTTCTTTATTGCTAGTTACATATTATCTAATAATTGGTTATATTTACAGGTACATTTAGTGTATTCTCCTGTAATATTGAGTATTGGTTACATTAAGTATCAGCCTACTTCCTAATAATTTCACAATTGGCATTTCTGCCTTCACTAGTTATGCATGATGTTGAGGTTATGCTCGAATCTTGAATTTTGTGTCTGATCTTTGTGACATATTGGATGCGTTTTGGCTTTGATTCCTGTGGTGGGTGAAAATTTGCTGAGCTGCCTAATTCAGAAAGAAAGTTGAATGACTTTGTTACTAGGACAGATTTCAGTCTTTGATTCTGTGTGTGTGCTCTGGTTGATGAGTCAATGTCTGAATCAGAATCCAACTTCCATCCATGAATTGGTCAGGTCTTAATTTTAATAGCAGCTTATATAAAATCGAAATATACTGCAGGTCAGAAGGTGCATCTACTTCAGAAGCTAGGAGGATACGAAGAAGAAGCATAAGCATCACTCCAGAGATTGGCGATGATATCGTAAGGTTGGTGTTTACTTTGTTCTTTGTTTTTTTTTCATTCCAGGACTACTATGTTCTCATGAATCAACATCATGGGAAGAAAAAATCTATCTTTTACTCATTTTTTAAACTACTTCAATATTGTTATACTAGCAAAGGAAAAAAGAAAAAAGGTAGGTTTTCGTTTCTTATTTTGGGAGTAAATGATGATACTTTCTTATGAATTCCTACTAGAACTAGTTCTTCTTGTCATCTTCTTTCATAAAGTATAAACTAATCTAAGTTCAATGCATGACAAGAAACAGTATCATCTGACACTCTTATATGTACACTGTGACAAGTAAACTGCACAAGCTCATGCAAAGACAGAGAGACTTGGCATGATTTGAGTATTTCAGTAATTATGTGCTTAGAGAAGCATGAAGTTCATTGAACAGCCAAGGAATGTGCTCAGAGAAGCAAAAGGAAGTTAGAATATTGAAGTTCATGCACAGCTAGGAATGTGCTTCTGTCAATACATATGTTTTATTCTGGATTCTGGAACATTTTCTCCTTCTCGTGTTGTGAAAGATTGTGCAATACTATCCAGTAACCTCTTCAGTTGTAGAGATATAGAGGGTTGAGTGACCCTCTTTCCTATTAGGCTCTGAGCCAATTGCACTTTTGGTTTTTTCTGAAGTTTAATCTCTCTATGAAGTTCAAAATAGCATCCAGAGATTTGGAATTTTGAAACTGCAAACTGGCATGTATCTAACACAAAGAACTCATTTAATACAGTCTAGATTAGTGCCTCAACTAGTACATGGTCACAAAGACTAAGAATCATAGGCACCTTCCATCTAAAAGTACCACGTGTATTGCCTTTGTTAGGTCGTTGATTATTTGCCAATTCTATAGCTTGATCAACATTCTAAGGACTAGTTGTACTTTTGTAAATTCTTAAGCTGGCATCTTCCTATTTCTCAGCACATATAGATAATAATGCAGGGCTGTGCGAGCAATGAATGAGACATTGAAGCAAAATCGACTACTGAGAGAGCAAGGGAATGAGAGGTCATTCTCTTATACTTCAGATGAAAGAAATAGCAAAGATCTACAGAAAGATGTACGGTTTCCATTCAACCGTCTGCTATCATATCCTCATATGTCTAGTGTGATTTTATTTACTCGGGGTGGCCGCATCAATATTCGCACTGTCCATTTAATATTTTCTGGCATCAATGAATGAAAGAACAAAATCTTCGTCATGATTTTATCATGAAGGAACTGCAAATGTTTGCTTTGCATCATTTTTTAATTTTTTCATGTTTACTCATGCTGTGTGATTTTTCTTTCATGTGCTTGCTTGAAGCTGAATCTTTTCTGTGTTCAAGCTCCATATATTTCATGCTTCTCTCGTTGTTGTTTCTAGTTCTAGGTCAGGCGTGTGTCTCTGGCTATGCAAGTTTGTTTTCTTTAAGACAACAGAGTGTTTGTTGCTTCAGCACTTTCGTCTGACTTTCTATATTAATCATATATAAGTCTCATCTATTCTAAAATACACTTGTCTTGGCTTGATTAGGTTGATATTTCTACTGGTATATTTTTGGGTTTCCATCCAAAATTATTGCTGACATGGTTTTACATTATTTTTGGTTTTTATCATTCTTGTCATATCCTCTACATTTACTGTTTTGCTGGCTATCAAGTGTGGCATATTGACTACTAAGAAAATTGTGTGGTACAATATATGAGCACTGGTATTGACCACTCTCACGGACTAGCATCGCAATTGCTGTATCTGTATGGAATTGATGACTGCCATCCCATTGCAATGACATACTGATCATGGAGGCATTTACAGTGACGTGCTTATTCTAGTTACACCCTTTATATTCCTGGTGGAGATTTTTTAAACTGTTTCCACATTGCTATGGGGAATGCATATGAAAGGAACATTTAACTTTCTTTTTGGTTTTATGCTGGACTGTTAATCTGAATCGCGAGCAAAATATGACTTTTATTTCTTTGTTCTAGCCTCAGGCATCAGGTTTCCATTTTGATGCTCATGATGAAGTCTCTGGTGGAGTATCTCCAATGTATGATCGGGAGAATATAAGTTCTCAGAAGGCTATATCGTTGCCCTCATCTCCTCATGAGTTTAGAAGTCAATCTTCTGAGAGAGACCTTGTAGTGAACTATCCACGCAACAATGAATTGTTTTCGACGTGGAATAAAGTTCTGGAATCTCAAATGTTTAATAACCAACCTTTACTTCCGTACCAAGACTGGAATATAGATTTTTCAGAATTGACCGTTGGGACTCGTGTTGGGATAGGTAAGTCTGTGTCGTTTCTCTGCTTCTTTGGGATCTTTTTAATCTTGTGCTCTTTATCTTTGCACTTACTGTAAGTTCTACAATCTCTGAAATGATTCTGAGGGGATTGATGATAGTTCCTCGTGATTATGGTGCCATTCCACATTCACAACTTTTGTTCCACATGTTTACATTAAGAACTCTTTCAGAAATTGTTAGCTCATTGAATTCTAAAATCTCCAGATAATCTAAATGTTAATTGTTCCGTCAATGTGTAGGGTTCTTTGGGGAAGTTTTCCGTGGCATATGGAATGGGACAGACGTTGCTATCAAGGTTTTCCTAGAGCAAGATCTTACTGCTGAAAACATGGAAGACTTCTGCAACGAGATTTCCATTCTAAGGTTGGTGACACTGACCTGTTGATTATCTTATCCACAAGGTGTATCTATCTGACTTCATGTGCTTGTTCTATGCCTACATGGACCACCATTCAGCCGTCTTCGACATCCTAATGGTAACATTCTTTTCTTCCTTGTCCTTACACTTACACATTTTCATACTGGTTTCATTTTCTCAATATAAAGAGAGTAGATGGTACACGGAGCATATGCAGACAGGGGGTTATGTATACGGAGCATCAATCGAATGATACACAGAATATTTGCTGTTCTACACTATTCACAATGCCAAAGGAAGCTCAAATTTTTTAACAAATCATTGTCTATTATCCAGCAAATAAAGCAACCCATTCTGTCCTTGCAGTGATATTATTTTTGGGAGCATGCACAAGGCCCCCGCATCTTTCTATGGTAACTGAATACATGGAGATGGGCTCCTTGTACTATTTGATCCATTTGAGTGGTCAGAAAAAGAAGCTTAGTTGGAGGCGTAGACTGAAAATGATACGTGATATATGCAGGTTTGTGCGATTCCTTTACATCAAAGATTTTCATTATGTCTGCTTCTTTGCGTAAATTATATTGCATTGCATTCATATTAATTTGAATCACTGTTATGGCATAAAAATAATCTGGCTCCATAAAAGTCCAGGGGTATACCCTCATTAATAAGATAACTGTGTTGAACTTACGGAGACAAAATGCTACATCTTGCTATGAAAAGATATTTCATGCCTTTCAGTTCTTGACATTTGAACTCCTTGAGTTTAGACAAATATCCACTAGCAGAGCAGCATTAAGAGTCTTGTCAATTTTTTTCCAATCAACTAAATGGGGATGCACATTATTCCAGTCATTAAAGTAAGGAATGCCTGCCAAGGGTATACTCCATGGACTCATCGGAAAAAAAATTTACTTGAACTTAATACAAATTTTTGACCCGTGTCAAGTGATTTTAATGGAACAAGTAATCATGTTCTTCTCAAGATAATTTGAATCACAACATTATAATAACTTGATGTTTATGCATTTAAGTTTGTTTAAAGGTTTTTGTGGAAGATTAAGCACTTGGAAATCAAGCGAACAGAATCCATAAAGCCAGACTTTACGTGTGTCATTCTACCTTCTTTCTACTTGCTACTTAATTCCTTCATTTTTATTGGTGTTGACGTGCATACACTGGAAGCAGGGGGTTGATGTGCATACACCGGATGAAGATAGTACATCGTGACTTAAAAAGTGCTAATTGTCTTGTTAATAAGCACTGGACTGTGAAGATATGCGATTTTGGCCTATCAAGGATAATGATAAACTCACCCATGAGAGACTCTTCATCTGCTGGAACACCAGAATGGATGGCTCCTGAACTTATACGCAATGAACCCTTCACTGAGAAATGTGATATCTTCAGCCTTGGGGTGATAATGTGGGAGCTCTGCACTTTAAATAGACCCTGGGATGGTGTGCCACCAGAGAGGGTGAGTAGGTTGTTCTGACTTTACAACTGCATGATGTGTTTTGAGTTTCAGATTGTTTTGATTTGAGAACAAGCAAGTCGTAGCTGTTGCTTAATCCCTTCCGAAATATTAACTTTGGCACACATGACGTAGCCGTATAATATAATTTTGAGAGTTTTATCAAGTGGAACTGGTATGGGGGGCACAGAAATACTTGTGCATTTGAAAGGGAGATGATGATGAGAAAGTGGGATTTGTTGTGATTGATAGAGAAAAGGAAAAAAGACTCACTGCATGAGCAAAGAAGTGTTGCCTGAGATAATCGTTTATTTGAATTATGGTAACTGCCTTTATTTCAAGTGCTATTGCTTGATGGATTTGGAGTTGCTGCAAAGAATAGCGCACATCATAGTTGATTAATTGTAACAGACTCAAATGCCTACCTGTGTTGGTTTTTGAATAGTGCATTTTAAGCGTACTTAATTTGGATTTTTTCTTTGACTTCTGCGATTGGGGATGTGCAATATCATGTGGGTCCTTTGTGCTGTCAGGTGGTCTATGCAGTAGCTAATGAAGGATCCAGGTTGGATATCCCCCAAGGTCCCCTCGGAAGGCTAATCACAGGTCCTTGTCGGTCCATTCTCCAATTTTGAACTGACTTAAGTGTTTCATGATGGTTCGCACTCTGAGTCGCTTTTCTCAAAGTCTGATCTTCTGTTGATGTGCCCATTGCAGATTGCTGGGCAGAACCACAAGAAAGGCCGGGCTGTGAGGAGATTCTATCCCGGTTGCTCGACTGCGAGTAATCTCACTGCTACTGGAACTCGCTGGTTTGTGTATAGAAAGTCTGGAAGAGTTTTTGACGCTTTCTGTTTCGGCTTTAACCTTGTAAGCTGTAAAATGATTTTGCAAAATGAGCATAGAACGTCAACGAGTTGTTCGGTCCAGATCTTTTTTGCGGTCCTTTTGTTTTCATCCTTTGTGAGTGGAAAATTTCGGCTCTTAATTGATTTTGGGCCAGGTTTGGCCGAGGTTAACAAATTTATATGGGAAAATGACGAGAATCGGCTGGAGAACAGGCGTGACTATGTTCAACTGAATGGTCGTTGACAGGAGTTCAGAGCCTTGGCTAATCTTTAGTGTATTGATTGCCAGACGACATTATCCTAAGCATATCGATTCATATATATAACTTGCGGAATTGCTTGCCTAAGGTTTAGAATGGCTTATTGCAAAAGGCGAAAAACGGGAAACGGATGGCAACGATATCTTCCGTGGCGCTCATTTTTGGGGGAAAAGTTTTCAAATGATCTTTTAAATGCCGCAACATTTGAACGCCATTTACTCGAGTGACTTTGAAAACTCTGATGTGGTTCACGGAGGTAAAGAGTCAAATGTTTTGGCACTTCCTCGTGACGGAGGAATCAAGATAATTTTGAATCATAACTTTTGCTCATCATAACTCTCGCTCATATGGATATTTGTAAAAAGTTTTGGCACGTAATGCTAATTTGATTGTCTAAAAACTTCTGGTCTGACATCTTTTACATCAGAAATGTTATAAAAAAACTGGGATATGAGCCAAAAGCCACTATTAAAACGGAGTTATTTGTTGCAGTTATTCTTTGTTTTGTTACTGAAAATCAAAATTGAGGAGCAAACATTCTATCCAAATATTTTTATTCTACGATCACAAAGATTTATTTGTTTTCCTAGAATAAAGAAGGGGAGTAAGTAAAATTGTCTTCTGTCTCCCGTAACTTTGCATTTGTTTCTTTGCTAATGTGGCTCTGTTTTGAGATTCAACAACGAACCTTGGAGCCTCGTGGAAAGGGACTTTTTAACTTTTTTTTTTTTTTTTTTATCAAAGTGATCGGTCGCCTTACTGCCAAAACTCTACGAACAGTCAATTTTAAGTGCTGAATGGCTTCGCCGAGCCACATCAATCTTTTTAGGGTCAAGACTTTCAGTCACCATAATCATCCAAGTAATTGCTCTGTAACACGGTCGAGTCACGATTCTTATAATTCTATTGACACTAGAGAGGCAGAGAGGGACGGATGCAACGGTGGGGTGTGAGACGGTGAGAGGCCAAGGCGAAGAGCGGGATCGACTCGCTTTACAAAATAGGAGAGTTGGAAGAAAGCCCAAAATCGCGAGTACACACAGAGCCCACGAAGAATAAAACGAGCGCTCTCTCTCGCTCCGACGCCCGCCGTCGGCTCAAGACCGCCCTCCGGCTCCGCCGCCCCGCACCCTCCGAACCAGCCGGCCACGCCCCGATTCAACACTTGGAGTCGGGGGGGTTCGTTTCAAAAATACAATCTTTATTTCTCTCCCCCACCCCCCACCCCACCCGACCCGCGCCACTCCACCATCGTCGCCCTCCTCTCGCGTGTCCTCAAGAGAGACCTCGCCGCCGTTCGCCCCTCCACCGTGTCCTCCCACATGGAGCCCCCCAACGGGACTCCCCCGCCGTCGCCCTCCCCTCCGCCGCAGCGCCCCTCCTCCTCCGCCGCCCCCGTCCCGCCGCTCCGCGAGGACTGCTGGACCGAGGACTCCACCTTCGCCCTCATCCACGCCTGGGGCGACCGCTACCTCGCCCTCGACCGCGGCAACTTCTCCCAGCAGGACTGGCAGGACGTCGCCGACTCCGTCAACTCCCGCCCCCGCCCCCGCCCCCCGCCGCCCCCGCCGCGGCGGCGCCGGCGCCGACGATGGCGACCCCCTCCTCCTCCCCCTCCGGCAGCTCCTCCGGCAAGGCCCGCCGCACGGGCATCCAGTGCAAGAACCGCATCGACACGCTCAAGAAGAAGTTCAAGGTCGAGAAGGCTAGGGTTTCGGACCCCGCGACGGCCCCGGCGGCGGCTACCTCAGCCCCTGGCCTTTCTTCGCCGACCTCGACGCCCTGATCGGATCCAACTTCCCGCCGACGAAGCCCTCACCGTCGCCGACCCCCGCCGGCGGCCCCTGCCCCGGCCCGATCGAGGGCGAAGCGAGCGCCCGCCCCTCAGCCGGCGCGGAGCGCGCTGCCGGCGGTGACCGTGCCGGTGCGCCCCGGAGCCACAACCGGACGAAGCGCGCGCCGGCGAGGGCCCCTCCGGCGGATCGCTTCTCCGGCCGGCCTTCTCGGCCGCGGCGGCGGCCGACGAGGAGGAGGAGTCGGAGTCGGAGTCGGAGCCGGAGCGGTCCAGCTCGAGGAGGACGAAGTCGAGGCCTGGCAAGGGGGGCGCGGCGAGGAGGGAGAGGGGGTACGCGGAGCTGGCCGTGGCCATAGAGAGGCTGGGGCAGATATACGAGAGGGTGGAGAGGAAGAAGGCGAGGGAGATGATCGAGCTGGAGAAGCAGCGGATGCAGTTCGCCAAGGACCTGGAGCAGCAGCGGATGCGGTGGTTCTTGGAGACGCAGATTCACCTCCAGAAGATCAAGAAACTGAAGCAGACCCCGATCGATGGTAATGGGCTTCGATTTTTTCCGACCACATTCTCAGATTAATCCTTGAATTCCCGGTCGGAACGCTATTTCGCTCTGTTTCGGTCGCGATCGTTCGTCAAGATTCGCAGTCGCTAGGAAAACATTGTTACGTTCTTTGGGACGTTGCTATTGCTCGCCGCTATGTGCCCCGCTGCAGGGCAACGGGACAGAACGATTTTGTTCGTATTTGGTTACGTTGTTGACTTGTGCGGGAGAAGTGGCGGTGTCAATTTTTACATGGTTCGGCCGTGTTTGGGCTGTGGGATGGGCCGTGGGAGTTAGAGAGTGCCTGTCGCTGCGTGACCCTGTGGCTTTGGGATGGGGGGACAAAAAGCCTTATTTAGAGACCTTTGTAGTGGCCGCCACTTGGGCGGGTCTGTCTCTCTTTGCAAAGTTTTTTTCCTTTCGGCGTGAGCCTTGTCGCATAGAAGATAGAGAGCCGCTTCATTTTTAGTCAGCGTGTCTAGAGACTTCCCTCTGATGGTGAAAAGTGCGGGTCTTGCGAGGCCTGATGTCGGGACCCGTGTGCCTGGGATTGTTGGAGATTCGGATCGTGGGACTGCCCGAAAGAATTCTTAGGTCGATGGTTTACGTGCTCCTAAGTTAGTCATGACATAGCTTCCACGTTCGGTTAGGTTTTCTGATTGAGAAGTGCTTTGATGCCTTCTATTTTCCCATCTGAGACGTGGGGAAATGCTAATTCGCGTTGCATCTAGCCATTTGTTTCTGGGTTCCTAGGATTCAGCGTGTGCTTAAGCACTGCTCTCGCGTTCTTATGACATTCTCTGGTTCTGGAAGTTGTGTGGGTCAACTACATACCAAACGGTCCCCAGCTGTTTGGCACTTTCTGTTTGATGCTTATAGCAGTACTCAATGCTGTATGGCAATTTCATTAGAATCTGAAGTCTTTGGATGGGTAGCTCAATTGAGACTTCTGCATCTGTCCTATAAACCTGTAGAGGCATGTGACTTTTCAAATGTGGCTGTAGGCATAGATGCGCAAAATTAGTGAATGAAGTATCTTTCGATTCTGTGCATGCATTTCGCCTTTATGTCCAAATTTTTCGCTGTACTGATCAAGATTAGAAGCAGGTGATCATATCTTCAGGGAATTTGAAATTGAGGGGAAATTGTCAAATTTCTTTTGAATTCCAAGAATATGGACATCCTTCAAGTCTATGATTTTAGAAACTATTGAACTTTACAAAATTATCCTTCCAGGGAGTTAGAAAACGTGTTTCTTTTACCATGCTCTTCAAAATTGCATTGGCTTTCAAGCTTCGGCCTGCTCGGGTCTTGTATTTGCAGAAATTCTGCAATTATTTTGCGAAGAATGCTGAGTGAGTGTGATCTTCATTGTTTCAGAGAGCTACTTGTAGATGGTCATGCTGGGAGAGCCTGCAAGTACCAGCTCCAAACTTGGTATCGGCTTTCCTGCCTGCAAAAATGTTCCGGTCCTCTCTCTAAGCGAGAGTTATCAGGAGGTACTTTTCGACGAAGCTCAGCTCAGGAAGAAGTTTGGTTGCTTTTTGTATTTTATTGGTTAGGTGAGAGTTAGTTTAATGTTTCTTTGTGGGCAAGAAGTACTAGAATTTACAGATATAGGTTGGATTGACCATGTTAATATCATATCCCAGATGTAAAATTTCTCTCTGTTTTTTTTTTCCTTGAGAAGCTTTCACAGGACTTCCTATGCTGGAGGTAATCTAGGCCCGATTGTTCAGTGCTTTAACTTCTTGAACTATTGGTGTGTTCGAAGTAATTGAGAATGAGCCCTTGGTATATTGCTTCATCAAATGACTTGCCCCTTCGACTCAATATAAAAAGAAGACTCAAAGATAATAAGTTCGACGGTTTAAAAGAAGCGCGTTTAACGTTGCTCTTGAACTTTAGTGCTCGTGTAGAACGGTTCGTTGAATTGAATTCTCGAGTCCAAAGCACATCATGCCCGTATAGGGAGAAGGAAAGGGATCTTGATTCAAATGCGTTGAGTAAAAGAGAGTAATTTTACAAAACGTTATGCTAAGTACCGGATGGAATGGAGATGTGGTAAATCACTCTGATTTAGGGGCTTTATTGGATGAAACAGGCGAGTCTGTTGGTCAGAGAAGACAATACACGATGCAATGGGTTGGGCTATCTCCATTGACAGAAATGAGATTTTACTTGATCGTTGGATGGGCATTTAGTAATAATCAAACCATAATGTATTCACTTTCCTTCTTTTCTTTTTTATTTTTCTTTTAATTCTTCCATGTTTACGTTGGATCTAGTTGCCGTAGTTATGGACATGTTTTTATTTTTATATTCAAAGAAAATTTTAAGTGGCTATTACCGTGTAAGAAATTTCCAAAATACCTACTTTTTTTTTTCGTTTCATGTCGGTGAGTGAATTTAACGATTAATTCCGTAAGCATGAGTAACTTTAACAGGGTCAGATATATATATATATATATTGTGCATATCACAGGCATAATTTTTTTTAATCAGTTTTTTTTTTTTTTTTTTAAATATACTCTTATTGGGCTGCGGGATGACAGGATGAAACCCAAAAAGCCCTTTTTAAAGATTTGCCAATACAAAGCAACGATTAGATTCCCCAATGTCTGACCGAAAAAAAAAAAAAAAAGATTCCCCAATGCAAAATTTCAAAGATGAAATTAAATTAAATAAAAGCTTTGTATAAAATGATTTTGAAAGGACGGTTGAATTTAATTAATTTTGGATTGACAAAAATTAATATCAGCCATGGAAGGTTTATGAAAACTATCTCGGTGCCTCAATGTGCATAATTTTTTTTATTCATTGTATGTGGTCTATTTTTTATACTCCTATAATTTCTTATAAGCTCCGTGTAAAAGTGCTCCAGAACAATAGAGAAAAAAAATCACCAATTCTGTAATATAGAAAATAAAGAGACTTGATTTTTTTAAAGACTAATCAAATAATAAATAACAGATTCCCCAAAAAGAGAACCTTTGAAGTAGAAGGAAGATTAGACCCCCCAAAAAAAAGAAAAAGTAGAAGGAAGAAAAATGGATTAGTTGCCATAAGGGCCTAACTTTTATTTTTATCTTATAAATAACACTAAGTTTAAATTTGAAGTAAATAACTAAATAAAAGAAAATTTTCCTAAATTGAGAACCATCAATAGCGGTATTATTTGCCTAATGAAAATAAGGTGGATTAAGTCATGCGGGAAGTGAAAATATCTCCACCCATGCAGAAATTTTATGGTACCAGACATCAAAGAGGCCCAGGTCACTCCCTACAATGACTACTACAAAAGGTCTAATCTTAAATGTTGAAGTCTAAGATAAGTGAATGAAGCTTATTTTATAAAACGAGTCATTGCACAGTCGAGGATATGATGTTCATTCGTGTACATGTATGCCGTCTCTTTCTATTTAATAATTATATTTTTCAAATTGAATATTCTAATAAGGTAGCAGAGTCTAGTCCTTATCCTTCATGTCACATTTGAATTTATTTGACGCGTGGTTGCCTGTTCTTCGGTTCCATGTGTTCTTTATGCGACTTTGGTTCAATTTTTGCGTAAAAAAAAGTGGTAAAATGTTATCCACATGGACTAAATAGGAGATTCCAATGAGTGTTCATACAAAAAGTCTCTTTCCATCCAATAACTAAATATTTTTATTTGTTCTTTCTGAAATCGTATAAAGGCACACTTCAGCATCCTTCATCCCACATATGAATTTGCTTCTAATATATTTTCCCTCTCTTGACATCAATCATATTGCTTGTATATGATATTTCAAGGGACCGTAACTTTTCTTGACTTAATAATTTAATTTTTTTATGTTAAACTCTCTATAAAAGAAAATGTATATTGTAAGATTTTAAGTTGAACTTTCTGGAATGGTATAGAAGCGTGCTTCTGCATTCTTCATCCCACATATAAGTTTGACTCTAATGTGATTTCAAAATTTTGGGTTCTTCATTTCACATATAATTTGTTTCTAATGTAGTTTTCCCTTTTTGGATATAATGCACATCACTTATATATGAGATCTCTCTCTGTGTTTGGGGCCACGACTGCCACGATCCTTTTTTTTTTTTTTTTTCTTTTGTGGGAAATACCTTGTTAATTTCAATAAATTTTTACTAATTCTAAAATAAATAACATATCTTTAATCTCGGCTGCCCCCAAAATTTCATCCTAGATTGGTCACTGTGTTCTTCTCTAAATTGTCATATTTCTCTCTTTCTCTCTCTCAATGTCGGGAATCAACACCAGAATATTAAAATTTCACGACTTGAATGCTTTTCACAAAATTTTGTGATTAAATTGTACTCTTTAACCAAATTACAAGACTTGAACTGTATTTATCCGTGTTGTTTCTTCAAGAAGATAATTTATAAACCAGTATGTTCTCCAACTAGTCTTTCCTCTTCTTTCATTCTATCTTTCTCACAAGTACGTCATCTTTATACATACAAGACCGATACATGTTGGAGGACTGGTGCTAATTTAAAGCCTAAACTATCATTTTTCATAAGGGGTTATTTTTATGGGCCTAATTCCTCAAAAAACACCCTTAAATTTAGGTCTAGTCCTAATTATAACCTGAATTTTTTTCGTTTGATAAAAAACCTTCAAGAAGATAATGTATAAACCAGTATGTTCTCCCACTAGTCTTTCCTCTTCTTTCATTCTTTCTTTCTCACAAGTACGTCATCTTCATACATACAAGACCGATACATGTGCGAGTACTGGTGCTACTTTAAAGCCTAAACAATCATTTTTCGTAAGTGGTTATTTTTATGGGCCTAATTCCTCAAAAAACACCCTTAACTTTAGGTCTAGTCTTAATTATAATCTGAATTTTTTTCGTTTGATAAAAAACCTTCAACTTTTTATCTAATGATAATTCTACCCTAAGCTATTTTTTTCTCATAAAAAATCACTTTCTTCTACTTGAGTCTTATATCTGCCTTTGTTAACAGTTCATCCAAATCGCCTTTAGTGATGTGGTATTTCCATGTCATTGCTATAGTTTTTCCCCAAATTTCAGATTCAAGAAAATGCCTTTTGGAGATGAATTTCCTTGTTGGTCCAATCGACGTCTTCTTGGATCTAAAATTTGGGTAAAAATTACATTAATTAAGGTTGGTCTTCTTTAACTGCTCTTACTTTTTTGAGAGTTTTCCTTCCATTTCGTTCGGGGATCTTTGGTTTTGTGCTTGGTATTCAATCTCTGGTGCTCGAGAGTTTTCCATCTCTTGTGGTCTGAGAGCTCACACTTAGGATGCTCGAATATCTCGTGCTTGGGAGTTTTTCAAAGAAATTTTGGATAGAGGGTTAACGGGAGCAAATTTGAAATTCTAGTAAAAGTTGGTGACTTTTTATGTGACAAAAAAAAAAAAGTTGGGTAGAATTGGGATAAGATTTCAACTTGGAGATTTTTTGTGAAACAAAAAAAATGTTTAGATATAATTGGAGTTAGACGTGAATTTTTCATGATGTTAAAGCCCTTGTTTATGTGTATGGGCTACTTACAGACCCAAAAGACAATCTCTTCCTTCTGTCGACAGTTCGGGCTTTTATGCAATCGTATAATTCTGTATAAGCAATTTACATAAGCAACCATATTGCAAAATGAGAAGAGAAGTAAGACAGATATGATATACATCGATACGAGCGAAAGTCAAAGTACATAAAGAGAAAAGACTGCATGAAGCACAATCATATACTAACAAGAGTTGGTCGCTGTGACATAGGAATAATACTCAAGAACGTGAAGCAAAAAATAAGGAGGCCTTCAGGCGTACCAGCAGCCCCAGGTGATTATTTACATCATCAAATTGCATTGGCTCTCTACCAGGAGGCAAAAGCAGCGTGGGAAACCGCAAAAACCTGCCATTTTCTGTCATTTCTTCTGATTTTTATTAGCAGGAGCCTGCATTAAAAGTTCATCACCCCATATCAGAAAGTAAATACATCCAGAATGACTCTCCTAGGTATAGAATTACAGTGAAATGATATATTTTCCTTTTGGCACCAAGAGGGATTCATGTGGGTTGGCAAAAAAAGAAATAGCAAGTGTAGAAAGCATACAATGGTGGCCACATGAATTCGGAAATTAGCTGTGTGAAAGTAGTACATTACCTGGTAGTTTTAATTTTATTTGGACAACTAAATAAGAACTTCTGGTTAGGCTTGTTTTGGCCTAGCATTTGAGACTTTTTTCTTGAAAGAAGATTATTAACTACAGTTAAGGATGTGGCATCTCAATTCCTCAACCAAAATCTAGAGTTTAAAATAGCAATCATGAATTCGTATTTCTATGTTTGTGAGTTGAATAAGGAAAAAAAAAATATAAAGAAATCCTATCCAGATTCTAATTCAAGAATTATCAGTCAACCGGATGCTAGATCCTCATCAAATCATTATGTTACTGAGCCTTTCCCTTGTCTGAGATGAAATATTGATAGAAGAAAAAGAATAAGAATTTTAGATCGACAAGCTTAATAAAAGAAGAAAAACTGTATAGATACATTCTTGAGATAACTTGGTATATACAGAATCAAGTGGGTACAAGGTCCTCATCAATTTTTGATCTTACCAGGTCTTCCGTGTCAGTGATATACTATTGACGAGGTCAATAAAAGAAGGAAAATCTGTACAGATACATTCTTGAAATAGCCCTGTATAAACAGAACCACCCATCCCTTGCAAAATTTCAGTACTGTTAGACATGTACATTGCATTATTGCAAGTTAGTCTAGGTCAGTAAAAAATGTTAAATTCGGCAGTATTAAGTATCACGTAGCGTTGGTATTCTACACTGGCATTTCAAAACTGGTATTTTGTACTGGCATTTCAAAACTGCATGTTGGGATTTAATTCTTCAGCTCGACTGTATGTTTTGAAGTTTAGAGAAAAAACTACTAACGATGGACGGAAATCAAATGAACACAGGTGAAAAACTTCAACAATAGTACGTTAGGACAGGTTTCTGGAAAACACTTCTCATAAGGAGGTAATTAGAAAGTTCACAGAAAATGATGTCGTCGCAAGAAGATTATATCTGTGACAGAAGGTCGGTGGCTAATGAAGAAAGATCACAAAGTCCCCCTTTTTTCGCGTGTACGTGTGTTTTTCCTTTCTCTTGGCTCACATTTCACTTCAAAAGCAGACAATATAAGCTCTTTCACAAGGTTAAACCCAGAAAAATTCGTGGGTTTACGCATAACATGTTTCCCAGGCAGATATCATTTTGATTCCTTGTCCAAAAACTGTTACATAGAAAAGTTCAGGAACTTGACTTCTGCCTCCAAAAGCATCAACCCTATTTTGAGATGCGTTTCTGTAATTCTTAGCTGTTGGAGTTTTGTCTAAGGAGGCATGGCTGCTTTCGAGGCCTAAGTTTAAAGATTCTTGGCACACCAAAATCCCTTAAGCTACGTATAATATATAATCTTGCGATTAAGCTGATCTGATATTGACTGTCTAAAAGTTATCTTCTGTTGTCTACCTTTATTTTGTTGCGTTCAGATCCAATGATCGTTTCTCATATATATATATATATATATTGTCAAAGAAGAGGAAAGCAAGAGCTCTCTATTAGGTTTGTTTGAATCTTCATTCAGAGGAGAATTTAATGGTCCTTGATATTTTGTCATAGGATATCAAGATCCCAGTTAAAATAGACCTTACGACTTCGTGAAAGTGTTTTAAGTCTCAATGGTGTTAGAGATTTCACAGATTTCAGACCAAAACCTTCTTTCTCCCCAAATTCTTACTAAGATTAACAATTTACTGAGTGAATTTTCGAAATTTTTAGGAAAGACTTAAAACTAGTGGGAGATGAAAGCAACTACGTATCTACGCCTGAACTCTTGCCTAAAACTTTCTTTTGCGCTTGAAAGAACACGTGGAGTATACTGGGGGATGATAAAATGATAGTTGTGGAATAGTTTTATCGAACACAAAGCTCATTTGATAATCTGTGATCCCACATATTCAAGGCACTTTGTGATAAAAACAGTTCTACACCCTTGACAAAAATAGCCATGAGTTATGTTATGGCAAGACGTAGACGCGGTGAAGTTACAATTTCTGATATTATGTGGATAAAAGATATTGAGAATGTAACTGTTTAAATGAAATAATTTAGTCTCTATGCTTCTTTCTAGATATGAGGAAAAGAGATGATACACAACAAATAAATGTCGGTTGGACATTTGATAATATAGGGGCCAGTGGCATTAATAAGATCTTAATTCCAGGTCCTAGATTTATGGAATATTAGACGGGCAATGATGGCGTCTGCCACAAAGATTTTTATATGAGAAAAGGCCAATTCCATGGGCAGTACAATATCGATGAAGGATTTCCATACGAAACCTTAAACTTAGTTAATCATTTCTTTCCATGGATTTGATCATTGTAAATGATGTCGACTTGGAAAAGTGTTCTACGAAGATTCACCCCCATGGGGGCACCAAAATCTTTAAAAATCTTAATAGACCCAAATTTGGGGAAAAGTCATTCAAGGAGCCAATATAAAATATATCAATGTACCATGAACACTGTTTTTTGCATGACAGGTGATTATACTACCATAAATTTGACAGATACTTATAGGAGATTGAAAAGGATGCTTCCGTGGATTTTTCAATTAGCTCTATACCGTTCTCGAATCTGAGTGTATTCATGCTATAATATTGATTGTGGATCTCAGCAAGCTCACAGCTTCACACAAATTCAATAAAATATTCCTGAAGTACTCAAATGAAACTAGGGTTAAGGGAGTATGTACAGAAAGAGCGGCATTGGCCCAGATTCTAGACGTCGATCATTTTCAGAATCAACTCTCTTGTAAATTTCTTCTCCTATTCACAACTTCTTTGATTGATCTGTTAACCCTCTTCCTCGGAGACATATTAATGTTAACCCAGTAAAAACATCAGGTCCCAAGTAATGCTTGATGTTTCACGACAGAGTTCACCGCCAATCTATGAAGCTAGAATTGATGTCGACAGATATAAACTATGAAAAAGGAAGATGTGTGTGTGCTCATCAAAGTGTAAGAGAAGCCAGGTAATGCTGATGCTTCACAACAGAAATCACCGCCAACCTATGAAGCTAGAATCGATGTCGACAGTTATAGACTATGGAAAAGGAAGATGCGTGCGTGCTCATCAAAGTGCAGGAGAAGCCAAGTAGAGAGATTATTACCGCTTAACCTTGGAAATGCATGGTTGAACTTGATCCATCACCGCCCTTCCCTTGAGCTGGAGTGGCCTTCTTCTTCTTCTTGTATGGAATTCCTCTTGCCTTGGCTTGGCACTCCCTCACCTCCCTAAGGTACACCCTAATTGCACCGCTAGCAAAAGGGTTTGTCTCCGGGGACCCACCATTCTCCTCGTAGGCAGCCCGGAGCCTCCCGATCAGCGCGTCCAAGCTTCCCCAAGCTTGGCGGAGGGGGCACGTGCACGGCGCGGGTGGCTCGGGCTGCCCGAAGAACACGCACCCTTGCAAGTGGACCTTGGTCTTGCCAAATTGATCGAGATACCGGAGGAACTCAAGAACATGGTTGCAATTGCACTGTGAGAGCGGGACTGGTGGCCTCTGGTTACGCAGATAATGGCCGAACGTGTTCCAATCCCGCCGCTTCTGGGATTCATATCGGCTTGGCGCCGCCGGCTGCTGGTCGCTAGGAGATCTGGATGAACCCAACTCGGCTGTCTCCTTTCCTCTTTCACTTGACATCTCTCTGGACGAAGATGGGTGAAATCTTTTTTCGACTAGTTTTGATTAATATGGCACCATTTTGAGGGTAAAACAACAGGAGGACTTTGGAGTGGAGGAAGAAGACGATCACATCATGGGGCCTAATTGCTTAGACATTAGCATATGGGCCACATGAAGTTGCTTTCTCTACTTCTTGATATTTCGAATTTTACCGCTTTGTTTATTAATATAGTGGTACTAATGTTTACTGTACGTTTCTCCAGTAAAATGGAAAACAATTCACGCTATTTGTCAACATAAGCTTCGTCATTCAATTAACCTAGACATAAACATAACCTAAAGATTTTAAGCTCGTACTTACACAAACGTCATTCATTACGATGAATGAAAAAAGAAGAAGAAGAGAAATCATTAACCTTGACTTAAAAACTTTCACGCGTCTAAGACCTTCGTATCCATAAGAATTGTCCAAATATGTAATAGCACACGAGTTCCTTAGTTTGTAATTATAAAATAGTATCAGCATGCGAAATTCTAATAACCAAAAACTTTCGAGCGCCAATTCTTGTTACATAAGACTAAGCTGTCTCTTCCACAACATCATTCTAGTAGAAAGAGCAGCCTTAGGAGTCAAGGATGGGCCTCCTTTAAGCCATTGGTGGAATCCCTGAAAGCGAATAGTACAATTTTGACTTTTCTAAAATGGAGAAGATTTGAATGAATGAGATCTATGCTTAAAGATTTCATGTCGCTATTGTGCTTGTCCTTTTCAGATATATACAACTGAATGTACATTCGTAGAAGCTCTAGAAAACAAAGGAGTTGCTAGAAATACTCAGAAACTTTGCTCTGGAGAGATTCTAAATCAAGTTGCTTGTCAGGATTTTGGAAGCAGAGCTCGTGCATGGAAAATATGGCCCTGGAGAGGTCCCATTCCTAGCCAATTTCGCGGAGGACTTCCTTTTGTTTTTGGAACCTAAAATGAAAAAGGAAAACTTTAAAAAGGACCTTCCGGACCTTGTTACTGTTGACATTCTTTATTTTCAAAATCACAACTACGCAGCTTTACTTTTTTAGCGCATGATATTACCCCTCCTCTCTTGCTGTCGAGGACAAGGAAGACCACTAAAACAACCTCAAATCCTAGGTCGTCGCAAATCGGCCATCTCAATTCTCGACGGAACTGAGAGATTAAGAAATTCGTTTTCTGGGATAAGTGAATGATTAGGGTTTTCTGGAAATGGTTGATGGAGGGGTTTTAAATGGACGTGTATGAGTGGAAAACAAAGCTGGGATAGAAGAAGCTCGAAGAAATTGTCAAATCATTTCTAAACATATTATATGGATGTTAATTCAGTCATAAAATTTTTAATTTTACCACTTTAATTTAAACCTTTACACAAAATTCAATATAATTCTTCTAGCCAATTTTCGTTGAAAATCACTAATGCAACCGTTTGTCACGTAAAATGGTTGATGTAATTAGACCACCATGTCAGCGATTTCTTAGCAAAAATTGATCAAAATGATTATATTTGATTGAAAAATTTAGGATTGAATTTAAGACTGATTGGATAATTTTCCTGAAAAAGCCACCACCAATCAAAAATAAAGAACTTAAAGTTCACCACCTAGCATAAAAGAAAACATCACCAGCCAATGATTAAAAAACTTTTGGTTCACCACTAGAGGATTTGCATAAAGAAACAAAAGAAGGAATTCACTCACTTGAGAGGAAATCTCATGTATATTCAAAATGCAAGTATGGTATGCTCCTACAAATAAGATTGCACCTTTATAGATAAAGGGACTTTGCTAAACAAACAAAAATGACTCTTTGAACTCTAGAAAGAGACAAAAAAAAAAAAAAAAAGAACTCTAAAAAGCCATAATGCCTCTTCAACCATTCACATAATTATGACTCTAGAAACTGATACACACTTAATACTCATAAAAACTAGGATTTGAGACTTACAATACAATTTAGACACATAATAACTAGGACTTGACTTTCCAAATTTGTCCACTAGTCTTGAAGCCAATAGACAGTCATGGGAATCCATCAACAATTACTTGGCAGTTGATAAGCAACCATGAAATCAACAACTAGCCTTGTGAGTTGACAACTAACCCTGTAGGATTGGCAACTTCAACTTGGACCCATTGAATCATGTTGTGATTGAAATTTATGTTTTTCTTGCATGAGTAATGATTGGATTGGATCAATTGATGAAATTGAGTTGGACTTGAGATTTATTCTATGGAACCCGATGCTTCCATATCACCCTCACCAGATTGATTGAGATTCGGCCTCAAATGTGATAGGCCTTCATCTTCAAAATAAGGAGAAAGGTCTCCTACACATTGAAAGTTGCTGAGCCGCCATATTCTCCTGGGAGATCAACCTTGTACACATTGTTACTCATTCTCTCAAGCACTTTAAATGGGTCATTAGCTCCAAGCATGAACTTGTTCTTTAATCAAGATGGAAATCTCTCCTTCATCGAGATGAAACCTTGAGTGTATCCACACAAGATCACCTAGTTGAATCGAGCCTTCTTCAAGTACTTGTTAGCTTTCTTTCTGTAAGTCTCATTTGCCTTATGTACTCATGAAGCTTATTCAAAACATTAGCTCTCTTTCACCTTCATGGTTCACTTGCGAGTTGCTGATATGTGCGAAAGGATTAATCTGTAAACAACTTCAAAAGGTGATCGATCTGTGGTGCAACTTGGTGATTAATTATAAACGTTAAATCTCAATCCTTCAAAGTCTTACCTAACAAAATTCAAAAGGGGGGGGGGTGAGGGTGAGGTTGTTTACTCAGTTTCGAGGTTGGTTACTCAATTTGGCTATATGTTTGTGGATGACAAGTGGTACATTTAGTGCAAAGCATCCTCCAAAGAGTTCTTCAAAGTAACTAAAAAATTGGAATCACAGTTTGACAGAATGGCCTTAGAAACCTTGAGTAGATGAAAATTCTCCTTGAAATACAGCTTAGCTATGTGAGAAGTATCATTCATCTTATAACGCAAATTTACACGTTCCATTCTTTGACATTGATCAACTACTACCATGATGGCATCTTTCTTCTTCTAAGTTCTTAGGAGTGCCATAATAGAATTTGTACTTACATCCTCCCATGGCTGCATTGGAATTCAAAGTAGAGTATAAAGCCCTTGGTGGAAATAACTCTTCGCCTTTTGACATGTTGATCATTTGGAAATGATTGCATATACATCCAAACTTCTCTTTGGTCAATAAGCTATCCTTGAAGGGCTTCAAGAGTTTCATTGATTTCAAAGTGGCCTGTCAATCCTCCACCATGTGCTTCTCAAATCAGTAGCTCTCTGAAGGAACTCTTTGGTGCATAGAACCTATTTCCCTTAAAGAGAAACCATCCTTTATCTAAGTATCATGAACTCCAAGTTTGCAGTTTTTGCTGATGAGTGAGAACTTTGAATCTTCAACATAGAGTTGTTTCATCAAGTTGAAGCGAAAGATCTTAGAATCTAGAACATTGAGTATTAAACACCTTCTTGATAGGGCAATCTACTACAACATTGGTCTTGCTATGTTTGTTTTTCAAGAAAAAGGAAGAGGGAATGAAGGAACTCCACCAATTTAGCGTTATCAATTAAGAAATTTGTTTTCTAGGATAAATGTATGATTAGGGTGTTTTGGAAATGGTTAGTAGAAGGGTTTTAATGGACGTGTAAGTGGTAATGAAGTTAGGAGAGAAGCTCACAACCAAGGTTTTACGGAACACAATACTAGCCAAGGATAAGGAACTAAAAGGTCACCACCGAAGCATAAAAGAAACACACCACTAGCCAACTATAAAATACTCCTAGTCTACCATCATAGGATTTGGATAAAGAACCGAATAAAGAATTCACTTACTTGAGGAAAATATTGTGTATATTCAAAATGCAAGTTTGGTCTGTTCGTACAAATGAGATTGCACCTTTACTTATGGAGGCACTCTACTAAGCAAAAAAAATGACTCTTAGAATTCTATAAAACCATTATGACTCTTGGATCAATCACATAATTATGACTCTTGAAACTAGCAATACATTAAGACTCATAAAACTAGAACTTGAAACTGACAATAAAACTAGTATGCATAATAAGTAGGACTTGAACCTCCAAATTTGTCCAATATTCTTGGAAGCTGAATAACCACCTTGGAAGATTGATAGACATCCAAGAGAATTGACTAGCGGTTACTTGGTAGTAGATCATCAGTCTTGAAATTAACCACTAGCCTTGTGAATCGACGTTTAACTCTTGTTGGATTGATATCTTCAACCTTAGACCCACCGAATTTGGTTGCGTTCGAAATACACATTTGCTTGCATGAGTAAATTGGGTCGGATCAATCGATGAAACTTGAGTTGGGCTCGAAAGTTGTTCCATAGAGCCTAATGCTCCCACATCCATTCAAGGTAGTCTATGGCAACTCACAACCTCGTATTGGGATCACTATTATTGCAACCTCTATCTGATGAAATATGTTTGAAAATATAAAACTGTACATTTAAAGTAATTAGCCTTCTTAAAATGGGTATTTTTCTTTTTCAGTTTCCAAGATGTCTCAAAAAGTGATTTTCTTTTCCTTTTCCAATTACTTATTTTAGTACCCTGGACACTTTTTAAAAGAAATCCTATTTTGAAAATGCAAAATTTTATGTTTAAAATAATTAACTTTTTTTTTTGTCAAAAGACATTTCCATTCATTGCCAAAACGATACATGCTAGAAAATCTCAAAAGTCACAATAATAAGGCAAGTCCATAAAGCTCAAAACAAATTAAAAACCAGAAATCAAAGCATATCATTAAATCATGGTTGGCAAAGTTAATTAGAGGCTTGTTTTTCAAGAACAGATTTATGACTGAATACAAGCGAAAGGATTGACTGCCGATCATTAAATCCCACAGCATAATTAGTGATAAGCACATGTCAGGAACCCCATCTGTAGTTATGAATTGGTCTTTTGGCAGCGTTCACTTAGGTTCGGTGTCCTCAACACCATCACCGTATAAGATAAAGCTAATTAGCCTTCTTAAAATGGGTACTTTTTCCGGTTTTCAAACTATCTCAAAAAGTGATTTTTTTTCCCTTTTCCAACTACTTATTTTATTACCTCATATACTTTTTAACAAAACTCCAAAGAACAATATCGAAGACAAACATTTATTTACTTGGTTGGGAATTTCAAAACTTGGAAAAAGCATTGCTGCCTTAATCTTTAGAAAAAAAAATCAGTTTCGCATTTTGATTGAATGTTATTCTGATACTACTTGGCACACGATTTCCAATTCCTTAGAACAAATTGTACAGTGATGAGAGACTTTGTCGACACAAAATATTATCTATATGACAAAACAATGGTGGGACTCTGACACCCCCACATATGGTCACTACACGACAATGAAGTAATTAGATGATTTTTTTTTTTGGGGGGGGGGGGTGTGGGGGAGAGAGAGAGAGAGAGAGAGACACAAAAACATATGTAGGCTCAGCACTCACGCTCTTGTTTTTGCTGAAAACTCGTTTTGGCACTTGTTCGTATAATCTGGTTTACAAAAGTATTAGGCTTTTGTCCTGATGTGATCATATAATGGAACTTATGCTAAGCAAGGGGGTGTCATTTTCTCAGATGAATTAAATTCCTGTAGGCCATGATTTGAGGGTGAAGAAGGAAACCTGAGGTGCACGTCAATTTGATGGAGATGACAGGCAACCAATCTCTCCTGGGTCCACCCAGAAGATACTCCCCCTCGAAGAAAACCTGTTTCGGTTCCCATTAAATGAACAACAGTCCTGTACCTAAGACGGTCGTCACCAACATATCCTTACCCGATGGGGGCATGATAGTGCTCGCACTGTTGAGCTTTGGCGCCATTCACTGAATAATAATCACGAGCTTTCGATTCATTAGGACTTTAGATATCGACCATAAAAAAAAAAAAAATTAGGACTTTAAATGGGCCGAACGATGGAAGCGTTGTGCTACTACACATGACATTGAGAAGGAAAAATAATCTTTCCAGGTGTTCTACGGACAGTCTCATCATAAACTATACTCTGTATCAAACTAATGTACTAAGACATGAATAGTTACTTCGTGAAGCCTGCAATCAGTTGACAAGGCGGCCCTTCGAGCCAATTAAACTTTACCTAGATCGATCATGGAAAGTTGGTTGCCCAATCTTAATTGAGACGTCGAGGACCCGACAGTCACTAGATGTAAGAAAACTATGATGCAAAACCGTCAGACAAAACATTTAGCGCCGATAAAAAGCTAAAGCCCTAATTGCTTTCAGCTCCGAACATGATTAGATAGATTGACACTCACACGGAGACTAGTGCAAATGCGATGTTTTTGAACAACCACGCATTAGTTCCTGTAGCTATATTGAGGTTTTTGTAAGATAGTACGAGACCAACAACAGTATTGCTTGCCCGTCCACCGAGATATCATTAGTCGTTTGACGCCTTGACCTTGTTTAGTCGCACACTGCAAAGCCGCAGATATTCATTTTTCTTTTTTTAATTTGACCTGATGCAAATCGCGTACATAAATTCCAATCGAAAGACCGACATCGAGTCTTACGGATTGATTTCAAGCTTTTTGAGACCGACGTTGCACGTCACAAAATAGATAGCAAACAATTATAAGTGACAACAAAACTCTTGTAACTTGCACAGACTTGCTAGAACTGTTCGAAAATCATGAAAACATTTTCCGCATCCTGAAATGTGTTACACCCTCTTGCAGTTAGAATCATTTATGAACTTGCCTCTTTTATTTTTGTGACATAATCCCTCGAACAATCTAAAATCGCGTGGTACATATGTTTATACTTGACGAATTTGATTTGGCGTGACACTGTCGGTAAATTTGGTAGCAAAATTCACATACGAGCTCTTTATTTGTGCATAAAACATTCGAGAATGATTTTATGGTTATGGAACCTTAGAAAACAATATATTAAGGGAATCACTGTACGAACGCACATACTATAAAGAATTATTACACAACAATGAAGGTACAGCAGAGACTTCGTAAATGAGGCGAAATATACAGGGTGTTTTTGCACGATTTAACCTTCTCTATACGATATTTTGTAAAGGCCAATTAAATAGATTTTGTTGACTAAAATTAGACATTGATGGTTAATAAAAAAAACCTAACACACATCATTGGTCGAGGGAAACATTGATATTTGGACTTTGTTTATTTCCTGAAAAATGAATGATTTGAAATATACTTTTCCTAAAAATAATTGCTTGTACCACTTAATTAATTAATAATTTTTTTTCATAACCAACAATAATTTATATCTAACCATTTTACTGAACAATGAAAATATTTTTCATTCATTCATTTTTATTAGAAATGATGGTAATTATCTTTGAGAAAATATATTTCAAATCACTCATTTTCTGTGAAACAAACACATCCTAAATTCTATATGCCCTTCTAAGTATTGAGATGGGAATATGAGCTTTTAAGGAGCACCATTAAAGGGGAACCATTTAATGGCCAACAAATTATATCATTCTTGGATCAACAACTTTTACATAATGAAAATATGGCATATAATGAGACACTTGATGCACTTTGTTGTAGTGATGCATCATTGACTATGTTTAAAAATGTTGTGTAACAAAGGGTTCCTCAATCATGCGGTCTAGTGATAACATGACTCTTGATCTATGCTGTCATCCTAATCAATGGATGACTATACAGATATATGATGTTTTGACATAGCAAGTGGCTACTTCTTTCTCCGGATGAAGATTCTTATCCCGAAAGTATTTCAATAAGGTCCAACTAACCCTAAGATGTCAACGCACATCAATAAAGTATCTATCAACTGATATGTATTGAGATAACTATGTGATCAATAGCATGTAGATGATTTACATCCATCGTCTCTCCACATTGGAAGACTAAAGTGTCGAAACATCGAACTATAATTCTATCAATGAAGTGCAGTGTGCACAGTCCCTCTCATAGTTCTTTTTCTCAAGAGAGAATAAAAGGTTTATCAATTAGCACTTATTATCTTACCTTTCTCCAATAGAATGCCCGAAGATTATATTTTCATCCCATCTTTAAAGTCTTGAAAATTTTCTATACTACAGCATTGGCGTCCATATAATAACGGAATCAATGTACTGTATCCAAGGGTTAAATTTTATTATCGTCATTATTTTCTAAGCCATTTTAGTCGAACTATTGCTTTCTGCAACGATCATATAAATAATCAGTCTGAGAAAATGTACTATTAAAGTTCTGCACTGCAATGCTATATCCTGGAACCCTTCGGACTGTATTACAAAGGATTGTCGCCATTCATCTTTTGTCTTTTACCAATCATTTCCTCACTTTTGTATCCCCTTGTGCTCTTGTTTTCTTAATTTTCCTTCTTCTTTTCTTTCTGAGACTTTCATCGTCATCATGGCTCAAAAAATATGACATGAACGTGCAGCTTGTCGGACCAGTTCTAGGCCAATAATGTCCTTCTCCGCACTTTATTCCGTTCTCCATTTGCTTTTTCATTGCATTCAGGTGGATTCGGTCCTTTCATTTCCTGTGAGCAGTAGATGTCCAGATGCCGATCCATGGTCGTCTGAAATTTTATTTTGGTCATTAGACATACTCACTTTCTGGATGATTTCACTCGGGTTCTGTATGATTCTTAATGGTACTCTCTTGCTACCAATCGATAGATAAAGTCCAAGAATCACGTCCCTGTCATTTCCTTTCTTTTCCGTTTAAGGGAAACGGGATCTCAATTAATATCTGTTATAGAAAAAATGGTGGTTTCCACTTTCTCTTTTATTTTTGGATCAAGTAATAGGATTTTCACGACCGTAGAATAATGGAGGGGATATCTGATTGTAGATTTATTGTGGGTCTCCTATATTTGAAGTATTCACATGTTATCTCTACCTCTAGATACCCACCTCTTATGTAAATTCTTTGTTGGATGGGTGTGAATCTCTCTCTCTCTCTCTGGTCGACCTTAATTAGAGGCCGATTTAAGATCCATGACGGTCTACAATCTCGATTCTAAGTGCTGGGGCGCAGAGAGAGAGAGAGAGAGAGAGAGAGAGAGAGAGTAAAATGAGGAGTTAAGAGTTTGTGAACTAGAGTTCTTATTTGAAATTTGGTGGATGAGGTTAAGAAGAGTGGTAGGGGCAATACTGAAAAGGAAATGAAAATTTGATGAATAAACTCCTACATGAACCGATACAGTCGGAAGCTCAACAGCAAAACTGAACCCATTAGAGTTAAACGGCTGATTTTCAAAATAGAGAATACAAATGAAACTGGGGCAAGAAAGTGGAAATAGTTCTTAACGATAAGGGTGGTAGAAGGACAAAAAGCTTGAAGATGTCTGCAAGTCACAAGAGCAAGAGGTTCATCAGAAACTCCTAACCGGTAGACCACCAATACATAAGAGAAAAAACATGATTTCAATCGTTCATGTTTAGAGATAGAAATTGCTTTAATTACGTGATGATAAGAAAACATTGATAGCCCTGAGAGAGATGCTCACTAATCATGTTACCCATTTGATAGTTGGAAAACACAGAGTTTCCCTTTCTGGCAAAATTAATTAAGCACAAAAGCAAGCACGTGATGCCTTGACTTGTACAAAAAAAGGAAATCTATGACTAGCCTAACCTATCGATGTTTGGCGATATTGTTCTGTCAAGACAAGGGTTGCGAGATTAGTTTACGTATTAATGACGCTGTTCATGCTACCATAATTTGCTTTCCAGCATATAATATGTATATTATATATACACCAATATCTATTCTCGTTCATGCTTGATACAAGAAAAGATCCATTTTGTCTCCTCCTTTTTTTGGGGTCCATTCATATACTTTGGCTAACCACCGAAACTTTCTACAACTCTACCTTTTTTAGGCTTTAGGGTTTCTCTTTTCCTCTTTATCATGCACTATTCACGCCTTTTGAGCGGTTGCGCTTTTTTGAAATTTTTAGCCCGACCCCTTTTGGCAGACTGCGACGAGTGAGATTAGCCTTCCTTGTGGATCGTGTTTCTAGATCTTTAGTTGTTTTCAATTGCAAATTCTTTCTCTTATGATCTAGTGGAAACATAATAAATTCATGTCTAGCCAGGACAAATCGAGGAGAGTTGCGCACTCTTTATCGAGAAGCGGTTGTTGCGAAAACGAATTACAAAAAGGATAAGGCTCGGTAGTTGAGTTAAGTTTACCAAATTAAGTGAGATGAACCGTCCGCGTAATCGTGGTATCTTACCCTTAACGTGTCTTATCATATTCAAAAAATATCTTAGATTTAATAATACATAAAAGGGAAGAATGGGTCCAACTTAAAAGGGAAAGTTCTCTTCTATCAAGGTCATTTTTTGAATTAGGCAAAACCATATAATTTTGTCACTGTTGCTGTCATCGTCAACATCGTAACTTCTTTTACAATCAAAGAGTCTTCTCGTTGGTGATGTAGAAGTTTTGGACTGCCAACTCACAATAATGATTCTTTGAGAGATCAATTATGCATCCACTAACTACACCTAAATTTCGATGTGATTCCAGTGACACTTGATGCTTTTCTTTAGAAGCGTCATGCAAACGCTTACTTAGTAGTCAGATTTAGTATGACACCTAAACCTAACCAAGATTTGCGCTTAGAGCGGCAAAGATTTAGTCACAATATCTAAGTTTTGATACTTTTTTGTGGTTGCTAATAACCATTGTACCCTAACCAACAATCTTGACTCTATCACTACCTCTTTGCTCTCCTTTCCCGCTAATTTCTCCTAGACTAGAGATCTAATTAGTCCTTTTCATGGTTGCGTATCAGATGATGAAGTTCCAGATCGTTCTTAACTCTCCGGCAGTTAGCTCGAGCAGAAAAACTGAGCACATACATTAGGCATATATGGCCTGTTAAGGGCCATTAATGACCATACAAACTTGTTAAATGCAATGAAAATCCATCTTGCAAAAGTAGCAGCTAGAAAGATATCAATGATTAAGAGCATATGTTCGCTGTTAGGTAACATCCAGAGCATGCACGCTTATAATGATAACTTGTCTTTAAAGGCTCCTGTAGTTACATGATTACTCCTTCTAGCAGGTGCGAATCGTTTTGAAGTTAACCAAAACCTCATTTCCCCTGGGTCACTTATTTGGACGAGAGACTCGATTCAATGATCTTTGCTTGATTGATAATTGCTTCTTTTTGGGCTGGGGGATTAGGCCACTAGGGTAGATCTAGAAACACCAGTTGATAACCACCCAGGATTTCATCCAGATACCTGAAGTCGAATGTCATTGCTGTTTGCTGTTTCTTTTATGCACTTTTAGCAGCTACGGAAACAAAGCTAAAGACTCCTGAAAAATCGGAACTAAGAACTACGGTTTCTTTCTTTGGCAAGATTAATTACATGTTATTAAACTATTGTCATTTTCTGCTAAATCCAAGAAAAAAGATACATGATAATCTCCCTCCCTCCCTCTCTCTCCCCTCTCTCTCTCTCTCTCTCTCTCTCTCTCTCTCTCTCTCTCACACACACACACACACACACACACACACGCACGCAGAGATATTGGGATTATTTTCGAAATACTTCACCTATTCGCTCTCTAAATATTAAGGATTAGCGAGATAAGATTAACAGCTTTAAGATACTTCAAACATTTATTTTACATAAGTCAGCTAATACAGATAGTCTTACTTTTAGTAATTAATTGTCTAAACCAATGATTATGGAGGTGAATTCTGGAAAAAGAATATCACTTACCCAACCGGTATGTCACAGAGAAACCCGAAAACAGATAAAAAGTGGAAGGCCTTAAGGTATATTAAGCGATCTGGATCTTGTATGCAAGAGGCAATAAAAACCCTGGAAGCATACTCGCTGGATGAGCTTCAGAAGTCTAAAACGCAAAGCTCCAAAACATTAGATCGGAATCGTAATACATGATTCATTGTGGGTAGGCAAAGCAGATGTCACTCATATCACTGAGGCTAGTGACATGAGAAGTTTTGGCAAGATGCGCGACACTGTACAGAAAGACCTTGCCGACTCAACAGGAAGGTCACTTTCAAGAGGGGGGCGTTTCAGTGCTTTTGCTTTCACCAAGAAATGGGGTTCCCCATTTTCATGTCCTTTAGAGAGAGAGAGAGAGAGAGAGAGAGAGAGAGAGAGAGAGAGAGAGTGCAATATACAAAGCTGGTAATCAAGCTTGGGTTTGAGAGAGAGAACCGCACTTGCCCCACAAATCCTTTCATTTTCTTCCAACTTTTAATTGACAATGAAGTGCCATTTGCATACCAAACAAGACACCTTCCCTTTTGAATGATTGGATGGAACAAGGATTATGGTGTGATTCCAATTTTCCTGACACTATTTGTTTCTTCTGATGAATGATGATGATGTTGATGGTGATCAAATTCCACAAGGCCGGTCGACCCCTACTGGTGCCCCCTCCTTCCCTTGCCACATTCTTAGATGCTTTGATTATTGGTTGTACCTTCATCCATTATCATGTGCTTAAATTATTGTTCCTTTGCAAGTGCAAATCCAACCCCCACAGAGTGAGAGAGACACCTGGAGTCATGACAATAATTGTTGTGAATACATGTACTAGGGTGCTGCGACTAACATAGAAACGTCAACAAACGAAACGATTTGAGTATAAAGTAAATTGCAAAAATAGGACCTGAACTTGATGGATACACATAGTATGATGGGTTGCCTACTTAAGGGAGAGTGATTGACGAGATGGTTTCACTATAATTAGGGATGAGCAATTGATTCGGTTCAACCTTAAAGCCGAACTGAACCGGCCTTACCCACCAAGTTCATTGCCTTCATAAAAAATTCAGGACCCATCCTTGACCAATTCGATTCCTAGTGCCACACCGATAAAGTTAAAAAATGGCTAGGATGTCTCCATTACTCATGAGAGTGATAGAGACCATTACCTTAACACCTCTCTTTTCAATATTTTTTTATATGCGTATCGTCAATGGCCTTAAGTCTACCATCGAACTTCTTCGATTTTATTCTTTCGTGTGTGATGAGTGTACTTTTATGAAGATTCCATTGATTAGAGAATTTGAAGTAGAGATCGGGCAGCTAAGCAAGATTTTCCTAACTAGCAAATTTATTCATTCAAATTGCACGTATTGTGCTTTATGTTAAGTTCATCTCCACTGAAAAGTACAATTTTGTGTTTGTCGATCATGGAAAAAGAGTTAGAAACTATGATATAGCAAATGGTTTTCTCACCTGTGCATTTCTTTTCGTCACGAATCTCCAAGGATTTTTGTTAGAAAAAAAAGATTTTATTTCATAAGTAATTATGATTTAGAAAAGCAATATTTCAGATAAATTAGATGTGTAAATGATTCTCACATTTCATGTACTTTAAAAGTTTATCTAAGATGTGTCTGTTTTAATGGATATCAACGATTTAGGAAAACATTTTTTTAAAATGTTTGTTTGTATTACTTAGAAAATTTAGTCAATGAAAAATATTTTCGTTGTCAACAAGAATCAATGCATAAACATTTTCATGATAAAAATAGTTTTCATTAGTTAATTCATTTTTGTAATCGACAAGTGATATTTTAAGGAAAAGCGTTGATTTTTTGTGGAAAAAATGCATTCGAAACGTTATGATTCTAAGAAATAGGGACTTCAATTATGACTTACAAGAAATGCACAAAATCACATCAATATTCTGTAATGACTATGGAACTTCTACACGACCTTATCAAAGTTGTAACTTGATGTGACTGCACTCTCGAGTCTTGGGGTAGTTAATTCTTATCCTTGCTCAACTGTATCTATATGTCATTTTTAAGCTCGTATCCTGTTACTAAACGAGGCCCTAATTATTATTATTTTTATTTTTTTTATTATTAAGATATCAAAATCTATTAATGAGTTGTATTTACTACAATATTCATTAGCTACTGAAAAGATAAAAATCCAATATGAAATGACGTTTGAATGAAACCAAATACATCGTTCTAATTCCAAACTGTATGGAGAATTGTGCTTTCTCCACAGTTTTTTCCTTCATAACTGGAAAAGGCACGAAGATATCAATAAACTGATCTCACTTGCAGTATTGAAGATTCACAAAAAATCCCGTCCATAGGAACTAAAACTTAATTAGTTTATGGATCGAACTAAAATTATATATATTCCAAAAGGCCCGTGCTATTAACGGGTTTCAATTGCTAGTTAAGGAATACGAATCGTGAAACATTAGTGGGTAAACTAATTGGGCCCGATAGCACAAAAATTAGAATTACCCAATGATGAAGGCCCATTTACTTTTGAAATCACGGATTACATCTTCTTTTTTTAACCAACCTGGAGATTGCTAAGCCAAAAGGCTGCTCTACTGCCCGACATGTAACCTTACTCGATGAAGCTTCTAATCTTTGTGAAAGAAAAGTATACTCAGTTTGTTTCACGGAAAATATTTTTCAAGAAACTATGTTAATTTTCGACATTTGGCTTAGTAAGGAAAATGAGTCAATTGAAAACGTTTTCTTAACCATCGGAAAACCTATGTTTAATTTTTTTTTAAAAAATGATTTCCTCTTTCAAAAATTGAAAAACAATTTCCAAGCATTTGAACTCAAAACTTTATACTTGAGCATGGAAACCCAATGCTAGTTCCTAAGTCTTTGGCATTGAAAACTAAGTCTCCAACACCCAAGCTTGGGTCCATTAAGGCCAATCTTGTGTCAGGCTTGGTGCTTTGGTGCCCATGCTCAAATTCATCAAGGCTGGGCCTAAAGCCTTGGTGCTTGTGTCCAATGCCCTGACACCTGAGCCCGGGTCTATAAATGTCGTGTGTGGGTCGTAAGCGAACCCAAGTTGTGTGCGAGTTCTTAGTGCTCAACTCAAGTCCTTAATTAATGAAACATTTGTTCTTATAATTTTTTAAAAATGAATTTTGAATTATTTTTATCCTTTATTCTTTTCTTTCTTTTTCCTTCTTTCTTTGCCAATGGCCAGTCACAACAACGGTTGGCAACTAACCATAGGCGTGGTATGAACTCACTCAATGCCGGCAAGATTCGAGCTTCCCAAATTTCAACGAGTTGAGTCGAGCCAAGCTGAATCTAGCCAGCCTCAAGCACAGCTCCACCTTACCAAATTTAGCAAGCTCGAGGCCTCATAAAAGGTCAGCAAGTTGTGGTGAGCTTGAGGATGCGGTGGTGAACTCGAGGCCTTGTGAGTTGGCTTGCCACCCTCTAGCGAGGCACGAGCTAGCACGGCCTCAGAAACTTGAGTCTCTTGCCCGGCATCGGAAACTCGAGTCTCTTGCCCGGCATCGGAAACTCGAGTCTCAAGCCCGGCCTCGATGGATGCGCAAAAAATGTTTTCGACAAAATAAATTGGTTCACACTATTTCCACCATCTTATTGACAACCGACACCCCATTTCACATTAAGTTGACTATATCATCCCTCGAAAGTCCCACTCTTGACTTAATATTATTTTTTGCCATTTTTACTTTTTTTTCTCTTGTTTCAATTTTACTAGAAATGAAATTACTCGTACTCTTCTCAAACAACATTTATTAAGGTTGAATATGGCCTACTCTTGATTTAAGATTATTGCTTTCTTTCTTTTCTTCTTTTTTGATTTTTTTTTCCTTTTATTTCTAAAAACAAAATTTGTGTACCTCTTTTATTATAAAAAAGAAAATGTTTGTATGACATCCGGATTTTTGGCTCGGTGGGTCCCAAATGTTTAATAGTCCACGCCACGTCATTCAAATTGTCATCAGACCGCACCAATTGCACCACCACGAAGACTTTCCACCTTCTCTCATTTCCATCATTAGCGAGCCACCTAAGCCTCATTTACAATGCTATAATTGCTATTGCTTCACGGCAACGCCAACTCGACATCGCGTCATCACCCGATCGCCACGATCGTGCCACGCTAGTTTGCCAAATCAGCGCCGCCACCTGGCCAGCCCCTACAGGGTACGCCGTCTCCCCCAGGCCGAGCCACCGCCGAGCCAACGACCAAGGACACCTCAGTCCACAAAAAGGACAAGCTGTCCGTTCCTTCTGAAGACAGCAGAGCTGCAATTGCCTTCACCAGCGACGCCCATCTGCACAAGGAGAACTCAGCTCCAACCGCACCGCCTGAAGACCCAAAAGAAGCCGCTGCACTCCTTCCTCCTTTATTCCTTCGGCAGATTACCTCTCCTCACCCCGTTCCTCCCTTTTCACTCCATTTCCATCAGTGTTACCTACAGAACCTAGTGAACGAGCCACTGTTCACCTCAGCTCAAGGTTGCCGGCAATTTTCCTCTCAACTCAGCGGTTGCATCGCTGTTGCCAGCCAAGCCGTCGTTCTGCAGATATACGACTGCCGTCCTCTAGGACTTAAGGCAAGTGGATATGCCCTGATTTATCCTCTATCGACTGATTGTCATGTGGCGAGAAGAGTTCCCTTAGAAATCTTTTGAATCTCTGATTCTGGAGACATTATTAGCAGCTAGTCGCAAGTTTCGGACAAAGTTATATAGTTAGAATGTTTAAAACTTCAGTCGTTGGGTTTATATATGTGTCATGGGAAGGTTATATGTTGAATCTTCATACATACCTGGACTGAAGGTACCGAAAGTTGAGCCAAACTAGGAAAAGATTGTCCAAATCAGGTTCGGTTTTAGCCTGATCCTAGTTTTTGTTAATTTTGTACCGATTTGTGTGTTGTGAATTTCATGGGGCATTCTTCACGAAAGTTGTCCCTTATTAGCTGCTCTAGAACATAATTCAATTTCAGATTTTTTGGACTTCGTGTGCTAAAAATACCTTTGAAATATTATTGAATAAGCAAACTGTTTTTACCGTTTCTGCATCGGCCCCTCTACATTTACTAATTTCCACAGAATTTTCCGTCAGGAAATTTAACAAGCGTTCATGAAAGTTGTAGAATACATCCTAAACTACCACATATACAATTTCAAGAATTTTTCGAAGTTGTTATCTTGGCGAAACACTGTCCTTTCTAATTCTGTAGTCCACCGGAATACCCTATGATTTCAGGTGGTTTTCAAAAAATCATGTAGGGTTGTGTGAACCAAATTTGACTTCGATTCCTTCACTGAAAGTGTTCGTCTGGATCTTATCTATCTTATATTAAAGTTTCGTAATTTGTGAAACCCGCGTACCTAGACAATCTAATATAGGCACAGGTGAATATATAATAGTCTAGGGGATAAGAAAAAATGACTGAGGATTCATTATATTCACACTTGAGTTCCTTGATAGTAGTAATGTCAATGTTCTTTTAAATTGAGTTTTGAAATTGCTGCATCATGGTATCAATGTATAATTGGGAATGCTGTTAGTCATGGGGACAACGATGTCCCAGGTTATAGTAGGATGCCTGGAGGGATAACTGAGTTTCTACAGATGCTTGTGGGATGTAACACGATTCCTCCAAATGTCCTCGCGATGTTAGATGGGTGCGAGATGCCAAGGGGGTAATGGAATTCCTTGAGCGATGATGGTAGCATGAATTAATATTGAATATAGTCTTAGTGAATTAAGCTACAGATTACTTGTGGGGAAAGCTACTGCCTTTGATCTATCATGTTAATTTAACAAGATTTTCAGGTAAGTTGATGTGAAAATGGTTTAATTGAGGCTTTCCTTGGCAATACAGTGATTTATTTATGTAGTAGAGACCCATGAACTCTCTACTTGTTGGGTTTAGGCTCATTGGTTGTTGACTCTATCTTTTTAGATTAATAGAAATGTCGGCTCCACAATGCCTCCCATACGATTCATTATGGAGTTCCAATTGACTTTACTTGGCACGAGAACAAGTTCATAAACCTTAATTTCTCGAATACAGTTTTTATTCGGATCATGTCCTGTTTGACAGTGGACATAAGGGCTTTGGTGGAAGCTGTATTCCTTGGGTTCGTTGGGTGGTACGCTTGCATCGATGGGCGCATAGTGGGTTCCCTCCCACTATATGATGACAACGATGGACTAGGGAACGGAGGCAGTCGGATGGAAGGATTTTTGGGACGTGGATGAATTTTGATGGAGTCGGAGACAAGGGTTAGGTGAATATGCGTACAGTAGGTTAGGATGGGATGATCGATGTGTAGGCGGGTGTCATCAGTAACACTGACCCTTTTGATTGCCCTAGTATACCAAATCCATCACTTGATAAGTATATAGAAATATGAAATGAAATGAAATTGCCTCGATTGTAAAAGTCTGAGTGTATTTCTAGGTTACTTTAGTCAATTAAGCTTTTGCATGCTTAAGAAAATGTGAAATGGATAAGATAACTATGCTAGTAGTTTTACGTTAGTTGTGACATGCTAGTGCGTCACAATTTGGTAGATTAATATCTAATTATTGCGTTAATGAGTTGTATATTTCTTTTCTTAGTAGGATTTAGGGTGCGTTTGGAAAGACTTTTGGCGAAAGTCCTTGAGAAAATGTAAAGGCACTTGAGTTAAAGGAGTTTTTCAAAATATAAATTGTATTTGGTAAATTATACTTGTGAAGTCCATTATGAAGTATCTTTGAGCAAAATAGTGTTTGGATAAATTAAATTTGCAAAAAAGCTTTTATTATTAAAAAAAGGGAAAAAATGAGAGTTTGCCGGCTAAGGGCTTCGTCGGTTGGTAGGCAGTTCGGTGAGGGGGAGGCGGCGCGGCGAAGGGCAGTGTCCGGCTAGGGTTGCACACGGCACGGCGAGGGTCACGGCAACTAGGATCTCGCGATCTGGGTCGTTGCGACTAGATTGCGAGATCCCGATTGTCGTGACCCTTGCCAAGTCGTCGTGCGACCCACCGCGCTGCGGAGGTCATTGGCGCCCGCGATTTGGTCACCGTGACCCAGATCTGTGCACAATCTGGGTTGCCGGTGTCCTTTGCGCAGCGACCCTCATCAGAGGGTCATGGGAACTTAACCGGACCACTTGTCCTTCGCCGCACCGCCTACCCTTTGCCGGATTGCCTACCCTTCACTGGCGACCGCGCGTAGATGCTAGCCGTGTTCTCAGTAGAGAGAAGGGAAGGATGAAGATGATGAACAATTGTCGGGGTAATGCCGGAAAAACAAAAAATTAACGAGGACAATTTTGGAATAAAAATTTCGTTGCCTTCAAAGCCAGCATGCCAAGAATGCCTAAGGCAGCCCCGACCTACCTTGGGCTTTCAGCCTTGGGAAGGCTTGCATTTGGCAAAGGCAAGTAAAGAAAAGATTGCCAAACACTAAGGGTGCGTTTTGGATGGGCATTTAGAAAGCCCATTCAACCCCCAAAGCCCCTTCAGCTAAAATAAGGGTGTTTGGCAACCAATTCTAATGAGTTTTCAAATGAAAGTCAGTCCTTGGAAATGCTGAAAACATTTTTTTCTTCCTAAACTACCCTTATTAATTTTTCATATTTCCGTTATTACCCTTATATTTATTTATTTTTTAAATGAAAAGGAGCAGCCCTTCGCCAAACCAAAGGCGACGGCCGCCGGCAAGCCGAGATCTGCGCCGGCGGCCGTTGGCCGAGGTCACCCGAGGTCGAGCGACCTCCGCGAGGGTCGCGCGACCCAATCGAGGGCCACCGGAGGTCGCCCGGCCTCGGCGACCCTCGGCGAGGGTCGCGCGACCTAGCCGAGGGCCGCGAGGTCGCCCGACCTCGGGCAACTAGGGTCGCTCGACCCGGGCCGCGCGACCCAAGCAACCGCCACACAGGTCTCGCGGCCGCAGCGGCCCTTGCCGTCGGGAGACCCGGGCGAGGGCCGCTTGCGGCCGTGAGACCCGGCGGCGGTTGCACGGGTCGCGGCCCTTGGGTCGAGTGACCCTCGCCGAGGGTCCCCGGCCTCGGGCGACCTTAGTCGACGATTTGCCGCGGCGCCAAATCTAGCTCCGGCGGCCGTAGCCCTTCGCCGGTCCGGCGAAGGGTTTAGCTAAATTTAAAAAAAAAAGAAAAGAAAATAAAAGAAAAAATAATACCTATCAAAGCCCCTAGTGAAAGTTATTTTTACCAAATGCACATTCAACTCAAAGTTCATTTGCAAAAAAATTTTACCAAACACAACTGCATTTTCCCCAAGTAGCTTTGGGAACTTTCAAAGCATTGCATTGGATTCAAAGCCCATTGCAAATGACGAACCAAACGCAGCCTAAATATTTGGCCCAAAGGCCTTTAGGCCCCTAAAGACCTTTGGGAAAGCTGTTCCCAAACGGAGCCTTAGTATACCTTTCATTTAATTATAACTTTAGTATGTGTCATTATGTTGTAATTCGTGTATTTTAACTATTCAATTTGCTTTTTATTCAGTGAATATAATAGTCAAATTTTTAATTATTTATTATACGATGCATTAAATATTTTGAGTGATGTCAATCCATTCCTTTGTCTATAGAAACATACTTCAAAAGAATAGTTAATTAAATGAGATCCGGTCTTTCTTCTTGAACGTTAAATAGAAATACTATGTTGATCATGGTAATTACCTTCATTATTGCAACCAAGAAGAAAATATTTATCTCTCTTTGACCTTTGTATATAGACAATATATTATTGAGCAAGAAACATTACTTGAAGGACGGCAAAAGATTACTTCAAGTGTCACAAGTTGGCACAAATGGATACTTAAGTGTCAAAACTTACGAAAGTGACAGTTAATTGCCAAAATCGGAAAGAAATGGATCACTTAAGTGTCCGGCCAAAACACTGATGAGTCAATATTTCGGGGAAGCGAGTGCAAAACGACGTCGTTTTGCACATTGACGTGGTTAAATAATGCAAAAATGACGTTGTTTTAGTGCTGACATGGTAAAATATCTAATATAAAATTAATTAAATTTAATTTAAAACTAAATTTATTTAAAACATTTAAAATAAAAATACAAATATTAAAAATAATTAAAAAATTAAAAAAATTAATTAAAAAAATTAGAAAAAGGGAGGCGAGCGAGATTTGAGTAGCACTTAAGTGATCTATTTTTCTCCGATTTTGACATTAAGTATCAGTTTTCGTAAGTTTTGGTATTTAAGTATCCATTTATGCCAACTTATCGCGCTCTAGGGGTTTGCGCATCCTTGAAGGACTGTTTTGTGTTAGAAAATTACCTATTAAAGTGTCAAATAAACCTGTTGACATGATTAATTGTTGTTCTCTATTTATATTTTCATCATCAACAAATACATTTAAGCAAAAAATAAAATTGTCTTCCATAATAACTGTGTTACAAAAATAATATAATGAAAAATGAGTAAATTGTGTATTTTACATACATTAACCATAATATCGAAGTAAAAAAATTCACGATCGTGAGGATAATATAGGAAAATAAAATAAACAATTTGCATATGGAATTACCATTTCTTTAATATGATATATGATAAATGCTTGCTCATATTACAACAATGAAGAATAAATTTAGAAGAAGAAAAACATTAATGTAATGGGTGTGAGAGCAATGACTAGGTAAAAAAGTGGTGTTTGAAAGGGATGTTGGTAGTTCTGTCTTTTAGTAAAATTGAAACAAAATAAAACAAAAAAAGGGTAAAAAATAATCTTAAGTCAAGAGTGAGATCCGCAAAAAATAATGTAATCAATTTAACGTGAAAATGAGTATTAGGAATCGAAAAGCGAGTGAAAAGCGAGTGAAGATAACGCAAGCCATAAACGAGCGTGGAAGAAGTAACTAAGTGAAAAAAAAAAAAGTTATTTGAAAGGGATTTTGAGAGGGATGTTGATAGTTTTTTCTTTTAGTAAAATTGAAATAAAAGAAAACCAAAAAAAATGTAAAAAAAAAATCTTATGTCAGGAGTGAGATCTGCTAAAAAAAATATAGTGAATTTAATGCGAAAAAGGGTGTCAAGAATCGAAAATCGAAAAGCGAGTGAAAATAACGCTAGTCAATAAGCGGAGCTTTACATCCCGTCACTTCATCAGTCCATTTTACGACTCGTTACAGCACATGTGTTTGCCGTGAAGAGGACGGCGTCGTGCCACATTAATCTAAGCGTGCTTTTGCGCCCGATCAGTCCGCAGTCCACCACATATCACATCGCAAAGAAGCCTTCCCCAGAAACGAAACGGAGCTGATCCATCATCCCCCAGTCCACTAGTCTATTTCCGTATTCTATTGGCTCAACCACTCTTGGCGGCACCAGTTATTAACTAAACATTTGTCGAGTTATTAACTGCCCAAGTTGAGCTCCCTGACGACATGCAATCAATTCACGCCCGCTTCGAAGCACGCGTGACAATATCGCACGAACCCACGCGCGAACCCACGTTCCCCCACGACGTCCTACTGCGCGCACTTCGTTGACCTAAATCTGGTCGCGACAACTACGTTAGTATTGAAAATCGTGCCTGTCCAATGATTCCCGTGATCGCTTCCTTCCAACCAATGGAGTCCGTTTGATCGCCTGTAGCCTAAATAAAAAGCCATGTTGAGCTTTTGCAAGCATGCTTCCTCTGTGAAGAATGATCTCATTTCCATAAGCCACCTCTCATGACCTTTGCTGTGTACACATGCACGTCGGTATCCTGTAGCAGTGAGGTCAGGTTGGGCCGGTCGGTCGAGCTTAGCTCGGCTTCGCAATGCAAAGGGTAGATGTCGTCCTTATTGTTTAATTTGAAATGAACTCAGCAGACTTTTGTTTGGCCATACTGTCAAGCTCCCACCCTTTGGGAGGTCCACATCACACAGCTGGTGAAGAAGGCAAGACGCAGAGCAGAGTCCCCTGCGTGATGAAGAAGAACGCCCCCCCTCCCACTCCCCAGCATTTGCGCTGGAATATTCTCTTTTTGACCGAAGAAGATGTTTGCGCCTATCAAAATCTCCCAAGTAAAAAGGCAGAAAAAGTTTTCAAAAGAGAAACTATACAATAATAATGTCCCTAGTCCGTCTAAATCGATCATCACGTGGGTACGAGTTCTCTTGCTCTCTTCCGTGTAAGTAAAACCATATACTCAATTACTCGATCAAACTGAACGTAGACGTCATATTCTCTCGGTGCGTCAAGCATCCCGTTCAAATTGGTGCGCCACACAAGTCCATCTAGATTGGTGAGGGATCGAAATTTCTCCTGAAAAATGCGCACGGAGAAAACCGTCGGTTTCCACCGAAGTAAAAAAGAAGACCCCGATGGTAGTAGCTGTCGGCCCGCATGCTCGATGATATATGCCTGAGGCGAGGAAATTGTGTTGTACTTTGACTTTTGCTTTAGGATATTGCCAAAAATTCCGGACCACATATTCAAAGTTTCGGAGGCCGTCCACCAACCCACAGCCACTATATATTCCACTTATAAAACTAGGGTTTTATATAGATGCCAGTGCTTATCTGATACGACAGGCTACATTACAGATGCCCCCGAACTTCCCCATCTTCTTTTCCAGGACGAACGTGTTCCTACCTACTTTCTATCAACGAGGGCGCCCAGGTCCGGCATCTTCCTTTCTTTCCCGTTTATAGTATATCGACTCCTTATTCGTAAGGAATCCATGGACGTCTGGTTAACTGAGTCACTTGCTACAATCAATGGGTGCAACTTTTAAGCACCGAAGATAACAAGACATAGGCATTGTCGCTTGATTCGACAACAATAAATGGGTTGTGAAACAGTCGGCTGGAGGAGAATTTCTTGAGGTTCGAATGCGGGCCACAACTCAATCCCAATCGAATTTCTTGAATGACTGCTACATAGGTAGGCAATAGCCATTGGCTGCTGTCTAAACTATTCGGCTAGCACACGTATAGAAGAAAGTCAATCAACTTGATAAAATTTCGGCGTAGTAGTTACATCATACTAGTATTGGCACATACGTACGGGTATATTCTAGAGTCTCTTATAAAAACAGAAATCTTTACTCAACTGAATCCGAACCAAATATTTCACAAAAGGTCATAATAAAATGTCCTAGAAAATTATGTTGAACCAATAAAAAATATCTCAATTTTTCCTTTCGAATAGATAGAAAGATTTTTAGTCAAACAAATTAAAGCTTCTTAAAGTATAGTCACAAATGGAATCTGATGGACTTCATTGATAACGAAAATGCCCTCCAATTCTTCCACATTAAAAGTCGAATCTATATTCTTGCTTTTTCTATATTTCGTGCTTGGATCAGCACGTCCATGCCAGAAAGTGCAGGTCGCTGGGGAAGCCATTGCTAAGTATCAACAATCAAAAAAGGAAAAAAGTAAAAAAAAGAACCAACTTCAATTTGTCATTCAGCGATGAGGACAAAAACAATAGCTTTTAGACATCAAATCGGTGATAAAAAAAAAGGGACACTATCCTTTGAGCAAAGGCAAGCTTTTCGTTCCCGCCCTTTTCTATAGCATGTGTCCCAAGATCATCCACGATCCCTCAATCACTTTTCCCATCTCAGAAAAATGATAGATTTTTGCCAATAAGATAAAAAAGGGAGAGATTTTCGAGACTATTTTATAGTCCCTTCGGACTTCGCGATGCTATTTTATAGACAGCACTAATTATTAATTAGGTGATTTCAATAATAGAGTTCAAAACCAACCTTAGTCCACTTTTTGCACGCGTGGAATATAAAAACGAAACGAAGGAAAATTATTTGCTTGACCCACGAACACACGAAGAGAAGAGAGACCTAAATGAAGCGTCCAAGCATGAGTTTCAAGAGGTGCCTGGTAGCTTGTTTACAGTTTACAGTTAAATTGACGTTTTGGGCCAGAAATATAACATAATATATGTAGGTAATATAATTGGGATGAAAATAAAGAACATTTTCTCGTTCAAGCTTGTGGGTCTTATGAAAGGAACATCTAAGAGATCACCTCACGCCACGCTTGGCTGGCTCTTTAGACTCGGAAAAATTGAAGGGTTGCTATCCCGTGTGCTGCGCTTCTTTTAGAACATTGACATTTACAATCAATTCTTGTGCTTCTAAGATATGGAAAGATTTTTTTTTTTTTTTCATTTTTTTTTTTGGGTTCCTCAGACGTGTTCAAGGTGGCTTAAAAATGAAAGCAAAAGTCAAAAAAGTCGAATTGCAAAAAGTTAGCAAAAGCAAAAGTCAAAGCTTAAATGGTGACAAATGGATTCAAATATATACAGCGAGTCACGCCGATAAAAAAATAATAATACTCCTCGCATTAAAGAGAATTTATCGATATGCATAAGTTTCTTTTCTAAATCTAAATTCATGTCTCATGACCTGCATTTCCGAGAATAATTGAATACCTACCGGGTATGTTGAGCTAGCAACTAGGAGCATACCTATTGTGTTTTTTTCCCCCCTTCACATTCTATAAAAATAAACACGAGATAGAGCGAAACAATTGGGTGAGGAAAAAAAAGTAGGTTAGTATGATCTTTTAAGCCACGCGCAGTCAATTGAATCGAATCGAAACTAAAGAGGCCGAAATTTAAAAAGCAACATTCAAAAAGTGGAACAAAAAGAAGGCTAGCTTATAAAGTTGGCTAGTCTTTTGTCTCTTTAATTACTTGGAAAACCGAGGCACCGAATCTCGATGGGATCCGCATGTTCTCTCGGACGAAGGGAATCCACCTATGATATGAAGTGTCGACACATTTTGAAAGCTTTCGTACTGTGACTAACATTTCAATATATATCAAATACTCTCTAACACTCTTCGACACTTAATGAATACATATTGGAAAATCTAATATTTGGTCAACTCTCCCAACACTTAAGTCCAAAATTCTAACATGTGAGTTCGGAATTTCAACCCATAAAAATTTTCAACAAATGATAAGTTAAAATGTAAATATGTAAAAAAAATAATGAAGGGAGGAAAAATCTCGTCTTATCTTTTCTTTCAATTTTCACTTCTTGTGATATACAATACACCTACCAAATTCGCTTTTTCTCCTCCGACATGTTCTGACATTCGAGTTTAGAATATCAATTACTTTTTTTCCTATAAGTTTTATGGATTATTGGAATAGAGTTGAATCTGTCAAATTAAAATAATGAATGATATTAACAAATGATAGATTAATGTTTTTAATGTAAATTTATTCCAGATTCCTTTTTATTATTTATTTATTTGTGAATTTGAATGAAATTAATTTGATTAAAATAATCATGAAAATGATAATTTATCATATATATATAAATATATATTTAATATATAACGTATTCCAATGTGTCATGATTATCTATTTTTTGAGAAATGACGCGTTGGTATGTCGTGTCATATCACGTGTCGATGCTAATGCTATTTAGGGATCCATAAGAAGAGAAACCCTTTATGGTCAATGTAATAACTAAGACTTAGGCTCCGTTTGTTTATGTAAAATGTTACACTCTTGAAAAATGATAAAATTTCTTAGTATTTAGCTGAAATCTAAAAATATTTTTCACATTTAGAAAGAAAAATCAAGAATTTCCTAGACACACATATATTAGTTGGGTGCTAATGTATGAATGGACAGTCGAGGAAGAAGTCATGAACATTGAGATCTCGGGTCCAATCTCTATGGACCTCAACCCAAGTGCTGGGGACCCAAGCATGGGCATTCGGATCTTGGTCTAGGACACCAAGGACCTAAGGATGAGAGTAAAGGTTCTCAAGCTCAAGTGCAAACAATTGGTCATATATTCGAAAAATGATTTTTAATTTTTTAAAAAGAAAATTGTTTTTTTCTTAATTTTAGGAAAGTATTTTCTGTCAACTTATTTTTTTAAGCAATCCAAACATTGGAATGAGGAAAATATTTTTTCACGAAACAGATGTAACTATTGAATTGGCTAAAGGTAAGAGGAATCAATAAGACAAAATAGGGTAAAGAAGCACCTGTACAAATTCCAAATATTGCTCTATTTGACGTAAGGAGTTACACCCAATGCCTTTGACCTTAAAGTCTAGCCAATCCAAGAAGAAAGATAAGGATATGCCCTCAATCAAAAGCATATTCCTCCGACAAATTTGGAAGCTGACGTTGTCCATGTCGTTCATTAAGAAATAAAACCATCTTTTTTCTCTATCTTTTTCTCTTTTCTTGGCCAAAGCACAATAATGTACCATATTTCACTCTTTCTTGCAGCAGCAGCCAACATCTAAAATTGGATATCTCACTTGAAGCCTCATTATCATCATCATCATCATCATCATCATCATCATCATTATTTTTTTTTTTTAGAGGAGGAAGGGGATTTGTTATATCTCTCTAATAATGAAGCATGTTTCTTCAGTTACAAGACCTTGTCCTAAATAGTAACGTCTGGATGAATTTCTTGTTTATCATTGCTTACGAATTTCAACTTTTTTCTTTAAATGGAAAACACTCAAAACTTTTACAAAATACAAAAGGTGACGTGTGGATTCGCATATAGGATTTTTATAGTTTTTGGCAATGTAAATTATATTGAATTTTTATGGGGAAGAGGAACAAAAACCTTTTTGCTTTAGATAACTTTTAAACAGAGGAGTAATAATAGTCAGAATCCTTTATTATTTTATATATCGTGTCAAATTGCGAAATGAGACCCGTTTCGTAGCTTAACTCAGTTAATATTAATTTTACTTGATCTAAATTGCTTTCTGGTGTAAAAAAAAATCTAAACGGTTTTAAATAACTGGCTGATGAATATAATTGTAAGTGCCTAGATATTGTGCCATAGAAACAAAACTTCAGGGGAAAGTAGACTCCAATTTGAGTAAGTGAGCCCTCTTGGGCTGCGTTTGGTTCAGCATTTGCGAGGGGGCTTTGAGGGGCTGTTTGGTTCAACTTTGGGGAAATGGCTTTGAAATTATTAGTGAGGGCAATATTGGAAGAAAAAATTCATTAAACCCCCTCAGCATTGAAAATCGAATCCAAACAGGTCCCACTTCGCTTTGGGCTTTCAAAGATTCAGAAGATTCCAAATGCCAGCATTCCCCAAGTATGGTGAGAATGCTGAACCAAACAGTTGAAATTTCCCAAAAGGCTTTGGTGGCTTGGGAATCCAACTTTGCCCCTGAGTCCAAAGCAAATCCAAAGCGAAAATGCTGGGAAATGCAATTGTGTTTGGTAAATAATTTGCATTTGCCAAATCTTTGAAATTATTTACCAAACACAATTGCATCCCAAAGCTAGTCCTACCAACTTTGGGCTTTCAGCATTTTGAGCGAGTTGAAAGTTGGCAGAACTGACAGTTGAGCCAAAACGGTCAAGCGTTTTAAAGAGGGGGCTTTCAGGCTCAAAAAGTCATGGAAATCTTTGAGCCAAACGCAAGCGCTTGGTAGGGGGACCGTGGCCAAGAAAATAAATAACACAAATTCCGGGGACCAGATTTTACTTACCTTAATTTTCGAATCAAAAGTCAATACTCAATTTTGATTTCGTAACATGATTGGAAAAAAATCGAATATTCCGAATTACAGTAGACAGCGAAGAGATTGCACCTTTTTCTATAAATGCAGAGAAGTCACTCGTGCAGCAGAGTCAGTCTGTACTGCTCTCTCTCCACGCATCTTCTCGTGATCCTGTGCGCTTTCTCGTGCAGTGATCACAGTCCCTGCTCTCGCTTTTCCTCATTCTCCGCCATCTTCGCTCGTACCCACTTCACGAGATTCGCTCCTTTCGCGATTCTTTTACCCCGTGACCTGTTCAATCTTACCCAAGTTGCAATTTTTTTGCTTACCCGGCTCTGTTTCCTCTGTCGCGCTGACGCGAACAGAGGAATTTGAGAGCGTCAAGTGAAAGCAGAGGAGGTGAGTAGAAGTTGGGGGGAGAGAGAGAGAGAGAGAGAGAGAGAGAGAGAGAGAGAGAGAGGGAAGAATGGCGGCTAGGAATCTGGAGAAGCTGACTTCGATCGATGCTCAATTGAGGCTGTTGGCACCCGCGAAGGTGTCCGAGGACGACAAGCTCGTGGAGTACGATGCGCTGCTGCTGGATAGGTTCCTCGATATCCTTCAGGATTTGCACGGTGAAAGCATCAGAGAAACGGTAAGGAGTCTTAGTGATCACGGATCGGTACAGCTTTCTGGGTCGTTGTTGTGATGCTAATTGTGCAAGCAGCTGTTGGGTATGTTGAAAATAATCCAAGTGTTTGTGAAGTTTTGAAATTTATTTTTGTTTCGGTTTATCAAAGCCTGTAGAAGGTCGTATTCAACCGATGTGATCCATATTGAACTGAAGTTTCAAGTTTATCTATCCCAAAGAGAAAAAAAGTTTCCAGATTTAGATAGTCTTGTGATATGTGATCCTGGAACAGAGGAGCCCACGTATGTATTAGCACTTTTCAAGGCCAGCTTTAATGAGCAGTGGTCAAATCATCGTTTTTGAAGGCTACCAAGTGATGTAAGCTGGTGCTGTTTCTGCTCACAGGTCTGGTTGGTCTTTAAACTCGTTGTCATATGTAGATGAATTGAAGCTTGTATTTGGACTTTGGTTCTGTGATTTGGAGTGATGACCTTTTGCAATGGTCGGGTGATTGCTTTTCCCTTCTCCTTAGCAAACTGGGATGATCATGAGAATGCTAACTGTTTATGGACTGATTTGGATTTTAGGTTCAAGAATGTTATGAGCTTTCGGCTGAGTATGAGGGAAAGCAGGATCCTCAGAAGTTAGAGGAGCTTGGGAAAATGCTGACCGGCTTGGATCCGGGTGACTCTATTGTTATCACAAAATCGTTTGCTCACATGCTCAATCTGGCTAATCTGGCTGAGGAAGTTCAAATTGCGCACCGAAGGCGAATTAAGTTGAAGAAGGGGGATTTTGCTGATGAGGCATCGGCCACAACTGAGTCAGATATTGAAGAGACCTTTAAGAGACTTGTGGGCCAACTGAAGAAGTCTCCTGAGGAAGTTTTTAGTGCATTGAAGAACCAAACAGTTGATCTAGTCTTAACAGCCCATCCTACTCAATCTGTCCGGAGATCATTGCTTCAAAAGCATGCAAGGTACTTTCTGGGCTCCCCAAGTGTTTTGGTTGCTTATGACTTAGCCATTAGTTGACAAACTATCTGTTGATCAAATGTGTGATGATCTCCTTCGATATATTTGCAGGATCCGCAACTGTTTAACGCAGTTAAATGCCAAAGATATTACTCCTGATGATAAGCAGGAACTTGATGAGGCTCTCCAGAGGGAGGTATGCAAATGATAGTTAAAGCATAGTTAACACAAGGCTTATGGGCTTATCCTATGAGCTGTGAATTTTCACCTGAAATTGAGTTCAGTGAGATGCATGATGAGAATTGCCTCCACTTTCGGTTTGTTTATTATATGCTCAGGTGATTTAGGGGAAGGCAAGGCAACTATTCTAACGACTGTTAAACTGTTTGTATCGAGATCCATGCATATCATCCTACCTATGGGCTATGGTGTATGTCCAGTTCTGATGAGATTGATATGCTTAGTTGTTATGTGAATGTGGTTTTGACATGGTTCTAACTTCACTGCTAATTGGATATTGTGCAGTAACAACTAATAAGTAACGAGGGCATCTTGCTTTGGCTTTGCTACTTCATATTTTCAGTTTTACTATTTACATATGTTTATCATAATTCATAAACAAGTGGTGCTAGTTCTAGATCTTGCTCCATCTTTTCATTTATAGGTATTTGCATTTTCATCTGTAGTTTCTTTTGATCACTGTCCAACTCTGCAACATGTGGAGACATTTGCAATATGTGTCAAAACAACTATATTGATATTGGGGCAATTGATGGTACTTACTTTTCATGCATTTATACCTTATCTTTCATAGTGCACTTCTATTTTGATTGTGATTTGATGCTTTTGAGTATATCTGTGGATTAATGGTGATTCATCTTTCTTGTCTAGATTCAAGCTGCATTTCGCACTGATGAAATTCGGAGAACTCCCCCAACTCCACAAGATGAGATGAGGGCAGGAGTAAGCTATTTCCACGAAACAATATGGAAAGGTGTTCCAAAATTTTTGCGACGAGTTGATACAGCGTTGAAGAACATTGGGATAAATGAACGTGTTCCCTACAATGCTCCTCTTATTCAGTTCTCTTCTTGGATGGGAGGGGATCGTGATGGTTCGTAATCTTCATATGAACGACCTGGCAGTCCTTTGCCATTTGTGCTTGTCGTTTTTATTATTGTAATGACAGCTATTAGTGCACTTAATCTTAGACATCAAGATAGATACGCGAGACTAAAGGGAGGACGACACAATTGGGGAAGTATTTAGATTTTAGATACAATGCAATCTCTCTGACGTACGTGCCCTAATGGGTCCTTAAGCTAGGGAAATCAATTCATTTACTTGTTATTAATGCTCGTAAAAAACCCAAGAAAAAGAAGAAAAGGCAGTGATGATTTTTCTTTTGGTTTTGCCAACTTTTCCTGTCTCTTCTACGCCAATTCCTCACCTCATGCCTGTATTAAGAGGCAGAGTGAACCGTGTACAAGTTTTATTGGCTTGCTCAGTCGTTCATATGTGCCTTTTTTGCAGGAAATCCTAGGGTAACTCCTGAAGTTACTAGGGATGTATGCTTACTTGCTAGAATGATGGCTGCTAATTTATACTTTTCTCAGATAGAGGATCTGATGTTTGAGGTATTGAATTTTCTTTACTCATTTAATGATTGGTTCATGGCATTCAGATTTTGACAATCCATCATGTTCCTATTGCATTCGGATTCTCCTGGCAGTTGTCCATGTGGCGTTGCAGTGATGAGCTCAGGGAACGTGCAAGCATGCTTCACAGCTCAACAAAAAGAGATGCAAAACATTTCATAGGTACCTGGTCCTCTGTCGAGACATCAGTTAAATATGTTAGTTTAAGTATGATACATTTAGCACTTTCATCGGAAATCACCGCCTAAATGCTAATGTCAATTGCATTGTTGTCTACAATGTCTCGTACAGAGTTTTGGAAACAAGTACCTCCAAATGAACCCTATCGTGTGATTCTTGGAGATGTGAGAGACAAGTTGTATAACACTCGTGAACGCTCTCGGCAATTGTTAGCCAATGGGTTATCTGACATTCCTGAGGACACGACATTTACCAATGTTGAAGAGGTCTCTCTTCCTTCACGCAATTCTTGGTTTTTGATTTGAAATTTGATCTATGACTGAAGATTTTAATGGTTAATCTGTGTCTTTTTGGTACGTTTTATGCCATGCCTAATCTGGGCGTGTAGACTTCAAACAGTTTCTTCTTGTAATTCGGTTTGATGCTATAGCATTGTCAACTATGGGATACAGAACAGAATATTCTGTTTTCTACTTTTACTACTTGTGACATCAGCCACATTTATCTGGTGTCACAAAGTAGCAATATATTATTTCATTGTAAAAACTAAGAGTTTGTGATACACTCTTGTAGTTTCTGGAGCCTCTTGAGCTCTGCTACCGCTCGCTCTGCTCATGTGGTGATCGGTCAATAGCAGATGGAAGCCTTCTTGATTTCCTAAGGCAAGTTTCTACCTTTGGGCTTTCCCTTGTAAGACTCGACATTCGGCAAGAATCGGACAGGCACACTGATGTCATTGATGCTATCACGAAGCACCTGGGTATTGGATCGTATCGTGAATGGTCTGAAGAGCGCAGGCAGGAATGGCTCTTATCTGAACTTAGAGGCAAACGCCCTCTCTTCGGGCCTGATCTTCCCAAAACAGAGGAAATCGCTGATGTCCTGGACACATTCCATGTCATTGCTGAACTTCCTTCAGACAACTTTGGTGCCTACATAATTTCAATGGCAACATCCCCGTCTGATGTGCTTTCTGTTGAGCTTCTACAACGTGAATGCCATGTGAAGAGTCCATTGAGGGTTGTACCATTGTTTGAGAAGCTTGCTGATCTCGAGGCAGCCCCTGCTGCTCTAGCTCGTCTTTTCTCGATTGACTGGTATAGAAACAGGATTGATGGGAAGCAAGAAGTCATGATTGGCTATTCTGATTCTGGAAAGGATGCCGGTCGTTTCTCTGCTGCTTGGCAGTTATACAAAGCTCAAGAAGAGCTTATAAAGGTGGCCAAGCAATTTGGGGTTAAGCTCACAATGTTCCATGGCCGAGGAGGAACTGTTGGAAGAGGAGGTGGGCCCACCCATCTTGCTATATTGTCACAGCCACCTGAAACGATTCATGGGTCACTTCGTGTGACTGTTCAAGGTGAAGTTATTGAACAGTCATTTGGAGAGGAGCATTTGTGCTTTAGGACACTCCAGCGTTTTACAGCTGCCACGCTTGAGCATGGTATGCATCCTCCGGTCTCACCAAAACCAGAATGGCGTGTACTCATGGATGAGATGGCAATTATTGCAACAAAGGAATACCGTTCGATAGTGTTTCAAGAGCCGCGTTTTGTTGAGTACTTCCGCCAAGTAAGTGCTTTCTCAAAATTCTCTCTCTGGTTCCTTCCCCCCTTCCTCCTCCTCCTCTTAATCCGGGATAAGTCATGCCTGTGATCCTGCAAATCTGGGATAGGAAAATTTGAAAATTTGTTAGTGAAATATGCCCATCTAATTTGCTGCATTTAGTTGATTTAGATTCTCAGGTGCTGGGCGCACATGACAAATTTTCTGTTTCTCGATTTGTTTATTTCTCTGTTCCTCGGAACAGGTTTGAAATAGAAATCCATTTGGTAATGTAATTTGATTTCTCTATTTCTGGAACAGATTTTTATTCAAGAAATAAAGAAATTGAAGAAATCAGAAACTGAAATCAAATCATATAAAAGAATCTTACGCTTTTTTGCTAACTTAATTCACTCATAACCACAACTTCACAAATTATTGCTAATTTTCTTTTCCTTATTTTGCTTGCTTTTTTTTTTTTTTTGCATTTTTTTTATAACTTCCTTTTTAGGATGAAAGGTAATTGAATGGGTCCCCAATTTTAAAAAACAACCAAAGTTCTTAAATGCTTACTTAAAAATAATGGGGCTCTTTCCTCCTAGAAAAGGCATGCGCATGGCTAGTTGAAGAAAAAGTTCTTATGTAATAGATTAATAAAAAACGTGCATAGAAATTTAACCTTATTTTTTATGGATTCAAAATTCTTGCAAAATCAAAATAATTAAATTGTTACACAATCTTGAATTTTAATTCGAAAGCAAGAGATTCAAGAGAATCTCTCTCTTTACTATGCAAGGGCCATTAAAGGTTTTTTTTTGGTAAAACAAGGGCCATTAAAGGTTCATTGAGTAATAATAAAGAAATTAGGGATGAACAACTAAATTGATTCAATTCGAGAATCAAAATAAATCGATCTTCCCCCGATTGGTTCCTAACCATAAACATTACTTTAAGGTAGAATTCTCATATATTCCTTTATACCATTACTTTTATTTTGTTGATAATATTGTATAATACTAGTTTTTGATAAAACGACAAGGCTGTAAAGGCGCCATTAATGGCACCCATATTTATGCTTCTGCAGTACTTGTTTGAACTTACGTAGGATGGGCTTGCAAATGACACATTGACCGAGGAGGGAAACCAAATAAATACGCTTAGAAAAACAATTGCTAATAAAATGGCAAGGAATAATAATATATCGGAAATTCCATGAAATTGTATTTTCAATTTTTGTAATGTATTAGTATTATTTCGATTATTATTTTGTATTTGAGGATTTCCCATGTTGTTTCAGTATTATTTCGACTATTATTTTGTATTTGAGAATTTCCTATGTTGTTATCTAATCAATTTCTATTTCTAGAAATAGAAATTTTGTTATGTTATCAAACAGATTTCTGTTTCAGAAATAGAAATTTTGAGTCGGTATCAAACGGATTTCTTTGCTCAGAAACTTGTCCGGGGAATAGAAATTAAGAAATTGATTTCTGGCCAGAAATCGATTTCTGTTTCAGAAATTTTGTCATGTGCAGCCTAAGTAACTAGGAAACCCTATCTTGTAAAAAGCGGAAAATATGCAGACTAACCTCTATTAATTGGCATGGACTTTTCTCTATGTCAAGTATGGTAGAAGATTGCAAAATGATCATCTTCACAGAGAAGAAATTTGAAATAAGGATCATAGTCTCCAACATTTTTTTTTTTTTTTTTTTGGGTTGGTTCTCCAACATTTTCTTAGAACTAAATAATTGTACTTGCATCAGTAAGCTTATCCATTATCATTTTTCTTCTTTAAAACGTTCTCTCGTGTTGAAATGACTTCCCAAGTAGAAGTGCTCATGTTCTGGCGCTTGAAGACTCCAGAAACTATTATTGCTAAGAATCGTGGTTCTTTTGATGTTGCAGGCCACCCCAGAGTTGGAGTATGGTCGTATGAACATTGGAAGTCGTCCATCGAAGAGGAAGCCGAGTGGAGGCATTGAGTCACTTCGCGCAATCCCATGGATCTTCGCATGGACTCAGACAAGGTTTCATCTTCCGGTGTGGCTTGGCTTTGGTGCAGCATTTAAGTGCATCATTGAAAAGGACATAAAGAATCTCCACATGCTTCAGGAGATGTACAAGCAGTGGCCATTTTTCAGAGTCACCATTGACTTGGTTGAAATGGTGTTCGCAAAGGGAGATCCTGGGATTGCTGCTTTATATGACAAGCTGCTAGTGCCTGGAGAACTGCAGCCATTTGGAGAGCGCTTGAGGGCAAATTATTTGGAAACTAAGGGCCTTCTTCTCCAGGTAATATACTACTGAATCTTGAAAGTGAACCTCTTGGACCTCCTGAGTATGGCAAAGTCATTGTTTGTGGCTGGGTTTACTAGGGCTTACGTTGATATTCACGTGGGTAGGCACCGTGACTTTGGTTTTTAGCTGAGTTGGGATAGCTAACCCGAAATGACCTGAATGGAACTAAATTTACCTCAATGCTTGGCATTTTCCATTCATATACAATAGTTCAAAATTCTGAAATAGCTGTACTGGAATAATAGATCAGGTTTTTTATTTGGTTCAGTTATTTATAGTTCCATATACACAATGGATCAGTTCAGGACAAAACTTTTCGTATTCAGGTCTGTTGGTATCTACCAACTGCCTGCCATATTGGCCTGGTTTTTCTCTCGTAAAAATACAGAGAGAGGACTTTAGCTCTAAGACTAGAAAGTCGTAACTTACTTTTCTCGGTGACAGATTGCTGGACACAAGGATCTACTTGAAGGAGACCCGTATTTGAAGCAGAGGCTTCGTCTCCGTGATGCATACATCACGACTCTCAATGTCTGCCAAGCATACACCCTGAAACGGATTCGCGACCCTGATTACCATGTGAAGCTTGGCCCACACTTGTCGAAAGAGTACAAGGAATCGAGCAGCAAGCCTGCTGCAGAGCTCGTGAAGCTTAACCCCACCAGCGAGTATGCCCCAGGTCTTGAAGACACCCTTATCTTGACGATGAAGGGGATTGCCGCTGGCATGCAGAACACTGGTTGAGGCTTATGCTCTATATAGTTTGGTTGGGAAGAAATGCATGTTATTTAAGAGTTCACTGGTAAAAAGTAGTGGTCAATAAGTGAGCCTTGTTTGCGACGGAACCGGCTTTGTAAGCAGCTTAAAAAGTTTCAACTCTTTCTGCTTACATTGTGATGTATTATTTAACCTCGATCTTTCAAAACTCTTGGTATAATCTATGTATTTAAAGCTGAGTTTTAGCAGAATACATCTTATCACCTGCAGAGACCTGCACTGCGGTACAGTGGTGCGAGGAGGGATTGGGTTAAGGGCGAGACACACAGCAAACTTGGTAATAGCCAATAAAAATGTAAATGAGAAAAATAATACATAGCCCGCTGCCCCATTAGGTTCAACTTTGGAGAAATGGCTTTGCATTTCTCCGAATATCTTTGAATGGAGGGGAATTTGGTGAAAATAATAGTGTTAGGATATTCATTTTGGTGCATATCTTGTAAAGCAACTTTTAGGTGAAAAGAAAAAAGGAAAAAAGGAAAAAAAGGAAAGAAGAGGAGAAAGACGGGGTGCATGGGCGGAGGCTTGGATTGTTGAGCTTTGCTGTTGTCGACCAAAGGTGACCATTGACAGCTACTAGAGGCAATCGTCGGTTGAAGTCACGCGAACCTCGGTGAGGCAAGAGGCTTCACCGGCACGACCAATCCCCTCGATTCTAGGGCTCTGATTTGGAGATTTGCAATGTCAAAGCTTTGCCGGCACCAATCTCGCAGACCATCCGAGCCCTTTGACCATTTGCAACCCAAGCGATAATCGCTGAGGATGTGCGATGCCAAGGACGCCCAACACTGAGGTCATACGACCGCAGTCAAAGGGCCAGATCTGGGTCACTCAACCCTTGACCTTGACCTCGACCTCGACCTACAGTAGCTCCGGCAATGACAACGACTTTGGTGACCGGTTGATGACACACGTGACCCTCAATCTCAACCTCAACGGCAACTACCTTGACCGAGACCTCAACTCAATGACGAACCAACAGCCGAAGGAAGAAGATGAATAGTAAATTTTTGAAGGCAAAATCGGAAAACACAACTATCAATGAAGGCAATATTGAAAAGAAAAAAACCATTAAAGCCGCACGGTTACATTTCGAAAATGTTGAAGCAAGTTCTTTCCCAATACCGGCATTTAGCCAATGGGATCACAAAAACACTTGTCAAAAACTTTATAGTTTTCCCAAGGGGCTTAAGAAAGCTGAACCAAATGATACAGAAGTACGGCATAGTTAATTATATTTAAGCAGCTCATTGCCAAGTTTTGAGATTTGGCCGAGGAAAATAAGAATATGCTTCTTGGTGAAGAAATGAGTACAGGAAATGAGTACAGTGACAAGAAATTGCACCACATTCGCAAAAACTGAAACATTCGTGTCTTCATGTTGGCGACCACAGGCTAATTCCAACAAAGTTCATTAGCATAAGGGGCAATCAAGTTGTTTGCACAATCGGTTCATCAAGAAAAAATAGTTGTTCGCGCAATCAGACAAATGACAAATTTTTTCACATTTATGGATCACAACTGCTACATGCAAGAGAATGACGACATGATGTCTGGCGAGTTAAAAAGTGTGATCCACCAGCCTGCTCCCTGCAGCTCGGTTCACTCTCCTTGGGTAGGGTCTCAAGCAAAATCATACCATAAGAATTACTGAAGTCAAACCGAGATCTCCCAACCAGGTTCTGTCACTGGGAACTGCAGAGAAAAGGCTTCTGGATATTAGACTAACAGGACAATCTCCATGTTAGTTCAGTCATGCAAGAGAAGCTTCAATATTTCCTTGTTTTTTAGCCCAAAAGTATTGGCATTCAACACTTTACTGATCATTGTTGACACATAAATTTTGGCTTTGCGTTTAGTCATTTACTGCATAAAAATTAGGGATCGCCCCCCTGCCCAAAAAAAAAAAAAAATAATAATAATATAATAGCAACTTCTAAATTTGAAATGACAACAGTTCAAAGCTCTCATAATGACACATGAACCATTTCTTAGATGAAAACGTAACGTACCCCCCAAAAGCAGCTCTGGATTTGTAACATCTACTTAAGAAGAGGATCCATCTGGGAATTTGGTATTTTCCGTGAGAGTGCTGACTGACTCTTCAACAGCTTGAACAAATGTAGCAATTTTATAGGTAAAGAATCCGACTAACATTGGTATCAACTCCAAGTGCATTGTTCCATATTCTGGAACAAGGATCCTGCATTCAGAACAATCAGGTTAAACACAATAGAGGAATATAATACAATTTAATGCTTTGCCAGGCAAATTAAAAGACCACAATGGTGTTAGTGTTACTTAAGATACACCGGTAGGTTGAATGCTACCAAAGTGAAATCTAGTAAAACCACAAAGACGAGTTTTCTGTGAAACTCAAAGCACTAACTTGTCAAATGGAATACATTTCAGGGAAGGAGCATTCCAGTGGCAACAAGCCAGCTTGTCCTAGAGAGAGTAAGCCATACAAAGAGTAAGCCAACAAAGTTACTTACGCATTCCACCGATTGTAGATCATGACTAAAACAACAGGAACTAGAAGCCTCGGCTGTCCAACTGCACCTCTGCAAGTAAAGTCTCCAATGATAAGAAAATGCATTCACATTCAGAAAATTAATCAGCACAGCAATGAAATAGTTTATAAGGAGACTTGAATTCAGAAAGGAAAAAAAAATTAAAAAACTAGTTTCGACAATGCAAATTTCATTGGTGTATATGGGGAAGGAAATACTTTTTAAACCTGTATAGTTTGCCATGTTAAAACAATTACTTCTGGAAGCTTAGTCATTAACTAGGAATTGTCCTCAATGTTTCAGTGATGTTTGAACTCCACTATAATTTTTATGGGGCCTAGTGTGGCACAACTAAATCAGTCAAGCCCAGTCAAATATGCAAGAGCGCCCCATGTCTTAAGCAGTCTGATCATGTGACTTACAATTAACAGCTGCAAAATATCCCTTCAATTGAAATCACAAAGCTAATTGTACAGTGTCGCCATCGACTTGAATGGCAATACCAACATGAAGACTAGTAATGTCATTGGGAAAGATAAACCCCAAGAAGAAAACACATAATCACATCAACACCAATTTCGATGAAATATATATGCATAGAGCAATCAGTCATCACGATCAAAGTTCCAATTTGTTAGCTTTAAAAATGACAATCTGCACAAGCAGCTAATGACATGGTAAGTAGGAACACATCCAATCCAAGCGGTATCTGTTGTACATGATTACATCTGATGGTGTCACTTAAACCACTAGTAAAATGTTTTTTCCATTAATATTCACACATGGTCCTCCTACATATGATCCTGACCAAACTACTCCAGTGGCTAGCTGCTCTGCCAATGACCATTATAAATAGTGGGAACAGATGCACTGCATCTTAATGGTATTCACCATCAAGTATAACTCAATACACAGTCAAACAGAAGATCAGGTACATACTTCATCAGCCCCCTAGCACCATCTGCCATGGAATCCACAGTGCTCCCAAGCATCCTTATGTAAACCAAGGAACCAAGCAAGCCGACACCAAAGCTGAATCATAAGGAGAATGTAAGCACAGAGATTTGCTTAAGAAGGTTTTTATGCAATTCAGTATTATCATTATGTGCAGCTCACATCCCTGAAGAAAAAAACCACATATCGCCCATATTGCAAGATTAATAAAACATGCAGAAATTCCAGAAATAGACGCACCATATAGTAACTCTTTAAATGCTTAACTACGATTTACAAGCCTCTTCCTTAGAGCTTTCGGAGAAGATAAATACCGCTTATCATCTCTGCTACCAAGTATTATCGTTATTGCATGCAGCTAGTCATTGACTATAACAGTCAAGCAGACAGTCCATAGAACTAAAGGCAATAAATAACTATTACTAAAATCGCGAGCTTATTTTCTTAACCATTTGCAGAATCTTATAAACTCACTACTGGTTAAAAGTCCCAACAAGTTTCCAATGTGTGCATTCCTCTATATAAGAACTTGGTTGAAGATGTCTCAATGGGTTATAACTCGTATGGAGTTCTTCAGTAACACAGAATCTGTTGACAACAGAATGTTTGGAATTGGAACCATACAATAGCAACAAATAAAAATACATGGAACTAATTGATGAAGCATATGAGGATAAATTTAAATGCAGAAGAATATATGGATGCAAGTAGGTATTCCAAAAAGAATTTTGAAACATAAGCTAACAGATAATATAACAGTCAAGCTAACAGATAAGCCAAAAAGATAACAAACTAAAGTCAACATGGATACTTAGAAGATCCACCCACCTAGCAGCAATTTCGGGAGAATAAGAAACATAAGCTGAGACAAGACCGACACCACCTATACCAAGAGTGAAGACTTGCAATCTTTTCTTTAACTGTAAAATGAAAATACATAACAAACAAGCGTGAGATAGTAATATAACCATGAGAGTACTACAATAGCTAAGGCCAAGATAAGAAATTTAGTAGCCACTAATACACCTTATAGTATTGCTCCCTTGACTGAGCAGCTAATACATCTGGGTCACCTCGAGGTCGCCTCAACTCGCGGAACATGACATCCTACAAAAAGCTATATTAGAAACCCAACTCTAACAATATGTACAAAATTCTGAATGGGAAGTGAGAATGAGAAGAAAACAAGTTGCATTTAATCAAACTTAAGTTTGAAAGTCAAAGCTTTGAAACGAAGAAAATGAGACTGAACAAAGTCTTAACGGATCAGGCAGGACTACATCAAATGTGATCCTCAAGCCAAAAGATAGTGCATCAGAGACAGCTGAGATTGAATTTTCACAATAAAGATTACTTACACTCCCCCCAGTAGCAGCTTTACTTGCTCTATCCCACTTCTCTTGCTCACGACGTGTCGGCGCCAATCTCCATTTGGGTGAAGCACTGGATTTGTCCTGGTTTATATTATCCTCGATTAGAACATGAAAGAGTTATATATAAAATTAAAATATATTACATAAAAGTGCTGCTACTATCTTACTTCCATGGGACCCACAACTGGCTGTTTTGACACTGTATTTATTGGTCTTGTGAGCTCTTTGCTCAAATCAACTTCTAGACTGCAACAAGCCATTAACTTTCCATAAATAAAAATTTTCCATCACACCTTTCGTATAAAAAATAAGTGCACTGAGGAAGAATTTAAAGTAAAAGTTGCAAGGAAGGAGAAAGAACCAACCTGTCAAGGGTCATTACTCTGTTCAAGCTCAAAAAGCCAGAAGGCTCTTCCTGTAAATGCCCAAAAAGAAATGACGTCAGAACCCTAACATGCAACAAATCCACAAAAAAAGTCCGCAAAATAAACCTTCTATCTGCAGATTCTATCAGTATACCAAGGCGTTTTGCCACTGAAAACATATCTGGTTGAAATACTTGCAGGTCTTCATCAGCTAGGACAATTACTTTCATAGGTCAAATCTAAGTAGTCTTTCTAAACCATTTAGTGATAAGTAACTAAGGCCAAAAATCAGCACATTCACCCCCTTAATCCAACCTTTTCTATCAATTCTTCTTGTCCAGATTTTCCCATTCTTTTCATTTTCTATTTAGATACTGTGGTGATTTTCTTTTTGATTTCCTTCAATTCAAGAACTGTTCTCTTCAGCCATCACGTAATGCCCTCAAAAACAAAAACCATCAATAATTTATGCTTCATTTTGCTAAACTGAATCCTTGGACAGCCTGAATTATCTTTGCCATGCTTGGTTCCTCTTTTTTCCCCTTCCGAACATGACAACTTAGGTGTGTTAACCTAAACCACCTCATGAATTTGCATCAACTCATATTCAGCAGTTCTCTCAAAGGCATATACCAATATACAACAGAGAGAACATTCCGGCAGAATTGCAATGCACACCATGCACACTGAACAATGCCCGACTCTATCCAGTCAACCACACCACCAAACCAAATATTCAGGTGTGTAAACTGAATTTTTACTAAAAGGAAAAGAAAATGGAGCGGCACTCTGGCAAGGCAAGGCCACCTTTGATCAACACAAGATCAAATTTTTCCAACGAATTGATTCTCTAATCAGTAAACAATCAACCAAAAACTAACCATCGGCATCCGAACTTCAAGAAAAAGAGCAAATTGAGCTTGACGCGCTTACCTTAACCGGCGACGATTCGATAGAAGAGCCATCCTCCTCCTGGACCATCCTCTTGAACTGGTCCACGAAGTCCCTGTTCCAGATGAACTCGTCGGAGGTAAGAGGATCCTCCTTCTCGCCGCCCCAGTACTTCCGGAGCTTCGTCGTCGTCGGGGGCCCTCCGTAATCGCCGGGAGCGACCCCGGTGGACCACTTCATCGGCTTCTTCCTGGGGAGTATGATCTTCGTCGGCCGAGGGTTCGGCGCGGGAGGCGTCTGCGAGTCCGGAGAGGCGGGCGTCGCGGCGGCCGTCACCGAGACGTAGCTGAGGATCGCCATCGCCGGTTCGAGAAGAGACGGCAAGCGATTGAGGGGATCCCGACCCAATTCCTTCCGGCCGCCGTCGCTGGCGAATTCCCCAGCTGCGGCGTCGCGCGTCGATGAATGAAGAACTCGGAAGGGAAGAGAGGGAAAGGGGGGAAGAGAAAGAGAGAGAAAGTGTGGGAAAATATCGGAGAAAGAGGAGATGGTGGAGGAGTTTGTGTCCGTTAACGTTCCACATCCGTTCCCCACTCTCGCCCGCAGGAAATGGCCATCCTTTATGACGTCATCCGATGAGATGACGCCACTTTCCAACCCGATGACGGCGCGGCGCTTGGGGAGGGCGGAACGTCGCCAATGGCGTCCCGCGCGACGCCGCCGTTCCCGACGATTCGACGACGGTTTACTTGGCGCGCCGCTCGCCCGATTTCCCAACTTCCAAGTTCTTATTCCCGCTGCGTCATTCGTTCATCGGATTCTTCAGAGATGAGTCCCGAGCGCAGGAAGCCGCCGCCTCCCGATTCGCCGTCGGGCTCGGATATCTCCCCTCGCTACTCGTCGGCGTCCTACAGTCCCAGACGCAACCGCCACCGCCACCGCCACCGCAGACTGTCGTCTCCGGATTCGGCTCGCGACGGCGCCGTCGACAGCGACTACCTCGTTTCGTCTCGTTCCCCGTACGATTCCGGCGAGGACGAGTACGAGTACGAGGACGAAAATCCCGCTTCCGAAGATGTCGGGACGCGCCACGGTTCGGGTTCGGGATCCGTCCCCACGCAGTTCCCCGAACCCAAGGCCTCCTCGAACTCGACGAAACTTCCAGGAGCAACGCCGCCTTACGTGCACGTGGCGCCGATGCCCGTGTTCCGCGGCGCCCCCGAGGAATGCCCCGTCGCGCACCTGAGCCGGTTCGCCAAGGTCTGCCGGGCGAACAACGCGGACTCCCCGGACGCCATGATGAGGATCTTCCCCGTGACGCTGGAGCGGGAGGCGGCCCTGTGGTACGACCTCAACATCGAGCCGTACCTGCCCTCCTCGCTCGGGTGGGACGACGTGCGGGCCTCCTTCGCGCAGGCCTACCAGAAAGTCGAGCTCCAGGACCAACTCCGGTCCCAGCTCGCGACGCTGAACCAGGGGCCGGGCGAGTGCGTGCGGTCCTACTTCCTGAGGCTGCAGCTGATCCTCCAGAGGTGGCCCGACCACGGGCTCCCCGAGGGGCTGGTCAGGGGGATCTTCCTGGACGGGCTGAGTGGGAGGCTCCAGGAGTGGGTCCTCCCGCAGAGGCCCGAGTCGCTGGACGACGCGCTGAGGCTCGCGATCGGGTACGAGCAAGTGAAGGGCGTGAAGGGGCCCGGCCCGGGGCCGGGCGGTGAGTGCGGGTTCTGTGGGGGCCCGCACGAGGAGGAGGAGGGCGGGTGCGAGGTCAGGGAGAGGATGAGAGCGCTGTGGCTGGAGAGCAAGGAGAAGGAGATGGGAGTCGGGCTGGTGAAGGAGGGCGAGAGTGAGAGCGAGAGCGGTGCCGGCGATCGAGGCGAGGCAGCCCGGGGGTCGGCCTCGTTCGGAGCAATTAGCCTGAGGAGGAGCCGGTGCCAATGCTGGAAGCATCAGTGCTCCAGGAAGAGGCTGGAGAGGAGCAACAGCCTTGCGACTTAGGAGTCTTTAATGTGGAACTGAGTGAATTCTCTACTTTTCTTTCTTTTTCCTTCTTTTCTTATTTTTTGGAGGTTGCATTTAAATGGAATTTTAATTATGATCAATGTTATTTATAATGACGTTCATTGCTTATTCTTCTCTTCTATTCAAACTTACAATTATAGTGGATGTTCAATATCTTATTAAGATCCATTTATTTTGCGAAAAATGGACTATTTGAAAAAACATTTTCTTCAAAATAATCAATTGTATTACTTAAGATAATTAGTTAATAGAATAAATCTCCACTATTGTCAATAATATATATCGAAATATTTTGGTGAATGATGAGTGTTTTTGTTGTAAAAGATATAAATGATAATTTTTTAAATGGTGTATTTGTGTCGTTAAAAATTTAAAATTTAGAAAGTATTTTTCGAAAAATGATTGGTCATATTGTCTCCAAAAATTAATTGACAAAAAATGTTTTTATTATTGATAATAATTGCTGATTGACCATTTTCGTGATTATGAATATATTTGTATTTCTTCATTTTTTGTAAGCGATTAAAATGCCACTCTTTTAAAGTATTTCTAAATGGTAAGCTTTTCGGGCAACAAACGCAGCCGAAGCCTAAGTATAATTGGTTGTTTTTCTAACTTAATGATACACCTATGGACTCCAAGAACGACAACGGCTTTGGCATCTACACGTGGAAGGTTCCTACTGGGCATCCAGTCATCTTCTGTCCTAAAAGCAGCAGCCCCCCTCCCGACCGCAGTCCTACAGTTCGCTCCAAGCTGTCTTCATCATTTCTCGCTGGGAATCAATTTGAATTCGATTCGATTTCGCCGTGTCGATCGAGGATCGCTCGATCGATCGATCAGAATCCCCAGTTCATCTGAATCCTTCTCTCCCTCCCTCCCTCCCTCTCTCTCTCTCTCTCGCCATTTCCGTGAGATCGAGCTATGGACTCCTCTCGCGAGAGCCTGGTCTACGTCGCGAAGCTCGCGGAGCAAGCCGAGCGCTACGAGGGTCAGTTAGGGTTTCCTGTCGTTCCTCTTCGTACTCCTTTTCTTTGTCCTACCTTCCTTTGTCTTGTTCGTGATTTCGTTACCCGTCAGTTTGAATTTCGGTTTGAAGCACCGCTCTTGAGATGTCGGGTCGATCGGGGATTGCCGGAGGCAACTCAGTGTGTGTGCTTGGCGCGCAACATTGATTTTGCTAGCTCGAGCTTAGGTCGTTGTGAATTAGAAGAGCATCAACTGCGGTCGATCAGTTGGTATTTGAGTCAATTTGATGCCTTTAATGAGTTGGGCATGATATACCTTTTGCGATGTATCCTCGGACTATAGTGTATTCGGTTGCTCATAATTCGCAGCCGAACATTGTGGGTAGTGTTGCTAGTTGCGATGAGATCCTTTATCTTGCTATTTAATGTCGTATTTTCAATAAAAGAAAGTAGCTTTTTGTGATGGTGGTAACTTTTTCCCTGTCTGCTCAATTGCATGTGTTCAAGATCCTGTCAAGTCTCGACATTTCCGTGACATGAGCTATAAGCTTGTAATGATCCCGCATTTAGAAGTTGCAACTTTTTAAATTTGTGATTGGGTATTGGCTTGACAGGTGATATTAGGGGTGCACTAAATGCTGTCTCCCTGAAAAGTTTTTTCTTCTTTTCTTGGTTTTTTTTTTCTTCTTTTGCAAATTTTCTTTTCTTGGTTCACATTCTACCTTTCTGATAGTATTTGTGTTGATAGAGATGGTGGATGAAATGAAGAAGGTTGCGAAGCTCAATGTTGCATTAACCGTTGAAGAGAGAAACCTGCTATCTGTTGGGTACAAAAATGTTATTGGGGCTCGGAGAGCATCCTGGAGGATTCTGACATCCATAGAGCAAAAGGAAGATGCAAGGGGGAACGAGATCAGTGTGAAGCGAATCAAAGAGTACAGGAAGAAGGTTGAATCAGAGCTCTCTAGCATCTGCAGCGATATCATGGTCGTACTTGATGAGCATGTCATTCCTTCAGCATCAGACGGTGAATCCAAAGTATTTTACTATAAGATGTGAGATATCATATGATGCTAGCAGACAACTGTTCCCCTGTTTCTGGGGTGCGGCTTTCTATGCAAAGAGATAACTAAGAATTGATGCATCCATGTGTTTGGTGGAACTTGGCCTTCACAGGAAAGGAGACTACTACCGTTATCTTGCGGAATTCAAGAGTGGTGATGAGAAGAAAGAGGTTGCTGAACAGTCAATGAAAGCGTATGAGGTTTGTAGTTAGTTTCCTTTTATATCTTTGAGTATGCCTAGCCAAGAAGTTTCTGAGTCCTCAACTTTCAATGTTTTGCTCTTCCGAGGCTGCATTGAATGTTCCCATACTTGGCTATGAGTATACTGTTCCTTATCTCTTTTGAAGTCCTAGGATGGCATTTGGAGTGGAATTTGCCACTGTGTATCCCAAAAAGGAAGTGTTCTTTGGCAACAGGATGGTTAATCATTCTTCGTATGCTTACTATTTCAGTGTATTTCTTCTTTAGATGTAATTGTTCAACTGAGGAAGTAGGGAAAACGTAAAGAGAATGCTGGTTAACCAAGATCACCAGGTCTGCCCTTTATTTAGAATATATAATTTGGAACTTTTAGTCTGCTATAAAATGTATGCTCCAGGTCATTTGAGGAATGCCAGTGGCATTCCTTATTGGAGCTTTGACTATTTATTGTTGGCAATAACTATGCTGGTATCAGACAAAACACTAGTTCCGTTCTTTCTTAAATCTGTCATGAGATGATTTAAATTAAAATGATTGTTTTCTTTTACCATGGGACGATTTGAATGAAATTTAGAATCTCTGCTATCAATCTCAACAAGAACGGAAGGCTTCTGTTTGCTGGATAATCTGAGTCTTCACAAGGATCGACCTAATACTTTGTTTAATGCTAAGATGTTCTCGGGGATTGTCAATGAGAATATAGCTGCCTTTTCTTAATGTGTCTCCAATTGTGGTTTCAAGGCCTGATTCGATTCTTTCTCGTTTTTCGTTATGCTCTAATTGCTCTGTTTTTGCACGTATACAATCAGATGGCTACAAGTATTGCAGAGTCTGATTTGCCTTATACACATCCCATCCGCCTTGGTTTGGCTTTGAATTTTTCGGTGTTTTACTATGAGATCCTCAACTCAGCTGAAAGGTTTGTGAGATGGTTATGAACTTCAGCTTAATGTTTATCTCTCTGTTTGACTTTAATTTTCTGATTTCGCTTTTCTTTTTTCTTTTGTCTTTTTCTGCCAGGGCATGCCACATCGCAAAGCAGGCGTTTGATGATGCAATTGCAGAACTTGACAACCTCAATGAGGAGTCTTACAAAGATAGCACTTTAATCATGCAACTTCTCAGGGACAATCTCACATTGTGGACATCTGACATCACAGAGGAAGGAGGTGAGAGAATTGACTTGTTATAAATGTAAGATGAAGCAATTCCATTATGATCTGTTGAATGATTTTGTGGATTTTTTTCACTTATATGTCGTTGTCTTCAAAAATTGGAAAATGACCATCGTACTCTAATTGCAACTTCGTGTCATTGGATCAACTATCTCTTTTTCTTTTTTATGTGAGGGCAGGGAGTTTGATGGGTATGATATCTGCGTAACATTTAATTGTTTGGGAATCGTACTGCCAGGCAAAGGGACAGTTCCTTTTTTTTTCCCAATTTAATTGATTTTGCTTTTTTCTGTGGTATCTGTTTCTAGGATACCAATGTTGGTTTTTATCGTTCAATGAACAACTTGAAACATTGACTTGTGAACTCTAAATTACTCTCCACTTCCCCTTTCATTCATCTTTTGGAACTTTATTTTCAGTTACCCATCTTGTAACAGAAGATGCACAAAGGATAAATGGCTCAGCTAAAGTTGGCATGGAAGAAGGAGAGGTAGGCCGTCCATTGAATCCAGCTTTGTGGTATGCATGAGTTCACACTTAGTACTCACCATTTGGCATTTTTTTCCTGCAGTAAAACAGGTGTAACCCTGAATCATACGCCTTGCAGTGAAAATTGAATGGAGTTCACAATATGCACAGCTGGAGATATAAGCTTATTCTAGTGTACTCTGTCATTTTAAGTCCTGTACTGAGTACTCTTGATTGGTTGTGGTCGGTCGGGTTGCTTTTCCTCAGGTTTCTCCTCTTGGTCATGATGGATGAAAATTGGTTTGATCCTTGTGGTGCTTTTCCTACTTTCAAAATTAATAGTACAGTCGGGGTGGATTGTTCTGTTTACATCTTCATTTGCTTGGTCCCATGTTAATCACAATGTATTTGGTTGCTTCCACATCTGCCTGTCGAGCTTGTACCAGAATCCTATCAAATTGATATGCTATTATAGTGTTTGATTTGGCCTTTAATGAAGACTGGATATGAAACTTCGACTTGTTTGGCAGCCCGCCTCTTGTTATGAATTATTGTGTTGAATTGAGAGTGAGTGATGGACATTTTTGTTGCTCTTCATTGCAACCATGCCATCCATAGTTCTGCGCGTGCATAATCACTGACTGTTTATCAGATGGGGACATGCACCTTTTTCTTTAGGGATCTGATGTATAAATCCATGCGTGCATTGTAAAATTTGTGCAATTTGTGCCTGGAGAAGTACCGAAAATTTTTCAGGAACTACCGCAACACCATTTGTGGAATTAGTCAATTCTATAGCAATTTTGGGGAGAAAGAATACAAAATATGCCTCCAGATCAATCCATTTACAGTGCAGGAAATAATATGAACGCCAATGACCTTAAATAGCGAAGAATTCTGCATTTTATTTGCAGAAGCTACGGATTCTTATCAAAAAGTGGCGAGCTCCAAGGAGAAAACTTGGGGTTCGTCGTTCTATGCCATACTCCAAGGTGAATAGCTAAGCCGTTTAAGTTTAGATAGCTGTGGACATTCTTCTATTTCTTAATGAATTTTTTTTTTTTTTGGTGGTTTTCAATAGAAGATTGTGTAATCAAATGAGTGAAGTCTACTGCTTATGGACGTGCTATTCTCTCTCTACCGTTGTACGAGATACTTGTTCTGAGATTGTTTACTTAACAGTTTATATTCTCTCTCTACCGTTGTACGAGATACTTGTTCTGAGATTGTTTACTTAACAGTTTATCATTCTCTACGCAATGCAAGAACACAACCGGTGGAAAAGTAGGTCATGATTCGTGGCGATGTTACCTTACTTTGTGATTAACATGGGACCAAACCAAATACATGTGTATAAGGCAAATTGGACTCTGCAACACTTGTAGCCATCTGATCGGCTACATGCAAAAACAGAGCAATTAGAGCGTAAGGAAAAGCGAGAAAGAATCAAATCAGGCAATTGGACACACATTAAGAAAGACAGCTATATTCACATTGACGATCCTTTGACCATCTTAGCATTAAATAGAGTATTAGGTTGATCGGTGCCGAGACTCGGATAATCAAGCAGATGGAAGAAGCCCTTCCTTTCTTGTTGAGATGGAAAGTGGAGATTCTAAATTTCACTCAAATTGTCTCATGGTAAAAGAAAAACAAACATTATAATTCAAATCATCTCACGAATAATTTAAGAAAGAACCCAACTAGTGGTTTATCTGATACCAGTAGAGTTATTGCAAAAATTAAATTAGTAATCTTTAATGGGGAATGCCATTGGCATGCCTCAAACGATCTGGTGCATACATCCAATTTGCCTTATTCGCATAGCCAAGAGTGAAGATTGGGTTTGACCCCGTTTCTCATCTCTTTTAAACCATTTTACAAACTCCATGGCTTAATTCCCCTGTAGGAAACACCTCTCTCTCTCTCTCTCTCTCTCTCTCTCTCTCTCTCTCTTGCGTGCAGGGTAGTTGTGATATGGTGCCAGAAATGTGATTTGGTGATGTCGGTGTGCCAGAGATGCGATTTGGTAAAATGCCAGAGACATGATCGCTTGGTAGCCAGATAGCAGTAGCAGTGATGCGGATGGTAATACCCTAAAAATGAACATCTGTTTTTGAGAATGAAATTATAATGAACTTATTGGAGATTCGGATGAATCCGCTTATTAGTGTCTCTATGTATGGCTCATTAGTCTCAGGGTGTTTAGCAAATTCCAAACGTTTTAATTGTAAGTTTTACGACAATTATGCCATAGAGTATTTATAAAAACCATATAAAGCCACCCCCTCCCTTGCCTTTTCCTTACAGAGATAGGAATAAGAAATAAATTTTTAAATTTTCGTTTTCTGTCATTAGGTTCGCTTGTTTAATGGGTAATGGGATATAAATTTGTTGTGGGAAATCATTTATTTATTTTTTAAAATATGACTTCCATTGTTACAAAATTTAAAAAAAAATATTACATACAATTTAAAAAAAATTGTTAAGGCATGAGGCAAGTTCGACCGGTCTTTAATCCACTTAGTTGGAAGTGGCCTTGAGAGCCACTTTGAGCCCCTAAAGATCCTTGGGCCAAAGTAGGGGTGTTTGGTAAAAAAATTTCAACCCCCATTTGGAGAATGCCAGCCTTGTGAAGGCTGAAAGCCCAAGGCAGGTTGGGCGCTGCCTTGGATTTCAGCCTTCTCGGCATGCGGAGAAGCCCCTAAAATAAAAAATTTTCTTCCCAAATTATCCTCATTGATTTTTCATTTTTCTGGTTTTACCCTCACTATTTATCTTCTTCTTCTTCTTCTTCTTCTTCTCCGTGAGTGGTAGTCGACGGCGAAGGGCGGCGGTGCGGGGTGACCGTCGCCCAGATGACCGTTGTTGGGGGGAGGCATGACCGTCGCTGAAGGGTGGCACGACCACCCTGCCATCTGGGTGGCGGTGAGGTTTGAGTCACCAACCTTGCCACGACCCAGATTTAGGGCAGTGGGGTTGTGGGAGGACCTTGTGGTCCCTGATCTGGGTCGCGCGACCTTGCCGCCTCGGATCCGGGTTGCGGTGGGGTCGCTAAAGGTTGCGGCGGTGTCACGCGACCTCCCACAACCTCGCCCCCTAGATTGTTGTAGCGGGGTTGCCAGAGGTTGCAGCGGCGTCGCGTGACCTCCCGCGACCTTGCCGCCCCAGATCTGGGTCATAGTGGGATCGCCAGAGGTTGCGGTGGCATCACGCGACCTCCCGCAACCTCACCGCCCTAGATCCGGGGGTAGCACAGTCGCCTGACCCCGCTGAGACCCAGATCCGAGGGCAACGAGGTCCTCTCGCGACCTCGCTACCCTAGATCTAGGTCGCAGAGGGGTCGCTAGAGGTCGCCCGACCTTGGGCGACCTTTGCCAGTGGTCTTCGGGGGTCACCGGAGGTCGCTCGACCTTGGGCGGCCTTTGTCGATGGTCTTCGGGGGTCGCCGGAGGTTGCCCGACCCCAGGCGGCCTTTGTCGGTGGACTTTGTCGGCTACTGACAACAAATTTCCATCGTCGGCGGCCACTGCCTTTATTAGCCAATTTTCTTTATTTTTCTTTTGATAATTTTTTTTTCCACAAAAAGTCTTTTTGTAAATACACCGATTCAAATGTATTGTTCTTATGCAAGGATTTAAGCTCCTCTTGCATAGTTTTATGCTACTCATTTTTTCGTTTATATGATATAACTTCTTCATAAGTTTCTGGCTTCCCTGCATCAGTGAGTAACACATACTCATGTGGTAAATATTTTTTAGAAAGCCTACACTTTCTTTCAGATCTTCTAACTTGAGGTGGGATAGAATGCTCTTATTTAGCTATTTCACTTGTCTCATTTGAAGAATCGACATTATGTGAGGATTCATCATCTTCATGATTTCCATGCACTTCTCCCCCATGATTTCTATCAACATTAGAAGGATTTGGGCTGAAACTAACTGAGTGTTGAGCTATATTCTTTGGTCTTTTCGCTTTGTCAGTGTCTTCAATAGTTCGATACTTACAAAACACTACATCTCGGCTTCTAATGACTTTTTTTGCAACTGGATCCCATAACTTGTAGCTAAACTCTTCATGTCCATAACCTAAGAAGATACACTGTTTAGAGTTGTTATCAAGCTTGGATCTTTCATCTCTTAGAACATGCACAAATGCCCAACAACCGAACACTTTTAAATGGCTGTAGGAAACATCTTTGCCACTCTAAACTCTTTGCGGAACATCCCCCTTAAGAGGAACTGATGGAGAAAGATTTATTAAGTCTACTACTGTTCTCATCGCTTCACCCTAAAATAACTTGGGCAACTTCGCATGAGAAAGCATACACCGAATTTGATTATTAATTGTCTGGTTCATTCTCTCCGCCACTCGATTATGCTGTAGTGTTTTTGGAATAGTATTCTCAAGCTTGATACCATAATCCCTGCAATAATATTCAAATGGGCCTTTATATTCACCACCGTTGTCAACCCAAACACATTTTAGCTTCTTCCCGGTTTCTCTTTTCACATCGACATGAAATTGCTTGAAAGCCGCAAGTACATGATCTTTACATTTCAAAGCAATATCCCACACTTTTTTGGAACAGTCATCAATAAATGCCACAAAGTATAATTCACCTCCAAGAGTTCTAGCATCCATGCAACACACATCAGTGTGAACTAAATCAAGTATATTCGATTTCGTGTGTAGAGAGGAACTATGAAATGAGAATCTATGTTGTTTACTTATAAGACAATGAGTGCATTCCTTTAGATTTTTCTCCTTCAAAAGTAAAAGGTTCTTTTTAGCAAGAGTTTCAAGTCATTTTTTGCTAAGATGACCCAGCCTCATATGCCATAAATCAACCGAGAAATCCTCCACTACATTAACCTCTTTTTTAATCAAGTTAGCTTGTATTGTGTAGAGAGATCATGTCTTCTTACCTTTTACCACTACCATGGAACCTTAAGTTAACTTCCATTTGCTATCAAATAAAGAATTACAATAACCATTATCATCTAAGGCACCTGTAAAGATCAAGTGAAATCGAATATCCGGAACGTGTCTCACATTTTCAAAAACAAATTACATCCGACATCAGTTTCCAAATAAATATCTCCCATGTCAATAACCTTGGAAATATCACTATTTCTCATCCTAATATAACCAAAATCACCGCTGTGATAAGAAGTAAAGTAATCACGCCGTGAGGTGACATGAAAAGAAGCTGCGGAATCAACAATCCACGTTGAGTCTTGGCATGTAAGATTCACACATCTGTCATCACATACAAATACAATATCGCCATCGGATGCAATCGTCGTTGTAGCTTGTTTCTCTTCTTTTTTTCAATCTCCATTTCTATCAAGAGATCTATTTCTCTTTGGAAACCAACACTCTTTTGTATAATGTCCTATTTTACCACAATTATAACACTTCACGCTCCTCCTCATTCTTGATTTCGACTTTCCTCTTGATTTGCCTCGGGTATCATTGTTTTGAAACCTTCTTGATTGACTTCTCGTCCTGTTTTCTATAACAAGAGCATCTGATGTAGAAGCATAATTCAAGCATTTTCTTCTTGTTTCTTTATTGAACAAACTTTTTTTAACCATGCTCATAAAAAGCACACCAAAAGGAGCGGAGTTGTTTATTCTCACAACCAAGGTGTCCCAACTATCAGGAAGAGTATCAAGTAATAAGCATGCTTGCAATTCATCACCAAGATCAATCTCAAGATTTGTCAATTGATTTACAACATCTTGAAATTAACTCAAGTGTTCTGCCATATTACTTCCCTTCTTGTATCTCAAATTCACAAGTCACTTAACTAGAAGAGCTTTATTTTGTGGAGTTTTTCACTCATAGAGATCTCGTAACTTCTTCCATAAAGTGTCCGCCTTCGTTTCTTGAGTAACATGATGAAACACACTATCATCAATCCATTGTCGGATAAACCCAACCGCTTTCCGATTCATTCTCTCTCATTCTTTGTCTTCTTTATCTCCTTTGGCTTCATCACCCTTAATAGGATCAAATAAGTCTTTGTAATATAACACGTCTTCCATCCGAGGCTTCCAAATAGAATAATTCGAGGCATTTAACTTAAACATGATGCTGCTAGTTTCTTCCATTTAACACTAGAATTTCAATCTTAACTCTGATACCACTTTGTGGGGGAGAACTCGGGGACACAATTCACTATGGCCAAACGCACTCTAGGATCAATTTCTCTCCCGAAACTAAATCAACTTAAAACCTCTTAACCCCCAGTAACAATCAGCAATGTATAGCCTCAGAATATACAAATATAATTCCGAAATGATAAGTAGACAAAGCAAATAACGACACCAATGATTTAACGTGAAAAACTCGATGCGGGAAAAACCACGAACTGCCTAAAAACATCCACTAATCATCAAGAATAGTAGGATACACAAAATATTCTTCTCTAGTTACACACTAGATACTCAACATCAACATTACAATCATCCTTTTCTCACCATATAGGTAGACAAATAAGTTTGGAGCAAGAAAACCTTAACCGCAACTGGAGAATTTGAAGACGGTTCTCGGCGAACAAAAATCATCAACTTGTAGCCCTCGGTCTCACGAACAACATACTGAAATTTGAGTTGATTTCGATAATATTTGGCTTTCAAATCGAAGCCGCAAAGTTACAGTCCTCTTTCTTTATTCTCTTCTCCCTTGTGCAGTTTTTCTGTTTTCTCTCTTCTCTCTTTTCTTTTTTGACGGACACCCATGCACGACCACTCCACTTCTTTTTTTTTTTATTTAATGCTAGCTAGGCCCCACATGAAGGTGGACCTAGACAATAAATCTCCCCCTCCACCTCATGTGTGAAGGTTCGGCATGCTCGCTTTTCTTCTGCAAATGTCAAGCTTCACCACGGGCAAGGCCTTGGTCATCATGTCGGACTTATTATTGTCAGTATGAACTTTCTCAAGTAGGAAGAGCTTCTCTTCTAGTTTTTCTCGGATCCAATGATACTTCACATTAACATGCTTCGATCTTGAATGCAATATCGGATTCTTGCTAAGATAAATGGTACTCATGCTATTGCAATATATAATAAACTTCTCTTGTTTCAAGCTTAACTCTTGTAGGAATTTTTGTATCCACAAAAGTTATTTACTTCCTTCAGTAATAGCAATATACTCTGCTTTAGTTGTAGACAAAGTAGTACATTTTTGCAATGTCGATTGCCATGAAACAGCTCCCCCTGCGAAGATTATTATATAACTTGATGTGGATTTCTGAGAATTAACATCACCGTATAGTCCGCGTCCGAATAGCCACTCAACTCAGGCTTCGCATTTTCATAACACAAGTAAAGTGTAGAAATGCTTCTAAGATATCTCATAATCCATTTAACAGCGATCCAATGCTCTTTACCTGGATTAAAGAGAAATCTACTCACAACACCAATTGCATGAGTAATATCCGATCTTGTACAAACCATATCATACATCAAACTATTCACGACCGATACATAAAGAATTTTTATCATTTCAACATTCTCTTTCTCACTTGAAAGACACTCATTATTATTTAACTTGAAATGGCCTACAAGTGGAGTACTCACCGGTTTACATGTGCTCATGTTGAATCTTTCAAACACCTTCTCGATATACTTCTCTTGAGATAACCACAGTTTCTTATTTTTCCTATCACGAGTAATTCTTATGTCTAAAATTTGCTTAGTCGGGCCTAGGTCTTTCATTGTAAAAGCTTTACTCAACTCATTTTTCAAGCTCTTAATTTTTGGCACCATGTTTAACGATCAACATATCATCCACATAAAGTAGAAGAATAAGAAAATCATAATCTGAGAATTTTTACATACAAGGTGCTCCTTGCCTTCAACTTCAAAACCCTCCGGTTGCTCCATATATATCTCTTCTTCTAGGTCTCCATGAAAAAAAACCGTTTTTACATCAAGTTGTTCAATTTCTAAATTCAAACAGACGGCCAACCCAAGAACGACTCGAATAGAAGACATCTTTACAACCGATGAAAAAATCTCTTCAAAGTCTATGTCATTCTTTTGATGAAAGCCCTTCATAACAAATCTAGCTTTATATCGTGGTTGCAAACTATTTTCTTCTGTCTTCAACTTATACACCCACTTCTTTGTGAGTGTTCTCTTACCTTGCACAAGTAAGAGAGAAGAAAAGAAAGTAAGAGCGCTGGAACTTTGCGGCTTCGATTCGAAGGCTAAATATTATCGAAATCGACTCAAATTTCAGTATGTTGTTCATGAGATTGAGGGCTACAAGTTGATGGCTTTTGTTCATCGAGAACCGTCTCCAAATTCTTCAGTTGCGGTTAAAGTTTTCTTACTCTAAACTTGTTTTTCTACTGATGTAGTGAGAAAAAAATGATTGTAATATTGATGTTGAGTCTCTAGTGTATAACTAGAGAATAATACTTTGTGTATCCTACAATTCTTGGTGATTAGTGGATGTTTTAGGCTAGTTCGTGGTTTTTCTCGCATCGAGTTTTCCACGTTAAATCATTGATGTCAGTATTTGCTTTGTTTACTTTTCATTTCGGAATTATATTTGCATATTGTGATACTATACATTGCTGGTTGTTGTGGGGGTTAAGAGATTTTAAGTTGATTTAGTTTTGGGGGAAAAATTGATCCTAGAGTGCGTTTGACCGTGGTGAATTGTGTCCCCAGGTTTTCATCAACATTTTTCCAAACACTATTTGCATTTTGCAAAATTTCTTTAACCTAAAGTACTTTACATTTTACCAATAACTTTCCCCAAAAGTTCAACTAAACGCACCCTTACCAACCCCACAGAAATCCTCACCACCTCTCCTCTACTCTCTGCTGAAAACCCACATAAAAGATGTGATCTCTCGGTGGTACGATCTAGTGAGACGTGAGAATAATATCTCGTTGTTAATAAATAGATTTCCTAATTTTCTGCACCATCATCCAATTTCTTTAACTCTAACCCACCACCCATCTTTCTTTTTCTTCTCTTCTTTCGACCACTCTATTCTTTTGATCATGTTGAACTTGTTATCTTATTTTCTTACAATGTAAAACAAATAAAATTATATAAAACTTGAATTAAGCTTATAATCATTATGTTAAGAAATTTTAAGTTTATTTAGTTTCGGGGGAAAAATTGATCCTGGAGTGCGTCTGGTCGTAGTGAATAGTGTCCCCGGGTTCTCTCCAATATTTTCTAAATACTATTTGTATTCTGCAAAACTTTTTTAACCTAAAGTATTTTATATTTTACCAATGACTTTCACTAAAAGTTCAACCAAACGCACCCTTACTAACCCTACAGAAATCCCCATCACCTCTCCTCTACTCTCTGCTGAAAAGCCACACAAAAGATGTGATCTCTCGGTGGTGCAATCTAGTGAAACGCAAGAATGTGATCTCGCTGTTAATAAATAGATTTTCCTCATTTTCTGCACCATCATCTAATTTCTTCTCGTCTAACCCACCATTCATCTTTCTCTTTCTTCTCTTCTTTCGACTACTCTCTTCTCTTGATCATATTGAATTTGTTATCTTATTTTCTTACAGTGTTAAACAAATAAAATTATATAAATATTAAATTAAGCTTATAATCATTACGTTAAGAGATTTTAAGTTGATTTAGTTTCGGGGGAAAAATTGATCATGGAGTGCGTTTGGCCGTGGTGAATTGTGTTTCCGGGTTCTCCCCAACATTTTTTCAAACACTATTTGCATTCTACAAAACTTCTTTAACCTAAAGTATTTTATATTTTACCAATAACTTTCCCCAAAAGTTTAACCAAACGCACTATTACCAACCCTACAGAAATCCACACCACCTCTCATCTACTCTCTACTGAAAACACACACAAAAGATGTAATCTCTCGGTGATGCAATCTAATGAAACTTGAGAATGGGATCTTGCTATTAATAAATAGATTTCCCTCATTTTTTGCACCAACATCTAATTTCTCCTCTAACCCACCACCTATCTTTTTCTTTCTTCTCTTCTTTTGACCATTTTCTTTTTTTGATCATGTTGAACTTGTTATCATATTTTATTACAATGTAAAACAAATAAAATTATATAAAACTTGAATTAAGCTTATAATCATTATATTAAGAGATTTTAAGTTAATTTAGTTTCGAGAGAAAAATTGATCATAGAATATGTTTGGTCGTGGTGAATTGTGTCTCCGGGTTCTCCCTAATATTTTTCCAAACATTATTTGCATTCTGCAAAACTTCTTTAACCTAAAGTACTTTACATTTTTCTAATGACTTTTCCCAAAAATTTAACCAAACCCTCCCTTACCAACCCCACAAAAATCCTCACCACCTCTCCTCTACTCTTTGCTGAAAAGCCACTCAAAAGATGTGATCTCTCAGTGGTGCAATCTAGTGAAACGCAAGAATGTAATCTCGCTGTTAATAAATAGATTTCCCTCATTTTCTGCACCATCATCTAATTTCTTTTCCTCTAACCCACCATCCATCTTTCTCTTTCTTCTCTTCTTTTGACTACTCTCTTCTCTTGATCATGTTGAACTTATTATCTTATTTTCTTATAATGTAAAACAAATAAAATTATATAAAGCTTGAATTAAGCTTATAATCATTACGTTAAGAGATTTTAAGTTGATTTAGTTTCAGGGGAAAATTGATCCTCAAATGCGTTTGGCCGTAGTGAATTGTGTTCCTGGGTTCTTCCCAACATTTTTCCAAACACTATTTGCATTCTGCAAAACTTCTTTAATCTAAAGTATTTTACATTTTACTAATGACTTTCCCCAAAAACTCAACTAAACGCACCCTTACTAACCCTACGGAAATCCCTATCATCTTTCCTTTACTCTCTGCTGAAAATCCACACAAAAGATGTAATCTCTCGGTGGTGCGATATAGTGAAACGCGAGAATGAGATCTCGCTGTTAATAAATAGATTTCCCTAATTTTCTGTACCATCATCCAATTTCTTCACCTCTAACCCACCACCCATCTTTCTCTTTCTTCTCTTCTTTCGACCACTCTCTTCTCTTGATCATGTTGAACTTGTTATCTTATTTTCTTAAAGTGTAAAACAAATAAAATTATATAAAACTTGAATGAGGCTTATAATCATTACGTTAAGAGATTTTAAGTTAATTTAGTTTCGAGGGAAAAATTGATCTTGGAGTGCGTTTGTCGGGGTGAATTGTGTCCCCGGGTTCTCCTCAACATTTTTACAAACACTATTTACATTATGCAAAACTTATTTAATTTAAAATACTTTATATTTTACCAATGACTTTCCTCAAAAGTTCAAACAAACGCTTCCTTACCAACCCCATAGAAATCCTCACCACCTCTCCTCTATTCTCTACTGAAAACCCACGCAAAAGATGTGATCTCTCAGTGATGCAATCTAGTGAAACTTGAGAATGGGATCTCGCTATTAATAAATAGATTTCCCTAATTTTATTCACCATCATCTAATTTCTTCTCCTCTAACCCACCACCTATCTTTCTCTTTCTTCTCTTCTTTCGACCACTTTCTTCTTTTGATTATGTTGAACTCGTTATCTTATTTTCTTACAGTGTAAAACAAATAAAATTATATAAAACTTGAGTTAAGCTTATAATCATTATGTTAAGGGATTTTAAGTTGATTTAGTTTCGAGGGAAAAATTGATCCTAAAATGTGTTTGGTCGTGGTGAATTGTGTCTCTGGGTTCTCCCTAACATTTTTCCAAACATTATTTGTATTCTGCAAAACTTCTTTAATTTAAAGTACTTTATATTTTTCTAATGACTTTCCCCAAAAGTTTAACCAAACGCTCCCTTACCAACCCCACAAAAATCCCTACCATCTCTCATCTATTCTCTGCTGAAAAGTCACACAAAAGATGTGATCTCTTGGTGGTGCGATATAGTGAAACGCGAGAATGAGATCTCACTGTTAATAAATAAATTTCCCCCAATTTCTACACCATCATCCAATTTCTTCTCTTTTAACTCACCACCCATCTTTCTCTTTCTTCTCTTCTTTCGACCACTCTCTTCTTTTGATTATGTTGAACTTGTTATCTTATTTTCTTACAGTGTAAAACAAATAAAATTATATAAAGCTTGAATTAAGTTTATAATCTTTACGTTAAGAGATTTTAAGTTGATTTAATTTCAGGGGAAAAATTGATCCTCAAATGCGTTTGGCCGTGGTGAATTGTGTTCCCGGGTTTTCCCCAACATTTTTTCAAACACTATTTGCATTCTGCAAAACTTTTTTAATCTAAAGTATTTTACTTTTTACCAATGACTTTCCCCAAAAACTCAACCAAACGCATCCTTACTAACCCTATGGAAATCCCTACCATCTTTCTTTTACTCTCCGCAGAAAACCCACACAAAAGATTTGATCTTTTGGTGGTGCGATCTAGTGAAACGCGAGAATGTGATCTCGTTGTTAATAAATAGATTTCCCTCATTTTCTGCACCATCATCCAATTTCTTCTCCTCTAACCCACCACCCATATTTCTCTTTTTTTTCTTCTTTCGACCACTCTATTCTCTTGATCATGTTTAACTTGTTATCTTATTTTCTTATAGTGTAAAACAAATAAAATTATATAAAACTTGAATTAAGCTTATAATCATTACGTTAAGAGATTTTAAGTTGATTTAGTTTCTAAGGAAAAATTGATCCTGGAGTGCGTTTGGCCGTGGTGGATTGTGTCCCCGGGTTCTCCCCAACATTTTTTCAAACACTATTTACATTATGCAAAACTTATTTAATTTAAAGTACTTTACATTTTACCAATGACTTTCCCTAAAAGTTCAACCAAACGCTTCCTTACCAACTCCACAGAAATCCTCACCACCTCTCTTCTATTCTCTGCTGAAAACCCACGCAAAAGATGTGATCTCTCAGTGATGCAATCTAGTGAAACTTGAGAATGGGATCTTTATTAATAAATAGATTTCACTAATTTTTTGCACCATCATCTAATTTCTTCTCATCTAACCCACCACCTATCTATCTCTTTCTTCTCTTCTTTCGACCACTTTCTTCTTTTAATCATGAACTTTTTATCTTATTTTCTTATAGTGTAAAACAAATAAAATTATATAAAACTTGAATTAAGCTTATAATCATTATGTTAAAAGATTTTAAGTTGATTTAGTTTCGAGAGAAAAATTGATCTTAAAATGTGTTTGGCCGTGGTGAATTGTGTCTCCGGGTTCTCCCTAACATTATTCCAAACATTATTTTCATTCTGCAAAACTTCTTTAATCTAAAGTACTTTATATTTTTTTAATAATTTTCCCCAAAATTTTAACCAAACGCTCCCTTATCAACCCCACAAAAATCCCCACCACCTCTCCTCTATTCTCTGCTGAAAATCCACACAAAAGATGTGATCTCTCGGTGGTGCGATATAGTGAAATGCGAGAATGAGATCTCGCTGTTAATAAATAAATTTCCCTCATTTTCTGCACCATAATCCAATTTCTTCTCTTCTAACCCACAACTCATCTTTCTCTTTATTCTCTTCTTTCGACCACTCTCTTCTTTTGATCATGTTGAACTTGTTATCTTATTTTCTTAAAGTGTAAAACAAATAAAATTACTTAAAGCTTGAATTAAGCTTATAATCATTACGTTAAGAGATTTTAAGTTGATTTAGATTTAGGGAAAAATTGATCCTAGAGTGCGTTTGGCCATGGTGAATTGTGTCCCTGGGTTCTCCCTAACATTTTTCCAAACACTATTTGTATTCTGCAAAACTTCCTTAATCTAAAGTATTTTACATTTTACTAATGATTTTCTCCAAAAGCTTAACCAAATGTACCCTTACTAATCTTATGGAAATCCCCACTATCTCTCATTTACTCTTTGCTGAAAACCCACACAAAAAATGTGATCTCTCGGTAGTGCGATATAGTGAAACACGAGAATGGGATTTCGCTGTTAATAAATAGATTTCCTTCATTTTCTGCACCATCATCCAATTTTTTCTCCTCTAACCCATCACCCATCTTTCTCTTTCTTCTCTTCTTTCGACCACTCTCTTCTTTTGATTATCTTGAACTTGTTATCTTATTTTCTTACAATGTAAAATAAATAAAATTATATAAAGTTTGAATTAAGCTTATAATCATTACGTTAAGAGATTTTAAGTTGATTTAGTTTCAGAGGAAAAATTGATCCTTAAATGCGTTTGGCCGTGGTGAATTGTGTCCTCGGGTTTTCCCAAACATTTTTCCAAAAACTATTTGCATTTTGCAAAACTTCTTTAATCTAAAGTATTTTACATTTTACCAATGACTTTCCCCAAAAACTCAACCAAACGCACCCTTACTAACCCAACGGAAATCTCCACCATCTCTCATTTACTCTATGTTGAAAACCCACACAAAAGATATGATCTTTCGGTGGTGCGATTTAGTAAAACGCGAGAATGAGATCTCGCTGTTAATAAATAGATTTCCCTCATTTTCTGCACCATCATCCAATTTCTTCTCATCTAACTCACCACCCATCTTTCTCTTTTTTCTCTTCTTTCGACCACTCTCTTCTCTTGATCATGTTAAACTTGTTATCTTATTTTCTTATAGTGTAAAACAAATAAAATTATATAAAACTTGAATTAAGCTTATAATCATTACGTTAAGAGATTTTAAGTTGATTTAGTTTTGAGGGAAAAATTGATCTTGGAGTGCGTTTGGCCGTGGTGAATTGTGTCACCGGGTTCTCCCCAACATTTTTTCAAACACTATTTGCATTATGCAAAACTTATTTAATCTAAAGTACTTTACATTTTACCAATGATTTTCCCCAAAAGTTCAACCAAACGCTTCCTTACCAACTCCATAGAAATCCTCACCACCTCTCCTCTACTCTCTGCTAAAAACCCACGCAAAAGATGTGATCTCTCAGTGGTGCGATCTAGTGAAACGTGAGAATGGAATCTTGCTGTTAATAAATAGATTTCCCTCATTTTCTGCATCATCATCCAATTTCTTCTCTTCTAACCCATCACCCATATTTCTCTTTCTTCTCTTCGTTTGACCACTCTATTCTCTTGATCATGTTGAACTTGTTAGCTTATTTTCTTAAAGTGTAAAACAAATAAAATTATATAAAGCTTGAATTAAGCTTATAATTATTACGTTGATATTGTCCTCAATTGGTGAAAGAATGAACATGTTAAAAATTTTGCTTACTACACATTTTTCTGAGGGAAAGTGGGGATTACTAATGGTGGAAAAACGAACATATTAAAAAAATGTACTTACTACACATTTTGCTGAGGAAAAGCGAGGATATCTCCAATGACTAATACAAAGATAAAAACATAGAATATCTAGTGTACATGGGGTTTTGAATACTTTCGCTCTTCTATCGAGTTGAGGATGAGGGTCTCGCTAGACAATATCATTATCATGACAATGTCATCAAGCTTAGTTTGAATTTCACTTATTTCACCATGACTGGTTTTCTTTATTCCATATTGTAAGAAAACAAGATTACAATATTATAAAATGAGAAACATTCCCTTAAGCTTAAAATGAGCATGCATTCCAAAAAGGGAAGATGACTTTCCAGCAGGTTGCCGTAGATGAAAAAGCATCTTTTGCAAGGGTTGGTAAGTGGTACAACATGTTGGCAGGGGTTGGCAAGTGGTACATCGTGTTGAGAAGGATGGGGGCAGATCGGCCAAGATATGCACTCTATTTTGACCGAGTTTGACCGATCTAACCCATGCATCCATTGTTCCAAATAACGGGAAGGTACAATTTTCTCGCATGCTTCTCAATTTTTTTTTTCTATATATACACGTGAATCATCTTCCTTCCACCACTCCAACTACTCCATTTGTCTTTACTCCATCTACTCCATTTGTCTTCTTCTTGAACAACTCAAATGGCTAGCGGGGCTGGGGATACTAGAGATGATGCTCACCTCCTTGCTAGCAGGGCTGGGGCTGCCAGGGATGATGCTCACCTCCTCGCGAAAAGCTATGACGAATTTGTGAAGATGGAAAAGAAGTTTAAAAAATTGCAAGACAATTCCAACAAGAGGTGAGTAATAGAATTTGTTTGTTGTTATTATTATTATTATTATTATTATTATTTTGGCTCTCATGGTTTTTTCTTTGACGTTCATCAAGGAAGAAAAGGCATATGCGCAAATCAACAAAGATGAAGCGGAACGGAAGCTAATTGAGGTGGTTAACCGCATAAAAAATGAGACAGTTCTTGTACTCGACAATGAAGATCAAGCGAAGGTTTTCACAACTATAAAGGATAGCTATTTTGGATAGCGCAACCGTGGCTTACTTGAAATGGTAGAAATTAGCAATGTGAGGGATGACACAAAGAGAATCATTTGGAATAAGTTAGTAAAGGTCGGTATGGAGCTCGAAAACCCTACCCTAACATTCAAGTTTCCTTAAGATGGTAGTTCATGCTTGTCTCAGTTTGCAACTTCCCAGTACTAATTTCCTTTTCAAGTTCCCTTTGTTTCTTAGGATAGTAGTTTAGTCTGCTTCTCAATTCCCAAATTCCTTGTTACTTTCCTTGTCCCCATATCCCTAGTCTATTTCTGGAGTTCTTATATTATCAAGCTATTGTTACTTTAGTTATATTTTGTAGTTTCTCATTTTTTTTTTCATCTTCGCCATAATTTTTCAATTATTAACCGGACAATCGAAAAAGAGGAAATTATGAGAGTGCATAGGCATCATTAATGAGTAAAAGAGTAAATGTTTTTTCAACTATGCACAAGGAGCAAGAAGTTGAAAAAAGACATTAATACAGAAACAGTCTTGAGAATAGCGAATGCTAGATGAGCAACTAAATGTGGTACCTCTAAATAGTTAACATATCATAGCAATAGATGTGATATCCCGATTTTCCAATCCTATTTTCAATAAATTGAGACGGGCATTTCGTTGGCACGCCTATAATTCTTTTCCTTGAGTCGGCCATGAAATTGCTAGTATGAGTACCTAGAGGGGGGTGAATAGGTATACAAAGATTTTTCTTGAAGATTGCACAATACTTTAGACAGTTGAAGAATTAGCAATAATTAAAAACCAATCGTGAGACTGAGTAAGGGAAAGAGAGAATTGAACACTCAGTTTATAGTGGTTCGGCTTGATTCAAGCCTACGTCCACTCTTTCGCACCGACAGCCAATTGGCTGGATTCCACTATGAACAAAGAGATGTTACAATGTTGATCTTCCTTGATTTCTTGGCGTAGATGATCTACCACACTCACTCAAGGTATCACCAAGTACAAACACTCTCTGTGTATACAATTTTGCTCGAACAGTCTCAACTAACAATCAAGGTTCTTCAGACTCTGGAATTTTTCTATCAATCACACACTTAAAACAACTAGAACGTCTTCCTTTTATACTCCTTTATGCCATCATAGCCGTTGGCACTTACCAAAGGAATTCCTCCAATCTACCCGTTGGACGGAATCAATCAAGAAGATCATCCGAGTTATTTAAGGAATCTGATGATAGCCCATCAATCCTGTTCGCCCATACAATCAGGATCTTGGTTTCTAAGAATAGAACATTCCAAGATTATTTCGTCGACCATCGGATCTTCAATCGATCTTAGATAAGAATTAAAGAATCCGAAATGATTATCCAACCAAAGAATCTATTCCAGAGGATAAGATCGAATCCTCAACCATATACCTCGGCTTTGGATTTCCTTCGTCACTGGATTAGAAAGACTATCAGTGAGAATAGACTTAAGTCTTGAGTCTTGAGTCTTGAGTCTTGAGTCTTGAGTCTTGAGTCTTGAGTCTTGGGTCTTGAGTCTTGAGTCTTGAGTCTTGGGTCTTGAGAATACAAAGTCTTCAGACTTTAAACTGTCGGTCTCCGAACATCCAGACTTAGACTGATAGAAACGTTTTGTCAGCTTCAAAATATTCTGGAAAGATTTCTCCAACAATCTCCCCTTTTTGATGGTGACAAAACTTTCTTGTAGATTTGAACAACTTTGACCTGCAAAAACATTTCTCAAGCAATATGGCTAACTCAAAAAGATTAATAAAGCAACCAGACTCTGCATCCACAGAAAATTGGTTAGTCTTTCATGAGTAATACCATATAACAACACTTGATAAAAATGCAACCAGTCAAGCATCACAATCCACAGTCAATTCAGTCAAATTTATACCCAAGTTCAAGTTCTCAAGTCATACTAAAAAATAAACATAACCACTAAAAAGTTTTAAAAGATAGTTGTTGGTTCAAATTGGTTCTCTCCCTTTTTGTCAGCATTAAAAAGGGTGAGAAAGGAGTCATGTCTGCTTGGGAATGCGCACGATCTGGAAATCCCCAATGGACTGGACTACTCCTTCGAGCTTCTTCAGTCTTCTCGATGAGCTACCTCTTCTCCCTTGGCATTGGCTTGAAGTTGCGAGCGAGGTCTTTGAATTTATCCTCCAGAGAGATCGAAGATGCTTGTCCAAAGATTCTTCAAAGCTTGGATTTCACATCCCGTAACATATATCCGGCTACGCATTTCCGTAAGAATATTCATGATGCTACGAAAATCTGCAGAATCATCCGTCTCGTGTACCGGCATGAGCTTTTTCGATGGAGTAAATGCGACGATGGCGCTTCAAGATAGTCCGGCAGATTTGGAATCGACGTATCACCTTCTTCGTGCAATTGAGAGACCCGAACTTCTTCCGGGTCTTTCGGAGATTGTCTTAGATCTTCACTGGCAGCAGCATGAGGTGTAGACCTCTCTTGCTCGCTAACTCCCCCTGTCTCTAGGACATCGAAAGGGGAAGAGTGATGATCATGCTCTTGATTTCCCTTCTCTCCAGATTTATCAGCAGACTTTTCTTTTTCTCCTTCTCCTTCTCCTTCTTCTTCAACTTCTTTCTCCTTCTCTCTCTGTTCTTCCTCTTCTCTGTTCTTCTCTCCTTCTTCTCTGCTCTTCTGAAGATCTATCGGATGAGACACAGAACGTCTTGTTCTTGTCAGTGCTTGGATAGTGGGATCTTCATCATCTTCATCTTCATCTTCATCCTCAAGGATGACAGTTCTTTTCTTCTTTTTCGATGGAGCACCAATGACCTCTTTTCCTTTTCTCTTTGAGGCAGACTGAACTGGAGATTTCACTTTGAATTTCTCTATTACCTTGGAGAGTTCTTGCAGACGCATCTTCATTAACATTTTCAACCCTACTGCCATCTTATCACACGGTCGAACACAAAATGTATGTGGCAGTTCAATGTTCAGATGTCTGAAGATCTTGGTCACCAGACCAGGATAAGGCAATTGTCCTTTGTCTTTTGACATTGCTCTGTACATATGGAAGAGAATAGTGTGCGGGAGAGAAAACTTATGTCCTGAGTTGATCGTGTACATCAACTTTGCTTCATAAAGAGACACAGAAGTCTTTGACGTAGACTTCGGTCTGAGACAGTTGATCACAATCTTATGAAGCACAATGTTGATGGCATTCATCCTGGAATAGGTAATTTTCTTCTCTACGTCCCTATCTTTGACAAGATCCAGAGTAGTACGAGCAGGTGAGACTTTGATTGGGAGATAGCATCCCTGTTCAACTCCAATTATGTCCGCCAACATATTCACATCTACCACGTAGACTTGGTCTCGAACACTGAATGAAATTCTATTCGCATCCAAAAAGCTAAGGTTTGAATAGAAATAAGCGGTCAGATGAGCATACCCATTCGTAGAGTCAGAGCAAAAAGTCTCAAGTTGAAGCAAATTCAACTTTTCTCTTAAGTTCACGTTGATGGTGTCCAGGAAGTCAAAATCAACACTTCTAGGGTTTATCACCCCTCTTTTCAACAGCCCGAAATACACTTTTTCCTGATCCTTGGATTTAAACAAATCCATCCGATTTCCTTTCACCTTTGCTGCCACACCCATTCTAGGTTTAAATTCAAGGAACATTTTGTCATCATTGTTCCCGTCAATCGATTTTGTCCCGGCATACGAGGATCACTTGGAATGTTCGCAAGAGCCTCCTCCGCCCTTCCTTTAGGAGCAACTCCCAATTCCTCCATTTTCCCAGAAAAAGATACTCATTCCCATAATTTTTGTCCTTAAGGAAGTCATCTATATATTTTAATGAAGTACCGGTGCTTTTCAACGCACGATAAAGCTTATAGATAAAGGAGGGTCTTTGGACTCTTACTGGGTCGGCATCCTCGATTATCTCTTCTTCCAGATTTTGACTTGCACCTTGTGGGGCAGGAGACGATGAATGACGTGGAGGAGAGCGAATCGGACTTTGTCGCTGACTTGATAAGTCTTCTTCCTCGCAAGATCGAAGTGAGTCGGTCCCTTCTCCATTCTTTGTGGTCCCCGCTTGCGATTCTTGATGATTTCCTCGAAGACGACATCTTTCTTTGTCTATTGGAAGATTCCTTCACTTGCTTTTCCCAAGAAAAATGACCACTTTCTCGACGACGAACAAGAAGTAGAAACAGTATCGGGAGGAGAGTGCCTTTTAGGGTTTTGAAAATTGGGCGAAGAAAAACTGTATATATATATATACCTCGGATTTGAAAAGAGAAGTTTAATCGGTACAAGGAAAGTGTACGAACACTTCTTTTCAAAATCAATAACTGCCAAAATTAATTCCTTGAAAAAGACAAGTTTTCAAATTTCACACGAATTATATCTGAATGAAAGAACGTACCTTTTCGAGATAAAATAGCAACTTACAGTCTTTAGCTATGAATGTTTGAGTCTCATGATTTAAAGTTTGAGAGATCAAAGTCTTAGAAATGGTGAGTCTCTAGACTTTAACTTCTTCAAGCTTCAAAATGTTGAGTCTTGAGCGAATAAAGTCGAATTGATTTTTCTCCAAAGGCTTTGTGAATATATCTGCTAGTTGACTCTTCGAATCAACAAATTGAATCGAGATTTCTCCATTTTGAATATGATCTCTAATGAAGTGATGTCGAATCTCAATATGCTTTGCTCTTGAATGAAGGATTGGATTTTTGGTGAGATTGATCGCTGGTGTTGTCACATCCGATTTCTGTGCATGAGTCTTCAATGCCAAAGTCTTGTAGCTGTTGTTTTATCCAGAGAATTTGCGAACAGCAGCTTCCAAGAGTTACATACTCTGCTTCTGTCGTTGAGAGAGCTACGGTGCTTTGCTTCCTTGAGAACCAAGACACCGTCCTGTTTCCAAGCGTTGACAAGTTCCGAAGTGCTCTTTCTATCGACTCGCAACCGCCAGATCTCGCATCCGAGTATCCTAGAAGATTAAAGTCTCCCCTCTTTGGATACCAAAGACCGATGCTTGAAGATGAGGCAACGTATTTGATAATACGTTTCACGGCAATGAGATGTGATTCTCTAGGATCTCGATTGAAACCTAGCACAGATGCAAACACTCAACAAAATATCAGGTCTAGAAGCAGTAAGATAAAGAAGTGAACCGATCATGCTCCTGTACAGCTTTTGATCTATTTTCTTCCCTTCTTCATCCTTGTCTATCTTCTGAGAACATGACATTGGTATGTCGGTCTTTTTGCACTTTCCCAATCCAAACCTTTTAACAAGATCATTCGCATATTTTTCTTGATGGATGAAAGTTCCTTCCTTCATTTGCTTCACTTGAAGTCCAAGAAAGAATGTTAACTCTCCCATCATACTCATTTCAAATTCGTCCTGCATAGACTTAGAAAATTTCTTGCAAAGACTTTCAACAACATATATTTGAACGAGTAAGAAACTTTTGTTTTCCTTTTTGATGAACAGAGTAGTATCTACTTTACCTTTGACAAATCCGTTCTGTAATAAGAACTTACTTAGTCTGTCGTACCAAGCTCGAGGTGCTTGCTTTAGACCATACAGAGCCTTTTTCGTCAAGACCGAGTCCGGCTTCTTTGGGTCTTCAAATCCAGGCGGTTGTTCCACATAAACTTCTTCTTGAATAAATCCATTTAGGAAAGCACTTTTGACGTCCATTTGGAATAACCTGAAATTTTTGTAACAAGCAAACACAAATAATAGATGAATAGCTTCTAACCTTGCTACTGGTGCGTAAGTCTCGTCATAGTCTATTCCTTCTTCTTGCGTATATCCTTTGGCCACGAGTCTTGCTTTATTTCGTACGACTTTTCCTTCTTCGTTCATCTTGTTCCTAAATACCCATTTAGCTCCAATAACAGTTTTACCTTTTGGTTTAGATGTCAATTCCCAGACATCGTTAATGTTGAACTGTCTGAGCTCTTCTTGCATAGCTTCGATCCAGCTTTCATCGATAAAGCTTCTTCTATGCTTTTTGGTTCAATTTCGAGATGAGAGCAACAAAGACTAGACTCTTCACGCCTTTTTGATCTCGGTGCGTATTCCTTCATTGATTTCGCCAATAATGAGATCTTTAGGATGACTGGATTTGTGTTTCCAGTTACTGGTTGATTTGCTTGGTTGATGATCTCTTTCTTTGTTTGAATCTTCATGAGCTTCTTGATGTTGGACTTCCAGTCTGAGATGCTTCTTGAGTTGAAGACTTTGGAAGGTCTAGAGTGAGTTCGACTCTTCATATTGAGTCGGCTGGACTCATCTTGCGCTGAGTCTTGGAATTTGACATTCATTGATTCTTCCACAGACTGGCTTTTCTTGTTATAGACTCTGTAGGCTTTACTTGATGTAGAATATCCAAGGAAGATGCCTTCATCTGATCTTTCTTCAAACTTACCAACTCGATCACTTGCATTTTTCAAAATAAAGCATTTGCAACCAAACACATGAAAGTATGAAACAATAGGTTTCTTACCTTTGAATAGTTCATAAGGGGTTTTCTCAAGAATAGGTCTTAGGAAGACTCTATTGATGATATAGCATGCTGTTGAAAAAAGCTTCAGCCCAAAATCGTGAAGAAATTTTGCTTTCAATTAAAAGTGTTCTAGCCATTTCTTGAAGAGATCTATTCTTTCTTTCCACAACTCCATTTTGCTGAGGAGTGTATGGAGAGGAGAATACATGTTTAAAACCAGATTCATCACACAATTTTGTGAAATCTTGATTTTCAAATTCACCTCCATGATTTGTTCTTATACTTGAAATAGCACATCCTTTTTCATTTTGAACCTTTTTAGTAAACTTCTCAAAGTACAAAAAGGTTTCTGACTTACTTGCAAGAAAATATACCCAGGTAAAGCGAGAGTAATCGTCTACAATTACTAGACAATACTTCTTACCTCCAATGCTCTGGGTTCTTGTTGGTCCGAAGAGATCCATATGAAGCAAACCGTAGTACATGATTAGTAGAGACATGATTTATTGGCTTAAATGAATTTCTTACCTGCTTTCCCAGAATGCATGGAGTGCATGAATCAGACTTTTGGTATGGCAATTTAGGTAGTCCTCGGACAAGCTTCTTTGATGAAATTTTGGCTAATTGCTTCACGTTGACATGGCCAAGCTTTCTGTGCCATAAGACTGCTTCATCTTGAATTGAGATTAGGCATTGTGCTTCATTTGGTTTTACATCAAGGAGGTAGATGTTTCCATGCCTTCGACCCATGAAAGACTCAGTAGAGTCTTTACTAATTCCATAGCAAATTCCTTCTTGAAAGGAGATCTTGAAACCGGTATCACACAATTGGCTAATGCTGAGAAGGTTATAGTTGAGTCCTTCTACTAGAGAAACATTGCTTATTGTGAGATTTCCAATTCTCACAGTTCCAAATCCCACGATGCTTCCTTTGCCGTTTCCTCCAAATGAAACATTTCCGCCGTTTACTTGAACAAGCTTTACGAAGCACTTTGAGTCTCCTGTCATGTGTCTTGAGCATCCGCTGTCAAGATACCATTTTATCTTTTTCTTGACGGAGACCTGCATTCAAGTGAGAGTCTCAAGCTTTCTTTGGTACCCAAATTTTCTTGGGTCCTTTGGAGTTAGTAGGATAAGCATTATTGGGCGATGCTTTCTTAACAGGTTTCCAAACCATAGGACGGTCTTTTTCAAAATGATCTAGACTGTTACACTTTGAACACCTTAGAGCATTTCGACCACCAAAGACTTTGCGAAAACTTTCTTGAAATGATTTTTGTAAGCTTCTCTTGACGGTCTTTTCTTAATTCTTTCTTTAACTTTAGGAAAATCAATCAAGGGAATTGTTTCCGCTGTCATGCGTAACCCAGACTTATTGAAATAGGGTCTTTGAACTGAAAGCACTTTTTCAAGCTTTTCGGATCCTATCGAAAACTTCTTTGAAATATTTGATAAGTCTGTTTTTAAGAAAACATTTTCTTTGAAAAGATCATCTTCTTTTTCTTTAAGAGCAGAAACATTTAGGTCTAGACTTTTAACTCTTTCTTCTAAAATGACTTCATTTTGTTTTAGAATTGAGTTTTCCTTTTTAAGTTCGGAAATTCTTTTGAGAGAAGTCTTAAGACTGAAACACAGTTCATCAATATATTTAGAGACTTTGACAGGAATTTTAAAATCACTTACCTCAAATTCACTTTCGAGTCCGAACGAACTGAGTCCGAGTCCGAATGTGCCATCAAACATATGTTGGCATATTCATTATCACTCTCTTCACATTCTGTATCACTCCAGGTTTCGGCTTTGAGAGCCTTTCGAAACTTCTCAGCTTTTCCTCTTTTCTTTTTTAGAAGAGGACAGTTGGGTCTGATGTGTCCCTTCTTTTTACATTCGAAGCAAACTACATCTTTGTTTGGTTCCTCATCATCAACAGACTTGGTCTGCTGTCTTTGAAAACTTTGTTTCTTTGGGATGAACCTTCTGCCTTTTCTATTCAGTTTTCTGAATCTTCTTATCATGAGGGCGAGCTCCTCATCATCCATATCATCTTCAGAATCTGCATCATTAGAATCATCATTTGATTTTAGTGCAATAGATTTCTTACCTCTTGGATCTTCGTCTTCAGTAATTCGTTCCACTTCGTAAGACTGAAGAGTTCCAATTAGCTCGTCTACAGATAATGGCATGATTCTTTGCGTCTCTCTTATTGAAGTCTTTATATGATTCCAATCCTTGGAGAGTCCACGCAGAAGCTTGTTCACCTTCATGGGATCAGAAATTTTTTGTCCTTGGTTCTCAAGACCATTGACAATATCTCGTAAAACGACTAAACATGTCGTTATAGATTCTCCTGGTTTCATTTTGAAGGCCTCATATTGACCGAGGAGAATGTTAATTCTGGTCTCCTTCACTCGATCTGTCCCTTCATAGGTGATGTGTAATCTATCCCATACTTCTTTTGCTGTAACACAAGAAGATATTCTGTTATATTCGTTGGAGATAAAGCACAATATAAAGAGTAAATTGCTTTTGCATCGAGTGCTTGTCTCTTGTTTATCTCTTCCTGAGCCATTCCGTTGGTTTCAATAGTGTCTTTCCCTCTTTCAGAGATTGATGCAGCAGCAGGAGTGATTCCTCTTTCCACAACGTCCCATTCCAGAGGATCCTTTGATCGTAGGAAAGCTTTCATCTTGTTCTTCCAGATGTTGTAATCCTTTCCATCAAAGTAGGGAGGTCTGGTATTGCTTTGCCCTTCCATCAGCCCCGGTGCTAGCATACTAGCCATGGATCTTTTACTCTGAAGTAAAACACTTCAAACAAAGTAAGAACACGGGCTCTGATACCAATTGAAATTGCTTGTATGAGTACCTAGAGGGGGGTGAATAGGTATACAAAGATTTTTCTTGAAGATTGCACAATACTTTAGACAGTTGAAGAATTAGCAATAATTAAAAACCAATCGTGAGACTGAGTAAGGGAAAGAGAGAATTGAACACTCAGTTTATAGTGGTTCGGCTTGATTCAAGCCTACGTCCACTCTTCTGCACTGACAGCCAATTGGCTGGATTCCACTATGAACAAAGAGATGTTACAATGTTGATCTTCCTTGATTTCTTGGCGTAGATGATCTACCACACTCACTCAAGGTATCACCAAGTACAAACACTCTCTGTGTATACAATTTTGCTCGAACAGTCTCAACTAACAATCAAGGTTCTTCAGACTCTGGAATTTTTCTATCAATCACACACTTAAAACAACTAGAACGTCTACCTTTTATACTCCTTTATGCCATTATAGCCGTTGGCACTTACCAAAGGAATTCCTCCAATCTACCCGTTGGACGGAATCAATCAAGAAGATCATCCGAGCTATTTAAGGAATCGATGATAGCCCATCAATCGTTCGCCCATACAATCGGGATCTTGGTTTCCAAGAATAGAACATTCCAAGATTATTTCGTCGACCATCGGATCTTCAATCGATCTTAGATAAGAATTAAAGAATCCAAAATGATTATCCAACCAAAGAATCTATTCCAGAGGATAGGATCGAATCCTCAACCATATACCTCGGCTTTGGATTTCCTTCGTCACTGGATTAGAAAGACTGTCAGTGAGAATAGACTTAAGTCTTGAGTCTTGAGTCTTAAGTCTTGAGTCTTGAGTCTTGAGTCTTGAGTCTTGAGTCTTGGGTCTTGAGAATACAAAGTCTTCAGACTTTAAACTGTCGGTCTCCGAACATCTAGACTTAGACTGATAGAAACGTTTTGTCAGCTTCAAAATATTCTGGAAAGATTTCTCCAACAGGCCACTCATGTGAAAACTAGTCTATCGGGTGAAGCCGCTAAGAGTTTCTAATGCATCAGATTCGAGAATTTGATCAGGAAGCGATCTTTCGACCGAAATAATCTGCAAGGGTCATTGCGACACAATTAAAAATCAATTAGAGATCGGAGATAGGTTGACTCGACAAAGGCATGTGATCAGGTGTGGGTGATTCCACCAGATTGCACAATTCTTGTCGATCGGCATTGGACTGACTTTTCTATCGATTGGGTACCCTGTGTTCGTATTTGAAACTTTGAGATTATCCCGACAATCGAAAGTCGCCAATATTTCAAAGATGTACATTGTGGCTTGAGATGATCAACCACAGGTCAAATGCATGAAAATTTCTAAAGGCTACCCGGTAGGTTGGGTCGCGCTAGTATCGTGCCAAAGTGAAATTAACCGTGAAATTGAGATCGAATTCAGAAATTTGAAGTCTGGGTGTGTCACAAATCATTTTTAGGAATATTGACTAATCTTCGGAAGATTTTTCATGCAAACTGAGTTTTTCAGCAATTAAATCAGAAAATGGTTAATTTGACCCGAGGAATTAGTAGGCCCGCCTTTGGTATTGCTATTAGGACTTAAGTTGGTTCTATGGACAAGTGAAGATGTTAATTGAAGTGTGGTGACATTGAATTAATTTTATGGACTTCAATTGGATTCAATTGGAAGAGAATTGATGAGAATTGAAGAAATTGGATGTACAAGAATTGGACCCCGGTGGAAAATGAAATTGCAACCATTGGAAAATGTTGTGGGAGGTTTAGAGATAGTGGGGTATGACATCACTTGATGATGTCATGGTGGGCCATTGTGTGGGATTAAAAGAATGAGAAAAAGAGAAAAGAAAAAGGGTCCCATCTCTCTCTCTCCTCCTTCTCTCTCCTCCCTCTCTTCTTCCTCTTTACTGTGCGACTCCTCCATCTCCATCTTCTTCATCTCCTTCTTCTTTGAAAACCCAGCAACTAGCAAGTTGGAGAAGCCGCACGCCTCCGCTGTTCACCGCCGCCGCACGCCATCGTTGCTTCGCCCATCCAGCCGTCATGAATCTTCTCTCCTCCCTCTCCTGTCAGTCTCCCCCTCCATCTCTACTGTGCGAAGACCAAAAAATGGAGGAAGGAACCGAGTAGCCATGGCCATTGCCGCACGTCGCCGGAGCCATCGCTGGCCGTCTGCAACCGCTCGTCACCGAAGCTCCCCGCTGCCGCCGTCGTCCGCGAGAAGCCCTCACGCTCGCACGCCGCTCCGCTCGCTTCGCCTAGCTCGCGCTAGCCCTCGCCGCTGTCGCCCTCCGTTGCCATCGCCGTTGTGAGCCACCCCCGGCTCGTCCAAGCCCCGCCGGTCCTCCTCCGTCGTTCCTCCGCCCGAACCGGCGCCGGATCCGCCCTTCTCGGCCCCAAATCAGTGGCTGGAAAAATGGGTATGGCAGTCCATGTTTGGCCCGTTTTGGCCGCCTTCCCGAGCCGGATGCTCGGCTTGCCTTGAGAAAAGTCAATCTTCGCGCCGTTCTCGTCGTTTTGGTCCGCTCGGCTCACTAATCCAGTGAGTTTAACTCACTAAACCTCGCTTAGAGGGTTAATTATGCTTAGGGAGGTTTAGTTCATGTTAAGTATCATTAGGTTGTTAGTTTAGGTTAATTAAGAGTAGATTTGATTAAGGTGGTGGTTTAATTTAAAGTGTGCTTAATTAAGGGTAAGTAGGTTCATTTAAAATAAGCCTTGATTTGACATAAACGAATTTACTTTTGATTTATTTAAATGTCTCGAAATTATTAAATAATTTAATAATATATTTTATTCGAAATTAATAAAATATTATTATTTAATTATTTTCGGAATTAATTTAATTATTTATTAAATTCCGAAAATTTTGTCAAGACCTTAAATTCTTAGAATTTCGTGCCGGTCGCTGCTGTGCATTTAGATTTTGAAATTGATGATTGGATATTATAAATTGAGTGTGGATTGTGAAAAATATGGATATCATTATTTAATTAATTTTCGGAATAAATTTAATCATTTAATAAATTCCGAAAATTATGTTGGGACCCTAAATTCTCATAATTTCGTGCTAATCGCTGCTGTGCATTTAGAATTTGAATTTGATGAATGGGTGTGGTAAATTGAGTGTTGATTGTGATAAATATGGATTTTATTCATAAAAATCCAAGTGTTGGATTTTGATGCAAAAATTGGTTTTAATAATTATATTAAATAGTATGGTTTGAAAAAGTGAGATATTGGCTTTCTGGTTCGAAATTAGCATGTTCCCACACACGTGAGTAGTTTCTGGAGTATTTTTAATATGTAGAAAAATGGCCGGGATCACTATTTTAAGTGGAAGTATTGATTGTAATATAAAGTGTCATGGGGCCGAGTATGCTTTGGCTGTGTGATAACTAAGAGGAATCGTCATGGGCTGTTGAGCCGGACTTGCCCCTATATGGGATGCCCACGCAGTGGTTGCGGGTCGCAGTTGATTTTGGGCCCATGCTCCTTCGGGAACGCCGTCGATGTACTAACGAAGCCGTGCTCCATGGGGGGAGGCGATGCCTGGCTATATGCCAGTAGATAGCCAAATTGCGAGTAGGCTATGCCCTTGTGTGGCAATGAATAATAATTGGAATGCGTGCTAAGTGCGATTGTGATTATATGAAAGTGATGGCATTCCAATTGTTTGAGTTCCTATTACTATCTGCGATTGGATGATTTGAATTGTGCTAACCTGCAGGAAGGTAAGTTCTCTGTGTGATGCGACTAGGCCACCCGGGGTGTATTTTCTTTCTAATAGGGGTTTAGGGGGTTGAACTTGCTGAGACATCGTCTCATCCCTGTTGCGGGATTAAAATTTCAGGTCCCTAGATGGCGGTCGTGGAGGACCCGAAGCCCTAAGTCCGGAAAGGTGGAGCGAAGTATCGGTGAACGTGTCCCGCTAGTTGGATTTAGGATAGTTCCCCATTCGTTGAGCTGGTCTATTTTGTAGACAGTCCAGAGTTGTATTTAAACCTATGTGTTTGTAAATGAGTGTTTGGTATTGTGATTGATTGCATGTTTTTCTATCCCAAGTTAAATGTTGTCAGGGGATTTGTTTCGCTTCCGCATGCGTAATAAAATGAATGGGCCGGTGACGTATCCTGGGAGGTCGCATATTTGATCGACCGCAGTGGGATGTGCACGCGCTCGGGGTTCGGGGCGTGACATCCCCGTTTAAGTGGTATCAGAGCATGGTTTGTATATGGAGTGATAAGGTACGATGAGTCTTGGGATAGTTAGTAGGAAAGGCTTTTAATATGCTGATGCATGTGGTTGATAACTGATTGGTAGCTTGTTTGTGGGGTCACTCAAATTCTAACCTGGTGTTGGAATTGGAAGACAGGCGTCTATATAGAGTCTGTAGCATGAGTGACCAGGAGTGAAGAACTCCTTGGAGGAGGTCGATATGACCTGTATCTCGGGGTAGGATGCTGACAAGAGTCGGTACCCGAGGTAAAGCGCATGCTCAGTCCAGCGCGAGTGTGAAAGTACTGTTGCAAGTCGGTACTAAGTATGTTGCAGCACCGAATGATCCTAGGTTTGTTGGGATTGTTCAGGCGCTAGTGTTCCTTGGAAGCTCGTTGGGTCAGTAAGCTCAGGATCGAGCCATTGCTGTTGTCGTTGTTTTTACCGCTGCCAGTGTTATGACCGTTGTTGTTGCCGCGCCTGTTAAGGCCCAATTTGGAGTTGTGATTGAGGATCAAGCCACCGTATCTAAGTCAAAGTTCATTTTAAGCAAAAATGGAAATCGATTGGGGGAAATGCCGATGTCAGAAGAAAGGTGCCCCATTTCACCTGACTGGAAGAGTAGAATTGGAAAGTCAGTGCTCATCTCGATCGATGTGTGTCGTGTCTATAAGAAAAGACATGGATATGTTATGTGCTGTAAGAGGGAAATGACTTGCTACAAGGGACGCTACTACAGCCATTTGATCAAAGATTGTCCGTATAGACAGATAGAATCACAGCTGTTCCTGACACCGCCGTCGATAGAAAAGAACAGAGGAAGCATGCTTCAGGATGTTCAATGGGGTACTTGGAATGGACCCCAGTGCAAGGAAGGGTGCATGATGTCACTTGATGGGAGATAGAGGACTCATCGATTGTGTGCCGAATTTGTGAAAAGATGCTTGAGTCAGCCTAGTGTCAGAGTAAAAATGGAGCATGATTTGGAATATGGCTAGCACGGCTGTCAGATTAGTAACTGTCCGCGTAAGTTCATGAAAGCGTAAGTACCGCTACTGCATATAGAACGCCACTAGGATGGTGAAAGGAATAGGAATGGATTGACTATGCATTAATCAAGGGAAGAGTGTTTTGAGGTGTTTTATCAGAGTAGCGCAACAAGATTTTGAGTGAAGGTTGTGGAGTTTCCATTGTAATAAAGTAATAGGAAAATGAGTCTCTGACTATAGTTGTACCTGATGGGTTTGCTTATGTATGACTTGGAAGTCATTTATGAAAAGGTCTGGCTCGAGGAGCTCTCTGCTGTTATGAATCGTGGTAGTGATATAATTCAGTTTGTTCAGTTAGCGTACGAAAGTTTTGAATTACTGAAAGTTGAATAGGAACTTCAATCGTTGTTATTCGTCACTGAAGATGACTGGGTTCGGGTTGTTGGTTATCGAATCTACATGGCAGCTGTAATGGATGCGTCAGTTGAGGAGCCGAATATGGAGAATATAATCGTGGTACAAGAGTTTTCTAAGGTATTTTCTAGAGAATCGTCAGGTTTGCAATCAGAAAGAGAAATAGAATTTGTGATTAAATTGGCACCCAGAATAGAGCCAGTCCCTAAGGCTCCTTATCGGATGGCATAATCAGAGTTGAAAGAACTGAAGGTGCAGATGTAGAAATTGTTGGATAAGGGATTCATACGTTCTAGTGCATCACCTTAGGGAGCACCCGTTCTATTCGTGAAGAAGAAAGTTGGTCTGTTGTGTTTGTACATTGATATTCTTCAAGACCGACTGGAGGTCAAGGTATCATCAATTGAGAATCAGGAAGAAAGACATACCGAAGCTAGCATCTCGTACTCGATATGGCAGTTATGAGTTCGCTGTAATACCGTATGGTTTGATGGACACCATAGCTATTTGTTTGGGTCTAATGAGCAGAATGTTTAAGGATACTTGAATCAGTCTTGATCGTGTTCATTGAAGTTATCCTAGTGTGTTCAAAAAGTGCTGAGGAGCATGAGAGACATTAGAAGATGATACTTCAGACCTTGAGTGCTCTTGGATTTTACAATAAGTTTAGCAAATACGAGTTTTGGATGATTCGTGTTGTGTTCCTAGGCCACGTGATTTCAAGCGAAGAAATCTCCGTAGACCCCATCCAAGATTGAAGCAGTGGTTAGTTGGCCGAGATTGACTACAGCGACATAGATTAGAAGTTCCTGATGATTAGCAGGATATTACAGAAGTTTTATGGAAGGGTTTCAGCGTCAGCGTTGCAGTTGATTCGACTACTGGGGAAGTAAGAAAAGTTCGTGTGGACAGATAAGTGCGAGTGTAGTTTTCAAGAGCTTAAGTAAAAGCTGACTACCACACAGTGCTGATCATTCCATCTGGTCCTGGAAGTTATGAGATCTGAAGTGATGTGTCGTTTAAAGGATTTGGTTGCTTGTTGATGCAGCATGATAGAGTTATTGCATATGCGTCCCGTCAGTTGAGATCTTGTGAGTTAAATTATTCGACGCACATCGTAGAACTTGCAGTAGTTATGTTCATTTGGAATTTTAGAGGCACTATCGGTATAGAGAAATATTTCATATCGTCAATGACTATCAAAGTCTCAAGTGTGTATTCTCAAAAAAGAGAGTTGAATATGAGATAGCATCGCTGGATGGAACTCATCAAGAATTATGACTATGATATTTTGTATCACTTTAGAAATGTGAGCAAAGTCGCAGATGCATTGAGTTGAGAGTACTTAGTTGCACAGTTGGTACTCAAGGGTTGGATCTTATTTGAGAAAGTTCAAAATTCGGTTTTCAAATCTAAGGTAGGCCACCTTTTGAATCTTATGACCACCCTCAGAATTGAGCCGAGAGTACAGATCAGAATCAAAGCGCTTCAGTGGACAGATTTAGAAATTCTGGAGACCCTATAAGAGTATGCAGATGAGAGAGAGGTTGATTTTCAGATTTCTGAAGACAGAACGCTAAGGTTTTGAGGATGATTGTGTGTAATTGATGATGTAGAGATTAAAGAAGATATCTTATGGGAAGCTCATCATAGCAATTTCAGCGTTGGCTAGATAGTACGAATAGACCTTGTTTTGAGTGTGTGACCTCCTGATTTTCAAACTCTGATTTCGATTGGTTAAATTTGGCATTTCATCGACGCGATTACAGTGTTTTTCTTTGAGTCGGCCACTTACGAGATAACTAGACTAGTTAGGTGAGTTATTAAGGACTTTAAGGCAAATAGACTTGAGAATTCAACTAAAAATTGACTTCTCGACCGTGCTCATCTTTAGAGATCATTACGGCACAGTTAAAGATCGAATTAAGATCGGAGATAGGTCAATTCGACTAAGATGAATGACCGATCGTGGGTGGCTCCACTAAATTGGAAAACTCTCGTTGAATGATACTAATTTGATTTTACTGTCGTTTTGGTACTCTGTGTCCGTATTTGAATCATCGAGATTGTCACGACCCTCGAGAGTCGCTAATGTGTCGAGTGGGTTCATCGTGGCTCGAAGAAAATCGACCACGGGTCATTTGTCCTAAAAAGCTCCGAAAACTACCTAGTAGCCTATGTCACACTAAAAGCGTGTCGGAGTGAAATTAACCGCCAATCTAAATTTGATTTCAGAAATTGGAGATTTTGTCTTGTCACAAAGTGGGTACACCGAAGTGTGTGTATATCATATAAATCATCTGCATGGAGTGCCTGGGGTGAATTGTATTTCAAATTTAGATCAGATGTTCCAAGTTGGTAGAGCTTTCAAATGATTTTTTCTTAAGTAGTGCATAGCAGAGAGTGCAGAATTTCGATTGTTGAGATAAAGTCAGGGAAAGAAGGATCACAGGCCAGGGTCAATACAGTAGTCAGTGATTGCAGTTGTCGAGATCAGTGTCAGAGTAATATTAGATCTTGACTAGAGGTTCCCAGTTTCAACAGATCAGTCAGATAGTTTCTTTTAATCATGCAGAGTAGAGTGTACAGGACTTCAGTCGGTTGAGATGAGATCAGAGATCAGAAAATCGTAAGTCCAAAGTTAGTTCAAAAATCAGTAATTCAGTCGCAGTTAGCAGAGACGGTCTTGAGACCGCTCAGAATCGCCAGTTTAGCTTCACAGATTTTGTGTTGAAGATCTTTGGAATTTTAAGTGGGCAAGTGTTTAGTATTTTGGAACCCGAAGTGGTTTGGGCAAGATAGCAGTGATCTAGCAGTATTGGTACAGAAGGAGCAACCTGAGAAACCGAAGATTCGATGAGACAATAGTACCCCCACCTTTTCTGTTTAAGAATTGGTAAAGGTTTAAATTTCGAGGACGAAATTTTTATAAGAGGGGAAGAGTTGTGACATTCCGATTTTCCAATCCTATTTTCAATAAATTGAGACGGGCATTTCGTTGGCACACCTATAGTTCTTTTCCTTGAGTCGGCCACTCATGTGAAAACTAGTCTATCGGGTGAAGCCGCTAAGAGTTTCTAATGCATCAAACTCGAGAATTTGATCAGGAAGCGATCTTTCGACCGAGCTAATCTGCAAGGGTCATTGCGATACAATTAAAAATCAATTAGAGATCGGAGATAGGTTGACTCGACAAAGGCATGTGATTAGGTGTGGGTGATTCCACCAGATTGCACAATTCTTGTCGATCGGCATTGGACCGACTTTTCTATCGATTGGGTATCCTGTGTTCGTATTTGAAACATTGAGATTATGCCGACATCCGAAAGTCGCTAATGTTTCAAAGATGTACATTGTGGCTTAAGATGATCAACCACAGGTCAAATGCATGAAAATTTCTAAAGGCTACCCGGTAGGTTGGGTCGCGTTAGTATCGTGCCAAAGTGAAATTAACCATGAAATTGAGATCGAATTCATAAATTGGAAGTCTGGGTGTGTCACAAATCATTTTTAGGAATATTGATTAATCTTCGGAAGATTTTTCATGCAAGCCGAGTTTTTCAGCAATTAAATCAGAAAATGGTTAATTTGACCCGAGGAATTAGTAGGCCCGCCTTTGGTATTGCTATTAGGATTTAAGTTGGTTCTATGGATAAGTGAAGATGTTAATTGAAGTGTGGTGACATTGGATTAATTTTATGGACTTCAATTGGACTCAATTGGAAGAGAATTGATGAGAATTGAAGAAATTGGATGTACAAGAATTGGACCCCGGCGGAAAATGAAATTGCAACCATTGGAAAATGTTGTGGGAGGTTTAGAGATAGTGGGGTATGACATCACTTGATGATGTCATGGTGGGCCATTGTGTGGGATTAAAAGAATGAGAAAAAGAGAAAAGAAAAAGGGTCCCATCTCTCTCTCTCCTCCTTCTCTCTCCTCCCTCTCTTCTTCATCTCCTTCTTCTTTGAAAACCCAGCAACCAGCAAGTTGGAGAAGCCGCACGCCTTCGCCGTTCACCGCCGCCGCACGCCGTCGTTGCTCCGCCCATCCAGCCGCCGTGCATCTTCTCTCCTCCCTCTCCCGTCAGTCTCCCCCTCCATCTCTGCTGTGCGAAGACCAGAAAATGGAGGAAGGAACCAAGCAGCCATGGCCGTTGCCGCACGTCGCCGGAGCCGTCGCCGGCCGTCCGCAACCGCCCGTCCCCGAAGCTCGTCGTTGCCACCGTCGTCCGCGTGAAGCCCTCACGCTCGCACGCCGCTCCGCCCGCTTCGCCCAGCTCGCGCCAGCCCTTACCGCCGCCGCCCTCCGTTGCCATCGCCGTCGTGAGCCACCCCCGGCTCGTCCAAGCCCCGCCGGTCCTCCTTCGCCGTTCCTCCGCCCGAATGGCGCCAGATCCGCCCTTCTCGGCCCTAAATCAGTGGCTGGAAAAATGGGTATGGCAGCCCATGTTTGGCCCGTTTTGGCCGCCTTCCCGAGCCCGGATGCTCTGCCCGCCTTGAGGAAAGTCAATCTTAGCGCCGTCCTCGTCGTTTTGGTCCGCTCGGCTCACTAAACCTCGCTTAGAGGGTTAATTATGCTTAGGGAGGTTTAGTTCATGTTAAGTATCATTAGGTTGTTACTTTAGGTTAATTAAGAGTAGATTTGATGAAGGTGATGGTTTAATTTAAAGTGTGCTTAATTAAGGGTAAGTAGGTTTATTTAAAATAAGCCTTGATTTGATATAAACGAATTTGCTTTTGATTTATTTAAATGTCTCGAAATTATTAAATAATTTAATAATATATTTTATTCGAAATTAATAAAATATTATTATTTAATTATTTTCGGAATAAATTTAATTATTTATTAAATTCCGAAAATTTTGTCAAGACCTTAAATTCTCAGAATTTCATGCCGGTCGCTGCTGTGCGTTTAGATTTTGAAATTGATGATTAGATATTATAAATTGAGTGTGGATTGTGAAAAATATGGATATCATTATTTAATTAATTTTCGGAATAAATTTAATCATTTAATAAATTCCGAAAATTATGTTGGGACCCTAAATTCTCAGAATTTTGTGCTGATCCCTGCTGTGCATTTAGAATTTGAATTTGATGAATGAGTGTGGCAAATTGAGTGTTGATTGTGATAAATATGGATTTTATTCATAAAAATCCAAGTGTTGAGTTTTGATGCAAAAATTGGATTTTAATAATTATATTAAATAGTGGGGTTTGAAAAAGTGAGATATTGGCTTTCTGGTTCGAAATTAGCGTGTCCCCACACACGTGAGTAGTTTCTGGAGTATTTTTAATATGTAGAAAAATGGCCGAGATCACTATTTTAAGTGGAAGTATTGATTGTAATATAAAGTGTCCTGGGGCCGAGTATGCTTTGGCTCTGTGATAACTAAGAGGAATCGTCATGAGCTGTTGAGCCGGACTTGCCCCTATATAGGATGCCCACGCAGTGGTTGCGGGTCGCAGTTGATTATGGGCCCATGCTCCTTCGGAAACGCCGTCGATGTACTGACGAAGCCGCGCTCCATGGGGGGAGGCGATGCCTGGTTATATGTCAGTAGATAGCCGAACTGCGAGTAAGGCTATGCCCTTGTGTGGCAGTGAATAATAATTGGAATGCGTGTTAAGTGCGATTGTGGTTATATGAAAGTGATGGCATTCCAATTGTTTGAGTTCCTATTACTATATACGATTGGGTGATTTGAATTGTGCTAACCTGCAGGAAGGAACTGAGGCGAGGTAAGTTCTCTGTGTGATGCGACTAGACCACCTGGGGTGTATTTTCTTTCTAATAGGGGTTTAGGGGGTTGAACTTGCTAAGACATCGTCTCATCCCGGTTGTGGGATTAAAATTTCAGGTCACTAGATGGCGGTCGTGGAGGACCCGAAGCCCTAAGTCTGGAAAGGTGGAGACTGAAGTATCGGTGAACGTGTCCTGCTAGTTGGTTTTAAGATAGTTCCCCATTCGTTGAGCTGGTCTATTTTGTAGACAGTCCAGAGTTGTATTTAAACCTATGTGTTTGTAAATGAGTGTTTGGTATTGTGATTGATTGCCTGCTTTTCTATCCCAAGTTAAATGTTGTCAGGGGATTTGTTTTGCTTTTGCATGCGTAATAAAATGAATGGGTTGGCGACGTATCCTGGGATGTCGCATATTTGATCGACCGCAGTGGGATGTGCGTGCGCTCGAGATTCGGGGCGTGACAATAGATACTGTCACTCATGTGCTAAGAGGTGCTTTCATCTTACAATGCAAGAGCCATCAAATTGATAAGAACAACAAAGCACACGCATTAAAAAAAGAAAGCCCCTCGCACCTAATAATCTTATTGGTAATACCTAATTTTGCATACAATAACAAATGTAGGAATTATACCTTTACGTAAGGATGGAAAATAGAAGGCGAATGTGAAGTCAACACCAATCTTGTAAAGATCAAAGCCTCAGTTTTCAAATTTGATGTAGATGACTCGTCCTGGTACATATAAGAACATGATGGTTAGTAGCCAGAGAAATAACTGGTAGATCATTTACATCATAGAGTCAAAAAACTCTAACAAAACATTTGGAAAATGACAATGTACATACACGTAGTGCCTTCTCAATACCAGGAATAAGTGATCTAATGTGGTTAGTAAGACAATCTGGCAATACAACCACAAGTTCTTTCAAGACAACAAAAGCACCAACCTGCAACAATTGCATATATTAAAATTTACTAGGAAGGAAAAATGTCTAAAGAGACTGGAGGATTGCACCACCTTAGTTTTAATTATTTCTCACGCAGCTGTTTGTTAATAGATCTGACAATTTTTGCTAGTTCTTGTTTCAACAACCGTCTTGGATTGCATTACACACCCAAATTTTTAAAAGTTCAAAATCTCAAATAAACAAGAAAATGCAACCAAGTATCCTAATGACAAAATAGTAATTTATGAACCTTTTGGACATAAATATTGATCACTAACAAAAATACAAATCGAATTGTATGATCACGACATAAATATTGATCCTGAAACTCTAGGACTTGATAACTCATCATCCAGAAAGTTTCTACCTCAAAAGCTCTTCCATTAGGGTAAAGCATCCATTCAAGTTGAATTATTTCTGGTTAAATCTCAATGTAACTGCAACTTAAATGAGAAAGCGTATAAAACTACAACAATGCTTCCTTAATTTCTAAATCACCATCACAATCAATTAGATGTCAAGAAAACTGAATTTCCATTGTCCTGATAATGACAACAATGAGAGAGAAATGGTCCATCCAATACAAATTCAAATGACAATCATGTCTAACTCAGCTCAAATCAAAATCAGATGTTAACGAACCCTCTTGCCATGGAAAAACGGGCTTGTTCTCTCTTGCCGACGAACCCTCCCCTGCACACCATCACCGTGCAAGGCCGACTCGTGAGAAGTCGGAGCGGTGGACAGTTCCGATCGAAGGGGTGGGGCAATCTCCGGTCTCTGGTCTTCACCTGTTCGAGTCCAAGACGTAAGGAGTTGCATCAGTCTCTTCGACTTCGGCTTTGGCCTCCTCACAGAGTAATGGGAAGTGGAGTATCGCCATCTGGATTTTGACTCAGACAATGAGAACCCTCCTCTCCACCTGGAGCTGGAGTTGGAGTGAGTGGTTCTAGATGCCAATCCTCGAATCGCGGTGAACCGCCCATCTCTCGTTACTGGCTTCCTTCTTCTTCTCCTCTTCCTCCTCCTCCTCCTTCCGCCGTCATCCACTTCTCGATTAGGTAGTCCTGCCAAAAGTAGCCAGCGGCGTTGTCTTGCTTGATCCATGCGGCATTGGTGTAGAAGACCATGGGGGTGTTCCGTGTTGAAAATAGAAGATTGAAAGATATACACGAAGAAGTACTATTTGCAGAACACCATTTATAAAACTGACGCCATAGCCTTTATATAGGCTTTACACCAACAAGTAACTACCACAGCTCACTAACTTAACACGTACAGCAACAAACCCACATATAGGAGTGCTTAACAAACTATTAACACATGAAAAACAAACCAAAAAGAAATTGACTCATCCAACATTCCCTCCCTTAAACTGATGTTGCAAACAATCAGTTTAAAGGACCTTCTCTTAATTTGGAATGTCCAACAAACGAACACCGAGGAGCTTTCTCGGCTTTTGAAACATGGGCAACTTTAGGGGCTTGGTGAATATATCAGCCACTTGATCTTCACTTCTATAGAAAACTAGATCAACTATTTCATCCTTTGTAAGATCTCTTAAGAAGTGGTACTTCACATCTATATGCTTGCTCCTCCCATGTAGAACTGGATTTTTCGACAGCTTGATAGCTGAGCTGTTGTCACAATAGATTGTAGTTGCTTCTTGTTGTTTGAACTGAAGCTCTTCAAGAATCTTCCGTAACCATATGGCTTGACAGGTGCATGGAGTTGCAGCAACAAATTCTGCTTTGGTTGTTGATAAAGTGACAATTGATTGCTTCTTTGAAGACCATGAAACCACCCCTGAACCAAGCATGAAGACATACCCTGAAGTACTTCTTCTATCATCAACATCTTCAACATAATCGCTATCTGTAAATCTAAACAAATTTAACTTTTCCCCCTTTTTATAGAATAGCCCAAAATTTTTTGTTTCTTGCAAATAGCGAAAAATCCTTTTTGCAGCTTGTAGATGTAACTCTGTTGGGTGCTCCATATGCCTGCTTATAAGGCTCACGGCATGCATGATATTTGGTCTTGTCCTTGTCAAATATATTAGGCTTCCAACAATTTGTTTATAGAGAGTGCTATCCACCTTACTTCCATTAGGATATTTTAAGAGCTTCAATCCAACTTCAATTGGAGTAGTCATGGGGTTACAATTATTCATTTGAAACCTGTCCAAAATCTCTTGAACATACTTCTTTTGAGACATAAAGATTCCAGCTGCAGATTAAATCACTTATGTGCCCATAAAATAATGCATCAATCCAAGATCAATCATCTCAAATTCATCTATCATAGACTCCTTGAATTTGTCAAACATGGCACTATCATTCCCAGTAAAAATAAGATCGTCCACATATAAGCATACAAGAAGCAACTTTCCACCATCACCAATTTTAATAAAGAGTGTTTGCTCATATGGACATTTTCTAAAACATTTCTTCAAAAAATAGGCATCAATGCGACTATACCAAGCTTGGGGAGTTTGTTTTAACTCATAGTGCATTTTTTAATCTATAAATTTTATGTTCACTACCGAGCTTCATATAACCAAAAGGTTGATTAACAAATATATTTTCTTGAAGATCACCATGCAAGAATGTTGACTTTACGTTCAATTGGAAGATAGGCCATGAATTTTGCGCTGCTAATGCAATTACCAATCTGATTGTGTCGAGTCTTGCTACAAGTGCAAATACTTCTTTGTAATCCACTCCAAATTCTTACTTGTAGCCTTTTGCCACCAAGCGCGCCTTATACTTGTCAACTTCACCATCCTTGTTCAATTTTGTCTTGTACACCCACTTGACCCCGATTGTTTTGTGTCCTTTTGGAATATCTGTTAACTCCCAAGTGTTATTTCTCTCAATAGTTGCAATTTCTTCATCCATTGCTATCCTCCAATTTTCTTTTTGTATTGCTTCATCAAAGGTTGTTGGATTACAATATGAAAACAAAGCAAAATGGGTAAGTGGATCTTCATATTGCTCAACTCATGTTACTTCATAGTCACTCATCCATGCAGGTCTCCATCGAACACGATGAGGCCAATCTTCAGGTTCTACAGCTGCTGCTGTACTTTGGAAACTGCCTATGGCGATTTGGATTGTTGTGGGTTGCTGCACCAGCTCATCTTCATCTTCAAAATTTGTTGGAATTTTCTTACCAACACCTTGCTCACCCCACGGCCAAGTTTGTTCTTCATAATAAATCACATCACGGCTGATAATGATTTTCTTAGTCATAGGATCATAAAGTTTATAGGCTTTTGATTGATCACTAATGCCAAGAAAAACACATTTGACTCCCTTTTCATGTAGCTACTTCCTCTTCTGGTCAAGAACATGGGCGTAGGCAATACACCCAAAAATTCTAAAGTGATCTACTGCAGGTCTTTGGCCGCTCCAAGTTTATTCTGGTGTCATATTTTGAACAGCTAAAGTGGGACTTCTATTTGAAATATGAATGCACTAATTGAATGCTTCAGGCTAGAAACTTTTTGGAATTCCACTTCCCTTCAAGAGACTTCACATCATATTCTGAATGGTACGATTCTTTCTCTCACGTAACGCCATTTTGTTGTGGTGTATAGGCTGATGTAAGTTGTCTCTTGATGCCATGCTTTACAAAAAAAATCTATAAACTCAAGTGAGCTGTACTCTCCACCACGATTCGTGCAAAAGACCTTTATTTGATTTCCTCCATCTTTTTCAACAAGTGCTTTGAAGTTCTTGAAAGCTACAAAAGTTTCAGATTTTTCTCGCAAGAAATACACCCAAATCTTTCGGCTAAAATCATCGATGAAGGTAATGATATACCGTTTACCTCCATTGGAAATTGGAGATATTGGTCCGCAAATATCCGAATGGACCAATGCCAATGGGCTTTTTGCTCTTCATGATTTTCTTTGTGGAAATTGAGCACGATGTTGCTTGCTAACAACACAATCTTCACAAATTTCCAAAGGAGCAGAGATTTGAGGAAGACCCACCACCATCTCTTTTTTATGTAGTGTTCGCAACCCACCGAAATTGAGATGCCCATAGTGAAAATGTCATAGCCAAGCTTCCTCCTTCAATCTTGCAGAGAAACATGAATTTGTAGTGTTATGGAGATACAGTGGAAACATCCAATTGCCCGTCATTTTGACTTTGGCAATTAAACCCAACTTCTCATCTTGGATTCTATAAATCCCACCTTTAATAGAGATTTCATATCCCTTCTCTTGCAGCTGACTAGCGAAATCAGGTCTCCTCCAAATTCACAAGTGGGATTTATCCAATTTATCAATAAAATAAAATATATATCCAATTCGTGAATGAAAGTGTGGAAAAACAAAGAAGGAAAAACTCCTAATCTTAAAGGACTCGCCAATTGATAGATCTCACACAATGAGTGATAGTGCTGAATCCCCACTTATAAGGATTGGCCTTACTGGACTTGGTACAGTTGTAGTATGATTTCCCCCTGTGGTTGCATGGGACATTGTCCTTCTTGAGGACGCTATAGCTTATGTACTTCCCGCTATGTGTAAGCACTCTCCAACTCGTCCCACGACACTTGAAAGGCAAGCCTCATGGAGGTGCCCTTGTATGTCACTGTCGCACGTCCATGACGGAGTGGCCCTGGCACTACACTTATGGCTTAATAAATGATTGAGGTCGCGGTGTGGGTTGAACGGCGATGACGATTTGATGGACATGGCTGGGGCCATGACTAGAATCAATTGAAGTCGGACTCAATCCATTCATAATGAGAATGAGGATGATGAGGTGAAAAAGGGATTGAAGTGGAAGATGGTTGAGTTTTGAATTTTGATCCTTTTGGAATTGGATTTTTGGATTAACTGAGAAGAATTTAATGCTCAATGGAATTCAATTGTTGTGGTGAGTCAACTTCTCTCACGCTTCTCTAGCAAGGAATAGGAAAAGAAAATTCCATTTTTATTTTGGATTTCACACTGCATTTGTCTTGCGGTTCATGTGACATTTGTCTTAGGACGGTCGGTCTAGAATTCCTAATTAAATTTATCATTCGAGAAATTTTCAGATCGAAGGAACTTGCTTTGGAAATTAACTAGCCTCCCAATTTAGTCCAGCATTGATAACTAAACAAATGTTTGAGTGGTTCTCTCGTGTAAGCAGCAATTACTAATTACACGCGTAAATCGATAAATTCATAATTTTTGGTTGTTCCTAATTCCTTATTCTGAAATTAGATTTAAAAAAAAAAAAAGAGGCACGACTGAACGAGCGGCTTTGGGAGTGTGGGCCTCACCGCCCCAAATGGGCCGCAAGGGCCCTTAACCTAACAAAAGAAAAGCAAGTTGACGTTGAAGTGGATGAACTTGCAGGTTGCTCGAGCATCAAAGGGAGGCGTCAAGTTTTTATATGGTTTGTACAAGAAAAATTATGGAGGTGTTCTTGGTGATGACATGTAAGTGGCTTCTCTTATCCGTGTTGCTTATTTGGAGAAAGTAATTCCTTGCTTCTCATTCTTGGTCACATTATGTGAACAAAAGGGGAATATTGAGTTGATTGTCTTTAAAGTGAATTGTTTTTACAGATCCAATTAAGGGTCTCATAGCTCTCCAAGATGATGTGATGGATTGTAGATTGTCTAAGATCTTGATGATTCCCACATTGATGGGATGACATACAAACCTCCTGTGTGCGCGCTCGCACTAAATCATGCAAACCAGAAGAGCTTTGTGTTTATTTTGAACTCTGAAATAGTTTCTGGTCTTGCCAGATGTCAGCAATTTTGTGAGCTTAGGCATGCCTTTTATGGTAGATTTGTGCTTGTGTGCATGAGCGACTTTTTAAATTTTGGCCATAATTCGTTTTGCTTGCAATACCAATCTAGGCAAGATAGCCAGTTTACATTTATTTTTGTGTGCTTTTTTTTTTTTTTTTTTTTTTTTTTTTTTTTTTTGGGAGCAGGGGGCTTGGGAAGACCATTCAGACAATTGCATATTTGGCTGCTATTTTTCGAATAGATGCAGCATCTAATATTCTTAAGGGTTCAAAGGAAGGTCATTTACAGAAGAAGCGGCCTGTATTAATAATTTGCCCCACCTCTGTAATCCATAATTGGGAAAATGAGTTTTCTAAGTGGGCAACTTTTGCTCTATCCGTTTATCATGGTGCGAACCGTGAATGTATTCTTGAGAAGTTAGATGCTCATGCTATCGAGGTACTAATAACCAGTTTTGACACGTACGGAATTCATGGTAGCATTTTCTCCAATATTAAATGGGAAGTTGTGATAATTGATGAGGCACATATGCTCAAAAACAAGAAATCAAAGCTCTATGCATCCTGTTTAGATATCAAGACCCCCCAGCGTGTTGGTCTAACAGGAACAATAATGCAGAATAAGATCATGGGACTGTTTAATTTATTCGATTTGGTCGCACTGGGATCATTGGGGACATGGGAGCATTTTCGGGATTTCTATGATGAACCTCTCAAGTATGGTCAGCGATCCACTGCTCCAGAAAAATTTGTGCAGATTGCTGATATGCGAAAACAACACCTAGTGGGAGTTCTTCATAAATATATGCTGAGAAGGACGAAAGAGGAGGCTATTGGGCATCTTATGATGGGTAAGGAAGATAATGTCGTGTTCTGCGCAATGAGTGAATTACAAAAAAGAGTGTATAGGAGAATGTTACAATTGCCCGATTTCCAGTGCCTAATTAATAAGGACATCCCTTGTAGTTGTGGAAGCCCACTTAGTCAAGTTGAATGTTGCAAGAGAACTGTAACAGATGGGATAATTTGGCCTCACCTTCACAGGGATAACCGTGAGGGTTGTGATTCACGTCATTTTACCTTGTCCTGCCTTGCCTTATCAAGCCTCAGCAGGTGAATGAGCTTGCAAATTTTTGTCTATTTCTCAAGTGAATTGGTTTAACCCCCATAATTAATCATATGAGCCATTCAATCCCGTTTGATAGCTGGTTGTGTTTTTCTTGGATGAAAACAAAATGAGGTTTTAAATGGGAATGTAGGATTTGGGTTGAGAGTGGATGATCTATGGTCATTCATTGCAACATTGAATATAGATTGGAAGATCCAATTTTGGATATTGACTAGAGGCGTCCTCCTCAATATAAGTTCACCATCTTTGGAAGTATGAATGGATTTTATCTCATAGAACATGCATACACTGGTAGACAATGATTCATGCGTGTTGTAGCCTTTCTTGTTGTCCATATGTCATATACCCAATAATTGTATGCAGAGTTCAGGGGGTAGAGAGGCCGAGAGAGGCCGAGAAAGAGAGAGTTTCTGCTGGAGCATAGTGAATTATGAGCATAGGGATGATGAGAATGAGTTCAATTCTAGAGATCAGCATGGCTAATGGAAAAATTGAAATGTACTTAATCTTTTACTCTGTAATTGACTTGTGCTCCAAATTTCTACTGAATGCCAGTCATGGTATTTCTCTTTTTCAGCACTTGATATTCTGTGAGGACTTATGCTAATGGCATGTGTGCAATTTGACTTGCCTTAGAGATAAGTAATCACCTGGAATTAATTAAGCCTAATCCTAGAGATGAACCAGATAAGCAAAAAAAAGATGCTGAATTTGCCGCTGCTGTTTTTGGCTCTGATATTGATATGGTGGGTGGGAATACCCAGAATGAGAGCTTCTTGGGCCTGAGTGATGTTAAACATTGTGGCAAGATGCGAGCCCTTGAAAAGTTAATGCTCTCCTGGATCTCTCAAGGTGACAAGGTTCTTCTGTTCAGTTACTCTGTCAGGTATCTACTAAACCTTCTTTATCAAGAAACCTAATGTGAGTGGTTTTTCAATTTGATGTGGCATATGTTGCCAAGTTATCACAAATATGAAGATTGTGCATGTGTATTCGCATGTGCTTATGGGCGTCGTTGGTAGATCTCCACGTGATTCTCACCATTCCTTTTGTGATAGAGAAGTATACATAATCATCAGGGCAATGTATGTTCTGGTAATCTTCAACATCAGCATACCTTGTATCACTGGATAGTTTGTGGCATATTGTGGGTTTGCTCATAAATCCATGAGAAGTGAATCTTTAAGAAACTACTACCATCTGGTCAAAGAAATTTTAGTATATGGAGTCAAATTTGGAGATGCTGAATGTTTTCATAGTTGTGACTGATTTTTTCTGCCCTTCCATTTAATTATCACCATATATGAAGTTGACTAACATTTCAGGATGTTGGACATACTTGAGAAATTTCTCATATGCAAAGGTTATTGCTTTTCAAGACTGGATGGTTCTACTCCAGCCAACACACGTCAGACTCTTGTTGATGACTTTAATTCTAGTCCGAGCAAACAGGTCAAGTTTTGCGCTGAAAATCATGTTTTAGGATCACCGCACTGCAATTGCTGATGTAGCTGGTGGGCTTGGGCTGAATCTTGTCAGTGCGAACCGTGTGGTAATATTTGATCCAAACTGGAATCCTGCCCATGATTTGCAGGCCCAGGACAGGTCCTTCCGCTATGGGCAGAAGTGGCATGTTCTGGTCTTCCGTCTTCTTGCAGCTGGCTCTCTGGAAGAACTTGTTTATTCTCAGCAAGTGTACAAGCAGCAGTTGTCCAACATTGCCGTTTCTGGAAAAATGGAAAAGAGATACTTTGAGGGAGTGCAGGTAGAGTAAATCTGCTTGCTTTGATTTTTCTGATTTATCTATAGGTTATATACTGGCTTTTGATGCTGTTTTGCCCTTGGTTTCCAGGACTGCAAGGAGTTTCGGGGCGAGCTTTTTGGAATCTGCAATTTGTTCCGCAATCTGTCTGATAAACTTTTCACTAGTGAGATTATTGAACTACGTGGGGAACAAAGACTGGAAAGTGAAACACGCCTTGATGCAAAGCACAAGTCAACTGAATGGGGTAAAAGTGATGCTCCTCAAGACTTGGGTAAGTTCATTTTGCAGCTAAACCTCTTGATAATTGAGTTGTCAAATCTTTCATGGATTTGCTTCTTCCCAATTTTAATTAGCAGTTATTTTCTACTGATGTCTGGTGTAAATTATGACCCCTTGTTTATCAGAAAAGGGCACTCTTTTCTCTTCATTGTATTTTCTTATTGTACATTGGCAATTGTCAGGAGAAAGTTTTGACTTATTGGACATATGAAAATGTACTAGATAGTGCCTATATAAGATGAAGAGCTGCATTATGGGCATTGTTATGCCAGACTAACTTAGGGCATATAATTCTATACAGACCTCTTAGATTGGCAAATATTGTCAAACCTTGACATTTCGTTAGTATGGACCCTGCGTTATCTTCAGTTTGTTGGAGAAACCCTAAGGAGAAACCTTTGACTGAATTTTTTGGCGTGATTTAAGTTTTGTTCTTTCCTTGCGTTGTGACTTCTAAAAGTTTTTCCTATATCATTGAATTTTCCATGGAATAAACGTAATCTTGAAGCATTGTGTTTATCACCAAGAATTGAACTGCAATAGAGGCATCTAAACCTGCAGGGACAAAGGAACTAGATGATTGACACCGTCATACACGCGAAGGAAGACATGGATATTGCTGATAAGCATACAGCCCCCAGCTCGTATAGATTTGTTAGGCTATATAAAAAAACAATAAAGTTTTCACTTTTAAACAGTAAATGGGTTCTAAAGCAAAATGCAACCTAACTTAGAAATCACAAATTTTGGTCCAAGCTAACCCCAGAAGTAGAAGTGTTGCTCTTTACTTGCTCTCTTTGATTTGTTTTTTTTTTTTTTTTCCGTAATTTTGGGGGTCCGTGTGCTTGTATCGCTGCCTGGGACAAATACGCGGCAAGAGATCACATCTCCTATCGACTCGTGCAATTTCTTGTCATTGTACTAGGAGCACCTGCGCTAGTTGCATTGGTGAAGTTTTGGCAGCTCAAGCTAATGGAGATTTTCACCAGTTTGTTGGCGTTCATCCCCATCGAATGGGGCCTCATATCGATAGCGCGAGTTCTTCAATCGATTTTGAAGCCCACTCGAATCTGGGCCAGGGTTGTTTCTTTAGCTCGTCTTTACTATATAACGTTTGGAGTGATTGTTATGACTATGATAGCTATGTTATCCTGGATGCCAAGGTCAATGCAGACACAAATTCTATTTAATGGAAAATGACTATTTTGAATATTTTTATACAGTTTAGGGACTATATTGAATATGTACAAAAAGTTCATGGACTACATTGAACAAATAAAAAATTCATGGATTACATTAGATATTGAGTTAAAGTATAAAGATCAAATTGAATAAATTAAAATTTAAAGACCAAAGTTTAAGGACTATTTGTGTCATTATTTTAAATATATGTGGAGGGGGTCCAATTGAGTTGTGCAACATGAATTTTTTAATGCCTATCCTTTATTATTTTTTTTCCTTGACTTGTTTTTATCATATCTAACCTAGAGTAAAATTAACTAATCCTATTTGGATGACTTCTATTTTTCACTTTTTGTAACTTTTACAATATTATGCTCTTGACTTTTATTAATGTGTAATTTTGTACTTCATTATCCATAATTTTTCGAAACATAAACAGTTTTTCTTGTTTCAAGAAAGGATTTAGAGATTAATTCTAAGTAGAAATTGTAAGTGCAAAAATTTTATCCCAAACTATATAGGCTACAATATTTGATCCCTAAAAATTACACTAGGCAACAAATAATTAGGAGGTAACGATTCTCGTCGGCCTCCCTTTGATCCATTGTTGTTAATTTGTTTATTCTTTTCAAAAATATTTTAACTCTCTATGCTTTCGATTTGATTGGGTGGAATGCCACATAATGCTTGAGCATATAAATATTGCTCTACCTTTGCTCACCCTTGGGACTTAGCTTAATGCACATAGATTTCTAGACAATTATGGGTCTCGGAAAAAAGAAAAAAGAATGTTTAGCAAATTCCTATAATGTTCCACGAGTGTCAGTACTCTTTATATTTCTAAAATCTATCTTAAAACTTTAGTCGAGCATTTCAATTGTCTTACAATTACTTTGGTCTCCTTGTTTTGTGATGTAATTTTTACTTTAACTTAAATACTGTTACATAGCAAGACCATACCTAATATGTGTAATTTTGATAATTTATGTGCCTTCTTTGAAAGAGTGATAAAGTTAAAAGTATCTATGCATGTATTAATAAAGAAAAAATACCTCAATAGCTTGTGAAATAAAATTGCGTTTTGTATGTTAACTAATGCAAAATTGTTCCAGCAAAACCAAATCAATATAAAACTCGGGAAATCCTGAGTCTTCCCAATGCAGACTCACTTTTTATTTTTTTATTTTTTGGTGAGCAGACTCACTCTTTCGTTGCCTTCTGGACTAAAAAACATAGGAATACGGAACTGATATTTAAATTCATTTCCTAAGACCATATGAATAAGTCATCCATTGTTTTTAAGCCGTTCATTTCTTTTTTGGTTAATGGGCAATTGGTTATAAATTTGATGTGAAAAGTAATTTAGTTTGCATGAAAATAAATCTAAGGGAGAAACTCACAAGGAATTGACTTTTAATTCTAATTTCTGACCATGGATATTCATCTAAATTAAGTCTACTTATACATGGCACTCATTTAAATATTTCATGAATACTGTAAAAAGTAAATAAATGCATTGTAAATAACAGTTTATTATTAATCGCTCCCATCAAGAAAAGAAAATGTTGATTTGGACTGGAATTTTGACCAATAACATGCCTGATTGAAGCTATACCGCTTGCTATGAGGAGGATTAGTGAGATAGTGAAAAGTTACAATCCTCAAATGAATTAATGATATATAGAATCACATGTGGAAATATTTTTAAAATATCGGATCTGACAAAACTTGGAATCTAATCATAAGCACGCAAGGATTATCAATGGAAACAAATAAATGTTGACGTCCATCGTCCAAATTTTTAAACTCGATCACGTGCATGCCGAAACACAGAAAATAGGTGTAAAGAGAGAGAGAGACAGCAACGTTTCCCGTCGCTCTCTTATTAAGGCACGCTCCTCTCATTATGAGGGAGTGATGTAATGACCAGAGAGTTGCTTGAGTATCATTGGCATGGACTGATTTCATGGCAGAAAATAGCCATCCTATAAGCTTTGTACTTGCGAAAACTATGATCTCTTTTTTTTGTTAACTAATTTTATTGCTCTTGATTGAGATTTTGTGTGTATTTTTAGGTTTGTAAGAGGACCTTTGATGGGTCTGAGCCGATTGCTTGACAAGTTAACCTAACTCTCAAAAAATGTGATTATGAGTGTAACGAAACAATAAGAAGAAAAAGGTGGGAAGAAAATAACTGCACTATAAGCTCTGTACCTAAAGTATGATCTTTGTTGTTGTTAAAGCTACTAATTTTATTGCTCTTGGGCAAGACTTGTGTGTATTTTTAGGTTCATGCGCTTTAAGTAAAACCCACCCATCTTACTTCAATTGTTTTGCCTTGACTTCCTGCTCCATCTTTTGGATCTTTAGCAATAATGGCAGAGCGACAGTGGCACGGGGGCATGCAAGATGAAGACCGGTGGCATGAAGAAGGAGAAGCCACTGCAGGGTAGTTGCGTGAAATGCAGGAGATCGGATGTTGGTGCCAGAGATGTGATCCTCTCTGTCATTCAGTACTCTTGCTCGCCAGAGGTGCTTTTCCACTCTAGCGTACTCTGTCCTTGTAAGTCCTGAGCATTCTTGATTGGTTGTAATTGGTCGGGTTGCTCTTCCTTAGGTTTCTTCTCTTGGTCATGATGGATGAAAATTGGTTTGATCCTTGTAGTGCTTTTTCTACTTTCAAAATTAATACTAAGGTCAGGGCGGATTGTTCTGTTTACATCCTTCATTTGCTTGGGTCCCATGTTAATCACAATGTATTTGGTTGCTTCTACATCAGTTTGTCAAGTTTGTACCAGAATCCTATCAAATTAATATGCTATTATAGTGTTTGATTTGGCCTTTAATAGAGACTGGTTATTAAACTTCTACTTGTTCTGTAGCCTGCCTCTTGTTTTGAATTATTATGTTGAATTGAAAGTGACTGACGGTAATTTTTGGTGCTCTTCATTGCAACCATGCCGTCCATAGTTCTGTGCGTGCATAATCACGGAGAATGTTTATCAGATGGGAACATGCACCTTTTTCTTTAGGATCTGATATATAAATCCATGCTTTCATTGTAAAATTTGTGCCTGGAGAAGTGCGAAAAAATTTTCAGGCAACTACCGCAGCACCACTTTTGTGATCGGTCAATTCAATTGCAGTTCTGGGGAGGAAGAATACACAAGATGCCTCCGGATCAATCTATTTACAGCGTAGGGAATAATATGAACGTCCAATGACATTAAATAGTGAAAAATTCTGCATTTTATTTGCAGGAGCTACCGATTCTTTTCCAAGAGTCCACGTCCTAGCAACGGAGAAAACTTGGGTTGGTCATTCTATGCCATACTCCAACTCCCAACGTGAATAGCTAAGCCGATTAAGTTTAGATAGCTGTGGACATTCTTCTATTGCTTAATGAATTTTTTTTGTGGTTTTCAATAGAAGATTGTGGAATCAAATGAGTCTGAAGTCTACTACTTATGGACATGCTATTCTCTCTCTACTGTTTTACGAGATATTTGTTCTGAGATCGTTATTACTTAACTCTTCTGTTAATCATCCTCTACGCAACACGATAACACAGATGGTGGAAAAATAGATCATGATTTGTGACGATGTTACCTTACTTTCAGTAACTGCCTTTAACTGTATTACTTATGTTCCAGAACGCCATGTACAGCTTTAAGTGATAATTGTGAGGGTAAAGAGATTCGCAAAGAAACATTTAGGACAAATGGGGAAATATGGCCACTCTGGATGGTGAAGCACATGATAATTTCGTGAGATGTTACGTGTACTAACTAGCATATATTCATCTAATCATGGGAACTAGTTTAACTTACAAAGCACCATCCAGTCCATAAATTTCATCGTCCTGTTTTAGAGGGACGGCGGATTTTTTCATGGCCATGTTTGAAATGATGGGTAATTGTGAAGGCAAAAGCTTTAGGACAAAGAAGGAAAGTGACGAAGATCGAAACAAACCAAACAAGCGAGGATTACTATGTACACTTCACCTGGGTTTCCTCTGCTAATTTTGTCTTTTCCATGCCTCCAATGCCTCACCTCATCAAACTAGTAGCATAAATTCGCCATCCACATTGTCTCAGCTCATTCACTCTCAAACAAGAAACAACCAAAGAGAAGGAAGCTGTTGAACAATGGCAGAGAAGGAAGGAGCCATCGTGAAGAAGGGCCACGAAGAGGGGCTCAAAATGGCAATCTCTCTCCTACAGAAATTTGAACTCCCTCAGGGGCTCCTCCCACTGGCCAATGTGGTGGAGGTTGGGTTTGTGGAGAGCACCGGATACATGTGGATTGTTCAGCAAAAGAAGGTTGAGCATCAGTTCAAGATGATAAGCAAGCTGGTGAGCTACGACACCGAGGTCAAGGGCTACGTCGAGAAGGGCAGGATCAAGAAGCTCAAGGGTGTGAAGGCCAAGGAGCTCATGCTGTGGCCGCCGGTGTCAGAAATCACTGCTGACTTGCCGGCCGGGAAGATCCACTTCAAGAGCCTCGCCGGGATTACCAAGAGCTTCCCTGTCGAGGCATTTGCCGCTGGCCAGTGAATCAAAGTGTCGGCAATCTGGAAGTCAATGTTTATGGCCATTTTGTTGGGCAAAAACATTTAGAAGCCTCTCATGATTGGGTCTAATTCATGGAGGGTTATTTGATTTCCTTTTTCTTTCTTTTTAGTTACCTTCCCTAAGAATGATAATTACTTGAGAGTCAAGAATAAAAAGAACAAAGGTACCTATTTTGATCTCGTCTTTTTTTATTGTTTTAACGATGATTTTGGCATTATCATAATGAAGATGTTTTCCGTTCAATGCTTTGTAGCGTCTCGTTGAAATATAAAATCACAGAAAGGGGTGCCCTAGATTTATACTGCTGAGAGCTTGGTCAACAACTAAATGATATAATTTTAAACTGCAAACTAAACATTACAAAAAAAAGAGTCCCAATTTAAGTTAAAAGTTCAAGAGAAGTTTTATAACCAACGACATATTGAAGTATAACAAAAACAAATTAACCCCCGACATGTTTGTGAGATATGGGCATTGGGTTTGCAACTTTCAGCCAGTACTTTTCAGTGTTACTGTAATGAAAATGTGTCTGCTTAGGTGGTCTATTGTTCTGCTGTGGAAGAATTAATTTGGCTAACTTTCTAATTGTTTTTAGTTACTTTCAATTGAGTTTTGATTCACTGGCAGGATCAATGCTCACAAACATGCTCACCTTATCTTGCCTGACGTTGCCAATGGTGTGATTATCGGATTATCGCTTGACTATGTCCGATAATTATTGTTAAGAACCAGACTTTATCTATATACGATTAGATTCAGATTTACGAATAAAATATCAAAATCCGTCTTTAATATCTCATTAGTAGAGAGGAGAAGTAGGCACTCTGTATTTGTACAGAGCAGGTACTATTGGATATGGGGGAATTCCATGTAATGTTTGAATTTGTCATCTGAATTATTTGTTTAAATTACCATTGGATTAATAATTTTATGAGTCCTATATAATAGAATGAATATTCTATGGAGTCATTGTTCAATCTAAATATCAATTAAAGCTCAAGAAGAATCTACCCAGAAATAGAAGTAATACGAAGGAAGAACCGAAGTATGCATTTTTACAGAAATATCTGGTGGGCTTGAACCTTTTTTCTGGTCAAATGCCTCATTCACTTTATTTTTAATCATCGAGTGCATTGCTAAAGCAACATTATTTGAAAATTCGATAATTATTGTTGTTATTGTAATCACTACAATTTGAGTTGTTATTATAAGTGTTTTGCACAAGCACTTATAATATCATCATGCGGTAAGATCTTCTTATTTATTCAACACGTGTTATAAGATCAACGATGTTTATCAAAATAAAGTTAAATTTGACATATAAGATACATCACATTTAAATAATCGATTTACTAGTGTAAAAATTCTTTTAGGCAATGATTTAAATGCTTGTGAGGCTTTCTTTGAATACTCGAGGAACCAATCGCCCTCAGCGACACAACTATCCAAGTTCAAATTTATCCAATTCCCACAAAAGGGAGGGGCTGTGCCGAGGAGGTGGCGGCAGCGACGACAACACTTGGGATGCAATAATGCTCGAAGGCGATGGGGTGGCATGGCAGCCGATGTCAACAACAAAGGTTGGGAGGTGGAGATTGGGGTTTAATTAGGGGTGAACCCTGGACGAACCCAACTCAATCGGTTTTCGTCTAGTTCTTAGGAAGGCTGGATCGGTCCTTTCTCCTGAAACCCTTGGATCTTATACTGTGTAGGTTAGTTCTCAATCTTTAGAAATTCGTCTATCCCCCACGTTCATCCCCTAATCACTCCCCCCTAATGACGCTCCATCCTTTGACCGTTTTCGCATTTGGATTCTTTTTTATACTCTCTCTCTCACCCTTCCACCACAAACCCTCGCAGCAACACTCTTCACGAACCCTAAACCAGCCCCTAACCGAGATGGGTTGCTGTTTCAGCTCGGCCGACCGCAACCCACATGTCCAAAACCCCTCAAGACCCGACCTTTATCCGCCAGATCCTCCAGCGAGGCCATGCAGCAGCAACTCTGGTGCGACACCCGCGGCGGCCCCACTCGAAGAAGAGAAAGAGGAGGCCGTCAAGGAAGCTCTCTCCGAAACGCCTCTGCTGAAACCTCACCCTCCACCTCAAGCAACGATCGACTCTGACAATGCGAAGTTATATGGCTGGGTGCCCCTTCAAAAATTAGTCGCCCTAAGGTTACCATCAAATTAAAATCTCAACATCGGCTATTTTTAAAACGTATAACAGTAGACAAGGAATCGCTCACCATGATAACATAATTCTTTTTAATAATAATCCATGAAAGCCAGAAATTATAGAAAAAATTCTATACCGAGCATTATATTATATTAAACCGTGGAACTCTTCAATGACAAAATATACTTTCTTGTAAATATAATTAAGTTTTGACACATTTAAATTCAAATGTATTTTTAAATAATTTTGAATAATATCATTTGATATTGAATATTTTGAATATTTTCAAATATTTTGTGATAAATGAAAGTCAAAGAGAATTAAAAAAAAAAAGGTAAAAAATTCCAAACGATGGTGCCCTTCGAGATTACATTAACGCACCGATTGTACACTTTGCCCATTGAATGGCCTGAACTATAACGTTACTCGAAGTAATGGTGCGATCATGATAGATGCCAGTGCATTCCCAAAAAGGGAAGCAAAGAGTGAGTCTGTAGGGAAGGGAGGATAAATCGTTTCGTTTCTTTGTGGGCAGAAACGTCAACTTTGCTGGAATTATTTTATATTAGTTAACAACCAAACACAATTTAGCTTCAAAAACTGTTTAATTATATTCACAAGAGGTATTTTTTCTTTATTAATATACGCATAAATACTTTTAACTTTATCACTCTGCATAAACTATCAAATCTAAACAAGTAACTATGTCACCTAGTTTTTTTTTTTTTTTTTTGGTAAAGAACTATGTCACCTAGTTGTTTGTTGCCAAGTGTAATTTTTTGGGAATCAACTATTGTAACCTATATAGTTTGTGAGAAATTAATCCATTTATAGTTTCAACTTAGAGTTTTTCTATAAATTCTTGAAACAAGAAAAAATGTTTATGTTTCAAAGAATTATGAAAAATCACGTGCAATTGTACAAGTTAATAAAAGTCAAAAGGATAATGTTGTAAAAGTTAGAAAAAAAGGCAAAAAAGTAAAAAAATATGAAAGTCACTTTAATAGAGCTAGTTAATTTTACTTTGGGTTAGACATGCTAAAAACAAGTATGAGGAAACATAAAAGGGTAGGCGATAAAAAATTAACGTTTCCTTTAAGTTAGTTGCCCATTCAAATGTAGTGGAGCCGGTGGCTAACATGTGATCGTCATTTTAGAACATAGTGGCCATCGTTATACTAGAATAACTCAATTGAAAATTCGTACGGTTTTAGAAAGAAAAGACCAATTTTCACATATCTTGTTTTCAAATCTTTCATTAATTGCGCTAATTTGAACACGTTTTGTCACATAAACCGCCGTAGCACATCAAAGAAAAGATCATGCAGCATGCATCATCCGTTAACAGAAAATCCCCAACAGGGCCACCACCTCTTCTCTGCTCTCTGCTGAAAATCCTCTGCTCTCTGCTGAAGCAGAAAATCCTCTGCTCTCTGCTCTGCTGAAAATCCTCTGCTCTCTGCTGAAAACCCACGCAAAAGGTGTGGTGGTGCGATTTGGTGAAACTTGTCTTCTTTCGACCACTCTGGTACAGCATGTTGGCAGGGTTTAACCCACGCATCCGTTCGTTCCAAATAACGGAACGGTGCAAATTTCTCTATATATACACGTGACCCTTCCACCACTCCATACTCCATTTGTCTTACTCCATCGACTCCCATCTACTCCATAACAACTCAAATGGCTGATCCTCGCCGGGATCCTCCCCGGGATCCTCGCCGGGATCCTCCCCGGGATGTTCACCTCCCCCTAGGCAGGATTGAGGCTGCCAGAGATGATGCACACGACCTCTGGAAATGCTATACCGAATTTAAGAAGATGGAAAAGATGGCTGAAAAAGTGCAACGCAATTCCAAGAGGAGGTGAGGAAGAATTTGTTTAATCTTATTATTATTATTATTATTATTATTATTATTATTATTATTATTATTATTATTTTTCTCAGCAATCAAGAAAAGGAATATGCGCAGATCAACAAAGGGGAAGCAGAACAAAGGCTCATTGAAGTGATTAACCGCATAAAAACTGAGGAAGTTCTTGTAATAAACAATGAAGATCAAGCTAAGATTTTCACCATTGTAAAGGATATCTATTTTGGACCAAACAACCGTGGCTTCCTTCGAAGGGTAGAAATTGGCACTACTTTGGGAGATGACACAAAAAGAATCATTTGGAATCAGTTGCTGAAGGTGGGTATGAAGCTCCAAAATCCTAGCCTAACATTCAATTTTGGTTAGGAACGACTAAGTTTGGTTAGGATAGTAGTTCCTGCTTGTCTCAGTTTGCAACTATCCAGCTTTTCAAGTTCCCTTCGTTTCTTAGCATAAGTTACTCTCCTTGTCCCCATATCCCTAGTTAGTAGTTTAGTCTGATTCTCAGTTGCCAACTTCTTACTTTCCTTGTCCCCATATCCCTGTCTACTCTTGGAATTCTAATATTATCATGTTGTTTTATTTATACTTGCTCTTCCTCTCTCAACTTCTTCAGCATACCTTTTTGTCTGTAGAGAAAAAGCCAATTGAAGATACGGTTATTCAGTTCTTGCCTCAGAAAAGAGCACAAAGATGAACGCAGGCTAGGAAACTAAAACTCTTTCATTAGAACCTGATCATCAAGCTTTGAGGGATGCATCACGGTTTTCAGAACATCATATAATACTGTGGCAATCTGATATATCTTTGCCATTTCTTCCCTTTAAGAGTTAATAGCAAAAAGACGAATCAATAAAGTGAAGAGGTTCTTTGGCAGTCAATCAAACAACAGTAGAACCGTACGGCTTTTTGGTGTATTGGGCATCTTTGATATTTTTTTCACAGAACATCTGGTAATACATCTGGATTTCTCTAGGATCATTTCTGGCAAGCTGAAAATGCGTCTCTTCTTCTTCCTACAGAATTAGAATGTCGGACGTTAAACAGTTTGCATACAAGTTACAACCCAGTCCATCTGCTGGTTTTTCCCCACCAAGGCTAAATTCTTTGACATATTGTGCACATAATACAAACAAGGAAATAGGAAGAAAATAATACAAACAATGTTCCTTACAAGCTATAACAAGAAATGGTGACTGATAACAAGAATATAATATCATTATCAACAGCCAATATGCCTAACAGCATTGGAGCAACAGCAGGGCCATAGCCCAAAGACAAATAAAAGACATTTCAAGCTACCAAGTATAGTGACATTTAGATGCTCTTTACATTCAAATGCCTTGTTAGGATGATACCCCTACCTTTTTCTAACCTTCAGGTTGAATGATAAATGGCACCAACATATGAGGTCATTCATAAGGTTTCTTTTTTTTTGGTCGGAAGGTCATTTATAAGTTGGCATCCCCTGAAGTTGGCCTTCCAGTTGCAAGATTTGGGTTAAATATATTCAATATCATATGATTTGTCAGGATTTCCAAGAAAACTTCAAATGAGAAGACATAGAAGTACATAACTTTTGAGGGAAAAAAATTGATCTCAGAGGATCAAGCACCAAATAGTGCTGACAAACTCTGGTCTGAGTGGTTCAATCCCCCGATTTAGAGATCAACTAACTATAAGTCGAGCAACTGTGAAGTCAGATCAAGTCATTGAGTCTGTAATGCTTCGAACAGGAGTGGCCTAGGGACCAGGAGTGGTGCAACTGTGGGTTATGATTGTTGGATAAGTGGTCAGGGAGGTTTCTCCAGACAAAAAATGATAGCCCTCGAGCACCAATTGCTACTCTATGTATATCCAGTTTCAGGGGGCTTTCTATAGTCTATGGTCCATTGAAGAACCAATCCTCCAGAATTGGAAGCTGTTAGATCCCAAATGAATAGGTCTTGGTTGTTCATTGAAAACCGTTTACGAGTTTATGCATTACAACGCATTGTATGGGAATTATGACAAAATACACTTGGGGCATGACCGTGGACAGTTCCTCAAGTGGGCCATGGAAGCCCCCACAATTTCAGATATGGCTTGGTTAGCTCTAATACCACACAGTACTTGAGAATGAGTCTTAGCAAGCATATCAGTAAGGGTTGCAATGCAACAGCTTCATTCTAAATCTGTCACATTCGATGTTGAAGAGATTCCAAGGGAAAATTCCTGATAGATGTCTAGAGCTGGAGTGATGATTAACTTTTTCTATAGATCTTTAATATCTGTTCGACATTGCAAATAGAGAAGCAGCTTTTAGCTTCCCTCTATCTGAAAAATTAGTGTTGGTTTTCACTGGTTTCCTAAGAGATCCATTTCGTTCTTTGAAAGACCATTTTCCCAAGCAGAAGATATAAGGATGATAAAGCTTTATAAAACCTCACAAAGGACAAAATATTGATGTAGAATTTAATTATGGGGCTCTCAAGAGTATGAAAATCATAATTACTTTCCATGGAAACATGAGGAATGCTAAAGCTCCATCAAAGGCCCGTTCTCTCTCTTTTTTTTTTTCAATTCTGAACTGCGATTCTAGATCACAATAAGGAAAAATGACAACCTGAAGCTTAGGATAATTGTAACGGTAAATTGGTTTTCTCTGCAAAAACAATTGATACATCTGCTTATTCAGTGGTTGCTGACATTTATCAAATTGTTGGATCTTTTGGCAGAGATATCTTGGGTCATGCCGCACTGTAATAAATGCAATCGGAAGCTGGAAGGCATATCAGTGGGTTTTGACAGAGACTGTGGACAGTGCCATCTTGTGTAACATGGAAGAGCTAGTTGGAGAAAACAGATAGGTTTTCCAAAGCTGACTGCTATTGCTGACAAGTCAGCTGTGGAGTGATATTCTGCTTGAAGTTGCTGATCTCTTATCTATTCATATGTCTTAATTGTATAGCTTCTTTTTATTTTCTGATACTGTCCTATGTAAACATCCAGTCTAATAAGATACTCCTTGTTTATGTCTGAGTCAACTCAAACAATCTACAACTGCAAATCCATGGTAATATTGCTCAACATGATTTTCTCACATCTTGATAGCTTAGTAAATGTGAAAATGCAGTCTCTGACCATCAGATCTAACAACCACAGTCACTTTTGCTAGTTTAGCTGTCACAGCATGAAAAGACAAAATGCATCACTGCTAGTGACATGATGTATAAATGAACTGCATTAATGTTTGATCATTCAGCAATGCCGCCACAACAGGCCAAGAGGCCTCATGAACTAGGAAAGTTACCTTCTCAAGCCTTTGTAAGAGATTAGTCTTAAACTGGTGAACACCCCATCCAGTTGATGTTGGATCCATCTTATGAGCCTTCTCATGTGCATGAAAGTGACCTAATAGGAGAGATAAAGCAAGGAAAAGGAGAAGTTTTGCTACAGAATAGGAAGAGAACCATGTTTGAAGTGCAACTGATGTGATTTCAACCTTGCCATGCAGCATCATAATATTTGTAAAGAAGACACTAAGAATAAGGTAGACCACAGAGAAAGATTAATGAGCACGCAGGTAAAAGCATTTAATATCTGCTCCACTCTTGCACTGATAACACCCAGCTTCCAACAACGGACGGAAGTGAGCAGCATAGACAGAATTTTCATAAAAGAAGATGACACAATCTCTTATTAACAAACCATTAGGGCTTTCCACAGTGACTCAAACCAAGTCAGGTTACAACTTCACATTTATTTCTGCATCAATTACAATTTTTATATCGACCATATGCTTTAGACACTCATCTTGGCTACTTTGGTGTTTGAATAGTAAACATCTGTGGCTCTAACATAGAATTCCCTTTTTTGATGGTGAAGAGAACTCGAAGAGTAGCCTGCGCACAGAGAGCTATTGTTGTTAATTATGTTTAAGCAAACTATAATGTCACTTGACCTATAGTTGTAACGAGGAATTCTTTTTATGAGCTCTTAAGAAGACATATCTCGAGCATAGACTTTGAAATGACTTTCTTCCAAGCTTATCAAACTTATCAAACTTCTATTATATAGATTCAGTTAGATAACCAGACATTGGATAAGAAACTAGACACCGGATGTTAGATTAAATTATGAGAGAGTTCTATTTTAAGAATACTCAACCCTATTTTCTCTGTTGAACTCCGTTATTTGAATACATTAGATAGCATATAAATGGGAACAAACATACAGCTAATAATCGTTGAGTATATTAAGAAATATAACCGTGGAATTAGGTCCTTCTTACACTTCTTCTTTTGCACATCTATTCAATCCCTCTCATCTAGAAGTAAACCCTTCAATTAACAGCTTTTACATGGTTCGGGTTAAATTTCAAGTTATTTACCGCAAAGGGCGACAATTGAAGTCGCTTGAAAAATGACAAGTGAAGAAGAAAATCAAACAGGCATGAGGTGTGAACAACGACAGAGACATAATCAAAATTCGACCACCTCGACTTGGACAGTGACTTGTCCTGCAAGAATGTTCATTGTCTAAGTCGGTCGTGAAAAAAGATTGAACTTTTACCGTAGAAAAACGACTACATGGCATGGCATTCATGTCATTGTCTACACCGAGTCGCCTACGAAAATTTTGCCATAGAACGAACCGAACAACGGGAAACAGGGGAAATAAAGCTAACCAAACAGAAATGAGACGAGAGAGAGAGAGAGAGAGGAGGAGGAGGAGGAAGAGGAGCTCACATAAATACGCAACCCTTGGATTCTCCTTCTCGACCTCGTTGGCCACACGGAGGATCGGCTCGATGGTGGCGAGGGAAGAGGGCACCACCTCGCTGTCCACGGCGGAGGTGTCGTCATTCGGAAAATCGACCATCATCATCTGCCCCCTCCTCATGTACGGCAGCGACTGAGGCGAGCCGGAGCCCTGCTCCGGCTTGCTCCTGCTCGAGCTCGCCATCCACGGCAGCTGGTCCCCTGCAGAGAGGCTGCCTCTTCTAGTATCAGCCGGCTCCGGCGGCGGCAATTCAGGTCTGTACAGGCCAGTCAGTATCGGCCGTCGTCGTCGCCCTCCTCGGCTTAAGCGGGGTCTCGAAGAGTGATGTGGACTGCACCCATCGCCATCTTTTTCGCACGCCTATATACGCACAGAGGGAAGGGGGAGAGAGATACTTTGGGAGGTGAGTGCGGAGAAGGAGTTGCTCCTGGAGCAAGCAAAAAATGAGAGAACGTGTTGCGCGGGGAGAGGACTGTTTTCCGGGGAGGTGGCGGAGAGACAGGCAGCACCGCGACCGCGGACGAGGAAGGGGACGCCTCTTGCCTTTCTTCCCCCCGCGTTTTTAAATTCTCGGTTTATTTCGGTTGTGTTCTCTCTTCTTGTCCTTGGCCTCCGTCGTGTGTTGGGTTTGGGCCTGGGCAGTGGATTTGGAGCCTCGAGGCCCATTTCTCCTTGGAGGCAAGAAGGGGGATATAAAAATGACCTCAGCAAGAGTCATTCAATTGACAGGTAGAAAGTTGGAAAAATGACACAAATGATTCTTGATAAGTCAAACCAGTATCAAATTTGATTGCTCGAGTAGCTTGAAAATGAAACGCAGTTTGAAACCTCGCATGTCTTCCAAAGAAGCCAACAGTTGTGCATATTTATTAGGTTTTTAAAGTAGATTGTTTGGTATTGGAAATGCCATTATTGAGAGTAAAATGTATTTTTCAATGCTGTAAACTTATTAGTACAATGCTCAATTTATACTACGATCACCGTAATCTTGCTAATCACATTTGCGTTGTTTGCTTTTGCCTCCTTTCTGGTCCAAGTTTACATGTTGGGCACAACAATTACACATAACAATCGAAGGTGACCATGCGAGTTTTTTGTGGCAACCTTGCTGTTGTTTCTCCAATCTGTAAACCACATGCTAAGCCAAATATACGAGGACGGACCGTCCCCATTCATCCGTTGCACAGTGCCTCAACTATCGAGCCACTGTATTCCCCAGAGGTGGAAAATGATCGGTTCCTCTTCAATTGGAACACAAGCAATTGCCAAGCTGATGGCATGTTCTTCCAATGCAAGAGGTCTTCCATCTGTTTGAGTAGCTACAGTGCCTTCACCAATCTAGCAGGCCTTGCCATGCTTGTGAAGCTAGCGTACATCCCTCGCGTCCCATATCATATGTTTCACGGAAAGTTTGAGAGAATTCGTTTAAAAAAAAAGTTGTTCTTTAGAAACAAATTCTCTTCTGACCAGTCCAGACCCTAGACTCCAGATTGACAGCACGCCGGCCCAACATCCCCTGGAACATGTTTCCCCTCGAGTCTTGATAAAGTGTCATAGTCAAGGACACCCCGCGAACGTCTGATGTTTGGTCGCAGCAAACAGGAATATTATGAAGTCAAAATAAAGGGAAGCCCTCTCCTGGACAAAGGAAAACACTACAATTAAAATGCCTAATCAATAGAATTTGACAGATTTTCACGGGTTCAACCCCTGAGGCATTCTTAAGAAAGAAAGCAAAAAATGGAAAAGCTAGACTTTAAGACTGGAAACAAAATGAATTCTCCAGATGCTGGCGTAGATTGTACAAGAGTCATAACAATTTATGCATTACATCATCTATTTTCGGGCATCTCTTAAGAGGTAGGCAGGTTAACATAAGGGCATCAAATGTTGTACCGATAAAAAAAGAAAACAATCAGAGAGCACTTAAGAGGAAGAAAACTATAGAATAGCTGCAATATAATGGTGCGCTGAAGTCAGGAATCCTAGGTGAGAGAAACAATAAGAAACCTTTATGTACAAGCTCAATCCATACTGGAGTTTCTGTAGATAAAGCTACTGAAGCACTTGATGTAAAAGACATCACGCAGACGGCTGCTAAACCAGCCACCTGCATCCATTGACGATATTTAAGAAAAAGTTAGAGGCAGAGCAGAGGATTGTCTCTGCACATGTGAAGGAAGTAGCAACCTTAATACTGAAGCACTCTTGGACTGTACTTTACTCAATTTTAAGAACAAAGTGATACCTGAAATATAAATAGAGCATTGACACAAAAAGGTATAGATCCCACAATACTGAAACAGTTAATCTTGGACTTAAGCAGGTTATACCCAAAATATGCAAACAAAATGGGTGCATTCAACACACGTGGATACTCCAAAAATATCCAACTCAAACCACTATCTCATAGGGCGAAAACGAGGTTTAGTTTTATGAGTATTTTAAGAACTATTCTTATCTAACTATTCAGCATTTGATAGATTATCTAACTCTGAGTAAATTAATGGCAAACAAGGGCAAGCATATGCTGGTGGCATTAGTCAAATTAACCCGAAAAAAAGAGTAGAGGTTAAGATAGTTAGGCTATCATAATCATAAAAATATGTCCTCAAAACATATGACTCGCTTGATCACAACAGATGTGTTTGACATGAGGAAAGGTTAAAATTAGTGTCATATCCCACATTATTTTATTCATCTGTCTTCAATTTCTATCAAGCAATATTTACGAGATGAATAGGAAGTGCAATGTTTACCTGTAGTAGAAGCTGTAATGTCCTGTATCTTCTTCTAATAGCAAATGTCCACTGTAAATTTTCTATCTGAGAGCATCAAAGCAACGTTAATGGGAGAATTTACTGGTAGATGATTAAGCATGGTTTCTTGTTATTCTAACTACTTGACGACTAATCATTACCCCAATCCTGAAGCAGGAGATTAAGAGCAACATTCTAATATTAACCTGACACCAAGGCTTCTTCAATTGCCTATAGCAGCCTATCACTTACCATCAACCATGAGCAAATGCCCTATTTTAGTCTATGCAAAATGATCTAATAAGAGTTCATATCAGAGGGAAGCGGGAGATAGGTAATGTGAAAAGCGCATGAAAGTCATACATGCACGACTAGGCCATCGTACTTGATACAGTCAAATTGCTTTTGTCCAGTAGCTTTTAGATGGTTACGCGAGCACCATCAGTCCAAACATAGTCCCATTATCTAAATAAGATTGAAGTCAGGAAGTAGTGTTAGGGCAATCGGAGACAGATTGTTTTAGACGTTTTAAAAGGTTTCACAAATCAGTCTCGTCAATTAGCAAGAACATAGAGGCATGATTTTAAGTTTTCACCATTGTCTTCTCTTACCGTACCTTCAAAAACTAGAAGTGATCAAAACAAAAAGACCATATAAAAGCTACTTCCATGATCGATCTCTTCCTCTCTCGATGGATGTTCAAATTTCTAGGATCACTCAACTAATTAGCATTTGTTACTGCAATACCTCTATTTTACATACACTATATAATTAGATGAGACATGGGTTTGTATTCTTAGGTAAGTCTAAGAGATTAAACAAGTGTGGTGATTAAAACTCGAACCTTAAACGAGAAAGACGAGCATCCCTATTTCATGAAAAACTTTCACAATAACTTATTGATCACAAGCAAGCTTAGGCTGCTATTAGACTCAGCCAACCTCAAAGATCAGACCGAAGTGCTCTCTCAAGCCGATGTTCAATTTCATGCTGAAACATGAGGCTCAGTTTAAGTACACCCGGTTCTTTGAACAATTAGATCATCCACAGCGCTTTAAACACAAGGAGGCTATTCCAACAAGACATGCACTTTACACACATACATCAAACTTACTAGAAACTTTCCTCACATTCCAGGTATGTTGATAATCTAAAATTAATTGATGTTCTTCAGTTACTCTTCTGAACAAAACAGAAGACATACTATCTTCTAGCTCAGGAGGGAAATGAGTCCCATAGAAAGGAACTGAGAAGGTAAATTCTGAGAAATGATCATCCACAAGGAGTGCAGAGAAACTTATGTCTTTCCACATACTAACAATGGAAACAGAATCCGACCCATGCTAGCAGAAGAATCATGTCCTTCCAAAGGAGAGTGAAGAAGGGAAGTCAAGAGACAAGCAAACATGAGAGTTAGAGCAGTCATTCCTTATCGTTGTAATCGCACTCATATTGTAAGTACCCATAATCCTTTGGATTTACCATTTCTATGGGAATGGATACTTTCTTGAAAAGTATCGATAAATCCGATTCCATTCTCAAAGTTTCAAGAGCGAAACTATTGCCAAGGGATTTAAAAATTTTGGCCACTATTCACTGAGATTTTCAAGAACTATCTCAAATTCAATCACCTGTCAAAAAGTTAAAAACAGATGTAATTCGATCACTCCAAATCCCACACATCTGCACTCTGATAATCCGTTGCGCTTCACTTTCTGGGCACAAAGTTGGTGGCGTAAGCCCAGGCATTGTTGTTGGCAGGGTCAGCAAGGTGATCAGCCAGGTTCTCTGATGGGCCTTTCCCTGTAACAATGGCCTAATCAAAGAAGCTAGACTGGAGAACATGGCAAACCTCCCATTTGTCTATCTCCTTCATCTTCAGCTCTGCGAAAGCCTTGGGGTCATCCGTGAGGCCCAACGGATCAAGGCTCCCCCCAGGTAGATTGGTGGGTCACCTCTTCGAGTGGGCCCCCCGCGAACCTGTATCCTTCCACTGCACCCATTAGGATTACCTGTGTGGCCCAGATGGCCAAGATGTTGTGCATCGATCAGGCTGGGTTCCCCAAATAGTCCAACCTGCCCTCACTGAATATCTGTACACCAGCCTTAAACCAAACTGCCTTGCCAAACTTGACCCCATTGCGGACAAGAGCTCGGAGAAGATGGCCCAAAGGACACCGAGCATGGCCCACCTCACACGGATGACCTCGAGCTTGCGGTTCTTGCCAAAGGTATCCGGATCAGCTCGAGAACACCTTTGTGCCATGCGAACTGCGAACATGCGAATCTTAGGAGGAGATGTCATTGGCTGAATTATGCTCGTCTTATGAGGATTGAGAAATGTAAATCCCATTCCAGCAAATCAATCTTCTTTTCTTGTAGCTCAACAAATGAAGATACCAACTGAAGTAATAGACCGATGAAAAGAACATACTACTGAATGGAGTATCTCAACACTTGAGAGTCAGACAATTAGAGACAAATAAGCAACATTTCTTTAGAGCATTTATCTCCAACTGCATTAATTAAGAAGTCAATCACTTACATTACAGTTTTTGAGTATCCCTCAAATTTAACTTAATCATCGATCCATCACTTTGGCAGTGAAGATTGAAAAATGTTGAGCATCAGTGATTTCTCTTCCTTACCTATCTCGTGAGCATGGTGGCTCATAAAAACACTCGGCCCGAGTGCCTCCCTTCCTTCTTCAAGGGCTCTTTTTCTTATAGCTGTCAGCAAACTAGGACCCCAGAGAGTGGAATCGCTGTTCTCTTTCTCATCTTCGGGTTTCTTTTCAGCATTGGGTCCATCATCTGCCACATTGTCGCACTTTGGTCTGCATCTATGTACTCAAAATCTCCTGGACTGCCACTTCCCCACCACTTATTTGAGGTGACAGACAAGCCATTCGATGGAAATCCATACTTTGAATTCATCCAAGACTGTCAGACTTTTTATCAAGCTTCCACTAATTACACTTTGGATCTGCCCGCTTTGACCTTGCTTACTTTCCGGCAGCTGCAAGCTACGAGGCAGTACCATTCCCCACACTTTCCATGTGTTGCTGCTACTTTGGTGATCAGACTCGCTGCATCAACAATAAATTAATATGAATACATTTTTAAATGAATATCCACAAAAATTGCGTCTCCAGAATATGCAGCGTGATTCAGAACGATAATCGATCTAAGGTGGGTTGTACACGGGTAATCTGGCCTTGCTTCAGAATAAAATATTGATCAAGTTGCCAAACCAATACCTACCTTTGTTTACTTTTCTTTGACATTAAAGCAAGGTCTCAGATTCTATATCAAGCAGCTAGATTCCCAATATGTTTGACATCCCCAGACAAAGAATCTGCAACACAAGCCAGAATTGAATCATCAGCATGCGCAGAGAGGCCAAACCTGCTTGGTACGCCCATGATCACCATACAGAGAGAGAGAGAGAGAGAGAGAGAGAGAGAGAGAGAGATGGCAGGATGGGATACCACAATACAACGGTGAAAGGGTCAGTAAGCCAAGTTAACAGTGCACAACAGTACAGCCAGTAAGGCAGATAACATTGTGCAACAGCACCATTCGGTTGTATAAACACGCCAAAAGTCCTCAGTTCTACTTCCATCTATAAATGACATAACATAAAACAGGTTGAGCTGAACACTTTAAAAGGAGTGTTTGATGTTGACAATTAGAGAAAAATACCAACTTATTTATCAAGTTGAAAAACCTCTCAAACTCTAGATGGAACTAGAACTTTTCATGAGACCAGGGAAATCAAAATAACATTTCCTCGGCTCTTTAGGTGAGCCATAAGAAATTAGTTGCATTCTCAGGATAAGTGCGAGAAATTCCTGGATGCGTTTATTTTGACACATGCAGCTCCAGCACGTACTCAAATTCATTGTTTTAGAATTTACTATCAACAAATTTTTGGCTTTTCATGCTCAAGTCATTGGAGCATCTTTGCATTTTCGCATACATGTTGTTAGAATATTATAATATTAGTTTTCATCTAATAGTTTAAACTTTTGGGTTAGACTTTCTACATGGTATCAAAGTGAGTTCAAATCTTTCCAAACCCTCTATTTGCCTCCCCAATTAGGCCTAAGTCCATACTACTTATGAGGGAGGAGCTTTAAAATATTTAGATATTAAACTACACAATTATCTAATGGCTAAAGCTTTTGGATTGGAGAAAAAAACTTCCATAAGAAAATACTTCGCTTGTATTTCCTTTCAATCAAAAATTACAATTGAGATAGAATTGAAAAGCTTTCTCCTAGTACAGTGAGAAATTGAATAATACCATTTGCAACTAAACCATAGTCCAATCATCATCATCGCCACTTCCATAATTTTGAAGTAGTGACCGTAGCCCAATGCTCACACTTGGAGCAACTTTCTTTACCACAACAATTGGCACAGAGGAAGTAGCTGTTGTCAATGATTCTGTTTGCTTGTCTGAAAATTTCTCAGAAAGTTTCCTCTTTTTTGAGAGTAGTGCTCACTGATTCATCATTACTAGTAGCAGGTCGAGTCCAATCTTCCTCGTCCATAAACTCTTCATCTTCGATCCTACGAGCAAAATCTTTGGATGTATGGAGTACAATTGATTTGAGAAGCACTTCATCCTCTTCCTCCTGCTTCTTTTCCTTTGCTGCAGATGTACCTTGTAGAACCTCCGATATCGCATCTACGTCCACAGTTGCATGTCTAGACTAGATTGATTTCAATTCATCAAGTCTAGCGAGAATATTTATCTCTCTCTTGCTATCACGTGTCTTATTCTCCAAGCACTTCATCGCATCGCCCATCTCTTTAGCTTCCTCCTCCTTTTCTCATCCTCCATTACCTCATCCTGCTTACGCCAGGGCTCGAAATTTCTCGTCGCTCCTAACTCCACAAGGTAATCCGAATTATGCAGATCGGTTTTGATCATGAGCTCAGCGGAGCAGTTGGTGCATTTGAAGTAAAATCTGAATATCTGAATCCCCAAATATGTCTCGCTTGTGATGACCTCCTTCCTGGAATTGAACTTGGTCCCCTTGTCTCGAAAAATTAGTCATTATAGGATGCAAGAAAATAATAAATCAATCTTTCATGTTACTCACATTTCTAAAAATTTTATCCCATCACATACTTGTCTTATAAAAAAAAATAATAAAAAGAAAGAAGAAACGGTACTTTTTACCAAATATACCTTATTACCAACAATCTCAATCCTATGTAGTTTCATTCGTGCACCTAATCTTCATATCAAACCTAAAAGACCAAGGAACATACAAATTCATCATGTCTAATTACTGAAAGTAACTCGAAAAATCATATTGAAGAAATCTCTTACTTTCTCCGACTTTATTTTATTTCATGAAAAATAAATTATCTGAAAAACATCTTCCTTGATCGTTTATGTTACTTAAAATAATTAATCGATGAAAAAATTCATTAATGATAATAATTTTTGTTTAAATATTTTTATTATGAAAATAATTAGCATTCATTTATTCCGTAAGAGATAAAAGCAATTATTTTTAAGAAAATATTTTTCAAATCATTCATTTTCGATAAAATAAACAAAGCATTAATCGCATGCGTAACTAATCTATTTCAATCATTTCGCCCTAAATTGATTCGGGAAATATCATCTTGCTTCCCGACAAATCAATCGCAACCGTTGATGTACATGCATTACCGCGTGAGGAGCAGGGGCTGTCTGTTAGCAATTGGAGCAGGGGCTGTCTGTTAGCAATTTCTTAGTACAAAGTATGACTAAACCGTGAAATTGTTACAAGACTCCGATGCTCCGCTTATTTAGATATCAAATTATAACGTGTAGTTTTGTTTAATGCATTAGTTTTTCCAAATTAGTGCGCCTTGGCACGTGTAGCGTTCCTCTACTGTACTGCGGGTTTGTTTTTTGTTTGGAAGTTGACCGAGGAGCTTAGTCATCAACATACGATTCAGGTTTCGGCCACGTATTTGTCGTGGAATGACGGGGTGTTGCTTTTGTCCGCCGCCCGCAGTTCAGATGCCCCGCCGAATGTCCTGCGGAAATGCACCACACGCAGCCATGATACTCGCCACGCCGATAGTATATATAATACAGATATGCGTCGAAATTTAATCGTCAGGCGTGGATCTAAAAACTATTGATAAGAAATTTAATCGACGAGGTAAGTTTGAAAACTATAATCATAATGTATAATTTTTTTGTCAGTACAAAAACTGAAAGATAATATGTTTCTTTTGTATACGGATGATTTTACGATTCACGAACACTTGTATTTATAGTGTTTACAATAAAATTGTCTATAAACAAGTTTTTTAGCGGTCTTAGATCTTGAAGCTTTCAATTCCACGTTTTCACGTTGCCACGACTCCCGCATCTTTAAATGAATAATTTCTTTATCATATGCGTAGTTTCCGAGCCAACGGGACAATGGAGGACTTTGACTTTGTGCGATGCTCAACAGAGAAGGACAACCGTTGATTAGCATGAAACTTTGGTTTAGCCTTCTTCTTTTTGTCAACACTTGATTTACGCCGCGCTTCGAAAATAGCATTTGAGTCGATCGCATCATGGATTTTCATGCTTTCAAATATCATTTGATTCAGTCGATTGATTGAAAAGTTAAGGCAATTAATCGAGTGCCACTAATCGTGCACTACTTTTTTGGAGGTCGCGATTAGTATTTCTCTATGTGAATGTTATGCCCTTCTCTTTTTTTTCTTCTCATTCTTTTTTTTTTTTTTTTTGGGTCAAACTAAAATCAGGCTGTAAAGGCGCGGTTTTGTGGCTGAAGAAGAGGGTGTCATTATGCCAAAAAAAAAAAAAAAAAAAAAAAAAAAAAAAAAAAAAAAAAAAAAAAGGTGGGTGTCATTATGAGACGGGCAAGCCGTCATTTTTCATGCGAATTGCACCCGACATTAATGGACTGGCCTTATGAATGGATTTGCAGGTGAAGGTTTCAAATCTGCCTTTGAAATGAAAAATGGAGGAATCGTGAATGGCCGCGAAGAACAAAGTTGGTCTTATGGGCCTACTAGTTTTGCGAGGCCCAGTCAAAATATCAATTGGTCCGATTCTGGGCTGGTTATGGGCTGATTTTGGGGCAAATAGAATCGAGTCGGGTTCTCAATTCCAGAAAGTATGGATCGGGTTCGGGTAGGTCTGTTCTATTTCCAATTCATGGATCCGAACCTACACGCGAGAACCGAAGTCAGATTGCGGGAAAGTGGTTTTAAAACCATAGTTTCTCTTTGAAATAATGACACAATTAGTTCATCAACTTTGGTCATCCTTCAATTTTTAATTCGCTTAATGTGATCCTCGAACTATTCCTAAAATATTCAATCTAGTCCTTGAGCTATTTATTTGTGCAGCCTAATCCCTCAATTTTTTGGCAAAAGAGTAAAAAGTTTTCAAAGTTACACGCTATCGCCAAATCTCAAAATATTTTTGAATTTCAATCCATTTTGTCATTAGACTTGTATCGAGTTGATGTTTATGTTATTTTGATTTGCTAATTTGTAGATTAGACAAAATTTAACCGAGAAAACAAGGAACACAAAAATTAGAAAATCCCATCTATCTAAAAAATCGGGAACAAGATTTAGATTAATATAGGCACAAGAAATCTATAGTTCGATTAATATTGTTAGTATATATTCTTATAAAAAGCTCATCTTAGAATAAGAGGAGTATGAATTTGATATAATTCTATCCTTTGTTATATTTTGGAACTATAGTAATATTTATAAAAATCAAAAGGTAAAACAGTTGATTTAGGATATGAATTGAAATGAAAAAAATATTCTAAAATCTGGGAGATAGTGTAATTATTAAAACTTGTGAATAGTACCGAACAATTTATTTGACTCCATGATGAAAATTATTAATGACAGCACTAAAGCGATGGTGAGTCAAGTGTGCTTGGCTTAGAAAAAGCAAAATACTAACTATTTTGCTAAGGAACATGTTATCGACTACTCTAAAAGCACTTGTTAAGTGACTAAATCAGGAAATATTATGGATTCCATTACCTTAGCTATATTGATGAGTTGTATATTAGTTTATTGAAAATCAAAACATTTTTATACTGTATGTATAACCAATGTAGATGCTCGTTAAAAGGAGGTGTTTGATTAGATAAGCAAAATGGAAGATTGGATTCAGAAAAAGGATGATAAGAGATATAAACAGTCATGAACTTTAGATATGTTGGTTGGGTCCAAAATCAAGAATTAAAACAAGGGCACGAACTAGCTCTTGCAATTTCGTAAAAAGCTATGGTGCAAGACGACCCAACTCCATGCTGTGAGGTGCTCCTAAACTAGCAAAATTTAAATTTAAAGCCCCCAAATTTCAACATCCCCTTAATAAATAGGAGGCAAAATTGTCCAAAAGTTATAAATCTATTGTACAATGGTCAATTGAGTGCTAAATTTTTTAATTTGGTTAATTTATTCTTAAACATTTTAAATTTTTTATAATATAACCCTTCTGGCCAAAATTAGCTAGTAATTACCAATGTAAATGCCAGGTCATCTTACGTGACACAGTAGATATTGACATTAATAATTTTTGCATTTAAAAATGTTTATATATTTTTCTCTTCTTCTTTTTTTCATTATGGGCTCGGGGAGGGCTCGCATGCCCGTGTCGATCACTAAGCAAGGGTTGAGAAGTGCTCGCCAGCTACAAGCAAGGTTTATAGCCCATGGCCAATGGCCAACATGGGTTGTCGGCCATTGTGGAGGTCCCAAAGACTGCCGTTGGCCATTGTGGAGGTCCCAATGCCCGTTAGCCATCCTGGAAAGATGAATAATGGGGAAAAAGAAAAAATTATAAAAAAAAATCTAGAAAATTTAAATAAATCTTAAAGTTATTCACATCATTGATTTTCAATCAATTTTGGTCAAAAATGACTATATTGGAAATTATCAAAAGGTTTAGGACTAAATTAACCAAATCAAACCTTACCCAAAAAAAAAAAAAAATTAACCAAATCAAACAGTTTATGACCAAATTAGTTGTCATACAAAAGATTTAGGGTTTTTTGGACAATTATTCCGTTAATAGGAAGCGACTAAAACAAAACCTGTTGGATCCCTTAAATTCTACGTCATCTCTTGCCGGTAAAATGTACCCCCACCATCCTAAGATACATGAGTTCAACAAACAACACCGCCATAAAAACAAAGAATTGTGCTTTTGATCTTTTTTTTTTTTTTGGGTCGGTAATGTTTTTTTTTTTTTTTTTTTTTTTTTTGGTATTGGAGGAACCGGCTTGCAACCGACAGCCGCGCCATAAACCCCCAAGTGACATTTAAGCAGGAGGACTCACCACCCCTAAGTCACACTTAATACACCTAGCGTCTCCCTTGGGTTTTGAACTCTTCACCTCTTCATTGAGGATCAGTAGAGTCTTATCCAGTGGAGCTACCGCAGTTGGTGGTAAAGTTTTTGCTTACTGATATCCATAAATCATCATCAGTTACGCAAGCCATGGTTCATGAATGAACTTTTATGTTTTTTAATCTCTTGAAGGAACATGAAGGGGTCTTTTATGTATTTTGTGACACTTGCCCACCTCAATTTAATGGAATAAATGTATCAAAAGTGTTAAAACTTATAATAAAAGAACAATATTTAGGTGATCCAAAGCAAATATAATGATTTGGTGACAGCAGTTTGAAATTCTATCTTCATTTAATTTTTGATCCATCTATCTTTATCCAGCTTCAGCAGTTAATATTTAAAAAGATTTTGACCATAGATTATTCACTAGCATAAGCCAGAGAAAGTGTGGGGAAAGAAAACGAAGAAAATTTCATTTTATTAATTTTCGTCTTTGTTCCAATATTATTTTACTTTAGCTAGTGTATGATTTTCATTCAATTAATGTGAAATTCCAATTCATGGGTATATTAATTTGACAAAACGCTTACAATGACTTGATTTTTCACATTTGGACCAAGAAATGATGGACCTCTCATGTCGTTGGCCTAGCAGTAGAGGCGTCACATATTTTCCAAGAAATCATGAATTTAATTCACGTCAACGACTACGGGGATGCGGGTCGTAAATGGTGTGAAATAATGAAGAAGGTGTGGGCCAAAGCCGAGGGGATCATTAACCTCGTTCGCCCCTCTCCACCATTTTTCCTAAAAATGCCGAAGCATGGCTAAATGCCGAAGCTTCGCTTACCGATCTCAAGACCAAAAGCTCGTGCGCCCTGATCACGTCCATGGCATGGAAGAGATTGGCTTGTGCCTCGTTTTGTGCATCAAAGTACTCTTGCCAAAAAAAGATTTACAGCAAAGAATGTAATACTCAATGTCAAGTCTTGGTTGAATTGGTTCTGAATCCACGTATTCCGTGACAAAGTTGTTGAATGTCTGGTGGAGCAGAGCAGCCGGCTCCATGGAAAGAGAAGAATGGAGAAGAGAAGGGTGAAGAAGAGAGATGTGTGATGCTGTATATATTCACGAAATGAACAAGCAGCAAGCCAGCAATGTCGTGTCGGAAGGTGGCCAATGTCGGGGACATTTTCATAAATGCCAAATTCGTGCATCTTCCTTTCTCTTTCTTCTAACTGTTCTCTTTGCCCACCCATCCACTCAAACTCCCAAATGGGGAAGTTGCACTTAATGGGTCGGAGAGAAGGGGAGGACATGGGAGGGTGGGGTGTCCTGTTACGCTCTCTTTGCCCAAAGAGAAGCAGTGAAAGCCTGATGGGGCACAGGCCGGGCGTTATAAACTCGAATGCGCATTCAATTGGAATCCAACTACCTCCGGTTCGATATCTTTACAAAATTCTTAATCGGCAATATTTTTTTTTATCATGTGTAACAATTTTTTTTAAATTTATTTATCAAAATGCTTAACGACAAAAATTGTGAATATATTACACAAAAAGAAGATGTAGGCTAACATATTGTGCTTTCATAAAACCTCAAATTTAAATATAACATTTTAATTTTTTTTTTAAAAGCACACTTTTTACTTGTGTTTAATCCCAAACGAACGGGGATGATGACAATGCTTATGCGACAAAACCTTAATAGACACAAAATCGGAAAAGGAAATTTGAATTAAATTTTTTCTTTTTAGTTTTTTTTTCCTCTCAATTTTTCGAATGAATATTCACTTTCAAGATATATCCAGACCCCATTCATGAATAGTTGGTTAATCATGAATTAATCTTTATTTGCTTAAAAAGCAAAAAGAAAAGAATAAGAAGAGAATATGGTGACATCGTAACTGGAGGAATGATTATGGAATGTGATTACTATGTACGCAAATTAGAGCGCGACATCTTCCTCTCCTTTATTTTTTTCGCTTTATTTTTTGGGAGCTTTTTAATGAAGTTTTAGGTCACTCATCATTATAGCAACTTCAAGACGTTAGGCTAGACATCCAATCACTCATATATCTATTGTTTGCATGCCCATTTAGTCTTAAACTTTTTAATTTTACTTATTTAATCCTAAATATTTGCATAAAATTTCAATATGATCCTTTTGGTTTTAACGGTGGTGACTCGATCGCCACATTAGCTATATCTAAGAAAAATTGGTTGGTAGGATTACGTTGGTGTTTTGTGCAACAGACTTAATTTCACAATATTGAAAAGTTTATAAGTGATCGGATAATTTTCTCGTGATAATTCATATATAATTTACTTGTTCAACTATTCACCTTTTTTCCTATTTTTGGTTTTATTTCGTTCCGGTTGTTTCATTTTGGTTATTGAAAAATAGCTTGACCATCTTGACATTTAAGTCAAGCTTTTGCAAGAGAAAGTTACCCGTTCATAATCAAAGGCTCGGACTGCCGATCGGACAAAATGACTGGGCATAGGGCTGATGGGTGCCTGGCTTCTTTTGAGTGGACATGCGATGGTTGCATTAATTTTTTGAAACACGAGATTTAATTCATAAACTGCATTTTACAACCATAAGAGTTAGGATGTTCTCTATTTGAAGAGTTTTTTTTTTTTGAGTTACAGACTCTTATTTGAGTTAGTCATTCTCCTTTCACATGTGTACACATACTAGAGAATGGTGACCCAAAATTGACCTAAGAAAGCAATTTGGAGTAAGCTTCAAATGCCTTCTTACGCTTGGACTTTGTTGGGGATGTCTACTTAATCAAATAAAAAATGCATAATTAAAGTGACGGACCCTTTTCGAAAAATTAGTAAATTATTGGAAGCAGGAAAATAATAAATTAATCTTTCATGTTACTCACATTTCTAAGAATTTTCTCTCATCACATACTTGTCTTGACAAAAAGAAAAAGAAAAAGAAACTGTGCTTTTTACCATAAATACCTTGCTTCTAACAATCTCAAGCCTATGTAGTTTCATTTGTGCATCTAATCCATGGATCAAACCCGAAAGACCAAAGAAAGGACAAATTTATCATGTCTAATTGTCAAAAGTAACTTGAAAAATCGTATTGAAGAAATCTCTTACTTTCTCACGCTCCACTTTATTTCGCGAAAAGCAATTCATTTGAAAAGCATTTTCCATAAATTGATCGTTTATGTCATTTTGAAATAATTAATAAATGACCAAAAAATTTCCATTAATGATAATAATTTATGTCTAAATATTTTTATGGATAATGAATATAGCATTCATTTATTATGTATGAGATACATGCTAACACTTCTAGGAAAATATTTTTTAAATCATTCATTCTCGCAAAATAAACAAAGCATTAATCTCATATGCAATTGATCTAATTCGACTGTTTTGATTTAAATTGATTGGGGTTAGGTCATTTTGCTTCGATCAATCATACCATTAATGTACATGCATTACCGCGTGAGCATGGGACTGTCTTTCTACTGGCAATTTCTTATTACAAAGTATGACCAGACCGTGAAATTGTTACAAGACTACGATACTCCGCTTATTTAGATATCAAATTATAACTTGTAATACCCACCCATGCATGGCTGCACTGGTTGAGGCATACCCCCTAATTTGGCCACCAGGTCAAGGGTTCGACTCCGAGTCGTTCACGACTCTCATAGTAGTTCCTTGACTTAAGTGGGGGCCCGCGGTGGGTTGCCGAGCCATCTCCCCCGAGGTATAGTCAATTTTGTGCTCCGTAAGGTGAGCTAGGTTGGATCCTTAGCATAAAAAAAAAAATAAAATTATAACATGTAGTTTTGTTTAATACATTAGTCTTTCCAAATTAGTGCGCTTTGGCACGTGTAGCGTTCATCTTGTATGTTGGGGAAGAAGTTTGTTTTGTTTAATGCAGATATAGAGTTGCTATCAAACATATTTAGATGATCATTTAGTTTAGGGTTAGGATTCATGTATCATTAAGGTTTTTAACTTTCGTATTCTAATTTTAGATAAGCGTATTAGTATTTTTTTATACGAGCATCCAAAATATTAAATGTTTAAGTTTCGGTTGGTTTCTTTTTTTCTTTCTTAGTCACCCAAATTTCAATCTGTTATTGCTCTTTTGCTTCCTTTTTTTCCCCTATTGGTTAGTTAGTGTTGCGTCGTAATTCAACTCCACGACGAATTATCTTTTGCCCAAAGTCGTGCTGCGGTTTTTTTAGAGAGGGCAGATTCCGTGACGATTTTGGATAGAAATATCACAAATAGATTAGAATCGATAACACTACTTTCAAATGGAATTGAATGCACACAAATTATTAACGCAGATCTAGAAACTCTAGCTAAAAAAATTTAATCAACGATGCAAGTATGGAAACTATAACTATAGTGCATGATTTTTTTTTTCAAACAGTGCAGGAATTGAAAAGTAACATGTTTATTTGTGCACGGATGATTCTACGGTACACCAACATTAGTATTTATAGTGTTTACAACATAATTGTCTATAAGTAGTTTTTCACTAGTTTTGGCCATGCCTTCATATCTCTGAAGCTTTCAATTCCATGTCATTACGTTGCCACGATTTCTCATCTTTAGATGATAATTTCCTTATTGTATCCACAATTACAAAAATTTATAATAGCACTTATCCATAAGAAACTCAAATATTCGAAAATATTGCTATTAGGTAGTGACACGTTAATGTTGATGACTTCATCCAAGATAACTAATAGTTGTTGTCAATAACTTCATCGGTACTTTTCAAATTGTTGACATTTATCTAAAAGAACTTAAAAATCCGAAAATATTGCCACTCATCAAGTTGTCTGTTGTTTTTTTTTTTTTTTTTTTTGGTTGTTGATGATGATTGCTTTTCATCAAATTTTGTTCTCAATGGCTAAGTCTACTACTTGCCCATAATAATTAAAATTGGTCATTTTTTGCTGCATATGATCAAGAGTTAATGTATAAACAAAAATAAATTTGGTTGAAAGGTTCATGATAATCGCCCACACCTTTACAGTGGGCTTCTAGTTGCTGAGTTCCGACTTTTGATTTTTCTTCTTATCAATTTTGTTTCTGTTTTGTATTGGTTAGCTGAGATTTGATTTATGTAACGTGGTTAGTAACTAATGTGTTAGCCAAAGGGGTCGATAAGTCAAATTTTTACAACGAGAAGAAATACGGTAGACAATAGCGCATAATATTACATTTTTACTTTTTTTAGACTGAAAAAGTAATTCAGTGTTTTTTTATAATAAAATATATAATAATCTCACACAATCGTGATTTTATAATTACTATTCTGTAAATCTCATACCGTAGATGATATCTTATATATATATATATTTTTTTTGTTAGAAGTACTGTATATACTCGAATCACCATAATTTTTATGTAAATTCCAATTAAATTCTACCATTTAATACAACTTCAACTTCCCCCCTGCCCCCAACTTAACACCACCAACACCCCGCTGACGTTGTCTGCCCTTACAGCCACCAACACCCCGCTGACGTCACCTTTCCCCCCGCTGCAGCCGAGCTTCCACACCACCATCGGCAACCATCTAATCTCGAACTCGAACTCGACCTTCACTACCACCATCAAGCTCCACAATAATTTAGTCCAAATCGCAGCACATGTATCATTTCCCACGAAAGTTGATCTCCATTGCCCACATTGATTTAAGAGGTTTTACAAGGCGATGCGAAGATCAAGCCCTCAAAATCCGACTCTGAATCTCTTTCTAGATTAGTCATGCTTTTTCTTTCCTCGGATTTGAGTTGGAATGGATATTTGGAAGGTTGTTGATATCATGCGTGACCTTGAGCTCAGGCATTGATGACAACAACAGAGAAATGAGATGTAGACTGCAGTGACCCGAGTGGTGGGCGGCTGCGGTGATGGCGTGGCGGTGGCCGGTCCATCATTAGTAACAAAGTTCTTTCCAAACACAACAGCTTCGAGCCATCGGAATCCTACTTCTTGTGTAATCCGATCCCACGAGTAACCAAACGAGGCCATGAAGTCACGTCGACGATATATTTTCTTTTTTCCCCTTCATAGCACGTCGAGGATGATGTACGTTCTTGACAAGAGGGTACTTCGTTAAATGAAGAATATGATGTTATAATGAAATTTGGTGCAATTTTGATAAAAGTGTCGAATAAATCATAAACTCATTGCATTAATGATATTTTAATGATAAACCTTTTAATTATGCCGATTTGAGGGTATTGGAGATATTGTTCGCGTCTCTCCTGAATGAAAGCTCTGCCTTTTTTTAATTCGAATTTTTAATTTTTTTCTCTTTTTTAAAGATGATTTGAAAATATCTGGTCATGGCCTTTTGTAGGTGTAAAAATCGAGTGAATAGGACGTCCGGCGAAAAAGTTATACCTGGTAAAATTTTTGCCAAATTTACATAAAAATCACATTAATATAATTTTTCAAAAATTTTCCCAATTTGATGCGGGTCATCATTTTATAATCTTCAGCTTTATCAAAGGCTTTTCTTACATATAAACGTCTCTCCTGCATAAACAGTAGTAGGCAAAATCAATATTGTATTTAGAGCAGTCGTTTTTTCTGTCTTATTGAGCTATGCATTTCTGTTCGCTTGATTGGCATCGTAGGAACAACAACCTAATTACTTTCTGTTTAAATATATCATTATAAATGCACACACTAGTTCTTGTGGACTCATTACACACAAGTACAGCATCATGAGAAAGTTGCAATAAATTAATCAATTCCTGTCGAGGCGACCACACTCGCACCTATTTCAATGGAGCTTCGGATCATATTTTTATGACGCTGGTTACAGATTGCAATATTGCTCCAACGAACGTATAGATCCCGTGTGTTGTTTCTTGACATGCCTATGGCAGAAAGCTTTCATCCTCTCAAGGCCGTCTTCGAGGGAAGACGGCTCGACGGCGAAGGTTATGCGCAGCCCGTTCTTGATTCCCAAAGCCATCCCTGCAAAAAGGAACGCAGAACATTGCCCTTCAGACTTCTAATCTGGTAAAACATGACAGACTTTCGATGTCCGCCCATCTCACGATCGTGAAACCCGTTTCATTTCGTCGAGTACGAGAAGCAGACTTCACCAGGATCGTGAAACCCGTTTCATTTCGTCGTGAACATTGTCTCGTTACACTCTTAATCATGCTTTTCAAGAGTTGGATTAACTTGTCAAGCAATCACCTCAAACCCATCTAAGGTCCTCTTATAAACCTAATAAAATACACAAAAAATCTCAACCAAGAGCAATAAAATTAGTTAACAAAAAAAGAGATCATAGCTTTCACTAGTACAAAGCTTATAGGATGGCTATTTTCTGCCACAAAATCAGTCCATGTCGATGATACTCATGCAACTCTCGGGTCATTACATCACTCCCTCATAATGACCAAAGGAGCAATGCCTTAATGAGGGAGTGTTATAATATGCTTCCACATGCTACACAAAGAGCGATGTGAAACGATGCTTTCTCTCTTTCTTCAATTTATTTCCCACGTGCTTCCCCATGCACGTAATCGAGTTTAAAAATTTGGACGATGGACATCAACATTTATTTGTTTGCATTGATAATCCTTGTATGCTTATTATTTGTTTCCAAGTTTTGTCGGATTTGATAGTTTCCAAAATATATCCACATATGATTCTATATGTCATTAATTTATTTGATGATTGTAACTTTTTCGCTATCTCACTAATCCTCCTCATAGCAAGCGGTATAGCGGGATTTTATTGGTGAAAATTCCAGTCAAAATCGACATATTCTTTTCTTGATAGGAGCAACTAAAAATAAACCATTTTTTACTATTCATTTATTTACTTTTCACAGTATTCATGAAATATTTAAATGAGAGCCATGTGTAAGTAGATGCGTACATGTGATATCATTTTTTTTCCAATTTGACGAATATCCACCATCAAAAATTAGAATTGGAAGTCAATTCCTTGTGAGTTTTCTCCTTAGATTTATTTTCGTGAAAAGTAAATTCCTTTCCACAATCAAATTTATATCTGATTGCCCATTAAACGAAAATGAAATGAATGGCGTAAAAACAATGAATGACTTATTCATATGATCTTAGAAAATGAAAATTTATATATCAATTTCATATTCCTATGTTTTACTGTCCGGATGGCGGGGAAAGAGTGAGTCTGCATTGGGGGACTCCTGAACTCCCTGGTTTTATATTGATTTGTTTTTGTTGGAACAATTTTATATTTGTTAACAAACAAAACGCAATTTTATTTAACAGGCTATTGAGGTTTTTCTTTATTAATGCATCTATAGATACTTTTAACTTTATCACTTTTCAAAGAAGGCGTGTAAATTATCAGAACTACACATATTAGAACTACACATATTAGGTATGGTCTTACTGCGCAATAATATTTAAGTTAAGTAAAAATTACATCATGAAATCAAGGAGACCAAAGTAATTGTAGGACAGTTAAAATGTTCGCTCACTCCAACTCCAGCTCCAGATTGGGAGGAGGGTTCTCGTCGTCCGAGTTGGAATCCCATATGGCGATACTCCGCTTCCCGTTACTCTGCGAGGAGGCTGAAGCCGAAGTCGAAGAGACCGATGCAACTCCTTATGTCTTGGACTCGAGCAAGAGAAGACCAGAGACCAGAGATTGCCCCGCCCCTTTGATCGGAGTTGTCCACCGCTCCAACATCCCGTGAGTCGGCCTCGCACGGTGATGGTTTTTACAGGGGAGAGTTCGTCAGCAAGAGAGAACGAGTCCGCGCTTCCATGGTAGCAGGAGGAAGGGAAAAAATAAAAAGAAAGAAAAGAAAATGGAAAATAGAAAAAAAAATTAAAAAATAAAATTCTATTTTAAAAAATAAAATATAATAAAAAGAGAAAAATAAAATAATTAAAAAAAATCAAACTTTTTTGGCATGAAATAAAGTCATGAAATTGAAATTATTTTCCAATGATTTTCAAACAACAAAAAATATTTTTGATCATATGTTATTAAATAAAGGAAAACTAAAGTATTCCTAAATTTTTTAATAGAAAGTATTTTCTTATATCATTGAATTTTCTATGAAATGAATGTACCTTGAAGCATTGTCTTTGTCACTAAGAATCGAAAGTTGCATTAACTTAGGCATCTAAACCTGCAGGGACAAAAGGAACTAAATGATTGATAGCTTGTCATGCACGCGAAGGAAGACATTATATTGCTTTGATAAAGCATACGGTCCCCAGCTCGTATAGATTTGTTGCGCGATAAAATAAAATAAAACTGTCAAGTTCTCCTTTTAAACAGTAAATGGGTTCTAAAGCAATGCAACCCAACTTAGAAATCACAAATTTGGTTTTTTTTTTGGGAATTTTGGGGGTCCATGTGCTTATATAATTGCCTGGGACATGCACGCGGCAAAAAAACACATCCACCATCGACTGGTGCAGTTCCTTGTCATTGTATTGGGAGCACTTGCGTTAGTTGCATTGGCGAAGTTTTGGCAGCTCAAGCTAATGGAGATTTTCAACAGTTTGTTGGCATTCATCCCTACCAAATGGGGCCTATATCGATAGCGCAAGTTCTTCGACCGGTTTTGAAGCCCACTTGGATACAGGGCAGGGTTGTTTCTTTAGCTCATCTTTACAAGGTAATGTTTAGGTGATTGTCATGACTGCGATAGCTGTGTCATCTTGGATGCGGGTCAATGCAAACACAAATTTTGTTTAATGAAAAATGACTACATTTAATATTTTTATATAATTCATGAATTATATTGACGCGGTACAAAAAGTTCATGAATTACATTAAACAAATTAAAAGTTCAAGTACCATTGTACATTAAGCTAAAGTTTAGAGATCACATTGAACAAATTAAAAGTTCAGAGACTAAAGTTTAGGGGCTGTTTTGTGTCATTATTTCAAATATATATGAAGGGGTCCAATTGAGTGGTGCTAATACAATGTGAATTTTTTAATGCCTATCCTTTTTATTTTTTTTTCCTTGACTTGTTTTTATCATATCTAACCCTAAGTAAAATTAACTAATTCTATTTGGATGACTTCTATTTTTTACTTTTTGTAACTTTCACAACATTACGCTCTTGACTTTTATTAATGTGTAATTTTGTACATCATTTTCCATAATTTTTAGAAACATAAACATTTTATGTTGTTTCAAGAAAGGATTTAGAGATTAATTCTAAGTTATAAGTAGAAACTATAAATACAAAAAGTTTATCACAAACTATACAGGCTACAATAGTTGATCCCTAAAAATTACACTAGGCAACAAATAATTAGGAGATAACAATTCTCCTTTGGCCTCCCTTTGATCCATTGTTGTTAAATGTTTATTTCTTTTCAAGAATATTTTAACACTATGCTTTCAATTTGATAGGGTGGAATGCCACATAATGCTTGAGCATATAAATATTTGCTCTACCTTTACCACCCTTAGGACCTAGCTTAATGCATTTTCCTCCATAGATTTCTAGACAATTATGGGTCTTGAAAAAAGAGGATGTTTAGCATATTCCTATAATGTTCCACGAGTGTCGGTACTCTTTATGTTTTCTAAAATCTACCTCAGAACTTTAGTTGACATTTTAATTGTCCTACAATTACTTTAGTCTCCTTGATTTCATGATGTAATTTTTACTTAAATACTATTGCACAGTAAGACCATACCTAATATGTGTATTTTTGATAATTTACGTGCCTTCTTTGAAGAGTGACAAAGTTAAAAGTATCTATAGATGCATTAATAAAAGAAAAAAATACCTCAATAGCTTGTGAAATAAAATTGTGTTTTTTTTGTTAACTAATATAAAATTGTTCTAGCAAAAACAAATCAATATAAAACCAGGGAGTTCAGGAGTCCCCAATGCAGACTCACTCTTTCCCTACCTTTCGGACAAGAAAAACATAGGGATATGAAATTGATATATAAATTTTCATTTTCTAAGATCATATGAATAAGTCATTTATTGTTTTTTCGCCATTCATTTACGTTTTGTTTAATGGGCAATCATATATAAATTTGATGTGAAAAGGAATTTAGTTTGCATGAAAATAACTCTAAGGGAGAAACTCACAAGGAATTGACTTCCAATTCTTATTTTTGATGGTAAATAGTCGTTCAAATTGAAAAAAAAAATGATATCACATGTACGTGTCTACCTGGCCCTCATTTAAATATTTCACGAATACTGTGAAAAGTAAATAAATACATAGTAAATAATGGTTTGTTTTTAGTTGCTCCTATCAGAAAAAATATGTCAATTTTGACTGGAATTTTCACCAATAACATCCCTGATTGAAGCTATACCACTAGCTATGAGGAGGATTAGTGAGATAGTGAAACTCATTGAATGAATTAATGATGTATCATGTGGAAATATTTTGGAAATATCGGATCTGACAAAACTTGGAAACAAATAATAAGCACGCAAGGATTATCAATGCAAACAAATAAATGTTGATGTCCATCGTCCAAAATTTTAAACTCGATTATGTGCATGTGTAAGCACATGGGAAATAGGTTCGAAGAGAGAGAGAAAGCGATGTTTCACATCACTCCGTGTAGTGTGTGGAAGCATATTATGTCGCTCTCTCATTAGGGCATGCTCCTCTGGTCATTATGAGGGAGTGATGTAATGACCCGAGAGTTGCATGAGTATCATTGACATGGACTGATTTTGTGGCAGAAAATAGTCATCCTATAAGCTTTGTATTTGCGAAAGCTATGATCTCTTTTTTTGTTAACTAATTTTATTGCTCTTGGTTGAGATTTTGTGTGTATTTTTTTAGGTTTATAAGAAGACCTTAGATGGGTTTGAGGCAATTGTTTAACAAGTTAATCCAACTCTTGAAAAGCATGATCAAGAGTGTAACGAGACAATTAAAAGAAAAAAATGGGAAGAAAATAACTACATGATAAGCTTTGTACCTACGAAATCTACGATCTTTGTTGTTGTTACAACTACTAATTGTTCTTGGGCGAGACTCGTGTGTATTTTTAGGTTCATGCACGTTTTAAGTAAAACTCACCCATCTTACTTCAATTGTTTTACCCTGACTTCCTGCTCCATCTTTTGGACCTTCAGCAATAATGGCATAGCGATAATGGCATGGCGCATGCGAGATGACCGGTGGTGGCATGAAGAAGCCACTGCAGCGTGGTTGTGTGAAATGTAGGAGATGTGATCTTGGTGCTAGAGATGTGATCCTCTCTCGTTCAGTACTCTCGCTCACGAGAGCGTGATCTTGGTGCCATAGCTGTGATCCTGGTGGTGGTTGGTGCTTGTTGCGCCTCTCTCATTTACTCTCTATGGGGAAGATGGGCCAAATTGAGCTCAATTTAATCTAATTGCAACCCATGGAGTTAATTAGTGAAGGGTCTTAAGTTAATTCAATCCATTATTTAAATAAGGCCTAAAATAAGTCCATGAAATCTTCGAATTGTTACTTATAAATTAGATAAGTAAAGAAAATTCGAATTCCTCATATTTGCCAAGGTTGAATAAGAAAGGGGAAAATTAGACCAAATGTCATTGCTGTAAAGAAGGATTTGACAAGTGGTCTCATCCAATTACTGACTTCCGTCAACGAGGAGGATTAGTAGAGGATTAATGAGATAATGAAAAATCACAATAAGCGAATTAATGATGAATAGAATCACTGGTAGGAATTATTTTTAAACACTGACAGTATGGCCTTATTAATTCTATGAAAAAGTTTTGTCCAATCATAAGTGTGCTATATCCTCGAACCATAAGGATAAGCAACGCAAATAAATATTGTTTGACATCTATTGTAAAAATTCGGATCACATGCATTGCTTTTGTTCATCTCGATTTCTTTTAACTTGAAGAATTCCTCTACTAACGGTTATAATTTGACTTTATCAGCTTAATGACTTTGTTTCACTATCGGCTGCCATCTTTTTTGCTTCCTCCATTGTCTATTTATGAAATGGATAACTTTAATCCCCCAACTTAACTCCTTTTGGAAGTCTTTGAATTTCGTCGATTGAAATCCACGTGGCGTCATACAATTGGCAAGAAATATGTTTTCCACACGAAAAGCCGGATTGCCAAGAAGCTAAACCAACCCACTTTTCTTGTTGTGAGTTTTCGAGAATTTCACTGTAATGAAAATGGAGAAACGCAAGAAAGAAAGGACAGAAAGAAGTAAAAAAGATTAGTCGCGGTCCAAAAAAAAAGAAGGGGTTGTCCTTTTCCAACAAGAGAGCGCTTTTCGGTTGTTAAGTGGTATGTTCAAGCAGCATGTTTAAAGGGACGAGGACAGAGAGATCGGTCAAGATCTAGTCTTTTCTCTAGCCATTCAAGTCGTGCGATCAATAGCCAAGCTTACAAAACCATTGTTGTTTGCTCTGCATTTAATTGACTTTTCTCTCTTATGTTTATTTGGAGGATTTCAGAAAGTCAGTTCAGTAATTAAAATTTAATTTCAAAAAAGGTGAAGAATCCAAATTAAATAAATGAAATTTTCGATCAAGAAGTTAAAAAGAATTCAATCTTTTACCCAAAAGTGGGGTTTGTCCTATTATATCGTCTCTCCATTCACAACATCGTCCATAACATGGGCTACCAACAAAGAGGAGAATTCACTTTATTTTAAACACAGCTTCATCATTTCCTTCGTGTGTAATCTTTTTTAAGCCACTTGAAAAATGGGTAGATTTTGACCTAGTTTGAACGGTCTAAGCTACGCAAAATCCGTTGAGTTCCATTGTAGGGTAATTATTTGATACAGAGAGAGTGCAATCTTCTCGCATGCTTCTTAAGCTTTATTCTATATATAAGTTTATCCATTCCCTTCCACCACCACCCCATCTACTTCATTTGTCTTTTCTTCTTAGACAACTCCAATGGCTGCTAAAGATAATGCTTTCCTTCTCGTGCATTGCTATAATGATTTTGTGAAGGCGCAAAAGAAGTTTCGCAAATTCAAAGACAATATCAAAAGGAGGTGAGTAATAGAATATGTTTAATCTTATTGTTCTCTTTTTTTTTTTTTTTTTTTGGCTTTCATGTTTTCTTCTCTTACGTTCTCAGCATGGACAAAAAGAGAAATGCCCAAATAGAGAAGGACAAGTGAAGATAGACTAATTGACGTGGTAAATTCCATTAAAAAAAAAAAAACTCATTTTCTTATGGAATTTACTACGTCAATTAGTCTATCTTGGCTCGTCCTTTTTGATTTGGGCATGAAGAACTTCCTAATCAAGGAGGATGAGGACTTTCTCATTCTTGATGAAATTTAAAACGTATGGAAGGTCTATCTAAGAATTGGTATGTGCACCACCTAGGTCTGCTCTCGTCCCCTTAATCACTAGATGCAACCATCGGCCTCCTCCTCTTTCTTAGTTTATTCTGAATTAGCTTCGCTATCTTCAATTCTTACTATTCTAGATCTTGAAACTTTATCACTTGATTTTGATATTTTGTCATGTATGTCCAGGTTCTTCAATCCCAAATTCTTTCTACATCTCTATAGAACACTCGCTAGAAAGAGCACTATCCAACGATGAATGCGTCCTTAATGTCTTCCGTTGATGATATAGGCCTTAATATAGAATCCTTTTAGATTTATGTTTTCACGCAACGTTGGTGTTTTGTCTCTTCTCCTCTTGCGAACGGAAACTCCAGATTCGAACTTTTGGTTTTCGCTCCTTCTTTTCTGTTTTGTTTTGCTTTGTGTTTTGTACTTGCATTCCCAAAGCCCGAGAGCGAGAAAAGAAGAGTATTTGTAGAGAGTACGTCGGGTACAGAGTCTCTCACTCTGTGCATCACTTCACTCGTTCTCTCTTCTCCATGATCAATCATATTCATATGGAACAAGTTGATAATATAGAGAAAAAACGCTAGGATGTTCAATCATATGGAACAAGTTAATAATATAGAAAAAACGCTAGGGTGTTGCGCATTCGGCGTGACACATTGGTTTCCATTTCTCAAAGTTTGAACTGTGCAGCTCGCATAGTAACCTAAAGATATTAACAACACTCGTTATCTAGACCCAAATTTTCCTTTTAAGTGTCAATGAACATATGGATGCAATACAAGTTAAATGATGTGGCATGCTATATACTTGATAAGGAACTTTTGTTATGATGTCTTACCTGTTTTATCTCACATTGTATGATGCTAAAATTTGTGACGAAGAAAATGGTTGTCAACATTCTTTTTGTGAATAGGTTAGAATAGGCTTCCCTTAGGCATCATTATAGAGGTTGACCGTGTGTTTAAGTCTAGCTTATAGATCAAGATATTTAGCTTTGTAACACTTGGTTACATTCACAATAGACAGCTTTACCACGGACTTATATTGAGCGCCAAACTTAGAAATACTTTTTCAATTGCATCCATCATGCTTCGATCTCAAGTAAACATCATCAATACATTATCATTTGCCGAAATGAAGCAAAGGTATCTAATTTGCTTGTTATTGCTATTTCTTGATCATCCGTTTGCGTTAAAGCATTGTCGCTACCCTCTTCCTCCTGGGTTTACCGTTCAGTTTCTTCTTCATGTTGTATTGATGAAACTTCCTCTTCCAGTACGTCTCGTACCTTGAGCTTTGGAGTTACTCCCTCAATTCTATTAAAGCCATGTCATTTGCAGAAGACGTAAAGTTTAGGGACACCAATTCGAGAGTGTTGAGTTAGCTCATTTGTTGTTCCTCTCGTAATTTAGGTTCCCCACTCCATTTTGAAGACAAAAGACACCCTTTTTGCACTATCACCTAGACTTGACTGACTTTAACAAAGATAGTAATACTTAAAACTGAAACAGCTTATATGCTCTTATCCTACACTTCACTCGACAATCAAGAATGGTATCTCATTCAAACTCCTACCATATGTCATGACCTGTTGAGGAATATTATGTCTATGGTGTTAGTGTCTATAGAGGCATGAGGCATATCTTGTAAATAATCATGTATTTTATATTATTGATAAAGAAGGTGTGCTTTTAGCCATCCCTAATCATTGCGTCTCGTTTCCTCTCTTCTTGTTTTATGTTTCACATGAACAAATTGTTCTTCCAGTCCATATTGTATTTGGCTACCAACCTCTCCATGTATTTGTTTACTATCTACTGAAGGCTTCTATAGCTTATGTGATCTGGTCAAATGCATCTTTTTATATCAATGGTAAGCTTAAACCAACTTATAAGAGGAAGACTCTTTCCCCCTTTCTCATTGATGAGTATTGACAAAAGAACAACTATATTTACCTTTGAAAGTTGAGACAGAAGTACTGGTGGAGTCTACCTGTGGAATAAGGAGAGATAAGTCTCCAATTGCTGACAATGCCTGTCCTTTACACCTACTTGTTACAAATACCAATCTTTCTTGGCGAAAATCTATCCACCAATCGGGGTACCCATGTAACTCGAAATAGGTCTCTTTGGTATGTTTAAGATTTCGAAAATGGTTGCATCCTTACCTTTCAGCTGCGACTTGTGCTTTGAACCTGCATTCGAACACCCTCTTGTTGCACCCGTGGAGGCCATCTGTAGAGTTTGTGGTTTTGAGCTGCCTCAAGAACATGCAAGCCCATCTTCCCCCCACGTGACACCATTGTAAGAGTAGTGAGAGCATATCCGTGTTAGTCAACATCGTAGGTTGGCATACATCCTCTCGCCGAACTCATGCCTAAGCTTGTTCAACCGCAGGAAACGGTTGCATATGTAAACACTTGTCTAAATTTGTCAATTTGATCATCAAGACCATCAAGGAATGTGTAGACACAATCTTCTTGGCTTCTATTGTGTGGTGCCGGTATCATTGGGGCACACCATGGGGTTAGGGCGGAGGATTCAATCTCGCGAGTCCTTGAAAATCAATGTAGTATTTTTCGATAGGGTCTCCTGCTTGCTTTAGCTGAGTGACTTAGCGCTTCAAATCATACACCTAGGAGACATCATAGCCGTAAAAAACGTGGTAGCCACCAAATTCCAAACTGCCTTTGGTTGGATATTTGATAAAATTACCAATAAACGCCGTGTCCATGGAGTTGATTATCCATCCTTTCACTATGGAATCCTCGATTTTCCACTTCAAAGCTAGGATCGATCAAATAAGGTTGGGAAGATCCCCATTAATATATTCAACTTGTCTTTGCCTGATATGTATATTTCAACAACTTGGGACCAAAGGCCATAGTTGTTGCCATCCAACTCGACAGCTATAGGTGGAGCCGGTGCCTTAGCTTGGAAGGCGGCGCATGATGCTGGGTCAGAAGTTGCTTCATCGTCATTGTCAGATCTTTGAGGATCGCCATTTCCGAAGAGCCCTCATTGGTTAATTGTACGTCTCCCTTTTTTGCTTTGATACCATGAAGAAATGCATATAGCTTTCTAAGAAAGTTTTTATATTTCTGTATTGCATGATCTTTTCTTTTTTACAATGCTTTTGAGTATATATATACAAAGAAGAAGGTCATCCAAGCATCCGCTTAATTAAGAGACAAATAGAAAGCAGATTAGACTTTAATTCCTATATTATTTCTAATTGACAACTCATGCCGGAGAAGCATCATGTCGGTGAAATGGAAATGGGCTTTCTCTCCTTGAAGCCCAAAGTTGGAAGCTTTTTATCTTGACTTTTGTGGACGAGACTCTGGAACTAAAATTTTTTATCTGCCTCAGGAAAGGGAAAGGCCAGGAGCCCGTCCATCGACTTCACGCTTGATTTCTTCCCCTTTCCCATTGGCCCGACTACACGAACGCGGTAGGAAAATGACAGATAACCTCTCCCAGCACAGCTGACGCATCGCCCGCTTGGCAATGATTAACACGCCGATAGATTCGCATTATTCGAATTTGTTCGTCTGGGTGTTTATGAAATTCGTTGTCATTGCGTAAGGACAACGATGGTCATCCACTAACACAGCCTGCCATCTCAGAGTTAGATAAGGCAGATGACAGCGTTGCTGGATTTTTCCGTCCCCGAAGATGGCACTGTTGGTCACCCCGCGTGGGGAATACTCCTGCGCCGGCTTTGATGCTAACGACGTTAGCATTGATTGAAAGATCCGGCCTATTTTAAGATGGCTATTGCGTGAAAATGGGAGCCAATTCCTCCATGTCAACGCTCTCACATGATTTCCATATCTCATACAATCTTAATTGATTTACTCGACCTATCTTTCCTTTTAGCAGAGCGTAATGTATGCGAAGGTAAGAGAATTTCAAAGCTATAACTTGAGTTCTGACGGATATTATCGGTCTATTGATTAAGATTCCATTCATTTTGATTTAGAAACATTTTCCTAGGGTGTCTCGTCATTGATTAAATTTAGGCACCATCTCCTTACATTCTTAGGCGTTGTTGTCAATTAAATTCCAAGATGATTTATGTACATTGGTTCCATTTGAAGTGTTTCGTTCTCAAGCTTTCGTCTGTAACATCCAAATAGCTTAAATTTTGACTAAATATTTATAATTAAATTATATAAAAAATTAAGGATTAATTTGGCCCGAACAAAAATGATTTCCTCATCAATGGGGCATTGATATTATTTTCTACTAAGTTTTATTTTCCTTGTTTTACCCTATTTTTCGGATAATTATATTTTTAAATAGGGCCCAGCTCGCCAGCTTCCCCCTCACGGCCCGGCCCGGCCTCTCCTTTCCTCCTTCTTTCCTTCTTCGCCTGCAACTCATGAGCGGGAGGCCGGCGACGCACGAGGAGTAGGGAAGCGACCGGTGGGGCAGCGCGGGCGAGCCGGCAAACCCGCCTGCTCCCACGTGCCGGCGGTGGCCATCCGCGCCTATAAAAGGAGGGGGAGGCCGATCGGTGAAAAGGGGGAGTGGATGAGACAGATCTGAGAGGTTGTTCTGAGAGAAAAATCGTGAGAGAAACCAAAGAGCTGGGGCAGTGGCGGAGAGAGGGAGAGTCCTGTCTCGGCCAAGCCGCGGAGCCCCTCGCCGCGCGAGACCTCCTCGCGAAATCAAGTCGCGCCGTCACTGCCCCCGACGGTCGTTGCTGCCACGACACAGCTGCTTGCTGCCTCGTCGATCTGCCATCGATGCCGCTCGCTGCGCCACCGCGACCGAGAAGTCCGGGCCAGCCGCCGTCGCTCCCCGCGGCCGTTTCCGTCGGGGCTCGCGGTAGGGGTGAAGGGGAGCTGAACCGGGTCGGGCGCGGGTCGTATTCGGGTAGGGTTTCGTTTGTCCGGGCTGGCTGGGTCTGGGTGTGCATGGGCTTGCAAGGTCATGGGCCTAGATTTTCTTTCAAGTGAGATTTGGGCTAAGAACTGGGCTCTTGATAGAGCCTGATTCGGCCGAAAAATCAAGACAAGGGCCCAGTTTTTTATTAATAAAAAATATATTAATCAAAAAAAGAGAAAAAATATATTTTATATTTTCCAAAGATGAGAGAAAGTCTAAAAATAGTTTTCGATTAGTATTCTCTACAACAACATGAAAAAACCTTGAAAATCAAAAAAAAAAAATCAAATCTTACTAGTTTCAACAAGATTAAGGGTGCGTTTGGATGGGCGTTAGAAAGCTCCATCCCCAAAGCCCCTTCAGCCAAAGAGAAGGTGTTTGGCAACCTCCTCAAGGAGCTTTAGTGAAAGTAGGGTCCTTGGAAATCATTGAAAGCATTTTATTTTCTTTAAATTACCATAAATTGATTTTTCATATTTAGTTATTAACCTATTTTTTAAAATGTAAGGACGACCCTTCGCGGAGCCGCGAAGAGCGGCAACCGACGAGCCAAATCTGGTGCGGCGGCCGTCGAGTGCGCGAAATCACCGAGGTCAAGGGACCTCACGAGGGTCGCGCGACCCGGCCAGAGGCGCCGAGGTCGCTCGACCTCGGGCGACCCTCGGCGACGAGGTTGCGCGCCCGGTAGAGGGCCGGAGGAGTCGCTTGAGGGCCGCGCGACCCGGGCGGCCGTCGCTGGGTCTCGCGGCCGCAGCGGCCCTCGCCGTCGCGAGGTCCACAGTCGCCGAGTTCGGGCGACCTCCGGCGGCCCTCGGCTAGGTCGCGACCCTTGCCGAGGGTTGCCGAGGTCGGGCGACCTCCGGCGGCCCTCGGGCGTCGCGCGACCTGCGCCGGGAGTCGCCCGGCTCCGGGCGACCTCAGCCGACGGCCGCCGGCTCATCCCAGCTGCCGTAGTTAAACCCTCAGCCGGGTAGCGAAGGGTTTAAACTGAATTTCCAAAAAAAAAAAAAAGAAAAGAAAAAATAATACGTGTGCAAAAGTTTTTTACCAAACACATCCAATAAAGTCCATTTGCAAAATTTTTTACCAAACACAAGCGCATTTTCCCAAAATAGCTTTGGGCTTTCGGCATTTGCATTGAACTCAAACCTTGCAAATCTTTGAGACCAACAACACCTAAGTATTGGATATTAGTTGATTAATTAGTGTAATCAAATCCCTAATTCCAATTTCTTTTGTTGTGCAAGAATAAAATATGTCTTCTAATTTTTTATTTGGGTTTTTAATTGGCCTATACCAAATTGATAATTGGTAACTCCTAAATGAAAATAACTTGCAAATTAAAAACTCAATCCATAAGTCGTGAATTGATGAGTTTGAAAAAGCCCATGCTAAACCTAATGCTTACTAGTCATTAGCCTCCGCATGCCCGCCCATAGGGCTCTAGGAGGTCGCGGCATACATACATATGTATGTATGTATGTATGTATGTATGTATGTATGTAACACATGAAGTTAAGTAGCTTGGAGTTTTGCATGATTCATATGAAATCTTAGGTGGGTTGTTAATTTTGTGATAAAGGAACGTGCGAAGAATGACTTTTTGCAATCACCGGAGTGTGATGCTTTAGGATTAAATTGATTGATGTTGACATGTGTGTTGATGGCGCAGAGTAAGGGTGCAAAGCAAGGGTAATTGATTTACAGCCATATTAGTTTTAGATGGAGATAGATTCACACCAAAATACATATTAAATGGCTTTCAAATTTTAAAATTTATGAGGTTAAGATTTTCTTAGCGTCCATTATCTTTCACTAGTGTGTTTAAAATATATTTTTGGACTTAAGCAGCATTTTTAATGGAAATTGGTTTCCTCATTTATTTACTGGAGTGCAAAATATCTTGGGAAATTATCAAATGTCTACTTTGAAATTCATATAGTTAAGCCATTTACCACTTTCTAATTTGAACACCTGTCATTCTATTACAACCAACTATTTTGACCCATATGTGAAGACATGAGATTGGCACGTCAAAAAATATGCAGCATAATCGGCCAATTAATTCCTTGAAAATTGTTCGTGGAAGTGAGGTGGATTTAATTGGACTAAACAGCTGAACAAGGCATTGGATTATGTAATAATTAAGAAATCCCATCTGATTGTTCATTAGAATAGTGGACAAATGCTTGTATGAAAACTTCTAAGCATCACAACAGTTCCTCCCACACCGTAAATCACACTGCTGAGGAGTTATGATGTGTCCAACAAATCAAAACGAAGAGGATTATGGGAGCTTTAAAGCCGCAAATAGGCTATGCCGGTTTAAACAATGTTTGACCTCTAAATTCACATGTTTTCCTTAATTTCCAGATTTTTAAAGATTTCAGATATGTTATCAAGATTTTTGGTGCGGTTTGAAAGCTTTCCCATTTATCAATATTTGTTTCTTAATTATGTTATTAGATTTTAATTATTTGGTTGTTTCCTCAAGGCAACCTCATGCATCTAAGACAATATTATCGCAACCTAATCTCGGATGCACCACCTAAGGTTTTGCTAATAAATTATTAATCCTAGATTTAGCTAGGCTCTCCTAAGCCTATTCCAATTCATGACTTAAACTATTAACAAGCAAAAGATTATTATCTAAGAGTAGTCCTAGGTCAATTAGAAACCCAAGTAATAGGAGTATTACTTCACTCCTATGAACCAAAGATCAAATGAGTTCGGGAATTGGTTACATTAGATTTCTCTAATACCATTTGGTACCTTTTATTTTTATTTTGAAAAATGTTTTGCAAGCGTATGGATTAATTTTAGCCTAAATCACTAACATGCATGAGAGTGATCATGTAGGTGCACAAACATTAAAAATAACATTCAAAATTAAACACAACAAAGCAAGCAATTATTTTTGGGGTTTTCTCTTATCTTAAAATGAAAACTTATCTATGTTTTTTTCTTGGTATTTTTGTATTAAAATTCGAAATAAATAATTAACGAAAATTGACTACAAAACCTGACAAGTTGTCCTGTTCGAAGTAGGAAATAATTCAGATTAAATCCTATTTTAATTCGGAAACTCATCTTAATTAAGTAGATTCTATCCTAACACGCAATCTAATCTTGAAAAAAAATCTAAATAGATAAATTATAAACATGCAATCAATTTATTTAGGGAACTACCCTAATCTATCACACAATCTTATCTTTTTGTTTTGGTGTTTTCCAAGTATGGCAGGTATCATAGATAAACAATATACTCAATATTAATATTCATCAAGATTTCAAATAAAAGATTAAAATAATTGAAAAAAAAATATCGTCTCATGCATTAAATTAACAATTATTTTAACCCTAAACATTACTAACCATAAGAAAAATCAAAATAATCAAAAAATGATCCGAAATCTTTTGGATCAAATTAATAATCATAATGATTTTAAACATAAACATCACCAATGCGTAAAAAAAAAAGTATATATATATATATATATATATATATATATATTTATATATATAAAATCCGAAATTTTACAGATCAAATTAGTAATTATAATGATTTTTTTAAATAATATTATATCGGATAATGCCTAAAATTTCAAGTGTGCATATGAGATATTGATAAACATATATTAGGCAATAAAATTTACAAATCAAATCCAGATGAGATTTTACCTAACTTCAAAGATTATATTGACAAATTTGGACTTCAATGGACTCGGCTCGACGGATGATTGACATACGCCCTAGCACGGCAGCAAGTTGTCACAGGTCATGAACAGTGCGACGGGAGGACGGTCGGGGGAAGCATGGCCAGGTGGTGCTCATCTCGTGGTTGATGCTTTCCGGCAATGGCTCGGGGAAGACTAGCTGGGCAACGACACCAAGAGTTGGTGGACAGTCGTCGCAAGTCCGGCGATGAAGGCTGGACGGTGCTACGGAGTCCTTCGCCTGTAATGAGTGGTGGTCAAAAAAGGATCGTGAATTTTGGAACTCAAAACAACCCCTTTTGTCTCTTCCTCCTTTGAAAGACGCTCTCTTCTTCGGTGTTTTCTTCTTTTCGTCTTCTTCTTTGCCGCTCTTCGTGGAGTCTAAACGTGCCCGCTGCCACGTATTACTTTAATGAGTATCAAGAAGGAGCAGATCACGATTGCTTTGTCGTCTCCGGTGGCTGGACTCGTCACGGGGAATGGATTCGTCGAGCGGCACGAAAGATGAGCACCACAACTCGTCGTCAGGATTGTGGTTGGGCTCGGCAACGTCGTAAGTCAGGGGCAGAAGACGTCGTGGGCAGCTGCTCGGACAAACGAGACAGCGACCTGGTCGTCGTTGGAATCGTCGGTGGCGGAACAACAGCAGCGTCGTCGATGGTGGAACAGAATCAGCGACGCTGGTGACAGAACGGCAAGAACGTCGAGGGAGGCGGACCTGACTGCAAGAGGCGGTAACAAGTTGCAAACTTCGGGTCACATCGGCAGTGGCGAGCAAGGGTGCGGCGGCGGCGGCGGCGGCGGCGCCGGGCAAACAACGGCGGCAGGAGCGGCTTGTCGAGGCGGTGGGAAGCAGCCGCGTCGGGAGTGGAGGATGCTCGGTCGAAGATGACCGAAGAAGAAGACTTCCTCCTCGCTTTCTTTCTTTTTTTTTTCCCACCTCTCTCTCTCTCTGCTTTTCTTGTCTTTTCCCTTGCGTGTGTCAGTCTTTTTTTTTTTTTTTGGTCGAATTGCGTGTGTCAGTCTGACAAGGGAAAAACCCTCCGCACGCTTGCATCTTTTTTACTTACTTCTCTTATTTTCGATATTTCATCCGAAATTTTTCATTCTCCAGAAAACGCGTCCCTCGGTGTATATATTGTATGGATATATGAAAAATTTACCGAATACTAAAAAATAATATGAATTTTTTCCGAAAATATCTAGTACTGATTTTTCATAAGTTAAATTTTTGATGAAGATAATAATTGGTGATTCGCACTCTATAGTAGGTTTAGTCTAATTAGTCAAATTAAAATTCAAAAATCATCGATTCAAATCATTTGTCCTTGCGATTGATGAAATCGATAAAAAAAATAAATAAATACCATAAAATTACATGTTATGAAATTTAATTATAATATTTTTATTTATGGGTTAAAAATTAATCAATAATTTTTATGTAATAAATGAATATTTATGAATTGTCAAAATTTAGAAATCAAAAAAATATAAATGGCACTTCATTATTCAGAAGAAAAATATTCTTTGAAATCATTCTCCAAGTGGTGTCTCTTCCTTCGTCATCCATGTACTTAATGCACAAGAAAAAAAATGTATTCATAAGAACAATCGTAGGTACGTATATCGTAGCCAGCCTTGAAGACATTTATATTTAGATAAATGTCCTTGACCCCTTTTTTTCTACGCACATAATCGGTACTAGCACCTAAGGAGGCTAATGGCTCAGCTGCATTTATTAAGCCTAGGACCAAGTCTACCAATTCGACTTTAATAGTTTGAGTTTTTTAACATAAATCGATTTTTTAAAATGGAGTCGCCACTAATCGATTTGGAGTGGGTCGATTAGAAACCCAAGTGAAGTATCGAGAAATACTTGCTCTGTGAAACTAGAGAAATTAGGATCGGGGCTGAAATTCACTGGATTAATCGCTAATGCCATACCGATTTTCCTAATCTTGTTTAAACCCTAAGGCTTTTGGATATTTGAGAGATTTTCCATGCATTTTTGGGAGGAAAAACATTTTTTGAGTCATTTTTTCTTATTTTTTTGACAAAAAGGGATTTTTTTTGGTATTTTTGGAAAAAAATACAAGTCTTTTTGGCTTTTTCGAATTTTTTTGGCTTTTTTTTATGGATTTTTGGCATTTTTTTTTTGGAAAATAAAATATTTTTTAATATTTTTCAAAATATTTTTGGAAAATAAATTATTTTTTGATTTTTCTCGATTTTTTGGAAATTAAAAACATTTTCCGACATTTTTAATATTTTTTTTTTAAATTAAAACATTTTTTGATTTTTTATTTTTTATTATTTTTTATATAAAATAAACCGACTCCGGATGGGATCGCGGCCTGGGTCCGACCGGCCGGGCGACCCACGGCGACCCAAATGCGTGCGGGCCCGACTGCGGATTTTCATCTCTTTTTATTTTTATTTATTTTTTTACTTCAAAAAAACGACGTCGTGTCGAGGCGTTTAGGAGACGCGGCTCGGCCCGACGACCCTGTGTCCACGACCCCGCTCCGACCCGCCTCCCTCGCGAACCCTACTCGGTCGGACCGAATCGCGACCCGGTCTTCCGCCGCTAGTTGCTGGGTCCCTACCAGTTCCCCGTCCGGTCCGACCCGACAACCCGGTCAGCACGACCGGAAAATCGGGAACCCTAGGGTCTCCCGAATCGCCGCCGAGGCATGACAATGACGATAGCGACGGCGACGACGGCGCTTACGGCGGCGGCCGGCGACGGCTATGCGACGAGGTTGGACTTCGAAGGGGGAACTATGGCGGCGACGGCAACGGTGGCGGTCGCGGTAACACTACGCTCGTGGCGGCGGGCGTTCGGATGGTGGTGGATGGGCAACTCGGTTTCCCGATCTGGCGCGGCGTCGGACCGATCACGGACGGCTTCGCGAGGCGAACGCATTCAGCTGCACGGCGTCCCGGCACGCGGGGCAACAACAATGGCAAAATAACAGATCGACTCGGCCGGACCCTCTCGGCCTTGATTCCTCCTCACTCGGGCTAGATCCGAGCCTCCACCGGGCCGGATCGACCTTTCGGGAGGTCACTGGTCGCCGCCGGCCTTCCCCGAAGTCTCGGTGGAAGGTGGGCCGAGCTCGCGACTCGAGCTCTCTCCTGCGCTCGCCCTTCGATCCTTCCGTGTCTCTCGGTGAAGGATCCTCGAGCTCGCCACACTCCCGACGATGCTTGGGCCACTTTTATAGGCGAAGGAACTCCGGTCGATGGAGGGGTTCGGTCGCTGGCTCCGGCTACCCAACGGTTCGCTCGGCCGAACCGGTGTCCCATCGAGCTTTCCGAAGCTCGCTCGGCATTAATGGCGCACGATCTTATCCTCTCCGGGCGGCGTCGGCCTGCTCCCTTCAATGTAGGCCGTCCCTTCGCGCGTCGCCACCCGCGCGTGAACTACAAGGCGGAGAAAGATGGAGCGAGGAAGAAAGAAGAGGGAAGAAGCAGAAGGAAGGAGGGTGGGGCCAAGCCGCACAAACCCGTGAAGAAAATAGGGGGTTGCTTTTGTTTTTCTTTTCTTTTGTTTTTACTATTTTTTTTGTTGTTTGCTATTTATTTGGTTTTGTTATCTAAAAGAAATTAAGACCTAATTAAACCTAATTAAAATTTTAGGTATCGGCACAGCTGCCCCTCTTTGAAGGTGAGTTCGTAGAGGTTGCATTCAAAGACAAACATGATACCTAAAATTTGTCTATACATATGCAATAGATTATATTTTATTTGGCACCTATTGTCCTATGCGGAAAATGAGCAATATAACATTATATATACTAAGACAGATGAAGATACCTTAGTTACTTACAGGAATGAGTGAGATAGGGTGTGAACCCCGAGTTTTGGTAAGTATCAAGGCGTCATTTTACCCGGTGATATGAGGAGGTTGCTCTTCAGGCTCGAACCATTCTTCGGTCCACTCGGTTAAAACAATCAATGATTTGTCTAGCACCCGAACCATTCTTAGTCGCCTTGACGGGAGACTGCTCTTTAGGACCCGAACCATTATCTTGGCCTTTGTTGGAGTAATCGTGGTTTGTCTCGGATCCGAAATTATTCTTCGATCGCGGGTGACAGTGTTCTTCCGGGTTGACGAATTCTTGATTTACTGTTAAACAATCCATGATTTGTCTAGGACCCGAACCTTTCTTCGGTCGCCTTGACGGGAGATGCACCAACCTTTCTCGGGGCATCTCATTTGTGGAGTCTTTGATTTGTATCGGGCTTCGGTTAATTGCAGAGCCTTTCTCGGGAGATGCGCGAGAGCCTTTCTCGGAGAGCATCTATTTTGTGGGGCATCCAGAGCTTCCGTCAAAGACACCAATTGGAACCCGACCTTTCCTCGGGAGGATGCGCCGACCTTTCTCAAGGCATCAATTTGTGGGCGCCGACATCCGAAGACAACGGATTTGAAACCGACCTTTCTCGGGAGAATGCGCCGACCTTTCTCGGGCATCAGTGCGGAAGATACGGACATTCCACGAAGCATATCCAAGGAGTACCTGGATATTCACAAGAAATTACTAACATGAAGGATATTTGGGCCTTTGCGTCGAAATGGGTATTTGGCTGACATAGGCAATGGACGGGTACTTGGATGATCACAAGTGCGAACTCTTGGAGGATACTGGACATTTGCAAGTATTGAAGGGGTACCTAGATGATCACGGTACAAACTCTTTGAAGATATCTGGATGATCACGGTATACACTCGAAGGAAGAACCAAGGCATACTTGAGATATTCGTGAAGGTCTCTCACCTCGATAATTGGGATATCGAGGACGTACTGGGATATTCGTGAAGGTCTCTCACCTCCTGGTAAATGGGAATATTGAGGACGTGCCTCGCATATTCAAGAAGGTCTCGCACCTCTTGGCAAAAGGGAATATCAAGGACGTACTTGGGATATTCGTGAAGGTCTCTCACCTCTGGTAATTGAGAATATTGAGGACGTGCCTCGCATATTCATGAAGGTCTCTCACCTCCTTGTAATGGGGAATATTGAGGGCGTACCTTGGATATTCGTGAAGGTCTCTCACCTCCTGGTAGCATAAACTTGAATGTAGCACGAGGCTTACCTGGATGGCCGCAGGCACTTAAAAGGGGTGGAACACCTGGATAGGTGCAGGCACACAAAGCAGTGGAATGCTTGAACAGCTGTTATTATTTGGGGACAACTTGGGCAAGCTGAGTGTCATGAAAAGGAAGTACTTGGACAATGGTGGGTACTTGACGATATGGGGATACCTAGATAGCGTGGGTATTCCAAGAGATACTTGGTCGAGTCACAAGTATCAATATTCTAGGGACAACTCGAACAATCGAGTGTCAAGAAAAGGAGTATCCGAACGGTGGCCGGTACTTAAAAACAATAGGGATGCTAAGACAGATGCAAGCATCGAAACTCAATGGACGACTCGAATAAGTCGAGTGTCAAGAAAAGAGTACCCGACAAGTGGTGGGTACTTTAAGACGAATGGGGATAGGAATATGCTTACCTAGCAATATCTCTAATCTCAGAGTATGTCTACTTGCACAATATGCACACATGATTGTATATGCTATAAATTCATGAGTTCAAATGAGATTCATGCATGATAATTTTGTCGGTTTGCATCTTTTGATTTCCACTAGGGAAGATTTTGAAAGACAACCTTCATTTAGAATGTAGATGTCTTGAGTATGCCAAATGAGGGACTTTCGGTCGAAAGGACTTTTCGCTCACTCTCATGGAAAAGGCTATCCCGACCATTGATGCGGGATTCATAAGGACCACACTATCTCTCTGTCATCATGTCAGCAGGGGTCTGAGTATTCTCGCAAACGGTACAACTTTACCAATGTGAGAGGTCTTTGTTGAAACTGTGATGAAATCTTGGTCAGCGGCTCATCGAAGGGGACCATCAAGGTCAAGGCTTATGAATGGAGTGCCGCATGATTGTCTCAGTTTGCAAGTCAAGAATCCTGCGAAAAGAGATAAAGTAATCTTGCTCGTACTTCTTGAGCGATGTTTATAGACATATGGAATGCTACGTTAATTGAAGTGCCTTAGTCGAAGAGACTTTTACAATGGGATGTAACGTAGACTTGGCTCACATGTAAGAGGGTGAGAATTGGTGACTGTCTTGGCATTTGTCACTAATCTTTCTTGTCAGATGGAGGTTCTATGGACCACAACAACAACTTTTCTTGGCTGTATTTTTGATGGGGGCATTGGCCTTGCTTTTACCAGGCACACTGCTTTTTTCATGCCCCTATTTTTATTCCAGTTCTTCTTTTATGGGCATTGACCTTGCTCTTACCGGGTACCTTCTTTTTTTTTTTGCCCATGTTTTTTCATTCTTGTCATTAAAGGAACTAGCCTAGGCAAGTTCAATCACGACACTTTTGTTAGACTCTTGAGTCTTCGTCTTCAGCTAGCGCTCGAGCTATCTGTTCAAATGGTAGTAACTTGTTTTGTCTCGATGTGAGGGTAAGATTACGGACTCACTTGAGTTATACAATGAATACAAGTGCGTAGAGAAAGAATTGCTCTTCGTCATTCTAAGGCACTTAAATTAACGTGAGTGTTCATGTGCAATAAAGACACCCGAAGATTGATGCAAGTGCGAGCAAGAAAATTTCTATCTCTTTCTCACCTTGTGATACTACTTCGCCTCCGATCTTCCCTAGTGTAGGGTAGTTCTTGACGGGGTAGGACAGAAATTTCACCGGTGTATGGAGCTCAAAGGGGTGAGCAATGAAATGCCTCTCACATTTTTGGTTATCGTACCATTCGCGAGAGAACTCTTTACCACTGCAGCCATGGAATCTTCTGCACTCATCTCACAAGTGTATAGATGGGGGATGTGTGTAGGATATGGCTTGCCTTTCATCATTCGACGCACCTCATCCAGCATGCTCAATTTAATCTTGTATTCTTCACTTAGCTGTCTATTCTAATAATCCTCGGTGGAATCGGTGACTTAAACAGGCAAAATCATCATGCAGAATTCATTTGGAAACGACATGCAACATTTCGAATATGATGGAGTTTGAATTCTTCAAAACAAGTGAATGGTTTTGACTCAAAAAAAAAGACATTCTTGGTAGCTTTAAAGGTCAACGAGAATATTATTGTTAAGCTTTGAACATCAAAAGGGTTATTCACAAAGGGTGTCGATGGTTGTTCCTATTGATTAGGGATATGACACATGAATGATCAGCCGGTCGAGAATCTAATCGGGCATCTTTGTTTCTTTTTCCTTGCTTGGATCACTTAGTTTGCCTTGTTTAACCACTTGATCGGCTCTTGAATTCCAATGCCTCCTGTCAATATGAGTTCGAGAGAGTGAGTGTTAGAAATGATGCCAAATTACCTTTCCCCCGAGTTTATTTGTCTGGTTCTTAGGAAAGTTCTTGACGGCCTCTAATGCTTTCCTTCGTGGAATTTTCCTTCGCTTTAACTATATGACCATTAGCAGCATTGAGCAAAGTCATGTACTTCAAGCTTCTATGGAATCGAGATGGATAATCAAAACCTCCAATTGCTCAATGGTAATTACTTCTTGCAAGAGCATGTGTCTGAGCGGGAAGTGAGGCCTCCAAATTCTAAGATTATTGAGGCGGGATAGAAGATTCCTTTTGACCGAGGTAGATTCTTGAATAATGGCGTCCCTTACAGAGAGCTGGGAGTGAAATTGTCATGGATTACTCTTTTGCGTCTTGCTTGGGTAATGTCGATTTGCTCAAGTTATGCCATCGAGTTTGCTACTTGATTTTCAATACTTCCTTAAATGCTGGTGATTACCATTTCATTTTTCTTCATTAAGTCAACCCAAACACATTTTTGATGATGGTGTAAATACATCACTCATATATAAATGTGCATAGCATTTTCATTTTGATAGAGAAGTGCTTGGCAATGCCCCGAGACAATAAACGGTAACCTCTCATGCCAGTCGCGGTAGTTTTCAGCTGTCTTGGATAGGATTCTCTTAATGTTCTTGTTAGCGGCTTCCACGGCTCCATTCATTTGTGGACGATAAGGGGACGAGTTCAGATGTCGGATTTTGAACTCAGAAAACAATTGATCAATCAACTTGTTGTTCAGGTTTGACCCATTATCGGTCACGATAGCTTCTGGTACGCCATAACGGGTGATTATGTCACGCTTGATGAACTTCATAACATTTTGTGCAGTTACACTTGCATAGGATGCGACCTCAATCCATTTTGAGAAGTAATCAATTGCGACCAAGATGAATCGGTGTCCGTTTGATGCCTTCGGATTGATTGGGCTGATTACATCAATGCCCCACATTGAAAAGGACCATGGTTCGGATAACTGATGTAGTTTGGTTGGAGGGACATTTATCTTGTCCCCATGAATCTGACAACGATGACAGCTTCGCACATGCTGAGCACAATCACTCTCTAAAGGGAACCAGTAATAACCCATCCTCATAATTTTCTTGGCCAACATACGTCCATTCATGTGAGGACCACATACTCCCCCATGTATTTCTTGCATTATTTGTGTGGCTTCGTTTGCATCCACACACCTTAGCGGAGGCCCGAGTTATATGATCTTTTGTACAAATTTTCACCGCGACGAAGAACCTCGAAGCCATTTTCATAAGGTATTTTCGATCGGAGGGAGTGCTTTCTTTAGGGAATTCCGCTTTTAGATGTATTTCATGATGTCGTAATACCAGGGTTTTCCATCGGGTTCTTTAGTTATAGTCATGCAGTGGGCCTGTCTTGTCAGGACTTCAATCTTCAGAGGCTCTACTTCTAACCCCTTCGTTACTTGTAACATAGATGATAGTGTTGCTAATGCATCAGCAAACTGGTTATGAATTCTAGGTAGATATTCAAACGAGATGTCCCGGAATTCTCCTACCAATTCCTCCAAGTAGTCGTGATAAGGCACTAGTTTGGCATCTCTTGTCTTCCACTCGCCCACGGTCTGAAGGATGATTAAGGCGGAGTCACCAAACACTTTTAGTTTTGACACTTCCATTCCGATAGCCGCTTGTAGGCCGAGGATGCATGCTTCATATTCAGCTATATTATTGGTGCACGGAAACATCAATTTTGCAGCCACAGGATAATGCTGCCCATTTGGGGATATCAAGACCGCCCCGGTGCACGAAACGACAAATTTACAGCTCCATCAAAGAACATAGTCCATGTGTCCTCTTCTCTTGTTGAAATTCGGTCATCGGGAATGATCATTGCGTACTTCTTTAGGGCAATCTGCTAACATGTCGGCAATCACCCGACCTTTAACGATTTTGCGACATCACCTGGATGTCGAATTCTGAAATTAGGATTTGCCATTTGGCCAATTTTCCCACCAAGGCCGGGCAACCAAGCAAATACTTGATTGGGTCACTCTCAGTTACAAGGAATGTTTGGTAATGCAAGGTATCTTTGCCCGGAGTCTGTGCAACACCCATACTAACGCAGCACAGGTCTTTTCTGATTTTGAGTAATTTTGTTCTGATATTGTGAACTTTTTACTCAAATAGTAAATGGCTCGTTCCTTCCCATCCTGGGGTCCCTTCTGTGCCAACATTGCACCTAGGGATTCACTGTTGATGGTAAGGTAGAGGGTCAAAGGGTGTCCGGAGTCGGGGTACTAAAACAGGGGTTTCATCGAGTCTTGCTTTAAATTTTCAAACGCCAATCGGCAGTCATCATCCCATTTGATTTGTGCATCTTTATTGAGAAGTTTAAAGAAAGGTTTTGCAGTTTCAGAAAGTTGGGAAATGAATCGTGCAATGTAATTTAATCTTCCCAGGAGGCTCCGAACTTCTTTCACAGTCGAGGGAGGAGGCATTTCAAATATCGCTTTAGTTTTTGACGGGTCCACTTCTATCCCTTTACAGCTCACAATGAATCCAAGTAATTTGCCGAAGTCGCCCGAACACACATTTCTTTGGGTTCAAGCGCAACTTGAAGGCCGCGAAGTCGATCGAATAATTTTTCCAGGGTCTTTACATGGTCTTCTCCATGTCTGGTTTTGGCGATCATGTCATCGACATATACTTCAATTTCTTTATGCATCATGTCATGGAAAAGGGTGACCATGGCACGTTGGTAAGTTGCTCCAGCGTTTTTCAGGCCAAAAGGCATGACCTTATAGTGAAAAGTCCCCCATGGAGTAATGAATGCCGTCTTTTCCTTGTCTTCCTCCTTCATTTTTATTTGGTTGTATCCACGAGAACCCATCCATGAAAGAGAAAAGTTTGAATCCAGCGGTACTATCCACAAGAACGTCTATGTGAGGTAGTGGGAAATCATCCTTTGGGCTTGCTTTGTTCAAATCGCGGTAGTCGACACAAATCCGGATTCGACCATCTTTCTTTTTCTTTGGTACAATGTTTGCCACCCAACTAGGATATTGCGAGACTTCGAGGAAGCCTACCCGGGAGCTTCATTACTTCTTCTTCAATCTTTTTTGACAATTCAGGCTTAGCTCTTCTTAGCCGTTGCTTCTTAGGGGCCACATCAGGGTTGGTTGGCAAGCTGTGCTCCACGATCATTGGATCAAGGCTTGGCATATCGGCATAAGACCATGCGAATACATCTTGATATCTCTTTAGGAGGGCAATTAAGCTTGCAGCTTCTTCTTCGGGAAGGTTCGCCAATCTTTATCTCCCTTGGATCTTCTGTCTTTTGCCTAAATTGACAATGATGGTTTTTCGGTAGTAGGGGCCTTGCTTCTTCGTGGCGCTTCCAATTCCATTGAATTTCGTCGGAATCATCAAAATCATCATCGAGTCATCGAATTGCTATCATGGCTACTTGCGGTGCTTTGGTTTGGACCGTTCCCATACCCTCGCCGCTATATTATTCTGTGTCATAGAGTAGATAGGCTAAGGGAACAAATAAGGTTAGTAGTATGAATGCTTCTTTCTTTTGAAAAGGTGATAAATTGTTCTTGAAGATTTAGGACAAGGAAACATGAGGAGACCCGGGCCTCAGATTTCTTCTTTCATTTGATTTGGCTATCATCAACGGGCCGGTTTGATGTGTCTCCTCATGCCCTCAAAATGTTTTCAACTTTATTTATTAGTAGACGGATTTACAAGGTGATTTCAAAAAATAGTTCCTTGAGTGGAACTGATGTTGAAAACAAAACAAGCCAGACTTTAAGAAATATGTACGGGCTCCCACGTAGGGGAGTATGCAAAAGAATTAAAAAAAGAGTTCTACTCGAGCGGGCCTGCACCCATTTCCCCTGACGGTCCTTCGTTGATAGCGCCCACGAAGAAGTCTTCATACCAGTCACCAGATCACGCCTCCTTGTGCTCCCAACTTTGTGAATTTCAGATCGTCCATGCCTCCCCATCCATCAGGGACGATGTTGTGGTGATGATCATAGAAACTTTGGGGAATTGAATAATTGACATAGTAGTCAAATTTACCACTTGGTTGGCCCAAAGTGTCTATGATTGCTTCTCCTTTATGCGCCTCCTTAGCATGCTTTGGGAACATGGTACGGGTGCTGGGTACCACTAGGAGGTGATCATTGCCAAAACACAGCCATGGAGAGCGGAACGTGAATACCCCAGCATCCAAAAGATCTTGGACCTTGTCTCTCAGGATGGTGCAATCATCTAGCGAGTGTCCTAATTCCCCTGAATGGTAATCGCATTGCTTGGATGGATCATAATCAATGAAGTACTCGGGGGTAGGATGGTTCAATTCTCTGCCGATTATCCCTTGCTCTAGGAGAATGGGGAAAATAATGGCCATTGATTTAGGAAGAGGCGAATATGGTCGTGTGCTTCTTAGGGATAAGGGTAGCCGTGCCCCTCGCCCGGGTCGTGTCGAGTAGGGTCCTCTTCATTTATCACCAACTCCTCATTGTGACGAGAACGGAATGCACGGGTAGCAAAGTTTTTCTGTCAAATGGTGTCTTGTCTCGCGTAGTTCTTTGACTTGGTGTCGAAGTTTGGATGAACGAGAAGTTATCGCATGTCTCTTCTAATTTCTCTTCCTCAATGGCACCTATGAAAATATCCTCGAGCATGGTGGTCATGTCATCCGGCCCCTCATTTTTTATAAGTGAGGGCCAAGTTGTGTCTTCTGGGTTATGGGCAATTTCACACTTTCGGGGTTGAACCATTTTGGAGTATCCACTTCCTCTTCCTCATGCATCATCTTGGCGGGCACAGGAAAGTTTCCTCGAGACGGGGATATACAAGGCCGACTTTTTTCTTTGCTTTTCTATCTGGGGAATATCCCAAACCGACAGTATAGGGTCTTCTCCGAGCTTCAATAGGCTGACGAATGCCCTGGCCTCTCCTACCAAGCCCTTGTCCTGGAAGGAAACCGTGTCCTACCATGACTTTTCCTACCATGATTGCAGCACTTGATATCTCGGGGACGAGGGGCAAAGTCCCTCGAGTTTCGTGTATAGTAGACACGAGCTCGAACGATTGATAGCTAGCTTCGCTCTTGTCACTAGGTTCAACATAAGGAATGGCCGTCTCGTGGTAGATGCGGTGATCTTCTTCTCCTCGGACCGTGATCAGTTTTCCTCCAACCACGAACTTCACACTTTGGTGGAGGCTTGAAGGTACTGCTCCTGCGACATGTATCCATGGGCGCCCTAAGAGGAAATTGAACGCAGTAGGGATATCCATTACCTGGAACAAAATTTTGAATATGGTTGGCCCTATTTGAACGTCAAGCTCGATCTCTCCCACCGTTTCCTTCTTTGTTCCATCGAATGCTCGAACGGAAGTCTTGGGTGTCTGGATTCGTGATGTCTCTATTTTAAGACGACGGAGTGTCGCTAATGGACATATGTTAAGAGCAGATCCATTGTCAATCAGCACTCGAGCGACATGAGATGTGTTGCACTTGAGTGATATGTAAAGGCCCTTGGTGTGTCCTCTACCCTCCTCGGGAATCTCTTCATCGAAAATGCCATTTGATCCTTTAGAAGGATGGTACCGACAAATTCCTCGAGTTTGTCATGCTCAATAGTTTCAGGGACATGTACTTCACTTAATACTTTCATGAGGGATTTACGGTGCTTGACGGATGTCCGAAGCAATTCCAATAGAGAGATCTGCGCCGGTGATTTTCGTAAGTTGTTCCACCACATTATATTCGCTGGCCTTAACTACGGCCAAAAACTCCTTGGCTTCTTCGTCAGTGACGGGCTTAGCAGACTGAGTATTTGCTTGAGCATAGGTTCGCCCTAGATCTTGTGACCAAACCAACATCAAGGTCATAAGACCATGGTACCGCATTGTTGTATTTGTATTTGTAAGGTTGGGGAATCTCAATGACTATAGCTGTTTCTGCTGTTGATGCTTGAACAATGGCTCCTTTCCTTTCAAAGACGCTCTCGGGTATGGTGAAATCATTCTTCTCCTTTTCCGCATTTAGTGCCGCAAGTTCTTCCTCCCAATTGATGAGGACTTGGGATATGGTAGAAACTATGTTGGCGTGGCCGGCGTGCACAATTATTCCGGCCTCTATCATTCTTAATACCCTTTCCTCCATTATTGCGAAAGGTGGTATTTCATCGCCTGAATAATACCTGGTTTCTACTAGCCCTCGATAGATGTCAACAATATGTGCATTGACATTTCGATTTGGCTGGCTTGGAACTGAATATCGCGTTTACTTTGTCGGTGTGATCGGGGAGCGGATTGCTTTGGACATTCGGCCGCGGTTTGGAATGAGAAGGCCTTAGTATCCAGCGGGTTCGGATTCGATGCTTAAGGACGAAACACTCATCGGTTGAATGGCCTACTTCTCCCATGTGATAGTCACATTTTTTGGACGGGTCATAGCTAGAGAAGTTTTCAGCATTGGGTCGTCTTGGCTCGGTTGAAAGGAGGCTCTTGTTTCGGAGGATTGCCAAAACCTGGGAGGGAGATCCGGAGCGGAGTGAATTGTCTTCGATTGTTGTAGCGGGGTGGACGGCTATTAGTACGTTGCTGGCTGCGTTTGTACGAACAGTCGGGAGATGACCGGTGTTTGCGGTGTACGTGGCATTGACATCGATCAAGGATTCTTTATCTTTTTTCATGTTGAGTCTTCTGCGCGACGGGGCAGGCTCGGTGAACCAACCATCCCTTAAAACTGTCTCAATCTGCTCTCCCTCTTTGGAATGAGTTGATTAAATGATTCAGCGATCGTAGTCACCATCCGATTGCGGTATTCGAAAAGGAGGGTTTTGATGAACATTTTTCTCAATTCAAAGTCGGTTGGCTCGGGGGCGATCCGGGCGGCGAGATTCCTCCATCTAATGGCATATTCTTTGAAGGATTCTTGCTTTTTCTTTTCCGTGCGATCAAGATCCTCGCGAGAAGGGTAATGTCCATTATGAATTTGTCTTTGTTTTGAGGAATGCTTCACTCGCTTCACTCCATGTCTCGATGAGGTTTATGTTCTTTTTTATGTACCATCTCGGGCGGGACCTATCGGGCTTGACTGGAACAAGTTTGGATCATTAAAGGTTCATTATTAACGTCTTTGGGTCATTCGAACCAAGTACATCTGCAAGTGAGCTCTTGGGCAGGTCGTGCCATCGTACTTCTCGAACTCAAGCATTTTGAATTTTTCCGGCATTTTGACCTTGGAGTAGATGGAGAGGTCTGTTGGAGTAGGATCTTGAAGGCCTTGCAATTGCTTTAGCCTCTCTTCAAGCTTCTCAAGGCGTTTGTCATGTTCAGTCTTAGACAAACTGTTGGGCTTTGCTTTCTCGACTACGATTTGGTGCGTATCATCCTCCAATTCGGGCATGTTATCATCGGTATCTCTTCCTTGATCACCTCGGGTAGACGATTGTGGTAACAATACTTCGATTGAGGCTGGGGCGGGAGCCAATTTGCCTTGGATTGAATCTATCTGCTTTGAGAGTTGCTGAAGCACATTGAAAACTTGTTTCATTTCATTTTCCATAATCTCGACACGGCTTGGTACGTTTTCTTCAGCCATTTTAACTTTTGGATTTGGCAAATGCGACTATGATGTGATTACCTGTCAGCATAAAAAATGGAGAAAACGTAAATGAGGGAAACGCATGAAAAACTGGCTCATGGCAAGGGTCGAGTCATTCTTATTTATTAACAGGAGATTTATACAATGCTAACAAGAGCTCTTTACACCAGTTAGAACAACCCTAGATATTCACATTAGAAATATTCACATTAAAAGTCCTTTGCCCATTTTTATATGCGATGGGAAGTTCCAGTCTTGTGAAGCCGCTTGCTCCTTCGTACTAGCTTCGATACGTGTCTCCTGCTTGTCTCCAAGCTCCTTTCAAGAGATTCGATTCGCCCTTGTAGGGTAAGTTTATCAACTACGTCGGGGATTACTGGTTGTAGCTCCTTGGGAATTATATGGTTGAGGATGTAGAATGTTGATGCATGATGAACTTTTTCTTGTCCTTTTAACCTTCTGGGTATGACAATCTTTTCAGCGTGACATCTACTCCATGTGTTTTGAATTATGCGGATCTCCTCCAAGTAGTTGTAGTCTGTACGGGTGAAAAAGATTCGGAACAATCCTGATTTGAGCGGTGGCGGGATTTCTTGGAGGACCTGTGCGACGAGCCACCCTATATGGATAATATGAGGTAGCTCCAGAGATGCCCAGCAACGGGATGGGGTCGTAATAATTAAGCGCAAAGCGCGCCTCTCCTGCAAAGAACCATTTAGCCCGCCATAGGAATGTCTCAGGGACCGGGTTTTTTAGCAAGTTAATCCACTGAGAATATTCCTCGTTGGGAGAGTATTTTTCCAAGCTTTGAAACTTTTGCAATGGGTGTTTGAATTCCTTGATTTCAAATATTTGCATGAAGTGCCCGAATCCTTTGATATGGGAAAAGAACCACATTTGTAAAATTTCTGGGGCGGCCCTCATGATTTTTTCTTTTTTTTCCTTGAAACGATTAAGGGATAAAAATGTTTCGGCTAAAACCATGTTTACATACCCTGCTCCAAAAATGACTTGATTTACCACCAATGTGATTGAAGGATTTATAGCATTCTTTCGATGGGGAAAAATAATAAAACCAAAGAATGCTAAGAGGAAGATCTTGGCTTTTTGGGTCATTGATTGTTTTTCAAAGCACTCGGTTAAAGATGACAGTGGAAAAGCATTGTTGTTGGCTTGAACAATTTCTCTTACCGAATGATTTTTTAGAAACCGTGATAGACTAACCACAGGGTTGATGCCAATTGATGGCGTGGCAAGCTCGCTTCCTAGGGGCATTCCTATGGCGAGACTGTACTCTTCTAAAGTCGGAGTCAGTTCAAATCTGCCAAACATGAAAGTGGATGTTTCAGGGCACCAGAAATGTGGCAACGCTTGCATGACCCCAGAGTGGATATTGATTTGGAGCAATGGGAGGAGATGACCGATTCTTGTTTTGACGCATTCTTGGCCAAGTTGATCTAGCTGCTTCCACCATCTGAGAAGCTCTCCCTTTGGTGTAGGAATGAACTGGATATCAAATCTTCCCATCGCATATAAGAACAGGAAATACACAACTGACCCTATTTTGCCATGAACCGGAAAGGCGAGTAAAAGTAAATAAATTACTTTGCTTTTAAAGAAAATGGCAAGCACAACGACATACGAGATGGGACGTGTGGCTCGATTTCTAACTCAGAAGGCTTGGTGAGATTAAAAGGATATCCGCCATTCGCAGTCTCGCGTTAGCAGCATACCCTCCTAACCTCAGCTAAGAAATTCGGGGAAAAGAAAGGCAACCTCTACATCGCAGTCTCATGTTCGAGGTCGTATCTTTCTTAACACCATCCTAAAAATCCTATGGCGGCCCGGGTTCGGCAGCCGGGTTGTGTGCCATGTGTAGTGTTTAAAACAGTAAAGCATGCACAGCAGTTTATAATCACAAAACATTTTATTTTGACAGAATAAAAAAAACTTTAAGCTATTACCCTGCATAAAAGAAAAAAAAGAAACCCAAGTCAGCAAAGCATTTAAACAAAGATTAAATGGCCTAAGTCCTCAAAGTCCCCGGTAGTCGCCAGGCGTCGCGACCTCTCTTTTTCGGCGCCCGCAATCGCGTACGAGCGCCTAAGGAGGCTAATGGCTCGGCTGAAATTAATTAAAGCCCGGACTCTCCCAAGTCCACCAATTCACGACTTAATGGTTCGAGTTTTTAACTTTTGTAAATCAATTCTTAAAATGGAGTCGCCACTAATCAATTTGGGGTAGGTTGATTAGAAACCCAAGTGAAGTATCGGGAGAAATACTCACTCTGCGCAACCGAGAGAAATTAGGATCGGGGACTTGATTACACTAGTTAATCACTAATGCCCTTTCGGTACCTAATCTTGTTTAAACCCCGAGGTTTTTTAGATGTTCGAGGATTTTCCATGCATTTTTTGGGAGGAAAAACATTTTCTAGGTCATTTTCTAATTTTTGGACACAAAAGGGGCTTTTTTGGGATTTTTTGGGAAAATACAAGTCTTTTTGGCTTTTTCTAAATTTTTTTTTTTGCTTTTTCATGAATTTTTTTGGCCTTTTTGGATTTTTGGCTTTTTTTTTGGAAAATATGGAATATTTTTGATTTTTGGAAAATAAAATATTTTTTAATATTTTTCAAAATATTTCTGGAAAATAAATTATTTTTTGATTTTTTCGATTTTTTTAGAAAATAAAAACATTTTTCGACATTTTTAAATATTTTTCGATTTTTTGGAAATTAAAACATTTTTTAATTTTTATTTATTAAAATATTATTTTTATATTAAAATAACAAAATAAAACCAACCCGGGTCGGATCCGGAGTTGGGTCCGACCCGGCAAGGCTGACCCAAACGCGGACGGGCCGCGGCGGGCCGACTCGGATTTTTATCTCTTTTTATTTTTATTTTTATTTTTTTTTTTAAAAACGACGCCGTGGCGGGCGTTTTGGGGACGCCGGCCCGGCCCGACAACCGGGTCCACGACCCGCTCCGCGACTCGGTCCCCGCGAACCCTACCCGGATTCGACCCGAATCGCGACCCGGTCCTCCGCGGCGCCCGCAATTTGCGGAATCCTACCCGGTTCCCGTCGGGTCCGACCCAGGCAACCCGGGGTCGCGACCGGAAAATCGGGAACCCTAGGGTTCCCGATCGCGGCGCCAAGGCACAAGCAGCGGGGACGAGCGGCGGCGGCAACGACGGCGTCAACGCGGCGGCGGCGAGCGGCGACGGTAGCGGCCGAGGTTGGACTTCGGGGGAAGCTATGGCGGCGGCAACGCGGCGGTGGCGGTAACAATACCTGCTCGTGGCGACGACGGGCGTCCGGATGGTGGTGGGCTGGGCAACTCGGTTTCCCGATCGGCGCGGCGTCGACGAACCGATCACGGCAAGCGGCCGCGGGTGGGACACGGCAACAAGCCATCGAAGCAACGGCGTCGGGACTAAGGCGAGCGGCTACGGCACGGCGTACGAGTGGTAACAACAGCAACAAAAAAAACCAGATCTACTCGGCCGGACCCTCCTCGGCCTTGATTCCTCCTCACTCAGGCCAGATCCGAGCCTCCACCGGCCGGATCTGACCTTCTCGAAGTCACTCGCCGCCGGCCTTCCCCGAAGTCTCTCGGTGGAAGGTGGGCTGAGCTCGCGACTCGAGCTCTCTCTTGCGCTCGCCCTTCAACCCTTCCCGATGTCTCTCAGTGAAGGATCTCCGAGTTCGCCACCCCCTCCGACGATGCTTGCGGCCACCTATTTATAGGCGAAGGAACTCCGGTCGACGGAGGGGTTCGGTTGCCGGCCTCCGGCTTACCCATCGGTTCCGCTCGGCCGGACCGGTGTCCCATCGAGCTTTCCAGCGAAGCTCGCTCGGCATTAATGGCGCCTGATCTTATCCTCTCCGGCCGACGTCGGCCTACTCCCCTCGGCCGTAGGCCGTCCCGCGCGCGCGCCGGCCAGCGCGCGTGAACCACTGAGGCGGAGAAAGATGGAGCGAGGAAGAAGAAGATGGAAGAAGCAAAAGGAAGGAGGGTGGGGCCAAGCCGCATAAGCCCACGTGAAGAAAAGAGGGGGCTTTTGTTTTTCTTTTCTTTTGTTTTTACTATTTTTTGTTGTTTTTGCTATTTATTTGGTTTTTGTTATCTAAAAGAAATTAAGACCTAATTAAACCTAATTAAAATTTTAGGTGTCAACACTCTCTCAACACATCAATGCGTGAGATATTCAATTGAGAGTTTGACGATCAACAATGATATTCTCGATCACTCCGATTAATGTCCTCTTACTGTGAATTCGTGATGTCATGGTGATATTATCGTGGAAAACAAATTTACTTCGTGATGAACCAAGTCTTTACATAATTTAATTATTCTTAATTTTGGTTTTGATGGATTTATAAGATGGGCGTAAGGCCCATCCGCTCAAGTTAGGCCCAAAAGGCCCGGCCCTGGGAATAGGGCCCGTGGATGGGGAAAGGTATAAAAGCGAGGAGAGAGAAGAACATGCCTTGGAAATCGGAACGTACGTGCGTTCTCCTCCCTCTCTCATACGAAAAAGAAAGAAAAACGGCTCTCCTTTTCTTCCAAACGCTCAAGCTGACGCCGTTTCCTTTTCAAGGAAAATTGACATCATCGAGACCAGAATTTCTTCCTCTTCTTCAGCGTTGGTGTTTAATGCATGGCTAACAAGGGTATGCTCAAATCCGTGGTGTGTTTTACGATCGGTGATGCGTGTTTCCCGAGCTTCGTCTTTCGCATTGATTTAGGGGGTTCGATTCGGTGTCGAATCCGGTTTCGAGGATCCGTTATTCCCAACATTGGTATCGAGCCCTAGTTGCGTTTCCCGATCAATTTGATGTTTTTTGATTGATTTTCGCGAAAAACTTTCGGCCGTACGGATTGGGGCGAGAAATCCCAACACCCGAGCATTGTTCGGCCATTTTCTGAGTTTTCGTAGTCGAAAATCAAATTCTGAAGGCACTGCATGAAAGGCGACGTCGAGGCGAGGCCGCGACATGTCGCACGCCGCCATATGACGCCGCACGCGCCCACACGTGCGGCCGGCCAACGGCTAGCGCGTGGGCGCGACAGCGCTGGAGCGCTGGCGCCGCTGCGCGTGCGCCACCGCGCCGATGGTGAACCGGCACGCGCGGTCCGCGGACCGACGCGTGGCGGCGTCACGGGATGACGTCATCGTGACGTCATCCACGGTCGTAACCGCTCGAGATGGCGTCACCGATGACATCATCGGCCGAAACGACGTTTCGCCGGACGGTCATTGGCCGCGACTCGGCCCGGCCCGGCGACCCACGGCCGACTCGCGGGACGAGGCACGCGCCCGGCACGTGTCGGATGACGTACGCGTGACGTCATCCACACGCACGAGCGCGTGCGGTCGGTCGCCGGCGGTCCGGCCGGCCACGTCTTGATCCGACCGGTTCGACCGTCGCGGCCCGGTCGACCCGCTCGCCCGTTGACCCAGCCCATTGACCGTTGACCGACTGTTGACCGTTGACCGACAGTTGACTTTGACCGTTGACCGTTGACTTTGACCGTTGACCGGAAAAAAAAAAAAAGAGATTTGCTTTCTTTTCAGTCATGCCTATGTGGATTATAAATAATTCATTTTTAATTCTGCATTTGTTGCATGAATTTTGGAAAATTATGTATTTTTCTTTTCTATTAATTATGGATTATAAGTGATCCATTTTTAATTACTACATTTGTTAAGGGAACTATATGATGCGTTATGCAAGGATACTGCAATCCAGGAACGGACAGGGAAATGCAAGACTTAAAAGGCTGATGTCGAGAATTAGCTAATTATCGGTGGCATGATGGTGATTTAGTATCACATGTGGTCAAGGTCAATCGGATGATACGAAATCATACCGGAATGGTTATCTTATGCTTTGGATTTTGAGAAGGTGCCGACTTTGATGAACACTTTTACTGAATGGCAAGCAGTGTTGCATCGGCTATGGGAGGTCAACGTGGTCGGGTTATAGAAATTTGGTGGAAGCTTTTGTGAGAGAGCACTATAGGATTGAGTTGGCCAAAACTTCAACCCTTAGATTGGCGCTACATGGCGCCGAGTGAATGCGCCTTGGAGGCGACATGAAAGCTCTCCAAAAGTTTTTCCATGTTTGGCAAATGTCCTTCAAATTTCTCAGATATTTTTATTTGATAGATTAGAAGGGACATTCCCTATTTTTTCTTTGATTAATTTTGTAATGTTTACTACCTGATTGTTGTTGATGTAACAAGCGTATATTAGTCGTATCATGTGAAATCATTGTTATTTTATTGGATATTAGATTTTATTTGCTTTATGTTATTGCTGGTTCTTTGTGGGTAATTAGGCGTAGGTAGTAATAGAAGTTTTTGTAACTTCATAGAATTGATTTTGCATATGATAATCATATTAATGATAGTTTTAAGTTAGGATTTTTGGAGGATGATTGGAAACATAGTGACCTTTTGATTCTGAAACCTTACTTGAAATTATTCATTAATATGATGGGTCTATGCAAATAGGGATGCATAAATAATAGGCATTAATTATTCGTGCATGTATGTCTAATGTGTTCAGAACGATGGTTCAGCAACTAAGAATGTAATTGCTGATATGAACGGCGATAATTGTGAAATATTGAATATGAAGATTCAATATGTCTTTGAAAAAAAGCAAGAAGCACTAGAAGCTCTTGACCATGTTATGGAAGATCTTAAGGATGCCATGCGCCACCTTGAGCTAGTAGAGGGTTGACAGCATGTGAGCCGAAAATAGATATTTTCAATGCTGGTTCTAGCTCGAGAAGGGCTTTGTGCTCTAAGCGCAAGCATATTGATTCGTTCAATATGTGGGAATGCAAAAGGATCAAGTCCTTATTGCAAAAAATCAAGAGTTAACCAACACAAGAAGGAAAACGTCCTTTGTGGAATGTAGATTCAGAGTGACAGACCATGTAGTAAAGGATAGAGGATCCTTCGTGGAATTTCGGCAGTACCAATTGGGCCCCGGAGTGGATCCATCGGAAACAACTCTAGAGCTGATATAAGAATTGGCACCAATAGAACATGAGTGGTGGACGCACCTTGATGTTCTATATGCTCCGAGAAAGTCGTCGAAATTTTGTGTCTGTTTTTGGTGTTGGTTAAGCTTGGTTTTGGTATAAACTTCCATAATAAAGGTATAGATTTGTGTTTAGATACAAACTACTATGGTTGTGGTCACTTCTTTGAATGGTTTTATTATACTAAATGTTAGTTGTGATGATGTCAATATATTATTCCCTAGTTTCACGTCTTCTACCTTATATGATAATGATGTGAATATGGTGGCATGCTAAACTTGGTCATATGGGCCAACAACATATGAATAGACTAGCCAAAGAGGGCTTGTTGGGCAATATTGAAAAAGTGGATTTGTCATATGTGAGCATTGCCTAGTAGGGAAAATTACAAGGAAATTATTTGGAAAAGGTAAAAGAGCTGAATTTCCTTTGCATTTAATCCATTTAGGCGTCGTGGTTCAATTAATGTGAGAGGAAGGCAAGGGGCTGTTTATTTCATCACTTTTTATAGATGATTATATTCGAGTCGGATATGTCTATTTGATTTCTCATGAATCTAAAGCATAAGTTGTTACGGAAGGTTTATGAACACAATGGAAAATCCAATTAGACAAGAAAATAAAGGTATTTAGATCCGATCGAGATTGAGAATATTTATGCGATAAGTTCAAGAAAATTGTATGTGATGAAAAAAGGAATATAAAGATAATTGTCTATTCCATATACTCCTCAGCAAAATGGTGTTGTGCGGAGAGAAGAAGCGAGAACCCTCTTTTGAAATGGTTAGGTCCATGATGGCGCATGCTAACTTCACACTGTCCCAGCTTTTTGGAGTGATGTGTTATTAACTGCTGCCTATATACTTAACCGGAGTGCCTTCCAAATCGATTATTTCCACTTACGTATGAGTTATGGACGAGTTAGAAAACCGGGCTTAGAATTTTCTTAAGCCATGGGGTTGTGCTGCCTATATTCATGAGTCCTCTCACAATTTTGGGAAATTGGATCCCAAAGAAAATAAGAGTATTTTCATGAGATACTGCGAACACTCAAAGGGTATGTGTTCATAGGTGGAAAAAGTGGGAGTATAAGCTGAATTTGAATTACGGGATGTCACATCCTTAGTGGATGAATTTCCTAAGAGGGGCGAAATAAGGGAAAATTACTCCCTATTTGAAACCTTGGATCAAGATAATGATGTCAGTGGAGTTCGTCCAAGTGGGAGTAATATGAGATGTGATGAATTGAATTCAACTCATTCTCAATTACAACCACCTAATGTGATGACATCATCATTACCTAATCCAAGTGGGAGCATGATGGGGACTGATGTGCTAAGTGTACAATTTCCCATACGGTGAATAAGTCGCCAAAGTATTCCCCGTCGATGTTTTGACATTGAAAGGAAAACTTTTATGGTTGCTCCACAAGATGAGGATGAGCCAAGAAATATTAATGAGGCTACGAATTGCCTAATAATGAAAAATGGATTCATGCAATGAAAAAAAATGGAGTCAATGAAATCAAACCAAGTGCGGGGCGGATTTGATCTTCCAAAAGGTGTAGAGCTATTGGGAACAAGTGAGTTCTCAAAATAAAGCGAAAGGCTGATGGATCAATAGAAAGGCATAATGCTCGCCTTGTGGCGGGATATAATCAACGGGAATGAATTGATTATTAAGATACATTTTCTCTGTAGTAAGATTTATCTTGATTCGCATTATTCTGGCAATAATGGTTAGTATGGATTTTGAATTACATCAAATGGATGTAAATGCCGCTTTCCTCAATGGAGAATTAGAGGAAGGAACATATATGGAACAACCACTGTTGATTTCATAATGAAAGGCCAAGAAGAAAATGTATGTATCGAGCTTTGAAAGTCGATATATGACCTTAAGCGATCATCGAGACAAAGGTATATACATTTTCACTTAATGCCATAGTGGCATATGATTTTACAATGATTGACAATGATCATTGTGTATATATTAATAGATCCAATGATCAATTTGTGATCATATCATTATATGTTAATGATATACTAATTGCCAGAAGCAATATGGAGTTGGTTAATATTGTCAAGAGATAGTTGTCTTCTAACTTTGAGATGAAGGATATGGGTGAGGCTGTATACATTCTTGGAGTTAAGATTTAGAGATCGTTCGAAGAGATCGTTGTCTCTTTCGCAAAAACATATATAAATAATGTTCTTAAAACGATTTCGTATGCAAAATGTTGTAAATCCATAGACACTCCTATTGCAAAGGTGAAGGATTGAGCCATAGTCTATGTCCAGGACTCCAAGAAAGGAACAAACAAAATATATTTCCTTATGCTAGTCTTTATTGGGAGCTTGATGTATGCTATGATGTGTACAACACCCGACATATGCTTTGCGGTTGGAATGATGAGTAGTTACCAATTCATCCGAGTTCAAGCACATTGGAAAGCCGTTAAAGAGAATATAAGGTATCTAAGGGCCCTTGCTGATTATACGTCGAGTTATTAAGGAAAGATGCGCAACTCAAAGGCTATTGCTTGATGCGATTGGCGAGGAGATTTAGATGAAAAATCTACCTATGGGTTTGTTTTCTTACCGAATAATGGCACCATATGTTGGAGTAGTAAGAAACAAAAGTGTATAGCTTTATCCACGATATAAGTTGAGTTCGTGGCATTATCGGCTGACGGTGTAAGAAGGTGTTTGGCTTAAGAGATTTTTGGATCATTTAAGTGTTATTGGAAGTGCTGCGATTTATTGTTGGTTAAACTGCAGGTAGCCAAAGCGGCAAAAGGCATATACCAAAGATCCAAAATATCATGGTAGAACCAAACATATAGATACCAAGTATATCACTTTCAAGGATATGGTTGCACGAAAAGATGTGAACTTAGAGTACATACTACGCATGGAATGGTAGCAGATCCTATGACAAAGCCAATACCTAGAGATGTGTTTTGTGGCCATATGAAATCTCAGGATTGCGTAGAGGCGATGTGCTTGAATATTGTAATTTCCCTAAATGTTCACAATTTGATGAATTTGTGTTTTCATCATTAATGCCTATGAATCTTTGTTTGATCTTTATGCATCTTAATGCTTAGTGCATTACTTTAAGTTGAGAAGTATGTCGGACAGATATAAGATTAGCCCTCACACGGGTAATCACCTCATTTCTTGTGTGATAAATAGAATGAGACTGTTTTTAAGCTTATTATCTAGGTGATAATCGAGAGCTCAAGCTTAAAACATGTATATGCATATGGCAGTGTTAAGATGAGGATATAATACTTACTATGTCAGTAAGTACACGCATGTTTTACTTTATCATGTCTAAGATGCCAGAGATGTGAGTTCTGATGAATTTTGTGAATGAGTAGATACGTGAACTCAAGTTAGACATTAGGTATGTACGAACTATCATCTGCGGTATTGAAAGGTATAGACATCGCTCCATGGGAAAGGAGTTAATACCGTATCGTATTTCATACCTACGTATGCATGAGACGACCGATAAGAGTGGCAAAAGTTTGATCTCAACTTTATGTCGTGTGAGACTCTTGAGGAAGAAAGTTCCTCAATTTCTTAGTCCCTCATGACTCTTACTTATTCTCAAGATTTCTATTTAGTGTTTGCTATCTTAGGATGTTGCCAATGGTCATGAGTTTGATTCGATCTAATGGGGCATTTCTAGAAAAGCAGAATTTGAATTTGAAATTGAGAGTTTGAAGGAAAGGGGAAGATCGTTTTTGGAGAATCACATTGTAGTTTTGTATTCACCGGTTAACCAATTATGGCTTGTCTTTATGATAATCATAATTATGAATATATATATATATATATATATATATATATATATATATATATATCATTATTTAAAGAGATCAAGAGATATAAATGTGATCGATCGATCTAGGGTACTGCATACTAAATCTACTCGGGATGTGATGCCCATTATGAGCTGCTATATATTTTTTAACAGATGTATGGCAACGAGCTTTCAAAGTATCTTTGTAAGCACACCGGATTATTCACCGGTATGAATGTTGGAGAGAGGAAAAGAGGATTCTGTTCGGCCCACCATGTTAAGTGAGAGTCTATGATGGATTTTTCTCTGATGGGGATGAGTAGGGCTGTCCGCCCATGTTGGTTTTGGACCACCATGCGAGTGGGAGATGATGGTTATAAGATGGGCGTAAGGCCCATCCCTCAAGTTAGGCCCAAAGGCCCGGCCCACGGAATAGGGCCCGTGGATGGGAAAGGTATAAAAGCAAGGAGAGAGAGAAGACATACCCCTTGAATCGAACATCACGTCGTTCCCTCTCCTCTCCCTCCAAGAAAAAAGAAAGAAAAACCGCTCTCTTTTCTTCCAAACGCTCAAAGGCGACGCCGTTTCCTTTTCAAGGCAAATTGACATCATCGAGACCAGAATTTCTTCCTCTTCTTCAGCGTTGGTGTTTAATCTGTGGCTAACAAGGTATGCTCGAATTTGTGGTGTGTTTTACGATCGGTGATGCGTGTTTCCCGAACTTCGTCTTCCACATTGATTTAGGGGTTCGATTCTGTCGAATCCGGTTTTTGAGGATCCGTTATTCCCAACAGGTTTAGAGAAAACTTGTAAACAAGTAGAGGATACTCGAGAATTGTTACCTCATTGAAATTCTTGTGAACCTTGCATGCAGGACAATTCATGATCTTTATAGCCAACGCATCAAGTCGAAGCAAACCTCTGTGCACGGTCCCGCAACCACCTTCCCCGATCTTCAAGGATGGGTGAAGTTTCTGCGCAGCCTCTTTAATTTCGTTAAAGAAGAACTCGGAGAAAAACTCTGTGCCGGGAGGAATCTCCTTGTCTTCTGCTCTCCTCCTCGGCCTTTAGGAGTGCATTCTCGGGTTCGATCCGCAACCATTCTTGCTCTTGTATCGAAGCCCGCAATATTTCCTCGCTTGCAATGATTTTCAGCTCCAACTCCTTTCTGCTCTGGTCGGTCTCCACGAGTGGTCCTTCAGCTGCGATTTCTGGGCCTGGGCAATGCGAAGTTCTTCCATCACCTTCTCATGTTCTTCCTTCAACTCTCAGCATATAATCTCTGCAATTATGTCCTCTTAAATTTTACCCATAATACTACATTTCAAAACTTCATCGTTTATTTCTTTATACGAGTCAATAAATCATCTTTCATCTTCCATGTAAATTATGTCATACATGGCATCTTTGTGCTGCAGTTTAGGATGAATTGTTTCCAGGGAGGTCCTCAACGATCAGACTTGAGTAAAAGTAGTAGAAAAATTCCATATCTAAAATGAGCAATTTACAAAAATCAGAGCGTCTGGATATATGGCAAAGTTTTCCAGTTACCATATCTACATTTACCTTCCTGGAATCCTTTGGCCTGCCTTCAATGAAATCTACATCCGCTTTAGGACAAGTCATCACTTTCTCCTCAAGCACTTCTGTGCATCGTTTTCATTCATATCCCGTTACAATTGGCTAAGGTTAAAATATTCCTTTTAATGACAAAGAATTAGATATTTTTGGCTATAAAATATGCAAAGCTAAGACATGGCTTCCTGGCTAGAGAACATGAAAATGACAATTCGTTATGTTATTGTGCACGTAACTGAGTGTGGGAAATTGATGACAGGCTGGTATGGTAGACCGACTGACACAACTGCGGACGATGGGAAAAACTTAACGCATTAGGATGCACTGGAGAGCTATCTGAGGAAGAAGGAGGTGGCATCACTGCACGTTGGTCTGTGTTGGAAAAGAACGTTGTTGTCAGAATTGCTTCAATGGATTGCTCAACTTCGCCGTACCACTCTTCTGCAGTGTGGTGGGTTGCGACTTGGAGAGAATCGACTTACCGGCTCCAGGGCTTGAAGTCGTTGGCAATGGCACATTAGTAGGAACTTCTACAACTGCTTGAACCGTCTGAGCTTCCCTGTATTGACAAGGAGTGAAAACAACTTAATGGCAAGCCAAAATTGTCACATAAGCGGATCTAGGGAAACTGATTTGCCATCGTGACTCAAAATTTCCCAAGTATTTAGCCACATCATTCAAAGAAAGAAGGCACAATGCAAAACATGAATAAAATTAGCTGGCCTAGCCCTCATCCCAACGAAAATTCTAGGTCTGTTATGGCAGTCAACTATCGCAACAAGATAGATCTATGTAGAGCTTTTGTTTCACTTACACGCTCTCGCGGGTATTGGATTGTTTTGAAGGAGAAAAGTAAGAGCTGGAGGACAACCTTGTGTGAATGAGCTGCCCATCGTAGATAAACCAAATTTGACAAGAGATGGGCGCTTTATCGCGAACAAAGATGGCTATCCTGGACTTGACTTCTGTCATCCTCCTGCCAATCTGAAACCTAAGAAATAGTAAATTAATTTGGTGTGACGCAGACAATACCAAACATAAACTCGTAGACATGACACGAGACTTTTCGATTCTCGAAACAATATGACACCAGTTTTATCTTCCTTTTTCACTCTGTAGGAAAATAAGACTGATTGGTAATACATGATGCATAGTGATGGACTCCAAGCGAACTAGGACATTGCGTTCAAAGAAGCGCTTCCAAATTTCCTGAAAGATCAGAAATGTACAACACATTTTTTAAGGATTAAGGATCGATTTTAATGATGCGATAAGGATCCAAACAAGCACGTCCTTTTATTTATGAAGAGGAGAGTTGTGGAATGAATAGGTCCCCAACCCATGTGGCAAGTGAGAGTGTATTGGTTCTTGTACGCACTTGAAATGGCGCTTATACATTGCGGCACCCATTACAAGCCTTTTGATCCCATGCAAACGAATCAGCTCCACGATCCCTTTTCAATGCTGTCCGATTCTATATACTCTTTCTCTGCTCGTACCTGTTAACCATACATCAATGAGTTTGCTTCACTATCATCCTCCTCTCTGTAAAGAAACATATATAGTCATGTAAACTTGTGCCTCATACATATATATAGTCATCGACCAGGAAAATTAATTATCTAAGGAGGAGGAGGAGGTAAATTTACCCCCATTTGTCTACAAAAGAGCTGGTAGTTCACTAAGAGTATATGGATGTTTTTCCTCTCGTTTTCTCTGTGTTCTCTCAACGCTATCTCGTTCGCCGAGCTCGCAGGGATTCCAGCGCCTAGGACTCCTGCAAACCAAAGGCAAATTAACAGCACAATCATTTTAATTCGTTGCAAGAAAGAGCACCTAAAAAAGAATGAAGATCGACAGTAATAGAACAGGTAAAAGCAATAGGACATCCAGTTTGGTCCCACAAGGCGAAACCCTAGGGAATTTTAATTTATGGCACAACTATTGTCCATCATAGAAGATCCGTGTATAATATCCATGCGAGCCTGGCAAGTTCTTATTTTTACAATCAATGAAAACTCTTGAAGCAAAAACTGATAGCTGAATCGGTGGATGGAAGTATGCAAAGAAAACAGAAGAAAAAACGTTGACTTGCCCATTGGGATAGTCCGTTAAGGAACTAGAATATGAATGATACATATCTTGAAGTTGCCTTTTGATTGCTGCACCGTCCAACCAAGCCTTGCTTTGCTCTCTTTCGTGTCCTTCTCGACCATAACATAAATCTTGTCTTCAGACACCGGATTTGCCGGTTCAGATGGAGCCCCTCGAGCGCTCGGCATGATTACTGGGACTCTGAACTGGGGAATAAGATCAATTATGGTTATATCGACGCGTGTTATGTAAGATGATGAGGATGAACAAAAGGGAACAAACTCAGGAGGGTCTTGAGGGGAGATAGCTAACTTGTGAGAGAAGAGAAGAGAGAGAGAAACAGAAAGCGAGACACGGGAATTCTCCGAGAAACGAAAACGAAGTAAAGCGGGTTGTCTCTTAGATGAGGTTCTGTGTTGAGGTCGCAGATGAGGGGTTGTGGCTGGGTTATATTATAAAGTAGAGCTTGTCCTAATCCTTACGTAGTCCGTGCAGCGTATTGTCATGAAACCGACGGAAACTGTCTTTCGACGTGTAACAAATGCGCAATTTCTCTGTGGGCTCCTTCAAATAAGGTCCTACATAACATAATTGAACAGTGTCCGAGCATAAGTGAAAAAGTAAGAATTCGTGTATAATAATCAATCTCTATTAAAAGATCACTCCTGTATTAAGTTTAAATGTTATTCTAGTAATTAAATTAGAACCGCTTTTATTTCCAAGATTCAATAAACAAACCGTCATGTTCATAAAAAGCAGGATATTATAAAGTAAAATAAATCATAAACAAGGAGACGATCAAAGGACACAAAATGGATCTCCAATAACTCAAGCCAAAATGTAAGTAAAAGAATTGAAAGCTTTGGAGCCCAAAAGAAAAGACTCAAAAGATATTTTCTCTAAAGTCACATCACGTGTCAACAACAATAAGAGTACTGAGATTTGAACACGGTTAACTTCCTTCTTTACGTTAATTTAAAAAAAATTACATAAGATGATTTTTTAAAATAAAATTACTCCTTTACTATTAACACAATTTCTTACTTTTCCATAGCTTTTGGTGGTCATCTTGATCATATTCTTATCTGAATTTCTTCAAGCGAGATCCTTCTTGAAAGCGAGAAAATATTGAAATCCCAAATTGTAGGCGACTCAATAAAATCTTAGTCCATTTATCTTGTGACATGTGTTGTACCCAAGTCCACAAGTCAGAAACATTCTAAACTCTCATGAGCCTCGTTCTCTCTCTACACTTGCTTTCACTCCTCTATTTGTCAAATGTCCCGTCTGTCTCTCATTTTCTCTCTCTTCTTCACCGTTGCTTTCTTCCTTTTATTTTTGCCTTCTAAGGCCATGGGCGTCACTTGATTGCAGCGGCCAGCCATGGACAAACCACTCATGAGCATGCCGATACTCATCCGTGGCTGTCGTCGGCATTGTTCGGGCACACTCATCAAGGGCATCGTCACTTTTGTTGGATCCAATGAGGGCAGTCCTCATCTTGGCTACAACAGTTGAGCCCTTGTTGAATCCAACAAAATTGACCTTTGTTGGCCATAGGCGAGGGCCACGACACCCTCGCCAGCCCTCACTTATGGTCAGTCACTGGTCACAGGACAAAGGGAAAGGAGGAAAAAAAACACAAGAAAAGCAACGGATAAAGAAACGGTGAGAGAAGAAAGAAATGAGGAGGGAGAGGAGTTCAAATTTTCGGAGAAGTGGGCTGCGAGCAACATGTGTCAGCTCATAGAATGGTCTTGTATATTGCTGAGGTGGATATCCAGCTGCGTCCAATATTTTCTCAAAGTTGCTACTAGGATGTTGCCATTATGGACTTTTCAATGTGCCGTTCAAGTCTGCACATAGCCAACGGGACATCTTTGTCTCCATCCATCAGCCAAATAAAAAACCGTGTGGGATTGATTTACTTACTTTTCCTGCAAGAGACAAAAAGGCGAGAAGACTTATAGCTAGGGGATTAAAAAAATCCTACTTTTCTGATTAAAATATTAACAATTAGAGATGTTTTGATTTTAAATGATTATGGAGGATGTTAACCCAAATCCACACATGGATATTTATATCATATTTTGTTTTACATACTTTGTTGAGCTGCAAAATGTTAAAAAAAGAAAAAGATACTGAAATAATAATTCAAAACAAACAAAATTCATACCACGATACCACGTTATATCATATTTTGTTTTACATACTTTGCAGTACAATCCCCTGCACATTTCTACTATTTAGGGCGATCTATAGAGAGGAAGGTTCTATCCTGTGTGGTCTGTCAGTCCAGTGCACGTGCGTCATGCGTGTGGGTGTTCTCTTCTTAATGCAGGAGAAGCATCATATCGGTAGAAATGGAAATGGAGCTTTCTCTCTCCTTGAAGCCCAAAGTTAGAAGCTTTTATCTTGACTTTTGTGGACGAGACTCTGGAACTAAAATTTTTTATCTGCCTCAGGAAAGGGAAAAGCCAGGAACCCGTCGACGTCACGCTTGATTTCTTCCCCCTTTCCCATTGGCCCGACTACACGAACGAGGTAGGAAAAGGACAGATAACCCCTTCCTGCACATCCGCTTAGCAATGAGCAGCACGCCGATGGATTCGCATGATATGAAATTGTTCGTCTGGGTGTTTATAAAATTCATTTGTCATTGTGGAAGGACCAATTATGCCTCTCCTAACCTTTCAATTCATATACATCTCTCTCATTCTCTTTTTAACCCCTATGTCATCATGGCTTTTAACCTTAGTTAACTAATATCTATTAATTCTAACTCATGAGAAATACAAGTCAAGGTCTTCTCTATCTCTTGTTAGTGCTTGAAATGATTACAACTCAAATAATGTTTTCTCATTCATGTATTTAACTTGGCCAATGATGCGCTCTCTCTCTTTCCAATCAAATATTTTCATCTTCCCATTCAAAATCTTGTCATTTGTCACTTAAGTGATAACTCACATGCTCTCAAATGGCGATACTGGACTTAGCTTATCAAATTACATCATGCATGACATGATGAATGGCATAATAATCTAGCTCTAATTACTTTATATCACACTTATAACCCCGTTAGTTAACATGAGTTAAAGCTATTCTATAAAATAAGTAAAGAAGGAAATGTTTTTTTCCTCTTCTCCTCTTTGGTAGAGCGATTTCATCTTCTTGTCTTCAAGTGCAAACTCCCCCTAAATTTCAATCAAGTTCCAAAGTTTATTCAATTTGAGTTGTTTGAGCTTTAAATCTCATCTTTCAAGTATTTCTAGGTAAAACTTCATGGACTTCATTTTCTTCTTATCAAACTAGTTTTGTTGTTTTCTTAAAGATTGAGAGTTGTTAATGTTTGTTCTTGTTATTTGGCTTTGAAAGTGATTAAAATTTTGAATTGTCCAAGGTAAGTGAAAACTCTAGGGACTAAGTTAGATTGATCTACTCAATACTTTTAACTTGGTTTCTTGATGTCTTTTAGTTTAGCTTAAATTTGATCTTAAGTGCAAATAGGTTCCAAGATTGACATACAGAGTTATGGTGAATCCATGCCTAAATTGAAATCTTTAATACATGCCTAAAAGGTGTTTGAAAGAAAACCAATATGGTTTTGTTACACCTTAGATGGGAAAGAATGAGTAGATAAAGAATAAAAGAATAAAAAAAGTGTTAAATAATATTAGTCTAATT